>VDFB02270651.1:431229592-431870748 GCA_007258455.2 Sequoia sempervirens
CAAAGCACTGCCCGTTGTGACCAAGAAGTTTCCTCAAAGAGGCCTTCCTCCTCCAAGAATGGCACCACCCAAACCCAACCCATCAGATATGTCAAAGAATGAGCTCCAAAGGAGGCAGTTATGTTTTGATTGTAAGGCACCTTGTGTGTAGGAGCACCACTGGTACAAGATGGTCAATTCAAATTGTTAAGGTCTAGGTTATAGATTGTTGAAGATTTTTTTCTAGAATAAGGTCACTAAGACCATTTGAGGTTGTTATTAGTCATTTGTGATAATGTTTAGGTGTCTAGGTGGTAAAGTTTTCAAGGTGTGAAAAATATACTAAGTTGTCAAATTGAAATAATGTAAGGTTGTAAAAGTGCATTATGGAGGAAGACTAATGGTCATCTCATTCAAATGTTAGTTTGGGAAGTTGAATCAGTTTGGTTTTGAAGGGAAATAGTATAAATGTCTTGTAGAACTCGAATGAGAGGTTGTTGAAGCCATTTGGGAGATTGAAGATTGAATAAAATTTTGTTTTTACTCCAAATTTATGTATTTCCAGTTGTAGCAACAGATTGTACAGTTCGTGCAATATCTCTTTGATTCAAATTTGTGGTGGTTTTTGTAGCATATTGTTCCTTCTTTCTTTTGAATCTAACTTGAAGGCTCCACCTTAGTTTTGGTGCATCTAATCACTAGTTTTCTCTAACCGGTCTGAAACAGGGGTTTCAACGGTTTTGTTAGTGTAAACTAAGAATTAGCCCATTCCACCTTTTTGTTTGCCCTGTTACTTGGTGGAATGGGTATATTACATTAGGGGAAGGTGTGAGCATGGTAAGATTGTGCAAGGGAGGTCTGGAAATGAGTTGGGTGTGAAGCCCTGAGTGTGGAATTTGAGTTTTTTCTTATGAAGAGAGGTTTTGATGAGTCAAATTGAGTTTTTGTGTTGGGCAATGTAGTTTTATGTTGAATTAAGTTGGAGCAGACCATTTTAGACCTATTTGAACAGTTGTTAGGTTTTGGGGTGATTGGGAAGTGCCATTTTCAATAAACCCTAGGGTTTCCAGGCTTAAAGAGAAGGTTTTATGGTCTGGTTAGTGGATGGTTGTATCTCTAAGATCTAATGGTGGAATCTTAGGTTTTGACAGGTGTTAAGTGCTGCCCCAAGGTTTCAAGAATTTTGAACAAGTTTTGAAGGTGGTCTCTTTGGAAAAGAGGGCTAATTTGAGCCCTAAAAGGCGTGAAAAGCCTTATTTGAGCAATTTGTTACAAAATGACCATTGGTGATTGTTTGATATGTTGTTATGCTTTGTAATGGGTCCTTGATGTGAGTTGAGTTGTGAACTGAAAGGATGTGTTTGTGGAGTTATACCCGATTTAGTGGAATTGCTATGCTACAAGGAAACAGAGTGTTTTGATTGAGATAAAGTGAGTATGAAGATTTGGTGATTTAACATTGGTTTTGTGTTTGAGTGTGTGGCAAGGCTCCCCTTGATTGCATCACCTTGGCAGCAAGGTCATCGTTGTTCGAGTAAGGGTCAAATACATTACATTGAGGTTATTTTTGATGATGACTCTGAAGAAGATGTTGATCCAAAACTGACAATGATTGAAGAAGAGCATGAACCCAAAGGGGAAGGGCATCCAAGTGGAATCCTTGCAGCCCTATCAAGATCACCAAGGTACCATTCATTTTGTGTCAAGGGAGTTTTACAAGGGCAACAAGTGAATGTTTTGATTGATAGTGGGGCAACCCACAATTTTATTGATGAGATGTTGGTGGCTAAATTAGGATTGAAGACAACGGACTTTGAAGGATTCAATGTCACTGTGGCAGATCGCTACACTCTTCCATGTAAACAAAGAATTCAGCAGTTGAATTTGAGTTTTGGTGGTCATAAGATGAGAGATGACTTCTATGTGATCGGCATAGGTGACACTGAGATGGTGCTTGAAGTGCAATGGTTGCACTCACTTGGAGAATACACACAAAATTACCAAACAATGGAGCTTAAGTTCAAATCTAACAAGGAGGTGATTCTTCGTGGCCTCTCCAATGGAGGTCCTAGGTGGTTTTAGCGAAGTGTAAGGAGAGAGCTTTTCGTAGAGATCAAGTTGATTGGGCAGCCAAATGCTTGATCACAAATACTCAGCCTTCCAAGGAACTGAAGACCTTCCACATCGACATTCAACCTATCTTGGAGAGTTACAGCAAGGTCTTTGATGATATACCTCATGGTCTACCTTCGGAGAGGGGTTTTCAGCATGTGATTGAGCTTGAGGAAGGAGCCAAACCATTCATCACTACACCCTACCGTCATTCGTGAGCATATAAGGAGGAGATAGAGAAAACGATCGAGTTACATGACATGGGGCATATACGTTCGAGCTCTAGCCCCTTTGCCTCATCAGTGGTGTTGGTTAAGAAGAAGGATGGGACATTGAGGATGTGCATTGACTATATGGCACTCAACAAAAGGACAATCAAAAATCGCTACCCCATTCACAAGATCGATAAGCTGATTGATGAGCTTCATGGGGCAATATATTTCTCCAAGATTGACTTGCAATCAAGGTATCATCGAATAAGAATGAGGGAAGAAGATGTGCACAAGACAGCTTCTAGGTGTCACTATGGGCACTATGAGTTCTTGATCATGCCATTTGGGTCAACCAACGCCCCAGCTACCTTTCAATCATGTATGAACCAAGTATTCATTCTACAATTGAGGAAGTTTGTTTTGGTCCTTTTTTATGACATCTTCATCTATAGTAGGACATGGAAGGATCACTTGAAGCACATAGATGAGTTGTTTGGCATACTTGAGCAACATTCATTCCACACCAAGATGTCAAAATGTCAACTTGGATTGACTGAAATTATGTATTTGGGACGTAAGATTAGTGCCCAAGGGGTTAGCGTTGATGAAGAGAAGATCGAGGCAATACAGGATTGGCCAAGACCAAGGAATTTATCACAGGTAAGAGGATTTGTGGGGTTGTGCAGCTACTATAGGAGATTTGTAAAAGGGTTTTCACAACTTGCAACTTCATTGACCAATTTGATGAAGAAGGGGGCATTCTCTTGGGACCCTCCATCGCAACAAGCCTTCAATAAGCTTAAGGAGGTAATGAGTTCATGCCTTGTTTTGACTATTCTGGATTTCTCACTTCCTTTTGTTCTTGAGTGTGATGCTTCAGGAGAGGGGATTGGAGCAATTTTTATGCGGGATAGGCATCCTATAGCATATGAGAGTAGGAAGCTCAAGGATTCAAAAAAAGCTTTTTCCATTTATGACAGAGATGTTGGCTATCATGCATGCTCTTGCCAAATTCAGACAATATACCTAGTTTGTGGGAAATTTGTGGTGAAAACGGATCATAACAGCCTCAAGTTCTTCCTCAATCAACGTGACTTGAATGATAAGACAACAAAAGTGGGTAAGCAAACTTCAAGCCTATGATTTTGATATTGAATATGTGGAAGGGAAGAACAACGTGGTAGCTGATGCACTTTCTAGAAAGCCTTATTTCTGCTCTATATCGGATATATCTGTTGATTGGAAGGTTGCCATAATTGTTGATTATGCCAAAGATTCTTTTGCTACTAATATTTTGGAAGGGAAGTTGCTTGATGATAGATACAAGATGGTTGAAGATCTCATCCTCTACAAAGATTGTGTGCACCTTGTACTAAAGTCAAAGGTGAAAGAGAGGATCATAAGGGCATATCTTGATACTCCCCTTGTTGGTCATCCAGGTTTCTACAAAACATACAAGCAAATAAGGGAGCGTTTCTCATGGAAGGGGCTAAAGAATGATGTATTGCAACATGTTAGAGAGTGTGTGGTGTGCCAACAAAACAAGAGTGAGCATGTCTTTCCAGCTGGTTTGTTGCAGCCCCTACCCATCCCAAATCAGAAATGGGAAAGCATCTCAATGGATTTCATTACAAGGTTGCCTAAGGTACAAGGTAAAGATTGTATTTATGTGGTGGTTGATAGGCTTACAAAGTATGCACATTTTCATGCTATTACTTCAAAATTTAAGGCTCCTCAAATGGCTGACCTATTCTTTAGAGAAATATTTAGACTTCACAGATTGCCCAGAACATTGTGAGTGACAAGGACAGTAGGTTTATCAGTTTATTTTGGCAAGAACTTTTTCGTCTAACTCACACGAAATTGACTCCAAGCACTAGCTACTATCTACAAACAAATGGACAAATGGAAATCATGAACAAGTGGATTGAAGGCTACGTAAGGAACTATGTCACGGGGCAGCAAACAGCTTGGATAAAGAGGTTGCATTTGGGATAGTTTTGCTGCAACACCACGCACCATATGTCGATCGGTATGTCACCCTTCAAGGCTCTTTATGGTTATGATGCTACTTCGTTGATGCATTTGATTTTTACTAGTAGTAAAGTTCCTAGAGCTAAAGATGTGGTACAACAAAGTATGGATATCTTGCATTCTCTTAAGGAAAACTTGCAGCAAGCTCAAAACCAGCAGAAGATGTATGCATATCGGCACAGGACAGAGAGTTTTTGAGGTTGCAGCCTTATAAACAATCCACCCTCAAGGGGAATGGTGCGGAAATGTTGAAACCAAGGGTCTATGGCCCCTACCGGATTATGAGGAGGATTGTAGAGGTTGCTTATGAACTCGCATTACCATAGGGCAGCAGAATTGATAACATTTTCCATGTGTCGTGTCTAAAAAGGGCACTTGGACAGCAAGTTGTGCCTTCAATTGAGCTACCCCCTCTTGATGATGAGGGCAAATTGATCCTCGAACCCAAGACAATGTTGGATGTCAAGGAAAAAAGGCTAAGAAACAAAGTCATTCCACAATACTTGGTGAAACGGAAAAATCTCCCAATCAAGGACGCAACATGGGAGAAGGTGTGGAGATTTTTTAGCACTCGAATCTTAAGTTGCTTGAGGGCAAGCAACACCTTAGCAAGGAGGACCATCATGTCCCCGTACCTTAAGGAGGCCCTATTTGAATGGCAAGAAAAAAAAGTGTTTTTTAACACTATTTGGAATTTTAAAATAATGAATAAATAATAATATAAATTAAATTATTAATAATAATATTTAATTTTATCATGTTTGATCTAAGCCGACCTCTTGGAAGTCATCTATTTAGGTGGATTGGATTTTCATTGTTGATCATCACGGATAGAGCATTTGGCTTTATGATAATTGTGAGGGACAAAAACTCCTTGTGATTAGCGACTAGGTGGGGTGACAATTCCCCTGGTTTCGTGATTTCATTTCTATTCGCATATTTTCCAGTTCGATATTTCTCTTATGTTCGCATATCTTCCAAGTCGACATTCCCTTACTTGTGAATTACAATTTCAAGTCAGCCATTCCAACACTGGGAAGTCAATATACATCTTAAGTGGCGGAGCCTTCGGCTCGTCTCCTTAACTACCTTCTCCTATCGTGATCTTCAGTCACTAGTCCCAGGTGAAGTATCATTTTGAGCTCGTGTGTGTTGGAAGGGGTCACAAGTTCGACCCATTGGCTGATTATGGGCTACCAATAGCATCGGGACCACTTCAGGGGTGGGCTTTAGAGGCGATTGACACCACTAGCAAACACCTGATCACATTCCAGTCTGAGCGCTACCATTACTGTCGCAGGTCTGAGGTTTCATACCGTTCATTCTTACTCCCGTGGGTGCACATCATCATCAACAACTGAAGGCGGTAATCAATCCTTTTGCAGTCTACCCAATCCTGGCTGTGAGTGAATTCCCTGCACTCATTTTTATGACAGTAGAAAATAAACTGAATTCTAGATTTGAGGTGCCGGCCAGTGCCTGGCTTGTCAAACATTTCTGGATCTGAATTCATAGCTACAGTTTATGGTGATCAGTATATGACTGTAGACTATTATCAATCTGTGATGTTCTAATTCTGTTTCTATTTCACTGTACTGCATTTACGCTGGTCTGAGTGATAAATTTTCTGTGATAGCTCAACTGGTGATTTGATCTTTTTGAAAATCTACAAAATAAGTTGAGTAATCTGGTTTGGCATCCTACAAAATATTCCTGGGGCCACCAGCTCCACAAATTACTCCTTAAAAAGTTGAGCAGTGGCTACTAGCCAAAATAAGCTAAGCAGCCGCATAAGGACCTGCCCTTAGTCTTTATATTTTTCGTGCCATGTCTAATGCTCTTTCTGTTCTATAATTGTTTGGGTGTGGATGAACCAGTCTACAAAGTGCTCATAGTTAGAGAGCTTTTGTTTGAGATAAAGCATAGAAATTTAGAGTTGAAATAAAGTGCAGAAATTTAGATAAGTAACATGTGACTGCTTCTTGTCCTTCTGTGTGTAATCTGAAAGTTTTAGGAAAGGAAATTTACAAAAGTAAATCTCTGACTGCCCATTGTCCTCCTGTGTATTCCGAAATCCTTTTATTTGAGTTTTTCTTCTTGGTAAACTGAAAAGTCAACAAGTAATCCAAAATTTTGTGTTTTATTTCTTCCCCTTCCACTTGACTCATCTGGATCTTGTTTCTGCTATTTATTTTTATGACAACTCAGTGAGCAATATTTAAGTAATTGTGCTGTTTACAGATTTAAAAGACTCTTTATGTCTTGAAGAAATGAAACTACATACAAACATTACATGAAGGGTTGGCCATCCTCAACAGCTTAAAGGCTGTTAGCCAAGACTCGATAGATTGAGGTAAAATCCTCTCCAAGCTAAAGGCCCTCTCCTGTTGGCTGAGAAGCTTGACTTCCTTGACCTTCAGGTTGACTTCCTAAAGGTGCCTCGCCATTTTGTCAAGAACCTTGACTTAACCTTCAGGTTGATTCCTAAAGGCCCTAATGTCAGTCGAGGAGCCTAGAAGCCCTCTTCCTTGCCTGTAAGTTCCCTCCTGTCGCCCTGTTCAAACCCGGGGCTGATCCCTACCCTCATTAGTCAGCATCTCCTTCCAAAGACGAGCATAAGTGACATTTGTCAGGAGAGAATCCTCTCCTATTCTATTATGTACATGATACAACCAGAGTCATAAATCGTATCATATCTAAATAGTATGTAGTTTAATTTCATGAGTTGTCAGCTATAGAGCTTTGCATCCAGGCTTCTAGATCACCCGGCATAATACATCCATCACTGAGGTACTAACCAAATTTTGAGTTTATATGTTCAGTGTTCACATGCAAACTCCTAGGAGTATTGTAATACCAAACAAATGCCTCTCAAATTTAAGTTTCTTGTCCGATAGTATTGGATCGAAAAAGAACAAAGTGCCAGGGAGCACAAATAAGGATTTTGGTGCTTCCTTAAATATTGGGTAGCATAAAATATTCATTTTATTATCTTCTTGCAGTTTCACAATGACGGTAGACGATCAAAATGCACAAAGTAGCTTTTTCTCTTAAAATATAAACTGTAGCAACTAAAAATGTTATAATTTGTGACTTTTTTCCTCTGCATCATGGTAACTATATTATTCAAAAATGGAGTCCATTCATATCAAAGCCTAAACCAGGGCACAAAACATTCGTTATGTTATTTTCTTGCAGTTTAACAATGACAATAGAAGATGAAAAGCACAGAACTGGCTTTTTCTATTAAATACCAGTGATGGCACCTAAAACTGTTTTTATTTAATGACTTTTTTGCCTCTAAATTTTAATAGTAAAATTATTCAAAAATGGAGTTCATACAAATCAAAAACCTAAAAATTCCATAGCAAATTCAGACGTATCCAAGCAATTTTTTTAAAGAATGCGGCAATGTTTGCCACATTCTATACCCATGTGGACATATGAATACTCCACAGATAAACAATATTTGGAAAAGGAAAACTATAGATGATTTTAATTATCCAACCAAAACACAAAAATTGATCCTTTAATACCCTTTTAAGGATTTCCACCATGTTAAATGAACTAAATATTGTGAGCATAGGCTGAGCCCTTACAGGGAATAGGATTCAACATTTCATCCAGTTTGATCAATTAAACAACTCTGAAAACAATAAAGAATGGCAACCATACTAGCAAATTTCTCATCCACAAAGCACAAAGTTAAACATCACCCCTCTTTGTCAGCCCAGACGGACCAGGATGATGGTTTTTATTTAAGGGGGGGAACTTCTGATGATGCTGGATAATCTATTCACTTTTGCCTTTTCTACACCATTGTTGGAGTGGTTTTTCACTATTAAAAGTTTCCAAAATAACTGGGGATCATTGGGTTTTGCGGGATGTAAAAAGTCTGATATCTGATGTCAAAGATGTTTTCAAGAATTCTTTTGAGTTCAACTATATTTCCATACCATATGCCATGGTCGGTGAGCAGTGAAACATTGCAAGCAAGAGGGAATGGGAAAAGACAGGGTGCAGCAAGGGGGAAGGCAAATTCACAGTTGTATCGGTAAGAAATTTTAGGATATTTTTTGGAAATAAAGGCAAAAGTCAATAAAATATCAGGCCACCTGGAGGGGGTGACCTCCAAAAATCAGAACAAAAGAATATGAAATTAAACTTTATGGTTTGAAAGAGCCTTTATCCTCCTTATTTATAGACATAATTAGGTAGGGACACAACCCTTCATCCTAATTAGGTAGGCCTAAGGAATTAACTAGAGCTGATAAACGAAAATCTTAAGTTAGAGCACGCCACAAGTGCCTAACATATTTCACTTATGAATAAAAATATAAGGGGCATAACATACCCATCCCTGTCCTCATTGTTTAGAAGCTCTAGATGCTTCTGTTGAGTTGCTCATCTTCCCATGTTGCATCTTCAGCTGGCAGATTCTTCCACTCGATTAGGAATTCAGAAATGGCTTAGTTTCACAATTGCTTCACTGGTTTCTCTGTCTCAAGTTCCAAAATAAACTTCCCCCCTTCATCTAACTTAACTCTTAAGCAATTCTGACTGGAGTGGGAGCCTTTTGTCTATTACTTTCTTCAGGCAAGAGGCATGGAATATATAATGAATTTCAGAAGAGGGTGGAAGTTCCAAATTATACACTACACTGTTGATATAGTGAAGAACCTTATAGGGACCATAAATTTTAGGTGCAAGCATGATGTTCTTATGCTTCTTATGTGGCATTTGTTTGTAGGGTTGTAACCAAACAAATACCCAATCTCGCTCCCTAAAATGCCTTTCACTGTAGTGTTGATCTGCTTCTTGTTTCGTCCCATTCTAAGACACAACTAAATTCTCCTTGAGGATTTGAAGTATTCCCTATTGGTTTTGAATATGATCCTCTACTAGACAAGCTTTGGGATCATCCTATAAATATTTCTTAGTAGATGGTGGAGGGTGGGTACCCATAAAGAGCCTCAAACAAGGTCATATTTGTTAATCTATGAAATGATGTGTTATACCACCACTCTGCCAATGAAGGCCATTTGGAACATTGTGCTTGTTTGTTGGAGGCAAAGCAACATAGACATCCTTTCAAATATTTATTCACAATTTTTGTTTGGCCATCTAATTATGGATGATAAGACGAGCCATGTGCTAGTTCTGTGCCCCATGCAGTAAATAAGTTTTTCCAAAAGATGCTAGTGAAGATAGGGTCATGATCAATCTCAATGATTTTGGGAATATCATGGAGTTTTTGTACCTTTTTCATGAATACTTTTGCCATAGTACTAGCTTGAAAGGTATGATAGAGTCCAAAAAATGTGTGTACTTTACCACACCAACCAAAATCACATCCATGTTATCTAAATTTGGCAAACCAGTAAACAAATCCATTGATATTTCCTTCCAACATTGTGCTAGTATGCCTAATGCTTGTAAGAGGCCTAGAGCTTTTACCATTTCACCTTTGGTTTGTTGACATATCATTCGGCCACAAATTTATTTGCATCCCCCTTAAGACCTTCCCAAAAGAATTTGTTTTTATATGGTGATAGGTCTTTAAGAACCCTGAATGTCCTCCTATTGGCAAGTCATGTATTAGAGACAATATGTTAGCTTTCTACTAAGAATTTTTGGACAAAAAGAGCCTCTCTTTATACAATAAGGAGTCTCCTTTCCAAACATACTTATCTAACCTAGATGGATCCTATTGCAATTGTTGAATGACACAAATTATTGATTCCTATTTTCCCTATCAAGAAAGAGCATTAGCTACAATACTCTCCTTACCTCTTTTGTAAATAATTAAAAGTCATACCCTAGCACCTTGGTGACCCTTTTTTGCTCCTTTGAAGACAATCATTACTCCAAAAATTATTTTAGACTTTCACGATCTACCTTGACTTTGAAATATCATTGCATTAGATATTGGCACCATTGTTTAATTGCATGAATTATAGCTAACATTTATTTCTCGCTTGTGGGTTTTACCAAGTTCCTTCCTTTGAATTGTCTAACTCTCAAATGCCAGTGGACACCCTTCTTGTGTCAATACTACCCCAATGCCATTTCCAAAAGCATCACATTCTATTACAAATGTTTTAAAGAAGTCTAGGGTAGCTAACATAGGAGTGAATGTAAGAGTTTCTTTTAGTTGTTGAAATGTTTGGGCAGTTCACACTGACCATGAAAATGATTTTTCAACAATGTTGTCAAGGGTGCTCCTATACGAGCATAGTTGCTAGTATCTTGTTAGACACAAGAATCCTCTCAAACCTTTGAAATTTGTAGGTTTTAGCCTATCTTTTACTAATGCAATCTTCTTAGGGTCCACCTTAACATCTTCATGTGACACATGTCCTAAGTATTTCACTTTCTTCATCCCAAAAGTGCATTTGGAATTTTTTTGCAGAGTTGATTATCTTCCAATTTTTATAATACCTTCTCTACATGTTACAAATGTTCTTCCCATGTTTTTCTATAGATGCGAATATCATCAAAGAATACCAACACAAATTTTCAAAAAACAAAAGGGCAAAACACTAAATTTAAGAGGCTTTAAAAAGTTGGTGAATCATTGGTGAGACCAAATGGCAGAACTAAGAATTTATAATGACCCTCGTGTGTTATAAAGGTAATCTTATCTAAATCCCTCTCCTTAGTTGAATTTGATGATAACTTGAATGCAAATCTAACTTAGTAAAAAGAAATGCACCATTCAATTCATCTAATAAATCATCAATAACAAGAACAAGAACTTATTTTTGAGAGTGATCTTGTTGAGCTCCATGTAATCTGGGCACATTCTCTATGACTCATTCTTCTTTCTAACCATACCACTATAGATGACCAAGCACTTTTGTTGGGACAAAAAATGCATGAGTCCAACATTTCCTTAACCAATTTTTCAATTGTAGACTTCTCTTGATATGGACAATGACAAGATCTAATATTAGAAAGAATACTTCCTAGCATTAATTCAATGGCAAGATCATGGTCTCTAACTGGAGACAAACCCTAGGGTTCCTGAAAAATCTGTTAATGGTGTTGAATGATCTCTTGAAGGTTCAGAGGATCTCAAGGTTTCACATCTCATGCTTCTAAAAATTGAAATTGTGCCACTATGTCAAAAGATCCTTTCCTAAGTAATTTCTTGGTGGTGATTGCATTCCTACAAGTTTATACTTTTGTCCATTTTTATTGAAAACTATGAATATATCCTAAAAATTGAAGAGCGCATTGTTCCCAACTATTTAATTTGTTGCACACCCAAAGCTACATTTGCTCCCCAATAGGGATGGCAAATGTTTATGAATCTAGCTGATAGTCTCCCATTGAGAATTCTATAAGATGTCATTTACCACCACAATAGAGTTGTTTCCTATTAGCTATCATGACCTGAAAATTAGAGACTAGTCATATGAAACAATTGAGCTCATTAACCAATCTTCTATCAATGAAGTTGTGTGTACTATCTATATCAACCAACGTCACCATTCACTTTTTGATGTAACCAATGATTTTAATTGGTTGTGATCTGCTTATCCCATTCAATTCATGTAGGCAGTTAGTAGAATTGTCCATTGCTACTTCTTCCTCTTCTTCAACCTCATTTTCAATAAACATTAGTCTTTTCTCACTATTGACACACTTATGACCTCTAGACCATTTGCTATCACAATGCCAACATCAACTTTTTTCTCTTTCCTCTACCTCGTATTGAAGAGAGAACTTAGTAATTTGTCTTTGCTTAAAGAAGTATGCCACATTTTTGTCAACAAAATTAGTTACATTTCTATCTCTCCATCATATAATTTGGCCTTGCATGGATCTCCTAGTGGCAAAGTTTTGTTGTTGAATAGATAGTCCTTGTTGCATAGCTTTCCTTACTGTATAAGGTTCCAACAAATGAACATCATGCTTAATTCAATCGTCCATTGATGTAGAATTGTAGCCTTTAATAAGGTGTCACAACCTACATTCAGAGTATCAATCTCATATGCTCAACATTACATTCAATTACAAACCCTATTTCATTCAAATCTATCAATTCAGTGAAATAGCTTTCATTCCATGGTTGCTCATGTTAGATTATATGATCAGATTTAAATGCACAGAAATTAATTCAAAAAATCTACACAAGACACAACAGATACGCTGGGAAAACCCTCCTCTTGAGGGAGAAAAACCCAACCAATAATATCTCTTATATTATTGAATCTCAACAAGAATGTCACTCATACAATAGGCCGATAAGAAGGCCAACACAAAGCACCACAAACTGATGCAAGTACAGAACTGTGTGATGCAAACTGCTTAACTATAATCTCAGCCTTCTACTCAGATCTCAATCTGCTCTTGAGATGAATTCGCACATGGATAACTCGAATGGATATGAATGGAATGAATGCTAATGAATGGATAATCAATGGAGTACAAATGAGGATGTATATATACCAATCAATGGGAGAGATGTGCCTCTTCAAAATAGCATGTCGGCCTTATTAAGAAACATGACTTTTAATTTACAAGAAGTCGGCCTTCTCAAGATCGCGCCTCTTTATTAAATTTGTATCTCCTCCACAAATCAATATTAATTAATGTTTATCAAATGAAGTGACTTTTCATAAATTGCATCCATCAATTAAATAGATGATAGGCTGGCATTTAATGCGATCTGGGCTGGAAGAATTCGCCCAAAGCTGCTTATAAACATCAACACTCCCTCTCAGCTAAGGAGGATACTTCCAGCTGCACAAGACAAATCACCTCATCATGATGTCTACCATTATGGCTACAACCATAAGTGGAAAAGAAGAATATCACCTCAACGTGATATCAGATATCACCTCAACATGATATCAACCATAATGGCTACAACCATGTATGGTATGTACAAGTGTTCATCACTTGCGTGATGTTGTCACCTCAACATGACTTTAACCATGGCTCTCCCAGAGGGTGAAACACAAGTACAAGAAGATCATCACGGACTCTCTCACGTGATGCTGTCATGGAGTCACACACATGACATCCACCATGACTCTCTCAGAGGGTGGAATCAAGGGATTTCACCTTGAACTTCTCTCACAGAGAAGAACTCATTAATCAAGGGATTTCACCTCGAACTTCTCTCACAGAGAAGAACTCATTAATCAAGGGATTTCACCTCGAACTTCTCTCACAGAGAAGAACTCATTACAGAGGACCACTAATACTGAGACTCTTTCTCAGTTAAGGCTGGATTCTCCACCATACCAAGCTTATCTCGAAAGTACACAAACTTTATTCTGGAGAGAGGCTTGGTGAGAATGTTTGTCGTCTGCTCATCAGTGCTGATATAACTCAACTGTATAGCCTTCCTCAATACCATATCTCTGATATAGTGGTATTTGATCTCAACATGCTTGGTTCTGTCATGAAACACAGGATTGACAGAAAGCTTCACACAACTCTGGTTATCACAATGAATGATAGTAGGCTCCATTGATTGTCCAAACAATCCTGCAAGGAGCTTACGAAGCCACACTGCTTCCTGAGCTGCCATACAAGCTGCAATATATTCTGCCTTTGTTGTACTCAATGCTACAGATGACTACTTCCTGCTGCACCAGGATATCATAGCAGATCCCAAACTGAAGCAACATCCAGAAGTGCTCTTTCGATCTGTGACATACCCTACCCAATCAGAATCAGTATAACCATGCAGTTCCAAGTCTGCATCTGAAGAATATCTCAACCCATATCCAACTGTGCCACGCAAGTATCTCAGGATATGTTTAGCTGCAACAAGATGTATTTGTCTCGGTTCACACATGAACTGACTAAGTGCACTCACAACATAACAGATATATGGTCTAGTGTTAACTAGATACATCAAGGACCCAATCAGTTGTTTGTACATAGTAGCATCCACCAAGTCTGAACTAGCTGCAACCTCCTTCAATTTATGTAGGTTGGTCTCCATAGGTGTAGACATGGATTTGCAATCCATCATACCAAACCTCTTAAGTATATCAATGGTGTACTTCCCTTGACTTAGAATCATCTCATCTGGTTTCTGCCAAACTTCTAAGCCAAGGAAGTAATGCATAAGCCCAAGGTCTTTCATCTCAAACTCAAAGGCCAACTCTTTCTTACATTTGATGATTAAGTGCTCTTCTCCAGTAAGAATCAAATCATCAACATATAAAACCAAAATCAATGCTTCACCATCAATTACCTTAAAGTATAGGTTAGAGTTAGCATCATTCTTCAAGAAGCCCAAACTTGACAGGTAACGATCAATCCTTTCGTAACATGCTCGAGGAGCCTGCTTAAGGCCATACAAGGCCTTCTTCAGTTTGCAAACATGAGACTCCTTCTCATGAACCTCAAATCCATCAGGTTGCTCGATATAAACTTCTTCCTCGATCACACCATTTAGAAAAGTTGTCTTCACATCCATTTGATGAATCTTCCATCCTCTAGATGCAGCAATGGCAATGATGGTTCTAACAGAGCTATAGCGAGCAACAGGAGCAAATATTTCTTCATAATCAACTCCCTCTTTCTGTGAAAACCCACGAGCCACGAATCTTGCCTTGTACTTCTCAATGCTCCCATCTGCAGCATGCTTGATTTTGAAGAGCCATTTCGAAGATACCACAGAGTTTCCCTCGGGTCTAGGAACAATGTCCCAAACATCATTCTTGAGAATTGATTGGTACTCCTCGGACATAGCATCTCTCCAAACCTATTGACTAGAAGTTTCCTCCACACTAGAAGGCTCAGACTCAATAATCTGACTCATCAAGGCAACATAACTGGAGAACTTATGTGGTCTTTTACTTTCTCTAAATGTACCTCTAGGAGTTGCAAACCTTTCAGCCTCTTGCATAGTTCGCCTGGCCCATAGAGGTCTTTTTCTCCCAATTACAATGTCAGTAGGCCCATCAATAGGTTCCAAGGGTTCCATTGGATCAATATCTTCCTTTGGTTCTAAAGTCTCCCTCTGAATTTTAGGAGTATGGTCAACTTCCATATCCTGAGGAGACTCATCATTGTCAATCTCCACGTGAGCTCCCTTGGATCTTTTGAATGCTACATCTTCCTCGAATGTGACATCCCTACTAATCTCGATCAATTTCTGCCCTAGTATGTATATTTTGTAGGCTTTTGATGTCTCACTATAGCCCACAAATATTCCCTTCTTAACAGAAGGCTCCAACTTAGTTCTCTTTTCCTTTGGAACATGAACATAGACAGGACATCCAAAGATTCTTAAATGACTAACCTATGGCTTCTTCCCTGTGAGGGCTTCTTCCGGAGTCATATTCTCCAGGATCTTGTGAGGACTTCTATTTTGTACATATACTACAGTCCTAGAAGCTTCTGCCCATAAGAAGGTTTGCAAATCCTGGTCATGGATCATGGCTTTTGCTGCTTCCACGATCGACCTGTTCTTTCTCTCTGCAACACCATTCTATTGAGGATTATAAGGAACACAAAACTCCCTCTTAATCCCTGCATCAATACAAAAATCCCAAAAGCTACTAGAGGTGTATTCTCCACCATTATCAGATCTGAGGACCTTGATTCTTTTACCAAAAAGATTCTCTACCAAGGCTTTGAACTCCTTAAACCTTCCTAACACTTCCTCAAGACTCTTTAGTTTTCAAAAAATAAATCCAAGTCTTTCTAGAGTGGTCATCAATAAAAAGAACATAATACAAGAACCCACTCGAAGAAGGAATAGACATAGGTCCACATAAATCAGAATGAATAAGATCTAAAATACACTTTGATCTACTTTCTCTACTATGGAAAGGAGCTTTTGTATTCTTACCCGATGCACAACCTTTGCAAGTTCCTTCATGCTCCTGATTGAACTTAGGAAGACCCGTAACCATCTTCTCCATGATAGGTAAGGCTCGGAAGTGTAGGTGAGCCAATCTTCAATGCCAAAGATCACATAAACTTGAAGAATCATGAATTAATGCCTGCAGTGGACACGTACATAGCCTATAGAGGCTTTCATGTCTAACACCAATTACTTGAGCATCCTTGAAGCTGGAATTCTCCATTCACACAAGAACTTTGCCTTTGGAGAAGGCAACTTGATATCCTTTATCTTCTAGGGCTGAAATTGAAATGAGATTGCGCTTGATTCCTGGAACATAAAGAACATCACTCAACTAAAGTGCGATGCCAGAATCCAAATGAAGAGTAGAGGTCCCAATCCCTTTCACAGAGGAGCTTGCATCATCTCCGATAATGACTTGTTCGGAAGACTCTCTCTCCACCAAGCTTGACAAGTGCTCCTTAAAACCTGTGATGTGTCGAGAAGCACCACTGTCGATCAGCCAAGTGTTGGCGTCTGTAGGTACATTGCTTGATAATGCCGAATAGAACAAGTATTCACATGAATCCTTCTACAGGGAAGCATCATCAACATCTGCAACGGTGGCTTGTTGCTTAGGTCTAGATGGACAATGCTTAGCAAAGTGGCCAAACTTATCACACCTAAAGCATTGAATCTTGGACAAGTCTCTCTTTTTCTTGGAGGGGGGAGCACCATCATTTCCCTTATCTCGATTCCTCTTGAAGAATCCTTTCTTTCCATCTTTTCCTTTCTTCTTCAAACTTGGGAGGCGAGAACATGAATATCTTCATTAGATGAACTTTGACCGACGCCTCTAGCCGCCAACCTTGACTCTTCTTGAATGCAATCGGCCCTCAAGCGATCAAACTTAGGAAGTTTGGATCTTGCACTGATTCCTTGAATGTAGGACTCCCATGATAATGGAAGACCATTGAGAGCAACCATCGTCAACTCTTTATCATCAACCACATGACCAATTGTAGAGAGTTGATCTCTCAATTCTGAAATCCTCATGAAATAGGCAATCACTGTTTCTCCTTTCACCATCTTCACATGGTGTAGTTGTTGCTTCAGTGCAAGTGCCCGGCTTGTGTTGTTGATTTCGTACATCTCCTCCAATGTTTTGAACATATCCCTTGCCGTCTTCAACTTGGAGACAATCGGAATAATATGGTCTTTGACGGAATCATCCAACAACTTCTTCGCCTTGATGTCTTTCTTCCTCCATTGCAACTTCTCTTCTTCCTCTTCTGGTTTGGGAACTTTGGTCTCCACAAACTCAGCCAAATCATTCTCTTCCAAGGTGAGCATGATCCTAAACCTCCATGATGGACGCTCCCTCAAGTCTATCCTCAATTTTCAAACCGTTCACCATCTTGATTAAGGTGAAGATAGACAAAGAAATATAAAGAAGAGAAAAGAGTATCGCTATAAGAACAAATCTGATCACAATCTTCTCAAACCCGCTCTGATACCATGTTAGATTATATGATCAGATTTAAATGCACAGAAATTAATTCAAAAAATCTACACAAGACACAGCAGATACCCTGGGAAAACCCTCCTCTTGAGGGAGAAAAACCCAGCCAATAATATCTCTTATATTATTGAATCTCAACAAGAAGGTCACTTATACAATAGGCCGATAAGAAGGCCAACACAAAGCACCACAAACTGATGCAAGTACAGAACTGTGTGATGCAAACTGCTTAACTATAATCTCAGCCTTCTACTCAGATCTCAATCTGCTCTTGAGATGAATTCGCACATGGATAACTCGAACTGGATATGAATGGAATGAATGCTAATGAATGGATAATCAATGGAGTACAAATGAGGATGTATATATACCAATCAATGGGAGAGACGTGCCTCTTCAAAATAGCATGTCGGCCTTATTAAGAAACATGACTTTTAATTTACAGGAAGTCGGCCTTCTCAAGATCGTGCCTCTTTATTAAATTCATATCTCCTCCACAAATCAATATTAATTAATGTTTATCAAATGAAGTGACTTTTCATAAATTGCATCCATCAATTAAATAGATGATAGGCTGGCATTTAATGTGATCTGGGCTGGAAGAATTCGCCCGAAACTGCTTATAAACATCAACAGCTCATGGTGGGTTGCCAAGTCATTAGTAAATTTCTTCCACTTGCCCTTGCTCGTCACTCATCATCCACTAGTACCGCTACTACAGTTCAAAATTCTAGTACCATTATATTCCCTTAAAATATTGTTCTATGCAACTTATCCATGTAGTTACTTCTATCCTATCAAACTTACGAATATCTATTTTTGGTATGTTCAATTTTAGACGTTAAAAAGGTTGCCCTATTCCTAGATTTGTCTATTAGCGTTGTACCCACCCAAATGGTTTGGTTGGGGCTTCAAATTCTAACAATAGCTTTTGTTTAAACCTATCCAAACCTTCATTTTAAAACATTGCAAATGGGTCAAACAAATTATACTTGATAAAAATTACTAGTATTTCACATCATGGTGGATTTTTTTCAACTTTTTAGGTGGTGATCAATAAAAAGATTCACTAGACTCAATATTTGTAAAAAAGTTCTCTAATCCAAAAGATGAGATGGCTACTAATGTGTTTGTTTTTAAAGCTCTTGATTTTTTATTAGATAGGAGAGGGAAGTATCCAATGTGAGTTGTAACCATTATGTCACAACCCAGCTAATATGCCTCAATTATTTAGATACCTATTTTGTATTTAATTATGCTGATGAAGATAATTAGCAAATTATCAAAAAAAAGGATATTTTGTTGTGTTGACTTAGAACATCTTAGACTTATTAATAGTTATGGTTATTATTATTGTTAGAAAGCATTTTTGTGATTATGCAAATATTTGAAAACTAACATGCTTATTGTTCAATTTTATGAAGCATTAAAATCGTTAGATCAAATTATGGTTTGACAATGACTAACTACTCCTTTTGGTGTTGTATGAGTGCAACAAGAAAGAACCAACACTTTCTCATCACAAAGAGAGTATCATTGAAGAAAAGGTGTAGCAAACTTGAAGGTGGATTGTTATGAAGGAATCAAGCACACGCTACTTAGAAAATCATATAGTTAGATTTGCACATATGTGTGTGCTATCTTAAAAGAAATTATTTTCATGCAGTTTATACATTTGAATTATTTTGCTTAGATGGATTATTAATTTTGATAGTTAGATTAAATGTAGTTTTTCCTATATCATGTTGATTATGTGTGTGAGAAAGTGATTTCAATAATAATAAAAGTGTTTTTAAGTAAGTTGTGAGTGATTACAATAATAATAAGTTGTAAGAATATATTTTTTTAAAGATTTAAATAGGTGGTCAAATGCACAAAGAGAGAATCTTGCATTATTTCACCAAGTTAATATTATTTTATATTTAGCCTAGAATACTTAAGCCACGGTAGTAGAGTGGGAGTTACAAAATGCATTATGGTAATTAACTCCCACTTAGTGGGGCGCCTAGAGGGAATTAAGGAGATATGCATATTAAGAATAAAGGAGAGCGTTTGAAAGTGGGTGTGTCTTCTCTCGTTTTGGCATAGAAAATTTGCATTTTTCCTCTCTTCTTTCTGTGTGTTTGAAATTTGCATCTGCTTCTCCATCTGGTTTTGGAGGCATAGCATTTTCTCGGAGGAAAAACCTTGCCTAACTATTGGCTTCATCAGAACAGAGAAAAAGCTTCAAGCATGAGATTGAATTCATAAGCATAGCTGCACTTCTGGATTTTATACATAAATTAGAAGCGTAGAAATATGGGTAAGCCTCTAAGAAGTGAGAATGAATAGATATATACATGAATATTCCTGCCCATATTGACTTTAACCATTCGCTCCAATTTTATCTATTCCTTAGCAGAGGCATGTGATTGGATTAACCATGGTCCTGTCTATACATAGTCTTTACTGTGAATATCTATGCTTGATAATGCATTCATGGGAATATATATCAGATTTGGATAACGATAATACAGCTATCAACATGCTAAATCTGTTAGTTGCCCTTCATAGACTGGGTTTCTCTTAGTCGTCCAAATCTATCATACATTGTTTTGATTGTTGGGTCTATATATATATATATATATATTCCTCTACAGTTCTACTAAATCCTTCTTTAAGACCTTATTCCATTTTAGTGGTTGTCACTTTCCATCAGTTCAATTCATGAATGCCCTGCACCCTGTGATATGAAATTATATTATTCTTTTACAAGCAAATTTTAATCATTCACTGAAAAATTGATTCATTCAGATGCTAATTAGAATTCTGGTTGAGCCACATATTATGGAGTATTTCGTCGAAGATTTAATGCTGTGTTTGGTCCATGCTGAGGCATTTTACTTAGCTGTAGATGCACAATGTGCATACTCTCTGCTCTCCAATAAGTTTATCAACATGATATTGTTGTACACCAGAATGATGATATTGCAGTCCAATTTGTATATCCATATGATGACATTGCTGCACATTAATGTGATAATATTGTTGTATATCAATATGATGATATTGTTGTGCATCAATATGAAGATATTGTTAAAAACTTGTATGATGATATTACTGTTCATCAAGTATATATATGTTCATATTGAGAAACAGAATAACTGGAAGGGCTGATTTTATTGTTGAAGTATGGTCTTTTATATTGTTAAACACTGCTGTTATAATCCTGCATTGTTAATCAAACATACAGATGTGCATGGATAAAACAATATTCATATAAGAATATTATTGATTATACTATTTGATACTTAAACGCATAACCATCTCCATGCAAACTTATGACATAACTCTTAGCCTTGGAGAGTAATTAACATAGGAAGGTATTGACTATTTTAAATGCCATAATAGGCCAAGAATGGGACCATTATCCATGAATGGTCTATAGTACCTTGCACACGTGCATTTAAATCTTGCATCCTTAAGGAGACGGGATGGGATAATCATGGTATTAAGAGGTTAAGTTTTTGAACATTTGACCTCGTGGTAGTATGTAAGATACCTAGATTGTATTAGCTTTACATCATTAATTCTTGCCTAGTGTAGTGAGGCAATTTGAACTTCGTTGATCTTATGGACTCATTGCTATTTTAACATTTTTAACTGGACGTTGTTTCTATATTTTAGTGTAGTACTATATATATAGGCACTCGAGAGAGAATGGATGAGTACCAAATATTGGTATTAAAGAATAGCAGGTTACTTTTCTAGCGTACAATCTAATATGCCATAGAGTGCCAAATATTGATATTATAAAGACGCTCTCCGCACTAATGTAACTCTTTCTCTCTTTCTCTCTCTCTCTCTCTCTCTCTCTCAACTTACGATGGCTTGGAAGAGGTAACCTCCAAAGTTCCAAACATTAGAATATGAAAATATAAAATTAATCTTTCAACTTACGATGGCTTGGAAGAGCCTTTCTCTTATTTATAAACAGAATGAGGTAGGAGCACACCCCTTCATCCTAATTAGGTTGGCATAAGGAATTAATTAGAGCTAATAAAATTAAAATATTAAAGTTAAGCATGCATGCCACAAGTGGTTAAAACTTAACCTTATTTCACTTAGCAGGATGAATATCAGAGGCATAACATGGAAGAACCAACCGATTCTACTGCCCTATTGGCTGTATCAAATCATAGAATTATATGTACATGGCTGAAAGCGCATGATTAAAATCTCGATTTTCAGAGATCCGATGGCTTCTAAATTCTAATAGTTATTAAAACTCAGATCTAAAATATTGAAGAACCTATCATTCTAGTCCAACAAGTGGTGTAACAACAGTGAAATGGTTATCATGTTTGGCTTTGTTACTGAAGTTGTTGGATAAGCAAGAAATAGATATCAATTCTGAATTTCAACCAGATTGTAGACACACTGCTATTTGATGCACTTAGTTTTGTTTTCTGCAGACCCATGTACACCAAGCAGAGTTGAGAAGAAAGTTATCCATACAAATCTTGAGAAAATAAAATATTAAAAAACCTCCAAACTAAAAGCTGTATATAAATACATTTATGAGCAATGAAATAACTAACACAAGACATCAACCCTTACCAGGAACTTCATGCCTAATCATGAAACACCAATTACTAAGGTCCATCCAACATATATATCAATGAGTTGAGGCTAAAAAATGAATCCTTAAAAATCAGAAGGAAAAAGCTAGCATACATCTGTTAATATTTGTGGGGCACATTCATGTCTCCTTTGAGAACATGGGTATTGTCCTCTAACATGTGAGTGAGAACGGAGGATAGAACCCTCAAGTAAGAATTTATGGTAGCAGTCTATTCTGACTTATGTCAAAGACCTGGAAAAACCTAAAACTGTTACAATGGAACCACTTGGTGTCCAATCCAGCACAAACATCTTCAATCTAACAATATATATCCAGATACAATAGAAATGTATTAAGGTAAAAAAGAACCCTAGAAGCTAATTAAAAAATAACCCAATCATCAGAACATTCAGTTTCAAAGTCTTGTGCGTTAAATAATATAACAATAAAAATAGATTGCTAGTACCTAATCAGATTCATCACGTCAGATATGAATAAGAATAGAACCATAGATGGTGAGAAGTATACGATGTTTCCACATCTAGGGATCTGAGACCCAATTTTGAAATTGTTTCTACTTCTAAATTTTGTGTGACTTGTCTTGTGCTTCTCTGCAAAGAATTTCCTCGAAACATATCAAATACATTTGTTTACAATAATCCTCATTTTATAATAAAGTTATAAACATCTTTGTTTGTGTGTGGCAAGATAGAAAGAGATTCATTCTTTTAGCTGTATTGCCTTTTTTACAACATACATGCATGTGAGTAGAGAGAGGACTGAAAAAAGAGAAAATAAAATTGAACGCAATAAAGTGAAGGCCAGTTTTGGTTTCAATATGACAACCGTAACCCACATCTTTGTATGAAACCTAAAAGAGTCAATTGTTGGTCCCCTAGAAGTATGCATTAGCTCCAAGTGAGGCATATAAACAGTAATGGCCTTGTTATCCTAGTCAAAAGTAAATGAGTCCATCCAAGATCGAAAATTACATACCTTTTGGAGAACAGGGTTCAAATTTTCAATGCATTACATAGTCTGCAACAATTTCTCATAAAAATACGTTTGCATTCTGCTTTCTACACTGCCACTATTCCGCTTTGAATGTTGAACCTACATTTGAGGCTACAAGCCTACACGGTGATCCCCTCTGCCCTGGCCCCAATAAGAGTGATCATTCATATTCATGCATCACTACAAAGTCTCTCTTCAAGTTGGTATCTTAGCTATTGATCCTCTTCTCATTTCTGTCTGTTAAATACCACCCAAAAAGAAAAGGAGGGGAAACAATAAACGTTTAGAAATGCAAGGAAAAAATAGAATGAAGCATGATATTGGGGTTTCAGAAGGGACAGGGTCAACAATCTGATCTTCTTAATAGATGATTCACAGACCATTGCTAATGAGAAGCCTCCAACACAAGCTGATTAATAGCATCACGAAATTTTAGATAATCATCATTAGTATTGTAAATTTGATGAGAAATTCTTGCATATGCTGAAAATGCTGGTTTACACCTCTCAGTTGAGTCAAGATGTGTCACCACCGTTGGTGATCTGTAATATATTGGAACCTCCACCCCAAACTTCTTTCTCAAGAGGGTCCTCAAATCCATAGCATCTTTTTCTGACCCAACCTTTAAAGCATCTGGCAAACCTATCATTGCCATCGATGAGCATAGTGATGGAGAAGCACCCAAATGGGTATTCCAGGCCTTGGCTAGCATCTCTGCCATGCAGATAACACGGTCATGGTTCTTTCTTCTGATGCCTTCAATACCATCTTCAAATTGTTCAATGAACTCCAAAGCAGCAGGCACAGAGAGCTGTGCACTATAATCCCTGTTCCCCACCCAGGCAGACTCTATAGCCAAGCCACTCCCATATTCACTAGAAACAACTGGGTGATGAAGATGAGGAAGAAGCTGCTGACGACAATACAAAAATGCTACAGGAGGAGGGCAAAAGAACCATTTGTGAAGATTGCTAGCATAAAAATCTGCACCAATATCTTGCATATCGATATCTAAACTTCCGATAGCATGGGCACCATCAACAAAAACCTGATCCACACCCTCATCTCTACAAATTTTAATGAGCTCTTTCACAGGAAGCACTAAAGAAGGCATAGAGGTTACATGATCAAGGACTGCTACTCTGATCCGCTTAGACTGAGCCTTACTCTGCTTCAAAACATCTCGAAAAGTGTCAATAATTTCTTCTCTAGATGACACAGGGAACGGCAAATGAACTTCAATTACATGGGCCCCTGCACGGACTGCATATGCTTCAATAGCCCTCTTTACAGCCCCATAAGCATAGTGTAGCATCAACACTGCATCCTCCTCTCTCTTAAATTTGCCTTCCACAAATGCCCAGGCAACCTGTTGCAACCACCAATTTATTTACAACATCAAGAGTGTAATCTACGATTTGAATGAATGTGAAATCATATTTGGCTAATTGCATAAACTCTTGTGACCAAAAAATTATGGGAAAATCTTAGCAATTTCCTAGTTCTGTAACAGATTTAACATCATCCATGGTAAATTCTATGCTTCCAACAAAAATGGCATTCTGATAGTTCATGTATGCACTCTTTTCCTACCAAAATTTGATGGGCTAGTACTAATCAATTTCCTACCAACCATAAGCACTAGTAGTAAATCATATGCTTTCAATGAATATAACATTGAGGTTGGCAAACTATGCAAACCATTATATTGAGACTTGGACTCAGTTTAGACTCACTTAACACACATTTAATTCTCAGGCTCAGACTAAACAAAAAAAACTTGGCATGACTCCACAAATTTTTTAAAAAGCCTTTAATTTATAAAATCAACAACATCAGTAGCTTAATTTATTTTTAAGGGGAAACTCTTGATGTATAATTTTTGAAATATAATTTCAAGTTCTTTGTAGAGATTAAACAGTTCTCAATCTGAAATAACATTCGGAAATCTGAGAAATTAAATTTAAGTAGGACAGAGCCTAATTAATATATATAAACACATGCCAGACAAGCATTGTAAGTAATCACTAAACCCATGTAAACCTGGACTACCACTATAATGAACATAATCTGTAAATCGACAAGAGAAATACTCTACCTCATAAATTTGCTACATAAATTGTCCACATTACTTAAGTGAAGGCACATATATATTATATAGGCTAGAAGCCATATCAATGAGCTGTGGAGCATCATAGAATATCAACGATGTTTGCATGTTGTTTTTTTCATTTCTTAGCTTCCAAGTACAATTGACTGTTGAAAAAAAGACTATGTTCATTTGACAATATAAAATTTGATTTGCCATTACAGAGTTGGAATCCAGAAGCAAATTTTTATGTGAAAATAGCAATGGCATATAATGATAATCCATACTGAGAAGGAAAAATTCTTCTTTATGTTCTGTGCAACCGTGCGGATCACTGGATATGGCTTCCTCAATAAGAGGATCATGTTGTAGTCCTCCTTTCCCCATATTATATCACAAACATGAAAAACATTTTTTTTCCAGGCGGCACAGGTTCCCTGGAATTAAAAGCGAAATGCATAATGCTCTCATTAGCTTTCACCATTCAATGTTACAGACCGTCGCAGAATGTTACTAAGTAGCATGAATGAAATGACCATCTTGTTAATCCTTTTTTCCCGAGTCTTCCAAATCAAGTAGTTAAAACTCGCTGCTGCCAGCTTGGATCAGCAGACTCGATGATGCAAACTGCTGCAACCAAATTTTTATGAGCTAATCTCTATAGATTTCCTGAATCTAAATAAAATTTCTGTTCTTTCAACAAAATGACAATTAAATCGCTCAATTTACAAACAAATATTAATGGGCTAATCTTAACCAATTTCCTACCAGAAACTAAAAGTATTAATCAAACCAAGTAAAACAGCTGCCATCAAAATCAATAACCCAATCTTCAACTATGTCCTCATTTTCTACCCAAAAGTGCACTTTTATCAATATTAATTCCCATGCTTTTTCAATGAACACGAGTAGCATATTTTTATCAAAAAATCAAAGTTAATATCCTCAAAATTATCCCTGACCTGTTGCAGTACAATAGCTACTGCCGTCGTAACATTATCTACCAGAGATACTTCTTCAACATGAGCAGCATTTATTAAACGAGATACTATCTGCCTCGATTCCAAAATACCCTTTTGAAGAGAGTTAAAGAAGAAACTATCAGGCTGTTGCATGAAGACACGCGCCCACTTCGCCTGTGCGGACAAGACTGACGAAGGGCAACACCCAAAGCTGCCATTGTTGATTCTGGCCACACCCTTTTCATGGTGCTCAAATTCCCTTCTGATAAACCCCCTTTCATCATCATCAAAATCATTTTCATCTCTGGTTTTGGCTCTTTTTAAACCCTTTGGGCCTCCATTGCCTGAACAGATATAAACCTCAGCTCTCTCCCCTCTATCATTGTCTTCCATTTTCCAATCCTAAAACACCGAACAAAAAGCAAAGCAAAAAACAAATACTCGCTTAACCAAACGCCTCCGAAAGAAAATTAAACAGCCCAAAAGAAAGAATAAGAGTGATAACGCAGAGAGAGAGAGTCAGATGGAGATTACCAGATTATCAGATTATAGGTTCTCTGATTATCTAAGCTTGTCGTGGTACAGCCCTAGCATACATCAGGAACTGTGGTATATGCCTATATATAACTTCAATAAAGATACGATAAGATAAATAATGATGATAACCAATATCTTCTTTACGTATTTAACTATGACAGGCCATCCCCACTAGTTCAGTTTTCATAAGTGGGGAAAACCGCTACCCCTAAACTTCTTGGAATCTCTTCTATTAGATTGTACAATGCGTATCATGTCGACTGGTAATAGGTATATCTGTATTGGTTTTCATATGATGATTTTTAAAAATGTTAAAAGAGTTTAATTTTGAAATCTATGTTTAAAGTTGTTATATTTTAGAAGGGTAAATATTTTTGTAGATTTCACCTAGATTAATTAAGTATATAAATCTATGTTTAAAGTAGTTATATGTTCGAAGGGTTTTGGGTAAGTAATTTTATAGATCTCAATTAGACCAATTAAGTATTATAGACATTTTAATCAGTTTTGGACCAATGTTTTGAATGAAGTTTGGTTGGATAGATGAGGTGGAACCTTCAATTTAGACAAAGTTTGGACTAGATCTATTGTTAATGATTATTTTGAGGATGATGATAATGAGATTACAAACTTCAAGAGTAGACTAATGACTCTAAAGTAGGCTAGCTCGCCATGATTTGACACTAATTTGACCAAATACTTGTAAAAGAGATTGTTTTCCGAGCAAGATGTCAAACTAAGAAATGAGATGAAGATCTAAGTCAAAAATGATCAATGTCTAGTCTAAGGTTACTGTTTTGACTGGATTGAGTTGATGGTTTGTTGTTTTTTATAAGTTGATCCAAATGATGACTAATGGTGTTTTGACAATTCCAATATGAAGCTAGAAGATACAATTTTATTGTTGTTTTGAATGATCAAGAAAATCACAGGTTTGTTTTTCATGAAACTCAGGTCTGTTAAAGTCTACTAGTCAAAAATTTGAATCTAGAAATTTGTTAGCTTCTTTGTATTTTTCTAACAGACAAAGGCGTTGCACTATTAGAACAAAGGTGTTGCACTGTTTACTACAAAGGTGTGGAGATGTATGCAAATGCACCTTGATTCCACAGAAGTGTCACACTATTGGAAACAAAAGCATTGAGATGCAGTTTCCAGGGTTTACTCTAGAACAAAGGTGTTGCGATGTATAGAGGCACTGAGATGCAAACAAAGGCATTGTTTTGACAAAAACAAAAGCATCGGTTTGCATACAAAGGCACTGCATTGTCAAAACAAAGGTGCTATAATTTGTTCAAAGGTTGAAATTTTCCAAGTTTGTCAGCATTTTGAAATTTTGATGTCTATTTTGTGTTTGATTGTTTTGGCAAATGATAAAAAATAGCAAATAGTATGTACGACTAACTCAATTGGTGTTGGATGATTTTCATGTGTTCTTCTTCCACAAGATCACATTATCACAATAAAGACACACCATAGAACGCATCATAATTGTAGTGGTAGATCAAGTTTATCAACTTATCATAGATTTGCATAGTAAAATACCTTCCAATGAGTGGATGGCTAGAGTATGCCAAGGTCATATACCACCTTGGCACCTCTTACCTTGAAAGGAAAAGTTCCTAACAAGGGATTATTGTCACCTCAACAAAGGTTGGTACATAGCAAGTAACTTCATGCATTGATCCCTATATGTTGCACCACTTTAAGCTAATAGTCTACAAATGGCTCTTAGGATTCTAAATTTTACAAGTTCATAGTGGGGGAATCAATGAATAGATAGCTCATCTGATATGCCCAAGTCGAGAGGGGTCACTTCTCTCCTCATCACCTATATGTGTCAAACTGAGGGTCACTAGGATTGGCTTGAAGGATGCTAGCTACTCCTTGGGTACAACTTTCGTTCTCCCCCCTTTTATATACCATTCTTTAACACACAATTGAGATCAGAACTTGGGGTGATGAGGCCCCCAAGCAAGTCTCCTACTTAGAAATAAACAGAACTAGTGTTGCTTTTTGTCCTCGAGATCATTCTTGGGAGTCATGAGAGGAGAGCATACACAACACTAGACCTCAAGGTGTACAAAAAATATGCAAGTTAGTGGTATTTCTAATTTCCAAGATCGCATTAAGGCGCAAGGAAAGAGCATATGTACGCATTAACCTACCAAACACGCCAAACAATTCATTTTAAGTGCACCAAGAATTCAAATGTTTGGTTCAATTTTAAACACAAAAATTGAAAAGTGCAAGTTGTGGTAAATTCTTAATCCCAAATTGAAATGTGCAAGTTGTGTTATTTAATTTTAAGCACCAATTGAAAATATGATGGGATTCATTTTATTGCACCAAGGGAAAATAAAATTTGTATGTAAATTTTTAAACACTAAATTGAAGTGTGAAAATGAATTTTAAGCACCAATTGAAAGTGTGATAGTTGTTGGATTCATATTAGATGCACCAAATGTAAGTGTGAATTAAGTTTTTTGCACCAATTGAAATGTGAATACTAGATTAATTGAAAACCTACAAAATAATTGTTAGTAGATTTTTCCTCAAATGTTGCATGTTGCAACAATTAGTTCTATAAAAGAAAATTAGGAAAAATAAAACAATGTTAGAGTTCGTTTAAATCAGAATCTCAAATCAATTTGAAAAAACCTAACCAAACAAAAGTGAGGCTACCTAACAAAGGTGTTGGGCTTTGTAACAAAGGCACAACACTGTCAAAGAATAAAGGTGTCGACCTTCAGACAGAAGCATGAGGATTTGACAAAGGTGTCAACCTTCTAACATAAGCGCTAATCTTTGATCTTGCAAAGGTGTCGCCCTTTAACAAAGGTGCAGCACTGTCAAAATAAAAGTGATGCACTATCTCTAGAACCTACAGAGCTAACAAACTTCATAAAAATTTGATTAGACGAGGGTGTGGGTCCCACCGAGCATGTCAAAATATTGTATTATTAGCTCAATTAATCAAATAAGAATTTAATTAAAGCAATTAACAAGATAAATTATCAAATCAGAAGCTATACTCAATGAAATTCAATTAACAAAACTAAAAGACTCAATCAAAAGTATTAAAGATAGAATTTAAGACAATTGAATCTAATTAATGTGCAAACTTCTCAATCCCATTGTGGATTTGAAGCAAACATATGGTGTAGTGATGTGGAGTGCTCAAATTTGCCTAATCCATTGTGTAAAAGCTTGATTTGAAGGTGATTGATTCACAAATATGCTCTCGAATTTCCCATGAATGACTCAACAATTCAAGAGAGTAAGGGTACTATGGAGATTGTGAATGAAATTCATGTTGAAAGGCTTGGTATTTATAGATTTTAGGAATTATGATCAATGGTGAAGATTGAAAATGATAATGAGTGGATGAGAGAAGATTAAGGAGGTTAGTTTGGATTAAGGATTAATCAAGTGGCTAATAATCCATGAGGTGTGGATCAAGGATTAGATCAATGGTTCATAATCCATGACAGACTCAACAATATCCCTTAATTCATGGAATTAAGTTAAAAATATTTCAAGTTGGAGGGAAGAATATGAATTTGAAAAGGAAATATTCCTTTGGGAATATTATTTGTGCAAGTTGGGGGATTGGAGGAAAATCAGTTAATTAAATAATTATGAAAAATCATTTAATTGAGCAAGTTGGAAGAATTAAAAATTTTGATTAAATGATTAGGAATTATTTAATCAATAGGGAAATTAACGTTACAATTAAATAATTTGGAATTATTTAATCAAAAGGGAGAGAAAATGATGAATTAATCAAATAACCTTAATTATTCGACTAATAGGAGAATTAAGTGAATTTAACTAAATAATTGAGCATTATTTAATTAAATAGAGGAATTAGGTGAATATGAGATCTAAATGATGTTAGTAAACAAAATCAAGGTATGTGATATACTAAGGATAGTTTTAGATGTCTACAAGTACTTTAATAAATAAAACTTGGTAAGTATTATAACAATAAATGTTTTTTAAATGAATAATGGTTTTATTATTATTTATATATTAAAAGACTAATATACTATTAAAAAAAGAGTAGGTGGTAGAAGGGACACTTTTAAAGTCTATGAAGGATCAAATCTACAAATGATGATGGATTTCCAATAAATGTTATTTTAGGAAATTATATGTAAATGAAAAGTATACTTAGTTTATGAACTAAAGATGGATTATAAATGTTGATGATTTGTAGGAAAAAATTGTTTTAGTGTAGAAAATTAATGTCTTTAAGGCATTGACTAGATCTATAAATCTTTATGGGGTTAATCATGTGGCTCAAGATCAATCCTACATAGCAGATATCTAATCTCTAAGGTGCAATTTTGATCTAGGCAAGTGCAAACTACTTTGATCTAGTTCATTGTGATCAATTGTCTTCATAGAGAAATTGTTATATTGTGAGAATTAATTTTCTCCTTAATAAATCTCCTTAAGAGACTAACTTAATAGCCTTTAGCAAGTGTTGGTAAATAGAAAGCAAGCATTTAATGACCTTAATACAAATTCTAATGTAAATTTTGGTTCCTTTTAGAGCTTCAAATTTAAATATTCCTATAAATAAGTGTTCTCTTGAAGTTCAAATGATCTAGGATTGCTTGAAAATTCCTAGATGTGTTTAAAACGCTAAAATGAATGTTTTTAAACATCAAGACATAATGAATAGTTGCATAAACATATACCAAGTTGATTATCAAGATCTTGCAAGAAAGGGCAAGAGTTCTCAGATTAAATTTTGGGTCAAATATGCACCACATAAAATTTATCCCACCCATCACATGATTGACTCGAGACATAGAATGTGGAATCTCAAGATTAGAAATGAGCATGTGGAAGTGTGGACCAATAATGAGGTGAATGTGTGGAGACATGTGCAAATAAGGCTAAAACAATGTTGAATATATAGAAATATATGAATGTGAGTAAATGAGGAGAGAAAGGGATCAAAGAAGGAGCCAAGTTTACCACAAAAGTGTGTCACATGTCACTATGTAATTGTATCAAGACATTCCATCAAAATGGGTTCAAAACTAGATAGAAATAGTATGGGTATGCAGCTTTCACCATCAAATTTAGCCCCCACTTTGAAGCACATTTGAATCATAAAATGAACATGCATTTCATCTTAGGAAAATATGCCTACAAAATATTAAGCATCTAAACTCAAGACAAATTTTAGATATTAAATGAAATGAACATGCAAATAATTTCCACATTAACATTATGAGGAGAGAATTACAAGTTATCCAATCCAAGTAAATTTCAACAACATTTTGGCATATAAAACAACACTTGGAAAATAATAAGAGTGAGAGAAGAAATGAGAAGAAGAATAGAATAACCACATAAGAGTGACATAAATATAACCTAGGAAAACTTTTTAAAGAAAATCCTACCCTCTAAAGTACACACACCAAATGTATTATTTAGCAACAATATGTTATAATACAATGGAAAATCCTTTATGCTAGTGAGATCAACATTCTACAATCTAAAGGAGAACTAGCATACCCTATATGCTACAATATCCAACCCAAGACCTTGATATATAGGCTTAAGGAGGCCCAAACATGGTACCCAAATACCATGGTAGAAATTCCCATGACCCACTTCAAGAGACCAGCCTCTACAAAGAATGTAACTCCTTTTTAAGTTATATTTGACCATTATGACCAAAGGTGTCATAAGTAACTCCTAAGCTCTCCTCATGAAGCACTTATTGTGTCTAACTCACTCTTACACATGGTTATTATTAGTCCATCATATATGCTCTTACAAATATGTAACTTGTAACTCATTCTTACCTAATCTCGTATGCATTATAGATTCTCTTTTGTTACACCCCAATTGTGTAATTACTAGTTACTATTACTATATAGGGTAAATATTGCATGTGTGAATGTACTTTGAATTGTGATTGAGAATATATGTGTTTGTACTTTGTTATCAATGAATTGTGAATGAATGTTATTTCATTTAATGATATGTGATGGAATGCATATGTGAGAAATAGATGGTTATTGAATTGGATATTCTAACTATGGATAAATACTATGTGAAAGCATATTTTGTTGAACAACTGACTACCGTGGGAATGTGTGAGTTGGATGCAGGTATATGTTCAATCCTCTAGGTGTGAGGGGAAGTATCACTCAAGAGAAGAACTTGGTCGGGTAACCAGTAAGGTAACCTAGTTGAGCTTACACACACACTCACAGTAGAATGGTTGAGTCAAGTTAATATGTTGGGATTTGGTAAGTCATCCTTAGTATGATGTGTTTTCATTAGTAAGGATCTTGATTGTTGTTGAATGCATGCTTGGATGATGTTTATCTATTGTGAGCTTATGAGTTCTTCCTTAGATTACTATGCTTGTATTGATGGGGAGAACACATGTGGAATATATATATATATATATGCATGTCGACGACAGACCATACGCATAAAGGAACACATACATGAGAATACATAGGTAGACATACCTATGCACGCTTATGAACAGGTAGCTTATGAGCATGGAGCTATCGAATGGACAATACGACATGAATGTGTATATGTATTAATACACCACACGTCTATTCCCTATCAACACGATAGTAATTGTGTATGTGCTTGATTGTACAATTGAATGTCTGTGTGTACAATCAATATAGTTATTATTATTATGTGAATGTCAACTTGTTTGTATTCATTTGTATATCGAATGTATGCATACTTGATTGACTTGGGGGATATATATATATTTACATATATATACATATATATGTATGTATACATATACATGTATGTATGTATACATACATACATGTATGTATGTATACATACATACATGTATGTATGTATACATACATACATGTATATTATATGTATATATATAATATATAATATATATACATAAAATATATATATGTGTATATATTATATATATATACATGTACATACATATATATGTATATATTATATATATACATGTATTACATATATGTATATATGTATATATGTATATATATATATATGTATATATATATATATATATGTATATATGTATATGTATATATGTATATATGTATATATATATATGTATATGTACATATACATATACATATATATATGTATATATACATATACATATATATATGTAAATATACATACATAAATGTATACATATGTATATATACATATGTATGTAGATACATACATATATGTATGTATATATACATACATATATATATGTATGTATATGTATGTATATACATACATATATGTATGTATGTATATATATATATGTATATATATATATGTGTGTGTATACGTACATATATAAATATATATTTATATATATATATGTAATGCTTGGAGGTTGATTTATATATTTGAAACATAGGCCGATTGTATATAAGATATGCAAAGTATTTAAAGGTCGAATAATACATATGTTGACATTAGATAAAGGTCGAACCATATGCAAAGTATTGCGCAGCAATAAAGGTCGATATGGAATAAAACCATAGTCGATACTATTGGAAATACATCTTTTCATTATTAAACAACAAATTACTCCAAAATCGGACTTTTTTATTCAAAGCAATGGAATATTTATAAGTTGCAATACAAAGTATAAAGCGCATGATAATAGGAAAAGCGCATAGCAAGATATGAAATGGTCAAAGCACCAATAATATGGTATTATTAAGGAGCGACTCATCTCTGCTTTGTTGCTCAATTAAACTATGACCAAGTTGACATGATATAGGTGTTGCTTGTAAACAAAGGACTATTTCAATAAGAATAACCATGCCAAAAGATAAGGGGTTGGCTAAGTACTTGGCACCAACACTTAGAAGCTCTTAAATATGTAGAATTCTATCCTAGTTGCAATTTGAATGTCATCATTTGAACATGTGCAAATTTGAATTAGTATTTTGTTGTTGTCAAATAGAAGGGTCGATCTGTAGCATTTTATGATGAGTTTATACTTAGTTTGTTGCCACCTTTAAGTTGTTTGTAGTGAGTCGACTTGCATGGAGAGAGTTGTCAACTAGCATGCCTTTTCTGTAGGTTACAATGTCTCAATTTTTTTGTATAAATAGATGGGATAGCTCCCTTATTTAAACTGCATTCTTCTGCAAACTTACTCTTCTACAAACTTATTTTGCTACAATTATTCTGAGAGTTGTTTATTCAAAGAGTTGAGAGATATAGTGTGAGAGTTGTGAAATACTTTGTGAGTGCAAATTGTTCTTGAGAGAGAAGTCATAGTATTGCATTAGATGGATTAAGTGAAGCTAGTAAGTTGTTGTTGGAAGGTTGTGCATCAAGTCAATCAATTGGATTAAGTGTATACAGGCATAAGGATCTAGTCTTCTCTTATTTTTCCTTATTTATAAAAGATTGAGATTTGAATGCTTTATTTGATATGCTTGAGATTACTTGCATTAGGGAATCATAGTATTTGCTTTAGAAAGGAAAAATAAGTTGTTTTATGATATCTGTGGAAATGCTTGTAATATTTATGTAATAGGAGGAATTGTTTGTCATTAGTATAAGTATACTAGATATGATTAAGCAAGGATAGCTTATGGGTTATTCATAGCTACGTTATTTGATTAAATTAGATAGCTTATAAAGTTACACCTAGGGTTTGATTATCCTTTGAAGGGAGGGTAACTTGTATTGATGCTTTATGAGTAGATATACCATTAAGTTGTGGGAAAAGGGAATAGGTTGTCTCTAGGGTTAAAGACTACCCATTGAAGGAAAAACCTATGCATAGAATATAGTGTCCTTAAATCAAATTGAGCTTGATTAGTGTATGTGAGTAGGATGACTAACACTCAAAGTATTGGGTGAGAACACTTTGGCCAAAGTAGTGTGATTTCCTTTGGCTCTACTGTCAATTCACCGTGATCCATTTATATGCATGCTAGTTGTAGATTGTGGGTTTACAAGTTCTAGTCATGTAGGACACAACACTGAGCTTAGATTGGTTGTCGTTACATGGTTACTCTACCAGTCTCTTCGTTGAAGGGTAGGGCCATCTATTGAATGATAGATGTGCGAGGGACTGCATATGATTTGGTGGCTGGCAGAAAAGCGCTTGAGTGATGCTTCTCCTCCTCAGTAGGTGATAGAAGACCAAGATTTGAAAGGAGGTTATTGGACTATCTATATCTATTGCTTTGAAGCTCGATTGAGCTATGTATGTACTTTGTACACATTCTTTGAAATATTGTAATTTGTGGAATTATTATATTGGAATGGAAACATTGATGATTATTGTTATGACATCTATGTTCATTTTTTCTCTATAAAATAAAGAAAATTTTTATGGCAATGGTTAAGTACATAATTTATTTACCTGCAAAGTGAAAACTTAGGAAAAAATTACTTTAGTGAATGGTTGGCATGTTACATCTTACATGTTTTACAATGTCACAAATACTCTTACATGATAGAGATTCTCTCTTACACATGCAAATAATATAATTTTTAAGTGGCATATGAGAATCTCATAGATTCTTTGAAGGGTGGAATCCCTTCCTATTATGATTCATTTACAAGCATTATTAAAATGTTATCATGCTTTTCTAATTATGACATTATGACAATATAATATATTATTACAAGGATTTGTAAGGTGTGCAAAACATCTAATCCTAATATTCTTGCACTTGTTATATACTTTACAAAGAAAAAAAGGGGTTCCAACAAAACAAACTAACCACTAGGGTGTAAAAGCCCATAACCAAGTTACACCATCTAAGCTTTTTTTTATACTCATAGGCTTCACCAAGTAATTGCAACTTCTAGAACTACATGTAATATGCACCAATAACACATTAATAGTAGTGTATTCAACCATGTGGGTGATATGTTGACTATCGGGCGATATGTTAACTATCACAACAAATTGCAACCATATATTTCTAAAAACCAAAGTCTAAACACAAACGCCAAAGACAAATGGATACTAACAAGCCTAAGTAGCTACCAAATATGCTATCTTTGAAAGTGTAGTCAAAAGGAAAAACATGGCTTAACCCTTGTTCATCCAATGAACTGCACCACAAAATAGGGTGAATACATAACCATTGGTAGCTACACACAATTTCAACCTAACCTACATCCAAAAGTACTTGTATATCCACTATCCTACACAAAGTATGTCTCAGGTAGCAAAAACACTTTGACATTCAAAAAATACTTGAACACCCTTTATTTTGCAATCCACTACTCCTTGTCCAACATGGACACATATACCTTATAAAGACCCATTGGTTGGGTAATGTCTAGTCTAGTGTAAATATGGTTGAATACCAACTACACTCACATAAAAGGATATGAAAAATGTCCTTCATCTCATGCATTATCAAGAGCACTCTCTAATATGCAATCCTACAAATTGAATTGTTGCAAACTGTAAAACTAAGTTGACATACTTCATCTAATTAACCCAAAGCTTCCTACTCACTCTCTCTTACTCTTCATGCCAAGATAAGCTTAGCTCTCCAAAGTTCTTCATAATGCATAGAAGACTAATATTAAGGAGTACTAATCACATATGTATATTTACTAAAATAATGAAGTAAAATAACAACAAATTATCACCAACATATTTGACACAAACATAATAATTTGATTAACTCTACATAAATATTAAATCCAAATATAAATTATACCTCAGCTGGGATGAACCTTGAACCTTAGAAGTTGGTATTAGGTGTCATACACCTTGTAATTCCTAATGTTCATATTTATTATTTGTGTGTACACATAGAAAATAGTGTCTTGCATGAGGGTGGCATTATATGCCATTTTTAAATTATATTATGACATCATGTAAGAATATCTAATATCATTTAAGACATCTAAGAGGATTTATGATATTGTAGGATGTGTAAGAGATTATAGGAAATGTATAAGAGCATGTAAAAGGGAGTTACAAGATGAACTAGAAAATTCGTGTACAACTTTGACCAACAAATTACACATTATAGAGCATCTTTTTAAAAGAGGGTTGGATTCAAAGTGTAGGACCAAGTTTACTGAGTGACTTATGATATGAGAGTTATATTACATAAATTAAGATTTTTGACCCATTATGAAGGGATGCATTGAAACTGAAATCATGGGTTTGGACATCATATTTGCCCATGTTTTGTTGGCATGTGGTTTTTGGAAAACTACTCATGGTTTCTTATTTAGAATTGATCTATAAATTGGATGCTTGGAATTGATATGAGCAATGTGTGTATTTACAAAGGATTATATCATTATAATTTATCTAGAAATGGTGTTGGGTAAAGGAGTGGATACTCAAATATTATATTGTAACCATAGTGTTGGAATGTACTAAGAATGCATTGAGTGCTCCTTTGCGGCTAAGTTTTTAAAGGGTTTTCCTACAGTATATGTTGTGTCATTTGTGATTTTATGTGTTGCATGTTATTGTATGTTTGATTATATTTATGAAAATATTTAAATCCTAACCTTTTTAGCATTTCTCTCCAAAGATTAAGTGGGTCTTATTTGGTTTTATTTGGATTCCTTTCATTTGGTATCAAACTCTAACTAATTCATGAGATCTTTGGTTACTAAAAAGGAATTTTTCTATTAATCTTGGTTTGATTGGGAGTTTTGCATAGGAATGACCTTATTTTAAGTGAAAGATGGTGAGCACATCATAATTGTAGAGTGATAGTTCTTTAATAACACATATGTTGAGCTATACAAATCCAAAATGGAGGATCTACTCATAGATAAAGATATATGGGTTGTAGTACCTAGAGAAAAATGTGTGTCTATTAAGGATGAAGACTAGAATATGTTGGATAAAAAATCTAGAATCCTATTTATGTTTTATTTGATGGATTTAATGCTCCTAAATTGATTGAGAGAGGAAGACTCCTTCCTATGTCAAGCTAAGTTGGGAAACTTGTATCAAATGAATTCCATAGTAAAAAAAATATAGAAGAAGGATTGTTATTTAAGGATGAGTGATAGATTGTATTCAAGGAGTTTAAATGCATTCAATACCATTGTGAGCTAGTTAAATTCCATAAGAATGAAAATAGATGATAAGGATCAATACATTACATAGTTATGTTCTTTGTCTAATTCTTAAGATAATTTGGTAATGGTGATCAATAATACCTTTGTAGAGATTAAACTTGAGGAGGAGAAGGTTTCTTTATTATAAGAGGAATTAAGATGAAAAATTTGGATTCCATTGAAGATGCATTGGTTGTTAGTGGTAGATATAAGGACAAGGGAAGGAACATTTATAAGAAGGATAAAATATCTAAAGCTAAATAGAGATAAAAGTCTCATGTTAAATCCAAAGTTAAGTGTTGGAGCTATGGCAAGTCAAGCCACATAAAGGACTACAAGGAGAAGAAGAAGAGAAATAAGGGATTAGGTGATAATTTATGTTTGAAAAATTCTCAAGAAGACACCAATGACATGTTTTTTATCGTCTTGGATATGTATGCACGAAGGATTGACCTGGGAGCCTTTTTCTAGATAACTCCCCACAAGGAGTTGTTTTTATTACAAGAGCATTAATGGTGGAAAGCTTTATCTTAGTGATATTATGTTCCTTGATATTATTGGATGTGGTAGATTCAAGGTAAAATTCAATGATGAGAGGATTAAGGGTCTCTTAGTAGTTTTTCATATATCAATTTTGGGAAGCAATCCATTATTACTTAGCAAAATGAATGGCATGGGTGTACAAGTAGTATTTAAAAAATAAAGGCTAGGATGTTTAATAAACAAATGGTGCTTGTAAATGAATTCATTTTGGAACTCTATTTCACCTTAATCCAATCACCTACATGTAGTGTAACAGTTTATTAATGTTTGTAGTATCAACACAAATAGTGGCAATGCTCGTAGCATCTATATATGTAGCATTAGTGCTTGTAACATCTACTCCTATAGTATCTACGCCTCTAATATCAATGCTTGTAGCACCTAGAAGTCTATTATTGGTTCTTATAACATCTACTCATATAGCATCTACACCTTTAATATCAATTCATGTAGAACCTATACCTATATCATCTAGACATGTAGCAAAGGTTCCTAAGCATGCACTTACTTCAAAGACTTGTAAGCTACTAGTTGAGAAGGCTATGTTGTGGCATGATCACATGGGCCACATTAATGAGAAAGACTTTTGGACCTTCAATAGTAGAAACTTGGTTGAGGGGTTAGTTGATTATTCATTGTGATCTAGACTTTCGTTAACATTGTATATATGAAAAATAACATCATTTTCAATTTTATTCAAGCTCTACTAACTCTATAGGGATTTTGGATTTGAATGATAGTGATGTGTATGGTCTTGTTGATGTAGCTTCACTTGAAAAAATATCAATATTATGTTTCTTTCATTGATTATTTTAGTAAGGCATGGATCTATTTTTGTAGGCATACATATGATGTCTTTTATTAGTTCAAATTGTTCAAGGCTCTTATTGAGAACAAAATGGAAAATAAGATCAAGGTGTTGAGAAAAACTAATAGTGGGGAATTATATTCAACATAGTTCAATATATTTTGTAAATAAAATGGTATTACACATCATAAAATAACTCTATACACCACTTGGAAAAATGGAGTTGCAAAGAGGATGATGATGATGTTGATGGAGAAGGCTAGGAGTATGCTTAGTGGAACAAGTTTGAATCAAGTAAATTTGGGCATAAGTGACTCATAAAACTTGTTATTTGGTTTAAAATATCTTATATCATATGGTTAGCATGAATGATCAAATAACAACATAACTGAAACAATTAGGATCCTAAAAACATTAAGAACCTACAAGATTAAGACCAAACAAGGTCATACTCAATGAATTCGCTTGCAAAGGAATCAAAAGAGTTTAATCTAAAGAATTGAACATAATTCAAAGTGATTTAAACTAATTAAAAGTGAAAACCCTCAATCTCATTGTGGATTGATGAATTATCATGATGCGGGTTGCTCAAATGAATGCATAATCCATTTGCAAAAGCTTGGTTGAGAGGGGTTGATTCACAAAATTATCTAAAATGATCACAATTGGCTCAAGAATTCTAGAGAGTAAGGATGATATGAAGATTATGAATGAATTGATGTTACAAAGGCTTGGCATTTATAGATTTTAGGAATTTTGATCAAATGTCAAGATTGAAAATGTTAATCAATGGATGAGAGAAGATCAAAGAGGTGAGTGCGGATCAAAGATTAAATCAATAATTCATAATCCATGAAGGGCTTAATAATATCCCTTAATTCATGGAAATATGTTGAAAATATTTTGAATTAGAAGAAAGAATTTGAACTTGAAAAAGGGTATTATTTGGGGAATATTCTTTGTGCAAGTTGGAGGATTGGAGGAAAATTAGTTAATTAAACAATTATGAAAATCATTTAATTGTGCAAGTTGGAAGAATTAAGATCATTAATTAAATAATTAGGAATTAATTAATCAAATGGGATTACTAGAGTGAAAATGATGAATCAATTGGTTATTCAATTAATAGGAGAATAAAGTGAATTTAACTAGATAATTGTACATTATTTAATCAAATAGGGGAATTAGGTGAGTCGTGAAGAAAATGGTGTTAGTAAAAGAAATCAGTATGTGTGATATGCTTAGGAAACTTTTAGGTGCCTATATTTTGCCCCTCTTTGAATCAATGTACCTATTGTGTTGTTTCAAAGAACTAATGCTGCTCATAAGAAATTTAAAATTCCTTGATTTTTCTTGATGTCCCACTATGCCCCAATGGATGAATGAATTCTAGTGTGTTGCCCCCTTGAGAGATCAAGTGAAAAAATTGATTTTCGAGTCAAGATAGCAGCATGATGATGAGAATATTTTATTGAGAAGAGGACGAAAAATAAGTCCCAAGAAGCTGACAAAGTGATCCTAATTGAATATGAAGCTAGAAAATTGAGTTGCAAGGAAAAAACCCTAAGTTTTTCTAGGCATATATGTTCATTTGGGTGAATTTCAACATCATTTGCACACTTCACTTTGAGAGTTCTTAAGCCCTTGAGAGATTTGTGACTTTAGATCCTACGGAGCTACTGACACTATGGGGCACATTATTCGAGTCATACACCATGTAGACCACGTCTGTGAGTTCCAATGGCCAGCCAACTTGGGTCCCCCAGTACATACTACTTTAATTTTTCTTTTTGTGTATTTTGAGATAGCTAAAGGTAGGCTAGAAGTAGGACAAACAAAGGTGTTGTTCTTTTGTTTAGTGCTTCTACAACTAGATGGCATGCTTTTGCAACATAGGGCAACACCTTTGTAATAGGCATTAGAGCTTTGAATTTGTGCGTGAGTTTTGGAATAGGGTGATGTCTTTGTTATAGGGAAATGCTTTTAAATTTGATATACTAACATCTTTGTTTAACAACGACGCTTTTGTCATTGCTTAATAGAGGCAAACTTTTGTAAAATGGTGACACCTTTGTTTTGAGAATGAGACACTTTTGCATAGAGGCCTTCTTTTGTTCTTTTAGGCAATTTGACTTAGGTTTTTGTAATTTTTTAGAAATTTGACTTGTGAGCATTATGTGTGTAAGCTACCCTAGGTCCTCTCCTATCCCAAGGGCAAAGACCAAAAGTCTTGGAGCAGATTACCACCTTCACTGAGATTGATGTTACTTTCCTAGGCACGACTGAATTATACTATATAGCATACATGTCGTAGATCCGAACACATCTTTCACTTATGACCACTTTGGTGGAGAGGTGGTTATCCAAGACTTCATCTTTCCACTTACCTACCGCGCAAGGTGATTGTTACACTTGAGGACATTTGGCGGATCTTGAGGGTTCTAATCCATAAAGAGAGAGTTGTATATGATGTAGATCAAGTCATAGAGTATTTGATGTGAGTTCTAGTTGTGAATTAGATGGAGCTCAAGGGAGGACATATTGATCTTCAACACTATATTGACATAGTTGACAATGTTACCCTTGTGATTGCTAGACTCATTATGGAACCACTGGTACAAGACAGACGATCCAAATTATTGAACCCTAGATGGGGGATAGTTTTGGAGAGGATCTTGGAGGAGGCTTGTGTCTATGCTTGGGGACCTTTTACATTAGCACATTTGTACCATGAAATTCACCAAGTCGTGTACATAGGTAGTGGTGCTAGCTTATTTGTGGGTGTTACACTTCTACACATCTAGGCATGGGAGCACATTGTTGTGCTTCGACCTATGGTAGGAGACAAAGATTAGGATGTCAAAGATCCCATGGTGTACAAGTATGACAACATGACAATTCATCACCACATGGGTGAGTTAGCTTATTGGAGGTAGGTCATCGATGACATGACCGAGTTCACATGGAGGCCTGGGATGATGATGATAGATGTCTCCCCTACCACAGACAGACTTGGTGGCTACTAGGTCATACCTCACACATCCAAGAGAGATATTTACCTGATAGAGTTATGAGGAAATTTGGGGAGTAGCAAGATGCTTCAATTGACAACTATGTTTCCATGTTTGCACATACTTTTAGAGAGATCACAAAGTGGGGGCCACATATGGTATCACAAATAGCTATCAATGATTTTTATCATTTAGTTCCACTTCCTTGGGTATACACAAGTGGTGTCGATGATCCAAGGACCAATGACACCACCCCGACTTATGATACATGGTTTGTCACCCATAGACCTTTCCAATTTACTTATCCAATTGGCAGAGTCATAGGTGCGAGGAGACATATAGGTAAGTCCAACAAGCAATTTTGATAGAGGTAGAGAGTCAAGGTTGAGGGATAGGTTCCAGCATGGGGGACACCACTAGGTCCACCACTAGACCAAGGACATCAACAGCTGGTAATTTTGTCAAATCAAAGACTGCATCTTGTTACATAGGAGAGGGACTAGGCTTGCCAGGAGCGAGATGGTTTCCACCAAGAGTGAGACCAAGCTCACCAAGAGTGGGATACTTTGAGACAGGAGTGGGATCAAGCTCTTTAGGAGATGGATACCTTCCGATAGAAGTGGGATTAGGCCCACACTCAGTTAGATGTAGAGGTAGCTTGCAAGTAGCATATTTTGCTTTAGTTAGATTAGGAGACAACAAGGAGAAAACAATTTGAGGTTGTTGTGTAGGCACCAGGGGAGGCTATCTCACTTGCTTTGTAACATGCCTGATGTTTACCCTATTGATTTCACCTAAGTTTTAACCCTTATGAGAAAAGTTCAAGTTTACAAACACATAGTAATAAAAAAAATTCAATTCAATAACAAAGATGCATATTCACAATAAACCCATTTCAAACTTCCATTGCATAAATAAAGTAACATTTACATAATCCCATATAATGATTTCATTTTCCAATTAACATTACATAATCCCATGTAATGATTTTATTTTCCAAATAACATTACATAATCCCATGTAATGATTTCATTTTTCAAATACATTTTTCATAAAGATGTAATATCATAATTATATAACATAACTTACACGATCTTACATGGCTTTCAATAGCTAAATGGATCAAGAGTACAATTGGTTGAGATTTCCCCTGTTGGAGCATACATCCTTAAATTTTGACTTTTGAATGCATGAGGGAGAGCATCACCCAAGTGCTTTTCCTCCAACCACGAACTTAATGTGGTCCCTTGCATATCTACCTAACTGGTGAGATAGCCTACTCTTCGACTAAGAGGTTGGTTTGGTATCCCTCATAATGATAATAACCTACCTGAACTCGATGTTGTGTCCTACATATCTAGAGCTTACCATACAATGGATACTCACCTACATGCATGAAATTCATAGGCTAGTTATGTAACCCTAGACCATAATGAACTGATAGTTTAATCAGTGGCAACTTACACTAATTTGGCCAAATATTTGATCATTACATCAAAATCACTTTTTAAGGAGTGGCGTCACATCTCTATGAAGTGGATGTCGTATGTTCGCCCACCCTATTGCTCAATCTAGAAAATAACATGACCATACTAACTCTTGATGAGATTATTCCATAACATGATTCCATCCCAAAAGGTAATGTATTTTCAAGTGATCTAATTGACCATTTAGGTTACTCCCAACCTTAGTTTATCCTAATCCCTAGGAACAAACCTCATAATAATATATTGATTTATATAACATCACAAAATGACATTTCCAACATAGTACTTCTATATCTTACTATTTTTCCCCACATAACAATTAATACTATCATATATTTGACTTATAATAACCTAGATATTATAAGAATATATTCTAGCTACCTTCATTTAATAAATACAATCACATACTTCTAAATAATAGATGTATGCATACTCAATCTAATATGATTTCACCTTTCAATATATAAGCAAGCTTTATATAAAATGCAATGACCAATTCCTCAAGCACTCGCAAACACATGACAATCAAATAAAAGAGAATAACAAATAAGAAAGACTAGCATGCTTGGATATTTCACTTCTAATGGAGAAATTTCTCTCAAGATCAATTCAAAAGAATCCGCTTGTTACTCCTTCTACTTTCACCTTAACCCCAATTCAAGCCTCTTCCTGACACTTAGAACTCTCACTAAATAACCCACAAACACTCAAGAAATATCTCTCTTCAATACTTGTACTCAACACTACTTGCACAAAAAAAATTACAATAGAATGGAAGCAAATGAATTCCAAAAGAATGAATGAAAAGACTAAGAGGTTGCCCTCTATTTATACAAAACTTTTGAGAAACTTAATGCTACAGTTTATCTCTCATATTTGCCACCTTTTCCATCCTTTTTCCACCTTTAAACTGTAAACATAAATGCAATACCAACTTCTCTTCTTAATTAGGTCAACTAAGCAAGATTAAGTGACATGTGGCTACTAAAAGAATCAAAATATAAACACATATATAGTCCCAACAAACTAAGCTTCTACTATATGGCTAAGTCTCCTCCAAAAAACTGCCAACAATGGTTATTTTACCAAGTCAAAATATGACAATGATTTCCTACATGTTTTCTACTTCCATCGTGGCTTTTGTTGCCTACCACAATCTGTTTATGGCACCTATATTAGTGGCTTCCAGTCAAACACAATACAAACTCTTTTTCCCTTGCTGCCAACTCGTGGCTTTGACCAAGTCCAATGCTTTTATCTACTTATGTGTGGATTTCCAAATAGTTAACAACTTTTATTATTTAAATGCATCTCTTTACTTTTACATGGCACAACAAATAAGCACATTATTTAGTTTATTAAATGTCATTCATAATGCATTCCATGCACTTTATACTATGCACTCAATATTACAACAATAATCACTCTATCACATATATGAATATATGCGTAGCATTTAGTTTATGCTATGTTTAGGTTGTTTGCTTTATATAAGCATTACATTTTTCACCTATCACTTTACATATGCGTTGGTATCTATTCGTATTATTCAATACATATAACCATATATGTGTGTGTGTGTATTATAATGCTTAAACACTAATATATATATATATATGCATTAATGTATATATATTAAAACCATTCAGTTGCCAATCATATACATATATATCAAATGTATATACATATATTAATATATATGTATGTATGCATTATCAAATATGTACATATATATCATTATTTTAACATCTAAAAATAAGCACACATATATATTTTTATCGATCAGTATATTTACAAAGTGTATATATATCCAATCGATTTCCCATCTGTATGTCGTATCAATATATGCGTATACGTAAGTATTTCTACCTACGTGTGTGCATACACGTATATGCTCAAATACATGAGTAATACTCCCCCTCTCTTATTGGAGGCTCGATCCTTTCCTACATCTAACTTAGTGCATCATAAACATAGTTAGCTGATCACATGGAAATTTATCCATCATATATCATCTACATCATTAAAACATTAAAAAGCATAATTAACATCATAATGCATATTCATGTATTTCATCCATCCATTGAACATATTAAAGTCATGATTTTTCATTTAATACCATATTTACTCATAAAGGTAAAATTAATATGGTAACTAAGAAATAGGGTGTAACATACTTCCCCGCTTATGAATCATCATCCCTGATGATTTAAAGTACCAAAACATATAGATAAAGTCAAATAAAAGTTTTACTTTCAACTTTCTAAATCATGCAAGAAGTAAATTTCTATTGACCTAAAAGTAATCTTCCCTTGTAGAAATATCCTCTACAATCTCATCCTTCCCAGACCTTACATTGAGTGACCTTGCTATCGCATTGGAAGAACTTGCATGCTTAAGCAAAATTTCCCCATTGAGAACAATACATCATAATTATATTAGTAACAACTTAATATGTACACCATAAGTACAATAGTGGTTGACTCATATACCATAGTGATTGGAAAAGCACGTTCACATTTGGCTAACACACAATTACCCTTAATTTAATCCAAATAGAAAAGGAATGTTGGTGCATTGCGCACTACATTGTGGGTCCCATCCTTTCTCTGGTTTTTACACTATCGGATAATTCAGAAGCTAAGAACATCCATCACTAACATTAATATATATTTGGAGCATAATAGTATTGCCCCTTAACTATTGTCTATCTCGAGCATAATACTTCCCTTAAGCACCTGTCAATTTTGAGGATAACAGTACTACTTCTTGACTCATGCTTTGAATTAATAAATCTTTACTTGATCACCTTAATCTTTTCATCCATTTATAACAACATTTTTGGTCCAAGGCTAATCCTATTTCCTAACTTATCTCAACTTCTAGGAATTTATCCCTTCCTTCCATACAATGTTTCAAATAGATCAATTTCATTACAAAAAATAGAAATTATTGTAATAAAAGTATTGTACAAATCCATTAGGACTTGGTTTACCTTTTTGCTTGACTAGTTGTCTCAAGGTAATAAGTTGAGCATACATTCAATCAAAATTTCAATAAGGTGATTATGGTTTACTCAAAACCTTATCCTTACTTGTGTGTCCCTCTCTGAGGTAACCTTCTTAGGAACACCAAGAAATCAAACCCTACTTCCCACAAATTTATTACTGGTATCCCACCTATCATATTTCCAATAAGAAATTGGTTAACTTGGTGAGTTTGTCCACCATAACGTTATGCCCAATTCATTGACATAGAAAGATCAAAACTATTCTAATAATCTGCTACTTCCTCTCTAGAATTTTATGAGAATATACAAGTCCTACCAGTGATGGCATCTTGTCTTCACCCTCTGGCACTCTGGACAACTTGCTACATACTTTGCAACATCTCACTTAGTTTCTTCCCATATTATAGTGGTTTCACATTAGTCAATAATCTTATCATTCTAGTTTTCCCTGAATATGACATCAATTTATCACACCTCATTCCCTAACTCTTCAAAATTTGGTACTTAGGTTCTCCCTTTGATTCATAATATTCCATATGAAATAAATGAAACATCTTCCTTGGACTTATACCACATTTGATTCTTGAAAATATAATGATTAGATATTGTTGAGGAGATATAACTCCATCTTAGGGCATCCATAATTCGACTTTCTTTTTCCCTTTAAATAATCAATTCTAAAGTCATAGTCTAGTTTCAGCTCATTCTCTCTTCTAATGAGCATTTATATTGGTTGAGTAACAATTCTTGTTAGATCATGCTAGTTTGATATTATCTCCCAAAAGATTTCCAAATAATTAATGCATAAATAGTTACCAAGCATGAACATTTTCCGATAGCTCAAAACATGTGGAGTATGGTTCCATTCATAAATCTCCCCTTTCCTATTTCATAGGTGATAACCTTGCCTTTCTTGAATAAGCATATTGCCTAACCTTTTTCCAAAGCATCACAAATTATATTTCAGTACAAGAAGTTATAAAATTGAGTTGTAATTACATCTCATTTGGTCAAAGGCCTCTAACTTTTCTTGGCCATTCTAAATCTTCCACTGTTAGTTCCAATACCTTAACCTTCAACTTCTACAACCTAGTTGTGGTCATTGAGTATGAAACTTCAGATATAGGTTTTTTGAACCATGTCTTATGGAGAAGTCAAAATTTCTCTCAGACTGGAAATACATCATTAAACTATGTTGAATAGGGTACTTATCTATGTCCATATACTTTCTTTCTTCCCTTCCTTGGTGTTTCCAAAAAGTTAGACCATATTAAAAGTTGAACTCTTAATAATCATCTATTTTCTCCAAATTGATCGAATGATTTAACATTTTCCTCATTGTCTTTTGATAGTTAAATGCTGGTAACTCGCCTTACTTACCCTCACTAGGTATACCTTGTGTAGATACCCTAAATTGTCCTGATTGGCAAACAACACTGTTTAACTAACTTTCACCCTTCTTCTCTAAATGATTAAATAATACATTATTATTTAATTATTATCAAATTTTATATTCATCTATTAATTAAGTGATTTAATATTATTTAATTAATTTGTCCTTAATCATCATTTATGATTAATTAAATAAATCTGATTTATTTAATAAATGTCCTTATTTAACCTTATCTATCCTGATTAGTTAAATAAACACAATTTGTTTAATTATGTCACTAATAAACCCTATTCATCTAAATCAATTAAATTGTTATCATTAATAATTTAATTTACATCGCTTTCCCTTCTCTAAACTTGAATAATTAAATCAATTATTTGAAATCATTCAACATAGTCAACAAACAAATACATCTTTATTTGTTAAAGTCAAACACGACTTGCATGTTCATCTCCAGTATTAATTAATTATTCAATTAATTAATTATCATCTCCCCTTTTGTGATTGAGTAAATCATTAGCATCGATTTATCACTCTAATTGGTTAACTAACTCATTTATTTTTCAATCCCACTAACCACTCAATCTATTCCTCAATCCCACTAACCATTCAACTTGATTTCTTCAATCCACCCAATTAGTCTAATCTAATCCCACTAATCATTCCAATCTATTTCCTCTCAATGGTTATCAACCGTTAATCACGATCTCTTACTATGAAATCTCGATCATTCATCCCTAAACATGAACTCTATATAGCAATCTTCTTTCTTCTAAAAAAATGATCAAAGAATCTATATAGTTTATGCAAAGAGGTCATGTTGAATTGACATTTGAATTCTTGAGAGAAGATATACACACATCTTCGATCACCATTAATGCGCTTTGAAGCTTTTGAAAACAACAAGTGGAGGCTTTGTATTGATTCAAACACAATTCAACATCAATACAGATCGCACTTCAACATTGGATGGTAACGTTTTAATTTTGTGAATTCAATTTATGTTATCTTTATGATTGTATTGCTTGTTGATTTTGTTATTTTATAACTTCATTTCATGAGTATGGGTTTGGAATTTTATTTTATTTTGAATTGATTTGGTTTAATTCATTTGTTTGTTTCCCTACGCTATATTTCCCCTTACATCAATTGGCACACCCAATGGGACCCTAGGTCCTTAACACTAATATTTTGGCAAGTTTTTGTGAGCAATTACAGGTTCCAGAATGCTAATTTCTTTTGCAGGAAACACTATTGATAATTGAAATGCGGAAGTTTCAAAATATTCACGCAGTCATTTTCACAGTTTTACCATGGTTGTACCTTTTTTTACCGCTATCATACTAAACAGGTGCATTATTGTCATTTTAACCACTATTGTTTGTTTTGTATTTGTAGGTTTCTAACAAAGTTGACTTTTACAGGGTTGCTATTGTCCTAAATAGGTTTGTGGTTGTACTTTGTTTTACCATTATCATCTAACTTGGTCATTGTTGTTCCAAAGAAAAAATTCGCTATTGTACTAAACAAATCTGCTATTGTTTTGTTTTCTGACTTGATTCAATTTGCAAGTTTTTTTTCTTATTTTTTGATTTGCCTAACCCTAACGATTGACTATTTGTTGTGTTTGGGAAGTTTCTAACATTATTGGTGCAACCCTTGTAGGATTATGGCACATTTTTCCTGAGAACAACTAACACTTTGATTGTAGAGTTGGCGAATAGTCTAAGGCCATTTTAGTTTTAAAGCTTTCTTAGTTAAAACACATTTCACTTTGATGCTTATAAAATTGAATAATACAAATCTCATATATTAGTTTGGTGCTCATAAAATTGAACAAGGAAAATCTCATATTTCATTTGGTGCTTATAAAATTAAACAAGGCAAATCTCATATTTCATTTGGTGCTCATAAAATTGAACAAGGTAAATCTCACATTTTATTTGGTGTTCCTAAAACTAAACAAGCAAATCTCACATTTTGCTTTAGTGCTCCTAAAATCAAATGTTTTCATTCTAGCATTGTTAAAATGAACGTAGTTTCATTTGTTGACACTATTAAGACAAACAATGCAACTAGAAAATATTCAATTTGGTGTTATAAAATTGAACAAATCATTTCTGATTTGTAAATTGATATATCTTGCTTGAAGTCTAAAATGCTTTGAATTTGGTGTACCTAAAAAATGAATTGGTATCTTTTCACACTTCACTTGTTAGGCTTAAAAAGAAATTGCTATGAATTGTATACTGTGTTCACCGTGCTTGGAAAACCAAGTGTGTATCCTCTCCCCTTGTGTCTTTTGATGATCTTGGGTGATTAGAAACACTTTGGGTTTCACATTCATTTATTTTACAAGCATTATCATTAGATTGGGCCTGCCTTGAGATACATCCTGAGCTGGAGAAATCAAGGTGACTCAAAGTGGTTTTTCCCTCAAGCCACTATATAAATCGATCAAGGCTAAACAACAAGATTTAACCAGTGATTACTTGGTCTACAGTGCATTCAAAATGGGGAGGTACCTTTGGGTATATAAAGCCCCTAGTAGGAGTGGTTAGAGCCTTTAGTGGCTTGTTGGACATTAGCTAGGCATTGAGTCCCCTAAGCAGTGACTAAAAACTTCATGGTAGTTTTCCCACCTTATTGATTGAGATATTCTACTTGGCGACAAGGTTCAGTGCGAGGGATGTGCATCATACCTTGAAGATATGTTACTCACCATATGAACTCCCTTGAGTTGAGACAAAAATCCTCGACTTAGCATAAGCTACTTGTAGCTTTCTGAGGAGAGGGTGATTGGGTCATCCTTCCATTCTAGGAGGCCCCTATCTATCTAGTCTCGAAATAATTAAGTGTATACATCTCAAAAGGGTGTCCCTACCTTACTTTGAAGGAGCTTCCAAGTTGTGGGCCTAAAAGTGTCTCTATTGGCCAATTTGACCTTAGAGATAAAATGCTTGATATGTTTTTGATGTTATTACTAGTTTAAACATGGGTTACTTTTGACCTCTTATCATCAAAACATTATAGTCAATTTTCTACACTTTGATTGATGTGATTTATCACTTGCCAAATCTCAGACACAATTCTCAAAACATCAGATCAAACAAACTTCTCAAAATTGCAAACTTGTCCAAAATACTTTTGTTAAAGAAACTGGAAAATTTGGAAATAGGGCCGCTACTATCATTTTTGCCACTTTTGTTCCAAATTATTATCATGGTTGTACTAAATTTTGACCATTGTCCTTAAGTTCTAAATGCTACTATCCTAAAAAATGGTCGCTTCTATCAAGGTGGCCACTATTATCTTCTCTATTGCACTAGTTAGAAATTTTTTAAAACAAAGACTGTTCTCGATAAAATTATCGCTAATGTCTCAGAGAATTTACTGCAGTTGTCTTAGTTTTCACTGCTATTGCTAAAATTGCCACTATTCTCCTCTCTATTTACCATTCACAATTTTTACACAAAGATCACTTTTGCCAATTTTGCCATAGTCGTTCTGAAAAGACAACTACTACCATCCTAAAAAATTGTCACTATTATCCTAAATAGAGACCGCTACTATCCTATATTCTAGTGCAAATAAAAAATTAATCCAAAACTAGTTAGTCCATCATCTTTTGAAACAAAAACAATCATACCTGCACCAAGCCATATCGACATCTTTCCTTATCCATTTAGTAAACCAAAACATCACCTAGTTTTAAGACATAAATCAAACACAATAAACTTGGATTATCCTCTTGCTCTCAAATTCTAGGATATCAACATCAACCTTTGTTCGTAACCTCAAGGCTAGTTCAAGTAGAGTATCAACATATCCTCTAGAAAAATGGAGTAAAATATCAGTCCAAGTCTTGTACACTTTGTGTCCCAAAATTAGTGTCATCTCAAAACATCCACCAAAATCACTCATACTTTAGGGTCTTAAGAATCAAAAATACAATCCATAGCAAACAACCAACAACCTTTATCCAAAAGGTTTACACATATCCCCTTTGTACGTCATTTTACCACACAAAATTTCAAATCAAAACATCACCCATGGGGGCATCAATCTATTTCTTGAATCCGGTTCCACTCCATACACCCATGGGATTATCATATACTACAAATGTCAATGATATATCAACTATGGATTCCTCTAATCAAGGTTTTAGTGCATCTTGTCACATGGCATATTTCAATCAAAATCCTCATCCATATCAAAATCACTCTTGTCAAGGATTTAAAAATCACCATCAAGGACAAAATCTATAACATCAAATTGCCCTAAATGCACCCAAGAAAATAGTTGACACACTTGAACAAAATCAAAACATGACATATCGCCAACACCATGTTGAACGTCAAGATATTGAATATCAACAACAAACAAACATCATTCCATAAACAAATTATAATCCACACCAACAACACTTCCAACATCACCAAAACATTGATTCATATCAATAACATCAAGTGTGTCAACAACATCAATGGTCACAAAATCTAAATCAAATCACACAACATCAAAATCAAATCCACCAACAATATTAACCCCCAAATCAGAAATCTCCACATCAAAATCATCAATCTCAAACCAACAAGAAACTCCATCTCAAATACAAAAATCATCCCCACCACAAAAAGCCTCACAATCTAACCCCACCACTAAATGTAAATACACTCCTTTAGGGGAGCCAATCAAGGGGGTGCTAAACACGTTGGTCAATGTTAAACATATCACACTTCCAAAATCATTAGGTAATTATGAACTTATCTTCAAAACCCCATGGTATGATGACAACACATTGTAAATATCATAAATAAAAAGGTCATGATGCATCAAACTATTTTAAACTCAAAAATCTCATCGAAGACCTAATTGATCAAGGGGAAATAGTTATTGAAGACAAAATCCAAGGTCCGAACACTAATGGCAACTTTGACAATATCTCAACCTCAAATATTGAAAATAATGCTCAAGATCTATCTACCACTAATCATATTGACAATGTTTCTACATCATCCAATGCGAAAAAGGACATGAATCAAGACTCTTTTCCAAAGCATGATCAAAACCAATCACCAAAGTCTAGCATTGATCCTGTCCAAGATACATTGATATCATTTAACCTCATGGTAGCATGTATCGATGATCAAGAGACTCTTAATCCAACACTTATACCCAATATAGAAAATATAATCCAAGAGCTATCACCCACATGTTCACATTTCAAGGAAATCCAAGGATCCTTTACAAAAAAATCCATTCTTTGAAATTGATCCATGTCAAGAATGTGAACCAAATCATATCGAAGATAACACCACACAAAGTCAAGATCAAGAATCCCTATCCTCAAAATACTATAATGACTTGGAAAATATCTTCTAAGACATCCAATATTTTCCAAAAGAAGAACAAATCTATATACCAAGTGCACATACATCTACCCATGAGATGCTTGCTCCTAAAGGACATGTAGATGATCTTCATCCAAAACAAGAGTCGCATGCTCTTGACATCGTTACCACTAAACAAGAATCTCCTACTCTTAACATCCTTACCCATAATCAAGGCATAACAAAATCAGTAGACATAGCAAAAATGGATCATGAAGAAGACTTCTACATGGAATGTGAATCAAAGACATCCTTTGAAGATCAAGTCGAGGACATCAATCAGGAAGTTATCCCACATATTGAGGATCCTATCACTTATAAACTTGGATCACTTACCTTTGTTAGAGCAAGCTATCTTATCAATGAAGAAGCTATCACCTTTAAAGATCCACAATAGAGCAAAGAAGGATTAACACCTTGTTTCCAAGGTTAATTATATCCAATTTCAAATAAAAAATTTCAACGGATGCATTATCAAGGTAGAGGATTAGGCTTACATGAACAAGGTATCCTATAACTAGTGCAAATTATTGACAATCCTAAGCATCAATGTCTTGGTTATTCAACAATTAAGGAATCTAAACATATCGGTGATACCTCTATAATACCAAGGTCAAATTTATATTATGTAAACACTAACATGGGAAGCATGAAGAGTACTCATGATGAAACTTCTACCAATGCTACAACTAGGCATATCATGAATCATCATCCATGTATATTTTCACCCTTTAATTGGGACCAACAACAAGAGGAAAAGCTATATCAAAGAAAGGAACAAGTCATTGAAGCAAAAGAATTGGTAAAACAAAATGGATAAAGTAAATACAAATGGATACCAAAGAAAAAGAAAGAAAATCATCCCTATCAAACTCCATTATTCAAAGAAACTATGGGGAAAAATAAAAAAAGTAAGTTCATCCATCAAAAATGTCAAGTGATATAAAAGAAAGATTCAAGATCAACCTACAAAGTATATGAAGAAGTTGGTCCTAATCAAATCTCCATATCCACCCATCATTGCTCATCAACCTAGGTTTGGAGAATCAAAGATTCCAAACTGTCGACCAATCCATCTGAACCTCATATCCCTCAACCCATTTTGCCATCCACTTTGACATCCATGATATCCAAATCTCACATTAACCATGTCTTGGCAGCAACTCTTTATCATAAGGACTCTAAGGGAACCCTATCGTGATGCGCGCATCAAGGTAAGGTTAACTTCAGGATCAACAAATAAAAAAAGAATTTATCAAGGGTTATGTTCAAGTGCTAGTATCTTAGAAAAACAACTCCTAAAAGTGGGATATCATTGACACATAATGACAACAAAACCTATATTAACACCAATAGCGTCTACATCAATACCACCAAGTGGTTGAACATGAGCATAAACATTAAAAAAATCATCAAGAAAAGAGTAAAGAGAAAAATCATCCTCTAGTGAAAACCACTGCGGTGGCGCCTTAGACAAGTATCATGATGAAAACTTGGAAAATAAGCATCATGTGTAGAATTGAGCATCTACATGCACCATTTCAGGTAGAAGCATCTCATCCTATCCATAATAAATCCAACATTCCATCCATCATCCATCCATCTTATCCATAATAGGTCCATGAATTGTTCATCCAACCCATTTTTATCCTAATGCAACTTATCTTGATCTTAACAAAGGTTCGATGTACACTTAACATTTGCTTATGGTAAACATCTTGACATGGGTCACTATCATTGATCCTATCCTATCCAACATTAACTTAGCCATGAGGCATTGTCCAAAGAGGCATACTCAATTTGAACATGTTATCCAGTCGAAAGATAATCCTTGCATTTTTTACATTGCTAGACATTGGGGGCAAGTATTTACATCTTGCTTTAGAATAAATCTTGATCTATGTCTTCTAGCTCACATTGTGATCTTGTTTCAGAATAAATATTGATCTATGTCTTCTAGATCATGTTGTGATCTTGGCTTTGTCCAAACAATTAAAAAAAAATCCATATTAGTTGCATCTTGTTAACACTTCAACATGGTATCAAAACATTCAACAATCTTGTTCCTATCCTAGCTACAAATCTTGATCAATCGTTATCCGATCAATCAACCATCATATTAGGATGTATATTTCCTAATCCTCAGGTTGTTCCTATCGTGACAACACTATCTTTGCATTATTGTGTATCCTTAATAATGATCATTATCAAAAATTACTTAATCAAATCAATTGATTTTAGCCTGCATATCAACAAGATCTCAAAAGACTATTGATATCCTTACATATTGATATCTCTTTATCATACATCCATATGATCATAATCAAAATCCAAAACAAATCATAAAACATGAAAAACCCAAAAACATTGTAGCTCATCTCCGGACGAGCCGCATTGACTCAAAATAGCCAAACTACATGGTCTCTATGTGTATAACGTAGGCAAGGCTAATCTTTGATCAATCCTCGAGGCCCTAGGTCAGTCCCTTTAGGTGTCTGTAATGGTCTTTAAACTTAGATAAAAATCCAAGAACATTTGAAAAATTAAAAAATATACTCTTATCAAAATAAGCGAACTACGAGCCTATGCGTGTATAACGTAAGCAAGGACATCATTGATGAGCCCTTGAGGCCCTAGGTTATTCCTTCAAAACAAAAACATTCAAATATCTTATCAAAATAAGAAAAACATTCATAAAAATACAAAAAAACAACAAAAACAACATCAAATAATTCAGAAAATCTCAAAAGTCCTATCTCCATTGTCACCTATCTGTAATAAAATTTCCATTAATAATAAACTATCATAACCTCCAACCTTTGACAAAGCAATCAACAAACAAAGAAAACAATGAAATCCAAAAAAATTATAAGCAAAGAATTGAAATGACTGGATCGTCATCAGACTAAAACAATGCCTAAGTGTTAAACTACCTACCTATCAATAATTTAAATCATCAACATCCTGACATATGTCTTAATAGATAAATCATTCCTACAATAGATATCACCAATGGATAACATCCTAAAACATCAAACAACTATGGCAAGTGATACAACAACATTGTTTATCTTTTTATGATCTTATCTTTTTCATTTATCTTATTGTCTCATTCCCAGGATCTCTCAAGGATGTCTATTAAGGATTTGGAGAAGAAGGAATGGGGCATTGATCATTGATTTCTATTTTCTCTGTTTGTTGGATATTTTTGCAATACTACCATGGTGAATACTTACCTTGCGCATATGAAAGTCATTTTGTTACATCCCAAATTGTGACGTTACAATTTACCATTACTAGATAGAGTAAATGTAAATACTGGAGGTGAATAATGATGCTTGTACCTTGTTTTTAATATGAATGTTGTTTCATTTTATGTTATTCTTGGTAAAATACTGCATAAAAGAGAATAAAAGGTTATTGATTCATGAATAATCTAACTTTTGAAATGTTTCATGTATTCTGCTTTGTTTTGAGCATATGACTCCCATTGTCATGTCGTGATGTGTAGGAAATAGGTTTAAACCTCCAGGCAGAGGAGAAATATCACTTGGGGAGGAACTTGATCGGGTAAACAGCAATGAGTACCAATTGGGCATACACACACATATTATAGATTGAGTAAGCAAAGTCATTTGTTGAGTTAAGGGTAAGTCATCCGTAGGCTTGTTTATTATCATTAGGAGTCGTATCTACTTCTGAATGTGTGAATAAGTGATGCTTGCCAGTATAACCATATGTGGAATAATGTTATTGGTTAGGAGGTGGGCATGTGTATATGTATATATACTTATAAATACGGTATGTGCAAGTGTCCATAGGTATATTCATGTCGATACACACATATGAGAGCAGATGGATATGCCATACGTGTGTATCGATATAAATACATTTATGAATACGTATACATAGAGGAAGTATACAAGTAAATATACATGCATACATACCCACAACCAACCTGTTATATATATGTGAATATGAATAAATGTTATGATGATATTACCTCGGAATCTACGTATACATATATATATATATATATACATAAAAATGGGTACGTATAATGAAAGTATGTTGACTGGCTTGCAGTATACGTACACTGTAATTTAAAATGTATTTGTATATACATGTATATATGTAAAGGTAAATATATTTATATATTTAATATTATATCAAGTATATATATAATATAGTCTTTACAAAATATATATATGTATACGAGATTATTTAAATTATTAAATTTAAATAATTATACATAAATATATAATGTAAATTAAAACTATATTATATAAATATTTCAATATAATAAAATAAATATATAGATAATTTTATTAAGTGGTATTGAAAATCAAGTAAAGTGAGAAAACTTTTAAATATTTAAGAGAATAAATATGGGACTCAAATATAATTGAGTTAAAGGATTTAAATTCTTTATCAAAGGGAAAATATTTTGAATAACTCGACTATGGGGAAAATATAAAACTCAACATAGGGAAATCGAGCCTTTTATTTGAAATATTCAAATCAAAGTAAAATCGAAATAATTTGAGAACATTTGAAAAGAGGAAAATGAAATACGTTTTTAGAGTTCATACACGTAAAAATGAAAATAGAAAATGAAAAGGAAATGGCGCCTGTAGAATCGCGCAACCAGGGCCAAGTTAATTGAATGCGGTTGAGATAAATTTGAGTGCAACCTAAATAATGGGAAAGGTGGATGTCATCTGACCTGGGATTTAGTCTTGCATTAAACCGTCACTTATCCCTACCTGTTGAATCGTGCCAATATTAGAAGGTGTCGCGATTTTATGAACTGGTCATGTGCAAAATAAAATTACCTCATTGCTGTTAGCAAATGGAAGTCAAGATCTTCTCTATAGGGTGACACATTTCTCCTTTGAAACATTCCAAACCTCGTTGGCAGCACATACGCCTTGAAAAGGGGAATTGGTTAAATTTACTAACACTATATAAAGCCTGCAAATGCTCATTCTTAACACACGAAATTAGAAATCAGAAGTTCGTTTCTATTCATTCATTCATGAGAATTGTTTCTTTTGAGAAAGCAATTATCAAATTGAGAGCAATATCAGATTAATCACCATTTGTTGAGGGAGTCTTTAGTCTACTAAGGGTGTATTATGTTTGTGTTGAAAGAGCATTCTTTGTATCTGAGAATAGCAGTTTGAAACTACCAACAGCCGAGTTAAGAGTTCGCTAACAGAGCCAGCTGGAAGTCCTTTGGTGGTAGGCTGGAGGAGAAGCATTTTCTTATTTCAAACATCTAAGGAAATATCTCGTCAGGCATGTTAACTCTTTCCTTTTTCATGCTTTCTGCTGTTCTTGTATTCAGAAGAAAGTATGTTTCATATCCTTTGATTGAAAAGAATAGAGAGTGAAGGTTGATGTACTTAGGATTGAATATCTAAAGGATAAATGATTATTTACAAAGAGATAATTCATGAAATAAGAGGGTTTTTGCATGTTCTTTACTATTTGTTTTGCGTTCATTAGTGTACGGAATACACTAGGCATTAAAGAGAAAATTGCATTAATTGTATTGACTCCATATATGGAGTGTATGCTTGTACATAGCTATTTAATACTAGGGAATGAATGGAAGGCATTTAATAAGTTACCGATCACAACTAGTTATAGGTTAACTTAGTCAAGTTAATGAAACTCCTAGGATGAGAGTGTCCAGTATAAGGGAGATAGTTGTGAGTACTTAATAAATTGTTCTCCATTCTAGTAGATAGCTTGATGTAGGAAGTCTAGGGTACATACTACCCCAATAGACCAACCTACGCATAGTGTAAGAAAGCCTTAATGCAAATCGGCTCTGAGTAGTGCATATGATAAATGACCTTCATTCGAAGTACTGAATGATAATACTTTGGTCAAAGTAGTGAAATGTACAACATCCACTTAGGTGTGAAATAGTTGAGACTACACTGTCAGTTCATTGTGATCCCAAAGTACATACTAGTTCAAGAGATGCCATATGCACATGACCTAGATATGTAGGAACACAACACTATGCTCAGTTGGTAATCATTAAAGGATACCCTACCAATCTCTTATTCGAAGGGAGGGCCATCTATCTAACAATAGGTGTGCGAGGGACCGCATTATAAGTCCGTGGTTGGCGGAAAAGCGGCCGAGTGATGTTTCTCCTCCTCAGCAAGCGACCGATGTACCAAGATTTGAAAGGACGGACTCTTGGACCTTCTTACTACTATTTGTTCTAAATCTCATTGGAGCTATGTTAATTAAGGTATGTGTTCTTGTTTCATGTACTTGTGAAGTTATTCTTTTGAAATGGAATCTTTATTGTAAATTGATATAGCAACATGTTCATTTATCAATAAAGAAAAGGAATTTTTTTTATTGCAATGTCATGATAACACGTTTACATACTTGTAGGATGTAAATTATGAAAATTTTAATTTTACAGAAGGGTCGGGTTGTTACACAGTTCAAGCAACTCAAGCGGCCTTACATGTTTGGTTCCTCTTACCTCTTTGTGCACTGATCCAAAACGCTTTGAACTTCTAACCCATACACTCTAACAAGGCTTTTGTATGTTTGGTATGAGTAAGAATACTCCTTGTTTGTAGAGTCAAAGTAAACACAATAGATACAAATTTTCCTTGGTCATTAATACCTTGGTGCATTGTATCTATTTGCTACATTAATAAGGATTGCTAAACAAATATGAAGACTTTATGAAGAAAAAGCAAACTCATCATGTTTTACATATCACCAATCATCTAATTTCTTCTATCTTCTAAATCTTACTAACATTTTCTTCTATTCAACATTTCTTTTGTCATTCCTTGCACTTAAACGCATCACATCAGCTTGTCAAAATTTTTGGCTTGTTATCTAGATTTTTTACCAAATTTCTCAAGGGGGAACCATGTTATCCCATCATCATCGGGGCATACTAGGGCAACTCCTAAGCAGTAATTTTTGAATTTTCTTTGACATAACACTCAAAATCGCATTGTATCAAAGAGGGGAAAAATGTAGATACCCTAAATTGTCCTAATTAACGAATAACACTATTTAGCTAACTTTCACTCTTCTTCCCTAAATGATTAAATAATTATTATTATTTAATTATTATCAAAATTTATATCCGTCTATTAATTAAGTGATATAACATTATTTAATTAATTTTTCCTCAATCATCATTTATGACTAATTAAATAAATCTCATTTATTTAATAAATATCCTAATTTAACCTTATCTATCTCGATTATTTAAATAAATATAAATCATTTAATTACGTCACTAATATACCCTATTCATCTAAATCAATTAAATTATTATCATTAATCATTTAATTTACATCACTTTCCCTTCTCTAAACTTGAATAATTAAATTAATTATTTGAAATCATTCAACATAGTCAAGAAACAAATGCATCTTTATTTGTTAAAGTCGAACATGACTTGCACACATTCATCTCCACTATTAATTAATTATCCTCTCCCCTTTTGTGATTGAGTAAATCAATAACATTGGTTTCTCACTCTAATTAGTTAACTAATTCATCTATTTTTCAATCCCACTAACCACTCAATCTATTCCTCAATCCCATTAACCACTCAACCTGATTTCTTCAATCTCCCCCCCAATCAGTCCAATCAAATCCCACTAATCATTCCATTCTATTTCCTTTGAATGGTTCTCAACAGTTGATCGTGATCTCTTACTACAAAATCTCAATTGTTCATCCCAAAACAAGAAATCTATATAACTACCTTCTTTCTTCTAAAAAATAATCAAAGAATCTATAGAGTTTATGTAAAGAGGTCATGTCGAATTGACATTCAAATTCTCGAGAGCAAATAGACACACATCTTCAATCACCATTAACACGCTTTGAAGCTTTTGCAAACAATAAATGGAGGCTTCATATTGATTCAAATGCAATTCAACATCAATATGAATTACACTTCAACATGAGATGGTAATGTTTTAATTTCGTGAATTCAATTTATGTCATCTTTATGATTACATTGCTTATTGATTTTGTTATTTTATAATTTCATCTCATGAGTATGGGTAACTTGGAATTTTATCTTATTTTGAATTGATTTGGTTTAATTTATTTGTTGTTTTCCTATGCTATATTTCCCCATACACCTTGTATATACTTTTTTGTTCCCATATTATTCTTCAGATTTGACAAAAAAAGTCTTCTTCCATATCAACTTACCTCCAGATCATCTTCAAATGATCTATAAAGGAACTAAACACAAATCTTCTTTTGTTGACGAAATTGTAAATTCTTGTTTGAACTTCAACCAAATTATGCTCTAATTGAGCCCTTGTCTGAATAGTTCATTTTACTGTGCAATTTTTTTCCTTACAACCAACTTTGCTAAGAAATTTTCTTCCAAAATTCTTGGTGATTTCATTTTTTCTCATAATCTTAGGAACTTCAAGGGTTATTCAATTTTTTCCCATTTTCAAGTTTTGACTCCAACTTGACCATGCCTATTCTGGTTGGTGGGATCATGTCAGCTTTCAACATCACCTTTTTGAGTTGCTTCTTATTTTGACCCATTCTAGTCTGTGGTCTAAATGCTAAGGTACCAACTCTTCTCTTTTGATTTTAATTTCCTTTGCTAGATTTTAACCTTGTTTGAATCAAGATTTTCAGAAGGTTATCCTACCTCATGGATGTTGGAAATTAAGGTATAACTTGCAACAATATGAACTTAAATATGTGGTTACAAATCTAAAATTATGTTTACAAGATTACCTTAAAAAATTTAAGTGATTGACAGTTACAACAATGAAAGAAAAATTTGCAATACCACTAGTCATCAACACAAGTGACACAAGGTATAACTGTTCAAAGTGCAAAGCTACATTTTCCAATTGTACCTATAGATACATACTTCAACTAAATCTAGCAGATCATACAGGAATATTATGGGCTATTGCTTTTGAAGAACCAACCACCAAACTTCTTGGAATGTTTGCAGATGATTTATACATGCTACAATTCAATCATGAAAATGAAATTGAAGCTGAGACCATAATCAAGGGAGTGTTATTCAAGCAATTTCTCTTCACCATCACAAATTCATATGATTCAAGTGGTGTTCAAGGACAGGTAAAATCAACAATCACAAAGGTCAACGAGCTAGATTTTGTTGGAGAAAATTTCTTAATGTTGGGTGGACTCACTGATATGCGTAATAATACTAGTGGTTAAATCTAGGTCAATTGTTTATGCAATGTACATACAATTTTTTAACATGTTATATAGTATAATTTGTATACTTTTGTTTGAACGTATGTCAGTTCAAAGTCACATGTATACATACTTACTTGAATATATTGTTATTATGAAAATAATGTGTTTGATATCTTCCATCAAATTATTTTTGTATATAGCATACTAATCATATCTCAAATAATTATCAAATTGGAATGCTTGAATAACTCATTCAATACAATTAAAAAAAAATATCCACTCATGTTTATCTTCTTTAATTCTATATGTTATTTTTAATTGTACATGTGATGATGGTAGTTCTTATTTCCTTTATAGATGATGAGCTCTAACCCTAAAAACCTACAATCTCATAAAAGAAGTTATGACTATTGTGAGATAAGAGGGATTCATTTTACAAGGGTCTCTTAATTCTTAAGAGATTCCCAGGGAACAAACTACTCTTATCCACCTCAACATAAACTGGAAGAAGGAATTGCAAAGAAAATGTATGCACGTTAACTTTTAGAGAAAACTACTTTAGATCCTGAGAGAGTGAAACCTCTAAATTCCTACCTCCTAAAGGGGAGCCCTCGGCCAAAGGACGGTAGCACAGAATTAGGATGCTAGCGCGGCGCAATGTCATCCAAATGGCACACTAGCATCTTAAGCAATAGGGAGCTCAGGAACTCAAGCGGGAGAAACTGGGTTTCACCTTCTAGCTCATATCTAAGGTCTACTAAACTAAAATGATGAAGCAAAGAACAACAAATATGAGAAAAGTACAAGGAGAACTTGGAGAAAACTTACCCTCAACTAGATGTTTGAGTCTTCACTCCAAGATTCACTTTGCCACCTACACACAAAACGACCAAGGGGAAAATGTTGGGGCTATATAGGGGCTTGTCGTAGTCAGACCCCCGCTTTGATGTTCCCACCTCTACAGATAGCCAGATAGAAAGAGAGTGTAATTCAAATGGACAAAGGGGGTGGTGAAAGCAAAACTCACTTTAGGAGTAGAACCCGCACCACCAGGCAGTAAATGAACAAGAGATGCAAAATAGAAAAAGAGTGAGAGAGCATTACCCACTAGCCTTAGCCCCCTCTAGAGCACATAGATGCACTATTGAATGCTTGCTAGAGAGCTTTGGCTGTTGGAGGGACCTCAATCCAGCAGAGCTTTACTTGTAGAAGTATTTTTTGTCAAGAATGAAGAGAGATTCAAGATTGAAGTTGGAGAGAGAGCTTGATTGAATGAATTCAACCCCCAAAATGTGAACAAATGAGGGGTTTCTTTGCATGTAAGGGCAAAAAAGAGTCATTACACCCAAAAATATGACTGCTAGGACACGTGTCAAGATTCTTCATTTCAAACTCGGAAAACCGATAGGACACTAGTGCGCCACATAGATGTCCAAGGCATCAATTTTCAGGAAAGGTGTCATTAGGCTATTGTTGCTTTGCCACTGGTCCACATGGAGCCAGAATTGTGAAATTATAACCCATGGGATTTTTGTCATTAATGCGTTTAGGTGTCATAAATGCTAAGAAATGTGGAATTTCCCCTAGGTGCAATTCTATGACATTACATTTTTTCCTCACTTTAGTGGGCTCAATTTTCGAAAAATCAACCACACTAAAGTAGAGAAGAAGAAAAATTCACCCAAACTTTGAAATTTTATAGATTTACGTGTCAAAAAAAGATGCCTCAGAGGTCACCGAGGTCGAGCTAGCTAGTACTGAAGGTGCCTCTCCAACAACTGAGCTCAACAAACAGTACGAGATTGGCTGTGAAAATTCACACAAAATTATAATTTGCAAAACTCAAATTTAAGTTAGTTTTGAAAATCAGAAGAAGCTACAATGACAGGAAGAATGGTCAAGAAAAATTTAGTGATTCGAAAGAAAAATATGATAAAGAGGTGACTATATGCCCCCTCCTAAGTTTTCCCCTAGCTAGGTGGGGTAAATTCAGGAGAAACCAAGGAGCCACAAACTCTAGGATAAATGGGCCCTGAGGGGCCTATATATACCTAGGTGGAGAATGGTCATTTTCACTATTCACTACGAGGGAGTATGAGGCACCAAGGCTATAAAGTAGTTGAGGGAGGATATCATTGAGGGCCACGAGGTGGACCAAGTAGGTCTAGAAACCTCGTTTATAGTGCATTTTAGTATGTTTTTAGGTGATTTATCCTTGTCAAGCTACGCATGTGTCTTTTTTTCGTGTCAACGTCTAAAATACACTTTGGCATCATGTTCTTCCACTGTCATCCTGCTTTCACATTGGCATCCTCGGGGCTTCAATGGCAAACCAAGATAAATACGCCACGCGCAAAAGTCTACAATAAATTTTGCTTTTAGATTTTTTCAAAACCTCACGTTCTAACTTAATTTTTTTCACTTCTTTCAAGACTATCCTAAGATCTGGGAGCATCCCGGTGGGCGAGCATATCGAATGGTTTGCAAGTAGAGGGATTGCCTTAGTGAGGAGGAGATCACCCATCTATAATAGGTCAGTCTCTGGCATGCATTCACTATGCCAAATATGTGATATCATGAGCAAATGCTAACAACCTTGATGGAGCAGTGGGATGCCACCACATCATCTTTCCAATTGCTTACTGGAGAGATGACTATCACATTAGAGGATTTTTATCAGATTCTCAGACTCCCCATTTGTGGACGACAGGTGGTGATAAACGACACCCGATTAGCACGGGAGTGATCGAAGGGTGTCCTCTACTGCTCAGGTCAGACCGATGGCAGTGACGACATAGGGAACATTTATACACACTAGTATGATTAGGCGTAGACCACCGTACCCTTGTTGTGTTACGTGATGGTTGTGACTATGGCCTTTTAGGTCACCATAGATGGGCGAGGCTCTCACTTGCACGAGGCCTCATCTATACCATATGTGAGATGGTCGAGTACAAGATAGTCTTTGCTTGGGGGTGCAACATGCTGGCACAACTGTGTTAGGAGATGGGGCGGTATGTTCACTATGAGTACCATAGCCTTACAACATGCACACTACAGTAGGTGTGGGATTTTTCCCGCATCATGTGCACGAGGCCGGTTAGGTTCACATGGACACGGTCGTACACTGTCTCCAGGCCCATTGGTACGAGGTGACGAGGTAGTGAAGGCATGGTGACCTACAGTTTCTATGTTTATAGTTTGATACCCTTCAGTCTGGTCAGGTGAGGTGGAGAACCTACCATTTTTTTAGGTGGGTGGATGAAAACAGGTACCTAAGGAACCTGCAATAGGACAGTTTTCTCCTAGGCCGCCATGATTACATTATCATGCCTTATTACTGGAGTCGGGTCATGCGGCAGCATGGTTGTGTACAAACTATCCCTCCTGTAGTCCCTAGGTATACATGGGCTATGAGGAGTGTTGCAAGACTCGAGGATATTCCCTGCCTCTCTATCACCAACTTTGTTCCATCAGATGATGATGAGCCCGATCAAGATCTACCACCGATAGTTGTGGCAAATAATGTTGGTATAGCTATAGATTTTAGAGCATGGTGGGATAGGCACTGTCCTCAATAGTGTTCGTAGATGATGCCCTTAGAGGGGATCCTGACCCATAGGGGGATGTGCTAGCATAGGCACCATAGGATAGGAGGAGAGGTCAAGGAGGTCAGCGAGAGCAGGGTGAGGAGGAGAGGTTGCAAGAGGAGGAGGAGCGGTCGACAATGTCACCGAGGCCAAGGCAACAACGAAGGAGGTCATCTCCTCCACCAGCTACCCCTATCTCGTCAGCACCACCAACAATACCTACCATCACAACAACGATGAATTTATTAGCACCAAGAGCAGCTGTGGATACCAGCGGTGTAGGTCCTAGTGTCGCTCCTCACCCTAACCTTGCTTGGCAGCTAGGGGACCTAGGTATATTGAGCATGTTATTTATATTTTAGTACCTTTAGTTTTCTTTGTTCATGATTACATGGATATTTCATGCAATACTGATTATATTCTTTCTTTCTATGGTTGCATAGGATGTACATCGATGGAGTGTATTGATAGCCTAGTGCATATCAGAGGTGGCCCTTGATGTGCCCATCTATGGGGCAGTTCTCAAGGCATACCAACCAATTTTCGTAGGGTGACATGCCCGCTTGTTCAAGCTGGTAGAACATTTGAGGACCGCTTATGAGGAGCGAGGGGTGGAGATCGTGCAGGGGACTGCAGATGCTACCACACTCTGGGGGTAGCGTGACTAGCTATCGGGGGAGCTATGGATGACACTTGTAGAGTGAGATGCGGTCGTGATGAGGGAGGAGGTCATCGAGCAGGCACATGATGCCCGCCTTGATGACCTCGTGAGCCAGCTGGCAGCCATGATCTCGACAGGTGATCAACAGCTGCAGCAGGAGTTGATGCAGGCCCATAGATATGCTCCCTTTAGGGAGAGATTAGGGGGATGCGTGCAACCATGTATGCATCATGCTCACACTAGTCTAGGTCCATCTCCACTGTGCAGCTCCTTCCCAAACCACAGTCGTAGCCAGAGTGGAAGGGCTTGGGTAGCCATATGCCTCAACCAAAGAGAGCTCCTATTTTGTACATCAATTTTGTAGCCACAAGATATATATATGTTTTGCAAATATTTTTTGTATAGAAATTGACACACATATTCAATAGCCACTCATTTTTTGATGATAGTGGACCGATACATGTATATGACATTTGATATATATATTGATTCCAACATTATGGCATTGTGTGATTTTATATGTATTTTTTTTTAACTTTCATGTATGTTGGTACTATGGATGTTATATGTATATGGATGTATGTTTAAATTAGATGCTATCATGATTTAATGAACACACATGGATGTATGTTAATTAAATATAATGATGATCTAACTGCCTTAAAAGATGTAATGTAATGCATGGATACATTGCATAGTAAAACACATGTAGGTGTATTTCTCACACACACACAGTCATATCATAACATAAAAAAAATCATAATGTGTTAATGAATAATTCCAACATATGCAGTGCTACTACTCTTAAAGAGTGAACACCACACACATGACACATTAGACACTACGCATAGTATCGATGAAGATGCATCTCATTAATGGGTTCTTTTAGAGGTGTTCCATCCATAGACAATAATCCATAGGCACCCAAACCATACACAAAGATGATAATGTAAGAACCTAACTAGTTAGGACTAAATTTCCCCTTTTGATTAGGTGGCGCATTTATATTTCTCTAATTCTCATATAGAACTAGGTCACCCACCTTAAAAGTTCTAGGAAGCACACTTTGATTATACTATCTTGATAACAATCATTGATAAGCTTTAAGATGATCAAGGGTCTGTAATTGGCATTCATCGACCATCTCTAGTTGATACAAATGATTAGCTCAATAAGTCTCATCGTCAATTAACCCTTTAAGGGAAACCCATAAAGACGAAATTTCCAACCCTAAAGGCATGATAGCTCTAGCACCATACACGAGGTTGTAAGGCATCATTCTCGTCATTGTACGAACGCTCATGCGATAGGCCCACAAAGCATATGTTAATTAAATATGACAATCCTTAACATGTTTATTAACTATTTTACAAAGAATGAGCTCAAGAGTCTTATTAGACGCTTCTACTTGATCATTAGATTGAGGATAATAAGGTGTAGAAAACCTATGTTGAATGCAAAATTTCTCTAAGAATTGCTTTACTTCCTTGTTCTTGAATGCGTACCATTATCAAAAACAAGTGTAGAAGGCAATCCAAAATGAGAAATATTGTTATTCAGAAGAAAACTATAAATAGCTTTAGCATTTGTAGAGCAAAGCAGGATAGCTTCAACCCACTTCGTAAAGTAATTTGTAGCAGTAATGATAAAAGTATGTCCCTTAGAAGAAGGAGGTTATATTTTTCCAATAATATCTAACCCTCATTTTGCAAATGGCCAAGGAGAGGTCTAGTTTTGTAACTCTTATGTAGGTGCATGAATAAGACGACTATGTTGCTAATATTGTGGGCACTTTTTAACAAAGTCAAAGGAATCTTATTCCATCGTTTTCCAAAAGTACCCCATGTGTATCCATTTCCTCACTAGTTTGCAAATGGCCAAGGAGAGTTTTGGTTTTGTAACTCTTGTGTAGGTGCATGAATAAGATGACTATGTTGCTTATATTGCGGGCACTTTCTAACAAAGTCAAAGGAATCTTATTTCATCATTTACCAAAAGTACCCCATGTGTATCAATTTCCTCACTAGGGATTTACCACCAAAGTGTCCACCCCTAAAGCCTAAATGAGCTTCTTTAAGGGCAAGGGGTATTTTCGCTTTAGTGAGACATCAAAGAAATGAGTTGTTATAAGATTTTCAATAGAGAACATCAAACAAGATAACATAATGTACTAAAAGCTTTTGTATATGAGTGCAGTCATTCTTTGTTGCATCATCGAGAAAGTTCCCAATCTTAAGGTAGTTGTAAATATTATAAAACCATTCTCTTGAGTCTACATGAGAACACACAAGAGCATCAAATTTAGGCTGATCAGGAACAGTACGAGTCCGAAGGACCTGAACCACGAAGTGGTATTCTTTTGTATCCTCATCTAAAGGTACCAGGGAAGCGGCGCTTGCCATAGCATCCGCATGTCTATTCTTTCTCCTAGGGATTGTCTATCCTGAAAGAAGAGAATTGTTTTAGCAAGGACAAAGAGAGGTCTCGATATAGGGACAACTTACTTTGCTTAGCTTGATAGGCTCCCATAATATGATTCAAAATAAGCTCAAAATCACCCAATATACAGATATGTCTTATTCTTAGTGCAATCGCGACACGCAAGGGCTTCGTACTCAACGATGTTATAAGTGCAAGGAAAGTCTAATCAAAAGGAGAGAGGGACTGGCTCAACTTCAAGTGATTTTAGGACCACACCTGTTCCAAAGCCAATCTAACATCTTGACCCATCGAAGTACATTTTCCATTCGAGATCATGATTGATTGCAAGAATATTCTCATCAGGAAACAAATCCAAACCTGGGAAGGAGCGATACGAGGGAGCATCTACCAATTGATCGACAGCTGCTTGACCTTTTATCAACTTTTGAGTAATAAACTTAATGTCAAACTCAAAGAGTAGCATTAACCATTTCGCTAACCTCCCAACAAGGTCAATACTAAGAAAAAATGCTTTAGAAGGTCACTTTTCACAATGACATGTGTTTCAGCATGAAGAAGGTAGTGCCTTAGCTTCTACGTAGCAAATACAAGAGTGAGACATTACTTCTCCATGGAGGAATAACGAGTTTCATAATCAATCAGGAAATGATTAATATAGTAGACCGCTCTCTCTTTCCTGGCATCATCATACTGAGAAAGAAAAGCTACCAAAGCATTTGGTGATGCTACAAGGTGAAGCAGAAAGGGTCTATCCTACATAGCCAACATTAGTATAGGAGGATTGGCCAAATAGGCTTTGATTGACTCAAAATCTTTGTAGCACTCTTCATCCCATATAAAGTGAATATATTTCCTCAACAAGCGAGTGAAAGGAAGGGTACGATTAGCTAGTTGAGACATGAATCTTTGAATTGCCTGAATATTCCCCTGTAAACTTTGCAACTCAGTTATATTCCTAGGTGGAGGCATGTTAATGATAGTGTCAATCTTATTTGTGTCAACCTTGATTCTATGATGGAAGACTATGAATCCCATAAGTTTTCTTGCATCTATGCCAAAGACACACTTAAGAGGATTAAGTCTCATCTTATAGAGTTGAATCCTTTCAAAAATAAGATGAAGGCTCTTCACATGATCCTAATGGGTTATAGATTTCACCAAGATATCGTCAACATAATCTTCCAAAATCTTATGAATGAAATCGTGAAATATAATCACCCGTTGTTAAGTAGCTCCCACATTCTTTAACCTAAAGGGAATAACCACATAACAAAAAGTACCCCAAGGGGTAGTGAAGGCTATCTTGTATTGATCCCCTAGATTAATACGGATCTGATTGTAACCCGAGAAGCCATTCATGAAAGACAATAAGGCATGGCCAACAGTCGAGTCCACAATCATGTCTATATTAGGTAACAGAAAATCATCCTTAAGAGAAGCCTTATTAAGATCACAAAATTCAATACATATATGAATGCAACTATCAGGTTTACTAACAACAACAATATTCGAGATCTAAGGGGAGTAGTTGATTGGATGGATAAAGCCTACTCTCAACAACTTCTCTATCTCATTCTTAACCATCAACGCCACCTTGAAATTGATCTTTCAGATTTTTTGCTTAACTGGCTTGGAATCAAGACATAGGAAAATATTATGAACCACTATAGACTCATCAATTCTAGGCATGTCCTCATATGTCCAAGAAAATATATCAGGATGAGAATGTAGGAGGTCAGAATATTCTTTAGCTTCTTCAGAAGGAAGGCAGTTCTCGACCTTGATTACCTTTTAAGAAGACTTAGGATCCATAGAGTTTTTTGTTGTATCTCCCTTCGTAAGGAGAGAACTACGATCTCCAAGATGTGATATTGGAACATCATCTCTAACATTAGATAAAGGTTCCCCCTCATCAACACTCAAGACAAATTCTCCAAAATATGCTCGTTTATGTAGGCGATATGAGAATCGTCTTTTGTAGTGAAAGGAGGCAAAGGGGAGTAGGCTCCTAAGAATTCCTCAAGTGCATCATCTAAAGAGAAAACATCTAAGGGGACTTTCTCGGCCTGTACCCCATCCTCTATTAGTTCAAGGTGTACCAAACTAAGTGGTTCAATTGAAATCATATTAACACTCCACCAAGGTTTCTACTTAGATTGTTCAACAAAGTACCCCAAACCCAGATAGCACTTTCACGGCTTAAACTGAATGGGGACTTGGATTCATTTCCCAATACACCCTAGGCCTTTTTTCCCATAGTCATACCGAGAATCAAGTTGATATCCAAAACCATAGTGAGTTTGTAAAACCTCGAGAGGCAATGGCTCTACATAAAGGGCTTCATTCCACCAATGAACATCAAATGCATCTACAAGGGCACAAATGTCTCCTTTACTTAATTCAAAAATATTAACCTTTTTTGTAAGAGTGGGACTACTCTCCTTAGTAGGGGAAGGACTAGTCTCCTGAATAGGATCACAGTTCTCTTCCTCAATGGGAGCATTGTCCACTTTTTTGTTAGAGGAATTCAGGAGCTTTAGGCGAGTGGGACTCACCTTGTATTATCCAACAAAGAACTCAAAGAATTCTAAGGATCCCTAATCATCACCAAGGAAAGCATTCAATTTAGAAGAAGTAGACAGGGAATACTTAGGACTTTCTCCTTTAGATGGTTCGTCTTCAACGACATCTGCTTCGGGGACAACCTCCATAGAAGGTATCACTGAGGAACATGTCATAACATAAATAGTTAAAGATGGAATACAATTATTAAGAGTGGAGATGACCGAAGCCTGACCAACAATCGTGAAATCACAAAGGTGAACAACTTTTGGGTCGGCTTTAGCTCTGACCACTTGATTTTGTATCAAACTTTGAAGAATGATGTATATTAGAAGTTATGACACCCATAGCATGAATCCAGGGTCTCCCCAAAAGAAGATTGTAAGGTAAAAGGCTAGACATCACACAAACCAAAGTAGGTAAGGTAATAGGGCCTAGTTGCAAAGGTAGTATTATCACTCCTAAAGCTTGGCAGTCGACATTATCGAACCCACGAATGTACAAAGAAGAAACAGCTAGAGAAGATGAATCAACTTTAATCTTAGATAGTAGGTCAATACCATAAACATTAAGAGTTGAACCAGTGTCAATGAGGGTATGCCTAATACTAATATTATTAACATTAATTATAATCATTAAAGGGTCCAGTTACTTGTGCACATACGGAGGTGGGAGTTCTTGTGGATGGAACATAATATTCTACGAGTCTGCATGAATATGAACCAACAATGCATTAACATCCATAGGCCTAGTGGAGGCAGGAAAGAGGATCTTCTACAAGGATTCATAAAGCATTTCCTGATAAATCAAAGCGTTCTAAAGAAAATCCCAAAGTGAGATCTTCGCCAGACTAACACGAAGTTGCTCAACAAGATCATAATCACTTGGTGCTTTAGTCGCAGGTTTAGGTGCTAAATGAAGACTTGGTTGGGAAGGTGGTAAGGAAGTAGGCACTTGAGTAGATTGTGATGTAGGAACAAAAGGTTATTGATCTAAATTCTATTTGTTTCTTCTTGTCTTGTATGTATGCCCAACAACATTGTAGGAAGTAGAGTCTGTAGCTTTTACGAACCTTGAGTACAAATCCGGTGAATCATCTCGATAAGAAATCCCACAAATAGAATGATCCTTCCTTGGAGAAGGGCTAGCTAGGGTCAAGTAAATGACAAGTTTCTTAGGTCTTGGAGGAACCACAAAGACCACCACAATGTTTACCGAGTCATAAGCTTATGGAGAAGAAGTTTGCTCAAAATATTTACAGATAGGGGAAGGTGCTTCTAAGAAATCATTTAGAGCATCATCCCACATGTCAAAATATTCCTTAGAGAAAGCATTATCCTAGACATGAAAACATTGTAAAAATAGATCCGATATGCTTCACGTCGGGTTGACCAAAATGTGAGATAAGAGGGATTCATTGCACACGGGTCTCTTCATTCTCAAGAGATTCCTAGGGAATGAACTGCTCTTATCCACCTCAACATAAACTGGAAGAAGGAATTGTAGATAAAGTGTATGCACGCTAACTTTCAAAGACAACTACTTCAAATCTCGAGAGAGTGAAACCTCCAGATTCCTACATCCAATAGGGGAGCCCTTATCCAAAGGATGGTAGTGCGCATTCAAGATGCCAATGTGGCATGCTATCATCCAAATGGCGCACTAGTGTCCTAAAAAATAAGGAGCTCAGGAACTCAGGTGGGAGAAACTAGGTTTCACCTCTTAGATCAGATCTAAGGTCTACTAAACAAAATGATGAAGCAAAGAACAACAAACATGAGAAAAGTACAAGGAGAACTTGGAGAAAACTTACCCTCAACCGAACATTTGAGTCTTCACTCCAAGCTTCACTTTGCCACCTACACATAAAACGACTGAGGGGAAAATGTTGGGCTATACATGGGCCTACCACAGTCATACCCCCACTTTGGTGTTCCCACCTTCACAAATAGCCAGATAGAAAGAGAGTGTAATTGAAATGGACAAAGGGGGTGGTGAAAGCAAAACCTGCTTCAGGAGTAGAACTCGCACCACCAGGTAGTAAATGAACAAGAGATGCAAAATAGAAAAAGAGTGAGAGAGAGCATTAACCATAGGCCTTAGCCTCCTCTAAAGCACACAGATGCATTGTTGAATGCTTGCTAGAGAGCTTTGGCTATTGGAGGGACCTCATTTCAATAGAGTTTCACTTGTAGAAGTATTTCTTATAAAGAATGAAGAGAGATTCAAGAGTGAAGTTGGAGAGAGAGCTTGATCGAATTAATTGAACCCCCAAAATGTGAGCAAATGAGGGATTTTGTTGCATGCAAGGGTGGAAAAGATTCATTACACCTGAAAATCTGACTGCTAAGACACATGTCAAGAGTAAAGATTTGAGGTTCTTCATTTCAAACTCAAAAAACTGATAGGACGCTAGCATGCCATGCAGACGTTTGCATGCCATGCAAATGTCCAAGGCATCAATTTTTGGGAAACATGTCATTAGGCTATTGTTGCTTTTCCACTAGTCCACATGGAGCTAGAATTGTGAATTTTTCACACATGGGATTTTGTTATTAATGTGTTTAGGTGTCATAAATGCCAGGCAATGTGGAATGCCCCTAGGTACAATTCCGTGACATTACAAATACTATATTCAACATAAAGAATAAATAAGTATATGCCATTATATTCATTGCATAAAAAAAACATACAATACAATCTAATTCACCAACCTCTATTCAGTCAAATGAACATAATAATGTAGCATATGAATATATAACATCCCAAACTGAACACCCTTCTACCCAATGTTTGTCAATGGGTTCACAACAAATACTACATAATCTTGAAAATCAATCCATAAGCTTACCACAATCCAACAATAACTTTATGGCAACTTCTAGAAGATTTCACTCGAGAATAGATGAACTATCGAACTTGCCAACTTGCACAATTTGTAGTGAATCCTACCCTGGAATGCACACCAAATCAATAAATAATGGTCCAATTTGTACTAGATTCTTTCGTGAGAAAGGTAGACATCATTTCTCATCATCAAACTTTATGGACCCAATAGTACAACCATACGAGTTAAAAAAATATAATAAAAGCGGAAGAAATGTTTATAGCATGAGTTAATTTGATAATACAAGTAGGAAATTCTCATGGAGGCTAATACAGATATAGTGGTCGTACAATTTGTTTCCCACAAGATATTAAAACAATATCAAAATATCTTCCACATAAAATCACAAATTTGGAGACAAGATACTTTGATGGAAAGGATAGCGTGCATTTTTTCTCTATGTTGTGAGGGTTTTGTTGCTTGCGGCTTGTGAGGCCAAGGCTGCATGCCCGCAACCCTTCTTTCATGTGTGTTAGTGTAGGTGGATCAGCGGAGTTGGGGTTGCTATAGTGTCGGGGGGTCTTTCTTGTCTCCGGGGTAGGTTTTTTTTTATTTTGTCTATTCTCATTTCTTGTTGCATGAGAATTTGTATTTAGTTGTTATTTGCTACTCAGGCTATGTGGGTAGGGGGCATTGGCCCTCTTCAGATTGATCTTTATTTTTCATTTTGGTTGGTGGATTTTGGTATCATTTTTGCTTGGAGATAGGCTTTATTCCTTTAGCATGGATAACCCTAGTGAGGGTTCGTCTTGAAACAATGGATTCCAATTGCACAAGGTGAATGGGTGCTTAGAAAGGGCACGGTATTGGTCGGTATTGATAATACAACCTAATTTCATGGCTAGAAATGTAGAATATTATAGCAACCATATGTTGATTTGTAAGTTCATGGGGATGTAGGTGTCTCTCCCTTTTCTAGACTCTTGGATGTGCAAGACTTGGAACTCGAAAGGTGATTTTGAAATAATGTTGGCGGCTAACAATTTCTTCATAGTGGACTTTTCTTATGTTGCTAATAGAAATTGAGATTTTGAAGGTGGATTGTACTTCTACAACGAGGTGGGCCTCTTTATTAAACCTTGTCATGTGGGTTTCAACTCTACTGAGGAACTACCTTCTAGGGTTCTAACTTGAACAAACCACTATCAGATTTGATCTACATGAGCATTGGGATAGTCTCTTGGACTCAACAATTGGATTGTAAGGCATTACCCTTTCGATCTCGTCTATGTCATGAATATGGACACCTTCAACAGAAGTGCCCCAAAGTTGTTAATACTATAGGTATGGGTAATTCCCCATTTCAGTCTACTTAGAAGTTGGACAAAGGTAAAGCTCCCATGTAGGGTGCAGTGGCGAACAAGGATGGTTTTTCTCCAATCAAATCTCATAACAGGAATATAGATCAAAAGAGGATGCTCAAGGTTAGATAGGAAGAGGAAACATTGAATAGGTTTGATGCCTTAGAAGACTTGATCCAAGAGAAAGGTGTGTCTCTTGCTATGCAGGTTGTGGATGGCTCTATAACTGAGAAGCACCTTGAGAATCAATCAATTTATTTTGGCAACCCAACTCAGATAGAGGGTCTTTCAGTTTAGGTGGATATGGGCTTACCTCCCTGTCGGCCTCCTCTAATGGTTCACTAACTAATCCCTTAGAATCGTGACTTAGATATTAGACATCTACACTAAGTATTTATCTTACTCATCATGAAGGTGCATTTCATTGTCAACCCAAGGACGTGAACTTGAAATGGGTCAGCATTGTATGTGCACTAGGACTCAACTATAGTCATCCTTAAACTAGAAAAGAAACAGTACTGGAAATAAATGTTGGAAAGAAATTAACACAAGCATTGAACACGAATCAACTACACTGAGCATCAACAACTGAACTAGAAATGGATGACAAAAATATAAATCTCAACAAATAGATAGGAAACTACTCTGTCTACCTTAGCCACAGGAATAGTCACAGAATAGAGTTCCAATGGTTGCAGGAGCAGACAACTGTTGAAACCGAAACTAGTTAATGAACAGAAAAATAACTATTAAACTAAATAGATGGAATTCTCACCAAGTGTCCCCCCTTGAATGAGTCTTCCCTAAGCTAACTCAAATGAAACAAATCAAAATATCATTTTATTCCTTGAAAACATGATTACAACATATTAGCAATATGATTGTATTACTTAAACTAAAAATGCAAGTATAATCTCAGAACATCCAACCTTGTGAAAAGGGGCATCTGACCATTATTTATAGAGGGAAAAGCTTCTAATTAACCCTAACTAACTAGGTAGTCAACTCCAACATAATAGGAGGATGTCATTTATTGAAAACATAGAAAAGAGAGGAAGGAGGTTATGCATGCACCAAATTTAGTCAAATTAGACTTTCCTTAACGAGGATCCAGTACAACGCACTCCCTAGATTTGCTCAACTAACAAACATGATTAATTTAAAAGGTAGTTACAACTTCCATACAAGGTAGGAATTTCCCTCCATTGGAAGTTTTCCCTCCATTGAGAGTTTCCCTCCATCAACTTCTTTAATGACCATCTTTTTGACTTTCTTAGCAACCGACCAACTGGCAGGAACTCCTTCCACTTTGCAAGCTTCATTTATATCTGCATCTTGATGTGAACTTGCATGATGACATTAGCACGCACAAAATAATTGCATATCTATAATTACCTTAAAGTAACATCCATTCAACCACATGTAAAATTAACATAGATAATCCACATAGCATATTAATATCATCAAAAGTAACAAGGACAAGTTCATGCCCAAGGTTCATAAATCTAGGGAAATAGCATGGAGAATGTTAATAACCAAGTGCTAAAGACTATAGTATCAACAACAAATATATGATAAACCCTATCAAAATTCAACCATTAATTGGACTTATCATCTCTCCCAACCTAATGATCTGTTGGTCCTCGATCAAAGGGAGCTCTATTCCTTTTCCTTATCAAAGCTCTGAAGTCACCAACTACCAATTGTCCCAGATCAGTCTTTGCAGTATTTGAATTGGGATCCCATTAGAACCCCTAATTGTTTTCCAATCTACTCCACCTTGGCCTTTCTGCAACTATGTCATACCGATAATATCTGTAGTCTAGTACTAGCCACAATAGAGTAGGTGGTTGAAATGTCAATGGAAGCCAATACTATGCTTCATCCTCCCAATTTGTATGTACCTAGTACTTCATTTACATGCTACAACACAATTTTGCAAGGAATGGGGTTCAACCTATTTCAACTGATTTTTCAAACTATTCCATCTCTGTGATAGGTACCCCAATACTGTTTTCCCTATAGTAGTAGCTACCTGCTCATATTCCTGGTATGCTTCATCCCTAATAGGCATGATCTTGTTTTTGTAGCTTGGATAATAAATAATTTTGTGCCATGTATAGTAAATGTCTGAAGGGTTATTGGATTCAGCTCTAAGAGGTAAGGGGGTATGGAGTTCTCTTTCCTTGTATATTTTAAACTGTTGCCCCCAGCTGACTTCATTTTGGATCCATGACATGAATGCCCTCAAATGGATATCTCCAATGTATAACAATGGGTTATAGTCATGATCATTAGGCACAACATAATTATGCAAGTACAATTCACACAACAAATTTTTAACTTCAAGAGGAGAGGATTGGTAGGCTTGGAAAAACTCATGTGGAGTTTCAATAGAAGGGCTTAAACCTGAAATAACCCTTGTTAGTTTGAAAGAAATATGACGCTCCTTCAAATGCAATGAATATACTCTGGGAGGAGTTTTGCATGCCATCATTTGGGGTACTAAAGCTACCACATTATCTACCTTATCCTTCAAGGCAACAATCTCTGCATTCTTTCCCTCAATTTTTGCATTTTTATTTTTGACTTCTTCATGTAGCTTGACTGTTTCCTTTTTCCACTCCTCCTCTTTCCTTTGCATTTCATTCCATAAGTTCAGGGCTACAAAATTCCATGAAAAAGTGGGAGGTTTATGTTTCCCTACCAAGATCTTTTCTTGCATCGGTTCATGTTGTTCAAATGACACCAGTTGTAATGATTCCTGTTGTTCATCTTGCTCTAGTTGTAGTGGTTCTTGATTTTCAACCTACTCTATAATAGCAGCAAGCTCTGCTAATCCTATGTTTGCTTGTTCCTCAAAAATATCTTCCACCTCAACATTTACCTACCCCTTAGGAGCTCATGTCTCCTTCCTAGGTGTTCTTATGAGTCTAGGGCTTCTTTTTGGAGGCATATTAGTAGTTGGCTTAGCTTGTTTGGATTTCTTCGAAGGGATTTTATGTTTCTCAGCGGCTGCAAAATGACCAGTGTCATCAGCCTTCCGTTTCTTAGGGCTAGGTTTCACTTTTTTTGGTGTTTGCTTCTTGGCCTTCTCTTTTCTAATTTTTGCCTCTCTCATTTGTGATTCCTCTTTTCTAATGGTAGGCCTAGTACGAATTGGAGTTTTAGGAAGAACATTGACATTAGGGTCTGAGGATGAACTGTCTTCATTCGAATACTTTGATTCCAAGGAGCCAATTTTTATTGTTGATTCGGCTGCAGGAGGGTTTGTGCTAGGGTTTGTACTAGAAGTTGAAGCTCTAGGAGTGATTTTAGTAACCCTCTCACCCCTACTAACCCTACAAGCTTGGGGTTGACCTCGAGGACTCACATTTTCCAATCTGAACTGATCAATGCTCTCAAATTCTTCCCATGACATACCAGAAACTTCTTGTAAATATTTTTCAACTAAAAATTTTATCAAATAGTGATGGGAAACAAAATTGTCCTTACCTTTTTGCATTTTAGCTGCCATGATTGCAAGAAGGTTGTATAACACATTGGGCACGTTCATCCTTCTGCCATGTCTCATATGGTTCAAGAGATTAAAATGCACAGAATGGAGGCATGATTGGCGACCTTCACAAGTAATATATTTGATGATGTAGACAACAACTTGTTTCCACTTTTTTGGCGAAGAAGTTCCTATTTCTTGCTTATCTACAACAAGCAGAGGATCATTAGGCTCAATAAATTATGCCCTAGTTGACCTAGCATCCCTAGAAGCAAGGTAGGGCTCTCCTTCGGAAGGAAAACTTGTTACCTCCGCAATTCTCTCCTCAGTGGCTATAACTTCTATCCCTTTTACCATTATTTTTCTGTGAGAAAGTGTCTATGCAAATTCTAGAGCAATGTCCTCATTCAAACTATCTAGTTTCAGAAAGTAGTCCAACCATCCACAATTCCTGAATTTGGCTAGAGAGAGTGCATCATGTAGTATCACTTCATGAACTGTAGGTTTATTCCTAATCAGTTGACCTCCCAATGTTTCTACCCACAATCAGGCAAACACTTCTGTGAAATTTTCTTTCCTATAATCCTTCTTTGAAAACCCAATTTCTTCTGCTTCCTGCAACTCTTCTTCAATGCTAATTCCAATGTCATGTAACTCTTTAATTTAACTTTTTGGTGATGTTATGACTATGACTAAGGTAGTAAAGAAACATAAATGAGGGGTATCATTAAGGAAAATGGTGGTGGTTCAATGTCATATCATACATGTGAGCCGTCACTTCAACCATATTAGTTCAAATTGGCTCATTTCAAATTTGTTGCCATGCTGGTGCATGGATGACATGTATGACATGTGGACATGATGGGTTCGCACTCCCCCCAACCTAAATTAGAGCATGTGTTTGCATAGGCTGGGGTGTAATTATCATGTGAAGGGCAGAGTACAAATATGTGCTATGTGAAATATCGACATTGATATACAACAGTTAAACAAATGCATTTGAGATAATTAAGATATAAAAAATTGTTACACATGTGCCTAAAAATTTGGAGTGACGTTTGCAAAGAATGTGGAAGGAAGTACAAGTTACTTTTAAAAGTATATTTGAGCTTATTAAATGCAGTGGTGATGGAATGAAGTGATGGTGGAGTTATGGAAGAGAGAGAAAGGATCGAGATGGATGAGTAGATGGATTTATTGATGGAGAAATTGATTCCCACAAAAGTGTAAATCTTTATTGTGATTGCATGCATACTTTGACTAGTTAGAAGGAGGGAATTAGGTCTCCTTCCTTCGACTGCAGGAAGTTCGAAGGTTTGATGTTGGATAAATTACTACATGAATTCTTGTTTGGAAGCTGGTTTATGATAAACCTGAGGCGGTGACTGTTGACCAGGAGCTTGAATTTGACAGGTTCAATAGTTGTGAGTTGAACAACACCCTTGGAGAAGACTTTTGTAACTTCATACGGCCCCAACCACCTGGTTTGTAGTTTTCCTGCATTATCTTGATACCTGGAATCATAAAGGAGTGCCCAGTCACCTGGATGGAACTTCTTTTCCTTTATGTATTTGTCATGCCATCTGATTCTCTAATTTTACACCATCTCTGCATGATGAGGATTTGAATTTCTCATCTCATCCAAGGCATTTAATTGCATGATTCTGGCCTTTTGTGCCTCAGATATGTCTATCCCAAAATCTAGTGCAATTCTAAGAGTTTTATGCTCAAACTCTATAGGCATCATGGCTATTTTTTCATACAATAATTCAAAAGGAGTAAAACCAATGGTTGTCTTCCAAGTGGTTCTATAAGCCTAGACAGCTTCTGACAACCTATTTTCCCAATCCTTCTTATGAATAGCCACTGTTTTGGTCAAAATAGCCTATATTTCCCTATTTGTCACCTTAGACTGGCCATTGGCTTGAGGGTGATAGGGGTGGATTTGCTATGCCTTACATTATATTCATTGACCAATGTTGTGACAAGAGTTGATGTAAACTGAGCCCCTTGATTTGTCACTATCTCTCTAAGAACTCCATAGTGTGTGAAGATTTCTTTAGAGAGGAATTTTGTAATTTTATTATCTTTGGCATGTTTCAAAGCTTTAACCTTAACCCACTTAGTCACATAGTTAGTGCAAACCAAGATGTAGGATTTTCCATTTGATGGTGGATCAAACGGACCTACAAAATCAAGTACCCATTCATCAAATGGTGTGATGACTACCTGGGGGTATAAAGGAATCTAATTAGATTTAGTGGGTCAGACAACCTCTAACATATATCAGACTTCCTAGTGTACTTTCCTGCATCCTTATGAAGTGTGGGCCAATAATACCCTGTATTAAGAATCTTCATTGTTGTTATTTTAGTTGCAAAGTGCCCTCCATAGGGTTCATTGTGACATACATGTAGTATATCATATGTATCATCCTCTCTTACACATCTCCTCATCACATGATCTAGTCCAGTATAGAATAGACATCCTGCAATACATGAGAAAGGAAAAGTTTTCTCAATAAGAACCCTTCTCTCCTTTGGAGACAAATGAGGGGGAATCTCCCTATAACCAGATAATTGGCTATATCTACATACCAAGGTGTGTGCACACTGATGGAAAACAAATGTTCATCAGGGAAGGAGTCATCAATAATTTGAGTGTCCTCTGATGTAGTCAATCTAGAGAGAAAGTCTACCACAACATTTTCCTTCCCTGGTTTGTCAACAATGGTGATATCAAATTCCTGCATTAATAACAACCACCTTGCTAGCCTACCTTAAATCAAGGGCTTATTAATTAGGTATCTTATGGTTGCATGGTCTGTATGGACAAAGATTTGATATCCTGTTATATAATGCCTGAACTTATTGAGAGCATGAATGAATACCAACATCTCCTTCTCTGTCACTATGTAGTTAAACTGGGCTCCATGTAGGTTTTTGTTGACAAAGTAGATTGCATTCTCAATTGCTCCATATTTTTGTCCCAAGATAGATCCTATAACATAATTAGATGCATCTGTGTGAATATGGAAAGAGAGTTCCCGTTTAGGGCCTTTGAGTACAGGAGCATGGTTTAAGGTTGCTTTCAATTTAGAGAATGCTTTGTCACAATCCTCTATCCACTGGCACTCAACATCTTTAGTTAGAAGATTATAAAGTGGTGATTCCATCTTACTAAAATCTTTTATGAAGTGCCTATAGTATCCTGCATGTCTCAAGAAACTTCTAACATCTTTTTGTTTGGTAGGAATAGGAAGATTGGTAATCACCTCAATCTAGGTTGGGTCCACTTGAATTCCTTTATGAGAGATATAATGGCCAAGGAATACTCCTTCCTACATCATCATGAAGCATTTCTCACTATTCAAGGATAGATTATGGTCTTCACATCTCTACAAAACTTTTCTTAGATTTTCTAATGCTTCTACAAAATCAACACCATAAGTAGTAAAATCATCCATGTAGATCTCCATACAATCATGTAAGATATCTGAAAATATACTATAACTGCTCTTTGAAAGGTTGTAAGTGCATTACATAAGCCAAAGGGAAGTACTAAATAGGCATAAGTCCCCCAAGGATAGGTAAAAGTTGTCTTCTCTTGGTCCTCAGGTGCAATTTATATTTGATTATAACCACTGAATCCATCTAGGAAAGAAAAATATTGCTTACCTACAAGTGAATCCAATACTCAGTCTATAAAAGGAAGGGGAAAATGATCCTTTTTGGTGGCAGAGTTTAGTTCTCTATATTCAACACAAACTCTCCATTTACTTCTCTGTTTAGACACAATTACCAATGGGGACACCCATTGACTATCTGAGATAGGGTAGATAAATCCCGCATCCAATAAATTTTGTAGTTCCCCTTTTACAATCTCCCTCAATGCAGGGTTGATTCTCCTTTATGGTTGCCTTACTGGTGTGCAGTCATCTCTAATGTAGATCCAATGAGTACAAAGCTTGGGATCCAATCCTCTCATGTCATGGTAATCCCATGCAAATGCATGTTGATGGGTCTTCAATAGGTTTGTCAGGGACAACTATTGTTCTTGACTTAACTTGCTATTAATATTCAAATGTTTCCCCTTTGAAACTTGTACTTGTGTGGTCAACTTAATCATGGTTGTTTCACTGATGCTTGGAATTTTTAGTTTGTGTGGCAACAATATATGAAGCATATCTATTGCTGTAGGAAGTTTAGGTGTAGGAGGAGCAGGCAGAAGTGTCTGCAATGGACCTGTAGAACCAGATTCATGAGTGGGTGATTCCTAATGCACCTCACAATGGTTATGAATTATATGGGATAATACTTCATCTTCTTCCTGGAGCTGAATGAAAGGACTTTTGCCTATCATCATGAGTTGTGCCACTGAATTGACTTCCTTAGCCTCTTCTCCAACATGTGGCCATATGGGGTTATCCATATTATGGGATGGTTGAGCAGGAAGGTAGAGAACAAGCTTTTTAGTGCTTCTCCCATCAGAAATAGTCATGTCTCCTGACCGACATCCAATGTAAGCATTTGTTGTAGCTAACCACGACCTACCTAGAATAATGGGATACCCTCCTGATGTAGATTTAGGGGAAAGGATCATGAAATCTATGGGGTACTCCCAAGAGTCTAGAGTTACAACAAGGTCTTCTACTATACCATCTGGTTTGACAGTGGAACTATCAGCAAGTTGCAAGACAGTAGGAGTAGGTCTCATATTTGCAACATTTAGTTGTTGCAGGACATCCTTAGTCATCAAATTGATTGTTGCTCCCAAGTCTATTGGAGCATTCTTTACTTGGATTCCATTTATAATGACTCCTACCACAAGACTACTTGGGTTAGTGTATTTAGGAACAATAACTTTCCCAAGCATGATATCTGCCAACTATCCCACCATATGAATGGTAGTGGGTTCTTCTTTTTTTGCCCTGGCTTTTTGAGGCATGCTTCTTTGATTTCTTTTCTATATATGGGAACATATTTTATGGCCTGGAACAAAGGTATCTTAACACATATGTGTTTCAACTAATCCAGAATATCAAAGGTTTTTTCTTCCTTCTCTTATTTTTGTTTGATAATTTCTAACCTTTGAGGAAATGGTGGATTTTGATCAGACAGTTGAACTGGTTTAGGATTCTTAGGTACACTTTACTGAATAGGGACATTCTAACGCTCCTCTTCTTCCACATGAAGCTTGGTGATGATAGGAGTGGAAGGAGTTGGCAAAGTGGTTCCTAAACATAGATGAATATCACTCACACTCACAACATATGTAGGAAATTGATTAGGATCTGCATAGTAGACTGATTGTTGTTGTGGTTTATTATTTGGTTTAGGTGTGGGTTGAGTTGGTAACTGAGTAGGTCTAGGTGTGCTAGAACTTGAGCTAGTAGGAGGAGGCATTATGGCAGGCTGATGAGGTTGTGGAGGTGGCTACATGTAACCAGCTATCTGGTTTGGCCATTGTTGTCCTCCCTTCCATTGGGATGTGTTGGTGTAATTAAAAGTCTTGTACCTTGTCCTAGGTTATGATTACACCTTAGTTAAGTTTACTTAGGTACCACATAGGAGGTAGTTGGAGAATTTCCACTTTTGGTGGACTTATCATGTTATTACTTTATCACATCCACCTTTCGTGGACATATCATGTGATTACCTCTCCACCTTTTGTGGGTGATCCACCATTTGTGGTGATTATCACATTATCACTTTTCCACTTTAGGTGGAGTGATAGCTTTTCATAGTTGTCTCATGTCATAAGATTACGAAACTTGTCATAATATTATTCCCTTCTATGTACTCACCTTGGCTATATAACCAAGGGGTATCCTATGTACTTTTGGCACATTCTATTCTATTTGCATCATTGGCAGAATACAGTTTATTCTTGTCATTTTGTTTCTATCTCTCTTATGCTTGTGCTTTTTATTAGGCCTCTAGATATTGGGTGGCTATCTTCATAGCCAATTCTTACATGGTATCAGAGCAATTAGAGTACCTTTGGATTGTCATTTTGGAGAGATCTTGAGTGCAATCTTGTATTTTCTTGATAGAAATACCAGATTCTGGGGGTTTCCATTTTTGGCTTTATATTGTAGGTGCATTTTGGGAGCTTGTTCAATCAAATTTGAGCTCACCATTGCATCTGGAATGTCTGAGATAGTCATATTTTCCTTTTTTTTCATCCTAGTTAGACATTGGAGGCCAAATCTACAAGGGTTTGAAGATTGGAGATGGTTGCCAGATCAAGGAGCTAGCTACCATTTCGAAGCATTTTTAGCTGACAAGGACATCGCCATCGCATTCAGAAGGGCCAAAAACCCCTAAATCGACTGCCAAATAGTCAAATTTGGATAAAGGTGTTCGTCAAAGCAAAAAAAATTGTTGGCCGAGCCATACGGCCCAACCATTATTGAGTCAATACGAAATTATTTTTCAAAAATATATATTTTTTATTTTCTGTGAATTTAAAAAAAATAAAATTATTTCGCAGTCTTTCTTTAGGTTTGAAAGTTTTTTTAATTAATTTTTTTTTAAAAAAGATTTGTTGGTACAGTCTACAAACTGTACACTCCGCAGAGCATACCCACAGTACTGCTAGGTGGGCCCCATAAACCGGCAGCCAAACTTAAAAAATCCGGCAAGTTTTTAAAAAAATAAATAAATTGGCGCATAAAAGTCTACCCGATGATTTAAAAACTGGCCATTTAAATTCTATTTGGCAAGCTCCCTTTCTGCAACGATCGACCGAATAAATCATAAAAGTCGATAGTCAACAAAGATTTATGTGGAAAAGGCATATACTGGCATCGTCTTTGGAATATTCTAGAAATTGAGTTGACTACAACCTGTGACGACCATTTAGCTGTCAAACTTAACTTGGAGCAACATGCGACGGTCATATGACCAAATTTAAGCCCATAGTTTTTTTTATGTTAGGACTGCGTCAACTTCTTTTTGAACAATCAGACCCCCTCTCATTTGAGTTTTTGATTTTGCAGTTCATCTTTAGAGGCTCATATCTTGGCCATTTTGAGGCCCTTTTTGGTGCATTTTTTTTTTATTTGGGCTATTTTTTTGCACTCTACACGCTAGTGCAATCGGTTTCTATTTTGATGCTTGGATTTTTTAGAAAATTCAATTTGTCACAAGTGTTGCTGAGTTTTCACCATTTTTGCAACTTCTGGGGCTCTATTCAGGCTCATACAAACTCCTTTTCAGGTGCTATTTTTTTTAAAGTGCATGATTTTTTTTGAACTTCATAGTGGTGCTATTAGTTTGTAGTGATTGTGATCATAAATTGTACTTTCAACATATGGTCTATTTTGGCTCATTTTGGCATTTGTAAAGCTAAGATCTTAGTTTGGTCTTTTGTATCAGCCATTTGAGTCTATTGTAGCCTACATAAGGCAGTTGTAAAACATTAAAAATCAGAAGTGCACTTTGCTTGGCTTGCAATTGGCCATTGTACATGCACTAAGTATAAAATGCCAAATAATCTTTTTTTTTTTGGGGGGGGCTCTTTGATTGAGTGAATTTAGGGGGGTGTATTGTGTGATTTTCCCTTTCTCTCTATCTTGCTCTCTTTCTTTTGCTACTATGGGTTCTCCTAAGTTTCATTTGTTAACTCCACATAACTATGCTTCTTGGAAAATTGATGCTTGAAGTAAGTTAATGGAAAAAGGATTAACTCATTATATTGATGGAACTATTGTTGCACCATCTAATCCTAAAGTTGATCCTATTGCTCATATGGATTGGATCACTAAAAATACTATGGCTCTTTGAACCTTGAGGAAATATGTATCAAAATATCTCATCTTTCAAATTGAAAAGTGTAAAATAATCAGAGGCTTGGGAAAAGTTTGGTCAATTGTATGGCCAAGTTGATGAGATTAGAGGTTATCAACTTGACAATGATCTCACAATGTTAGATCCCAAAATTTTTGATACAATCCAAGACTATGTCACTAAGGAAAATGAGCTAAGAGCACAACTTATGGATTGTGGCATTGACAAAAAGGATGCACAGTTGGTCTACAATTTGTTGGGAAAGCTTCCATTAAAAAAAGCAGCATTTGTTTCTAGCTTCCAAACCCATTGCTTGACAATGGGTAGTTCTTTCACTATGCCATGATTTGATGCATACATAGAAATGTTGATGTTAGATCAAGCAAAGTTGATAAGTATGGGGGTTCTCAAGTCTTCAAAGTCCAAAGCTTTGGTGGCTAAACAAGGGAATCAAGGGACTCAAGGAAAGGGTTCCAACAAGAAACATAAGCAGTCTAAACCAAAGAAACAACAAGATAAAGCACAATCATCATCTCCACAATAGGGGAATTCTTCATCTTCTCCCAACACATGGGATTTAGTTCCACTCCCTAAGGGGAGAAAAATGGTTCGATGTAAGTGGATATGTCGAACCAAGTATGTAGCAAATGGAAGTGTGGATAAATACAAGGCTCAACTTGTGGCAAAAGGTTTCTCATAGGTTCCAGGTGTTGATTATATAGAGACCTTTGCACCCATTGCTAAGATGAACTCCATTTGCTTGACACTTGCTATTGTTGCAGCTCATGGTTGGGTTGTACATCAGATGGATGTGAAGAATGAATTACTCCACGAGGATCTTCATGAGGAGATTTACATGGAGTAGTCGTAGGGATTCATACAAGATTCTTCTTTGGTTTTCAAATTGAGGAAGTATATCTATGGCCTCAAACAGGCCCCTAGGGCTTGGTATGCCAAGATGAATTCCTTTCTCCTCTTAGCAGGATTCACCAGGTGTCATTCAGATCCAAATGTCTACATCTTGCGACAAGATGACTCTCATTTGCTACTTGTGCTCTATGTTAATGACTTGATCATTACAGGGAGTACCTCATCCATCATTGACAGTGTCAAATCTGCTTTGCAGGATAGATTTTCTATGACTGACTTAGGCCTTTTATACTATTTTCTTAGGATTGAGATCACAAAATTAACTTTTGGGATCTCTCTTTCTTAGCCCAAGTATGCTCTTGATCTTCTAGCTCGGTTTCACATGGTTGATTGTAAGCCTACTCTGACTCCCTTTCTTTCAGGAGTCAATCTTGAGGCTGAGTGTTCTACTCCACTTGTTGATGCCACTTTGTATCATCAGCTTGTTGGGAGTCTCATCTACTTGACTCACACGTGCCCCAATATCTCCTTTGTAGTTGGAATTGTTTCATGCTTTATGCAAGAACCACATGCACTTCATTGGAAAGCAGACAAACACACCTTGCATTACATATAGGGTACACATCATCATGGGATTCACTATGCAACAAGTACATGACTTACCTTGGTGGGATATATAGATTTTGATTAGGCTGATGATCTTTATGATTGTAAGTCCACTTCTGGCTACAACTTTCATCTTGGTTCTGGCCACATTTGTTGGTAGAGTAAGAAGCAACATGCTATTGCTCTTTCTTCGACTAAGGCTAAGTATAGAGGGGTTGTTAGTGCCACTACGGAGGCTATTTGGCCTCAGAATATTCTCACTAAGATTGGACTCACTATTCCATGTCCTTCAATCATTCATTGTGACAATTAGAGTGCCATCTAGATCATGAAGAATCTGGTTCATCATCAAAGGACCAAACACATTGAGATTCTAATGCACTACATCAGGGAGTTGATACAGGAGTAGGTCATTGATTTGTAGTATTGTTCTACAACACAACAAGTTGCATATATCTTCACCAAACCCTTCACTAAGAGTATATATCATCATTTTCAAGCTCTCTTGGGGGTGTGAGATGTTTCATGAAGGGGGTCACTTGACCTTCTTCATTCTCTCTTTTGGGGGGGGCTTTTTCCTCACTCAAGGTTTTGCTCTTCTCATCTTTTTGAGTATAACTTTTCTATTGTTTTTCATCTCTCTTTTGGAGGGGAGTTTTTTCCCGTGCATTTTTCTCCTTTTCTCCACTTTATGAGAGATTAAATTGCATTTGTACATGGGTGCCTAACATGGCATAATATCTGGGGCCCATCTTGCATTGTTTTCCTTTGTGTACATTCTCACTAAGTTGCACTTAAGGGGGGGTGTTGGTGTAATTAAAAGTATTGTACCTTGTCCTAGGTCATGATTACACCTTAGTTAAGTTTACTTAGGTACCACATAGGAGGTAGTTGGAGAATTTCCACTTTTGGTGGACTAATCATGTTATTACTTTATCACATCCACCTTTCGTGGACATATCATGTGATTACCTCTCCACCTTTTGTGGGTGATCCACCATTTGTGGTGATTATCACATTATCACTTTTCCACTTTAAGTGGAGTAATAGCTTTTCATAGTTGTCTCATGTCATAAGATTACAACACTTGTCATAATCTTATGCCCTTCTATGTACTCACCTTGGCTATATAACCAAGGGGTCTCCTATGTAATTTTGGCACATTCTATTCTATTTGCATCATTGGTAGAATATAATTTATTCTTGTCATATTCTTTCTATCTCTCTTATGCTTGTGCTTTTTGTTAGGCCTCTAGAGCTTGGGTGGCTATCTTCATAGCCAATTCTTACATGATGTCTATTGCTAGTTTTCTGGAGGTTGCTGCCAATTCCCCTAGAATTGTTGTCAATTCCTTGGGATTGTTGCCACTGGGGTGGATAGTTTTGGTAATTGGAGGGTTGTTCCAAGGTTGAGGTGGATATCCTCCATAGTTGGATGGGTATGGGGGTTTCCATTGATTACCAAATGCATAGGAATTGAAATAAGGTCCACTAAAAGATAATGGATTTGGTGGCATACCTTGTCTTGGAGCCCATGGTCTTCTTTGTGAAATGTAGAAAACTTGATCATCATCAACTTGAACTGGCCTAAATTCTGGTGGAATCTATTTGATGTCAATGTTGGTTACCATTTTGCATCTGCAGTTCTTCTTCTTTTGTCTTCAATGAGGACAATATTCTGCCAACATTGCCTCTGCCTCCTCTTGTTTCTTCTTTGCTTGAAGAGTGTCTAGCTAAGTAGCCATATTGTTTATGATATCTTGCTTGAAATCTACCAATAAGTGAGTAATTTCCATCCGTGAGACTCCATTGGTGGAGGATTTACCCATAGAAGACTGGTAACCTCTTCCTTTCTTTAGAGTTTCCCTGGAGTAATTCTAGCATATCTTCTTAATATCATCCCAGGGAACTTGGGTGATATCTCCTCCTCCCATCAAGTTTAAAGCATCAATGCAACTCTCATTGATCCCTCTAGGGAAGAGCAACTTTTGAGACTCTTCATTGAGTGCATGATGTGGAGATTTCTGTAGGTAAAACATAAACCTTGAAATATAGTCCTCCAAACTTTCATCTTCCTTCTGTTGCATCCTGAAGATATCATCTCCTCTCATATCACTGCCCCTACAATATTCTTTATACTTCTCAAGAAGTTTTGTTTTCATATCATCCCAAGTCTCCACAGTATTCCTACCTAAGCTCATAAACCATCTTAATGCAACTACTTTCAAGGTGGTAGGAAACAATTTAAGCCTATGAGCATCAATAGTATAGTCATAGCTTTTGTAGAGGATATAAAACTCAAACAAGAAAGTGTTAGGGTCTTTTGTGACAAGTCTATAAAACTTAGGAAGAACTGAAGTAGGGATGTTCTTGAGATTATAAAATTCATTTTGGTGAGTGATAGGAAATGGAAAAGATGGATGGTTAGGTCTGTTTGGATTTTCATGAGCCATATCTACTTGATGAAGTGCCAAAGAAAATGGATTCTCAATCAGGTTTTGGGCAGCTTGGTCCTCAGAGGAAGTTTTAGAACTGGTCAAATTGGGAAATGCATCAACAAAAGGATGTGCCTACTCTTCTTCTTCATCTCTTGACATATTTTGAAACTCAACTAGCTAGTTATCAGGATTAGGATCATTAGGAAGGAATCTCCCATGAGCATCTCTTCTCCTACCTATATGCATCGGTATTAACTCAGTATCTACCAACTCACACAAAGAATTGGTGAAAGAATAGCAGATCATTACTTTTCTCAAATGAAGGGTATACTAAGAACAAACTTCAGATATACTAAAGCAAGAAAGAAACTAGAAATGACTCTGAAGAACTTCCTAGTCTGACACCATCCCCAGCAACGGTGCCAAAAATGTTGGCCTCCTCTAATGGTTCAATAACTAAGCTCTTAGAGTTGTGACTTAGAGATTAGACATCTACACTAAGTAGTTATCTTACTCATCATGAAGGTGCATTTCATTGTCAACCCAACGATGTGAAATTGAAATGGGTTAGCGTTGTATGTGCACTAGAACTCAACTATAGTCATCCTTAAACTAGAAAAGAAATAGTATTGGAAATAAAATACTAGAAAGAAATTAACACAAGCACTGAACATGAATCAACAACTACACTGAGCATCAACAACTAAACTAGAAATGGATGATAGAAACAAAAATCTCAAAAAATAGACAAGAAAATACTATGTCTGCCTTGGTTGTAGGAACAATCATAGAACAAAGTTCCAATGGCTACAGGAACATACAACTGTTGAAACCGAAACTAGTTACTAAACACAAAAATAACTATTAAACTAAATAGATGGAATTCTCACCAAGTGGGCCCCTTTGAATGAGTCTTCCCTAATCTAACTCAAATTCAACAAATCATAATATCATTTTATTCCTTGAAAACATGATTACAACATATCAACAATATGACTATACTACTTAAACTGAAAAAGCAAGTACAATCTTAAAACATCCAACCTTGTGAAAAGGGGCATTTGACCATTATTTATAGAGGGAAAAGCTTCTAATTAACCCTAACTAACTAGGCAGCTGACTCCAACATAATAGGAGGATGTCATTTATTGAAAACATAAAAAAAAGAGGAAGGAGGTCATGCATTCGCTAGATTTAGTCAAATCATACTTGCCTTAACGAGGATCCAACACAACACACTCCCTAGATTTTCTCAACTAACAAAAATGATTATTTAAAAGGTAGTTACAACTTTCATACAAGATAGGAATTTCCCTCCATTGGAAGTTTTCCCTCCATTCAGAGTTTCCCTCCATTGACTTCTTTAATGACCATCTTTTTGACTTCCTTAGCAGCTGACCAACTGGCAGGAACTCCTTCCACTTTGCAAGCTTCACTTATATCTGCATCTTGATGTGAACCTACATGATGACATTAGCACGCACAAAATAATTGCATATCCATAATTACCTTAAAGTAACATCCATTCAACCACATGTAAAATTAACATAGATAATCCACATAGCATATTAATATCATCAAAAGTCACATGGATAAGTTCATGCCCAAGGTTCATAAATCTAGGGAACTAACACTGAGAATGTCAATAACTAGGTGATAAAGTCTGTAGTATCAACATCAAATATATGATAAACCCTATCAAAATTGAGCCATTAATTGGACTCATCACTCCCTCTGATTCTGGGCTTAGGGAGAACAATGTGGTGCTAGAGATAACTACGGGGTCTAGGATTCTTGGTTCTAGCCACATTATCGAGAAAGGTGTTGAAGAGGCTAGTAAAATCAAGGCATAGTCTCCTACTTTGGGCCTGCAACAAAAACCCCTTAAAAAGAGTAACCTTGAGAAGGCCCTTAAAGCAAGAAGGAAGAAGAATCAAGAAAAAGTTAAGTTAATTGGAGAAACGTTGGTGGAGTCTAGTTCGGTGAGGACTATTGATTCTCACTTCTCCCAACCTCAATGATGATTGTGTTATCATGGAATGTGAGGGGTATGAATAACATCCCTAGACAAAAGGTTATTCATGATTTAATCCATGCTCACTCTCCTGATATGGTTTTCCTCCAAGAGACTAAGTTGTTTGTTGATAGTATGTTGAACTTGGCTTTTAAGGTATAGGGTAGAGGGACATGTCAGTGTGTGGGGGCGTAGGGTAGCTCTAGGGGACTTGCTTGCTTATGGGATCCACACATAATTATTTCTATTTAGCGGTCCTCCTATAGGTACTCTATCTCTCTTGTTGCTTCTAGTCTAGAGTTAGGTGAGAGAATCATCTTCTCTAAAATATATGCTCTTTCATATTTCCTTGGTAAGATGAATTTGTGGTTGCAGATTAGATATCTGCATTCCTTGGAGCCTTTTCTTCCTTGGATTTTGGAAGGTGAACTTAATGTTATCTCCTCTCTGGAGGAGAAAAGGGGTGGCATTGTCCATCTTGATCCCTCTTCATATCTCCTTAGAGATAATGTGGCCCTTTTGAATCTGGTGAATATAAACCTATGAATGGAATGTTTACTTGGCATAATAGAAGGATTGGGGATGCTACCATTTATGAAAGTTTGGAAAAGTTTTTAGTGTCTAGTTTTTGGGTTAGTGATAGATGGATGAAGAGTTCAAAGATATTGGATTGGTGGGGCTCTGACCACTGGTCGATCAAATTCTCTACTTGCTTATGTAGATGCTCTAAAACATAGTCCTTTAGATTTTAACTCACGTGGCTTCGAGATGTGTCTCTCCATGATCTTGTTCTGGGTTGGTGGAGTGTTGGGAAGTTGGCTTTCGGCACTGGTATGCATTCCTTTGCCAAGAGGCTCCAGTTCATCAAGTATATGTTAAAATGCTAGAATAGATACCACTTCAACTATGTGTTTCAAGCTAGAAGGGTTACTCAAGAGCATTTGGACTCTATTACTCGATAGATCTAGGATCAAGGACTCATTGAGGAGTTGAGTAGGGTTGAAGCTTTCGCAATGAAGGATGTGGAAGAATGGGAGGTTAGAGAAGAGATATTCTCAAAAAAAAAACTCTCAAATTGATTGGCTCTAGGAAGGTGATAGGAATACTTAATTTTTTCATAATTCGGTCAAGGATAGGAGACATGGCAATATTATTTCTTCTATTAAGTTTCAAGAGGGATATCTTTACATTGTTGCTAAGATTTTGAAAGAGGTTATTTTATTTTACTCTGCATTGTCTTCTAATGACTCTCCCCCTACCCATGAGGAGGAGGATTCAATCTTAGCTTGTATCCCTTCTTTGGTGACTAGTGAAATGAATGATTATCTTCTCAAGTAGATCTCCTTGGAGGAGCTGGAGGTTATAATATTTATAATGAAGAACAAAAAAGCTCCTTGCCCCATGGCTTTTCGATTGAGTTATTTTAGGAGTTTTGGGAGGTTATTAAGCTTGAAATTCTTAAAAATTTCTAAGAGTATCAAAAGAACAAGCAAATGCTCAAATCCATGAATGCCATTTTTTGGCTCTTATCCCCAAGTGGGAGGGTGCTAACTCTTTAGATCTCTCAAGACCAATTGCCCTATGCAATGTGGTGTATAAAATAATTACTAAGTTGATAGCTAAACATCTAAAACCATGGTTGGGTAGGTTGATTTCTGAGAGCAGGGTAGATTTGTGGCTAGCAAGTAGATTCTTGACGTTGTGTGTTGATGGTCAAATTGACACAACAAACATTAAACATAATATTTATATCCTACTTCTCTTGAAAAAGATAACTAATAATAAAATCACCTATCTTCCAAGGTCTCGGTAGTTGGTTACAAACTATACTGCATCACTTAGTGGTCAACATGACTATAATATTCAAGGGGCCTTTGCTGGTTTAAAGCAACAAATTGATATTTTAAATGTTCCAATAACATATTTTTTAAATGAAACAAAAAAAGATACATCACAAGTTTTAGAATAGAAAATGTGAATACATATAGTTCCAATATTCAGACATGCAATCCTATAACAAGCTTTTCTTAAATTCAAAACCTAAGAATGAAACAATTCATAATCATTTATGCATATTCATTCACAGTGCATATTTAATAAGCATACTTGCAATTTGTTTTACCAAAATTAATGAAAGACATATTCAATTAACCCATTATAGATTTTGCATATCAATAAACACAAGGAAAATACCATTCACAAATGACACAATTGATGGTTTTAAATTCAACATGTTCTATTGAAATTAATCAATTAACTAGCATTTACGTCTAGCAAAATCCATTGGCGTATGGAAAACTATTGTCTTTTATCTCATTGCTAAACTTGAGAAACTATTGTAAAAACTAACTGTGTAAAAGCTTTAAAAATTATAACTTAAGGTTGCAAATCCAACTTCAATTTTTTGACCTTTACAATGAGGAGAATTCTCTAACTTATAGAAAATAAAAACATTGAAATCTCCTCCCCAAACCCTAGATCCACAAAAATAGGGCACCTAGATCAACAATTATAGGGATATCCAAGTTCAACTTGAGTGTCCACTCAATCAAAACTACATGTGTATGGGAAATGGTGCTTATTTCTTGGATTGTCGGAGATGATCCATAGCTAACTATTGTGTCCTTATAAAATAGGGCACTTGGAAAGGTTGAATTCTGTTGACTTTATTCTATTTCAAAAATAAAATATTATCTTCTTCTACTTGGCCACCTCCTTTAGAAACCCATGATATTCATCAAAATTCTTAAAAATTTGTTATGGGACCCCTTCATCTGGTCTATCAACCCATTCTACCTTAAATATTGATTACTCAAACTCCTATGTAGCTACAACAACAATTTATCACAATTGATTGACATCTTTTGTGGCCCACCGAATATCAGATTTAATGGTCATCAACTTGTCTAGTAGAGTCTCTTTAGAACTATCTCCTTCTTCCATCAAATTTTCTAACCATTTACCCTAATTATCTTTTATTTCCTACAGTGAATTCAATTGATTATTTGGGGATAAATCCTTGGTTGTGACCTGTGTAACAATCTCTTCGATTATCCATGTGTGTCCACATATATCCTATTGACCTTTGAGAAGGATTATTCTATGCTCGATGAGGAGTTCAAATCTAAATGTAAGTATGTTAATTGAATTCTTGATATATTCAAGATCTTGATCACCCAAGATCCATGATGCAATCATTCTTTCCCTGGAAATTTTATTTATGGTTTTCAACCTTCTCAAGAACCCTTTATAATTTTCTTCTTCTTCATACAAATTTTGTGCATACTCCTCTATTTGTTTGGCAATGGTGCATGCTTTGTTATATAGCTTATATCCTTCCACCATGATTTCGTCAATCTTTTTTTTAAGAACATTGAACCAACTATCAAACCATTGAACCTTCATTTTCATATTATTCAATTCATCAACCTCCTTACAACTTATTAACATGGGAACCTCTAACGATGTTGGTTGCTCCAAGGTTAATTCAGTTATCTCCTTCAGGAATCCCTTCATTTGTCCCACTTGATCTTTCAACTCATCCTTGGCTTGTTTGTCTTTTACCATTCTTGATTTTGTTGAACTTACCACAATGTTGATGAGTGTCATTTTTTGATTTTTGGTTTGCTTCCCCAAATTAACCCTTGCTCAATTGGTAGTCGGAAGCCTGTGCAACTCCATCATCCTTATTAATCATTGGGGTTGCAATATCTATGACCAAATCCCCACCACCTATTAGCCTCATGGAGTGTATTGCTCTTGGCTTCTTTTTGGGTTTCACCTTGTCCACTTCATTCATCATTTCATCTCATCTTACTGGTTGAGCCTCAACCTGTTGTCTCTTCTCTAGATTCAACCTCAACCAGGTTGGAGCACTTGGTGGGGTTATCATTTGTTGGGTATTGAGGGGTGTTGGCTTAGGAGGTGGAGGAGTTGAAAGAGTTGTTCTGATCTCTTGTGCAGATGAAACAATTTGTTGCTTAAGCCTTTCTTTATTAGCTTTCTCTTGCTGGAGTTTTTCTCTCTCAACCTTATCTTTCTCTCATTTCTCATTTTTAGCTTTAGTTTCTACTATCTTCTTTAGCTCCATCTCCATTTTTCATGCTTCCTCTTCATCTCCTCTCTTCTACTCTTCCTCTTTCAATTGAGCTTCTTCTTCTCTAACCATGTCCTCAGCAACCTATTTTTCTACACTTTCCATAATTTCTCATTGTTCATCTTCAGTCAACACATGTTCAACTCCAGCCTCCTTCCAAAAACTTCCTTCACCGAGTTCCATATCTCCCTCCTTAGATTTTTCTTCATCCGATTCTTTCTTTTCTTCTCGTGAAGGAGTCTCTTTAGAGGCTAAGGGGAGCGAAGACTTGGTGACTTCTATCACCGGGGCCTTTCCCTCTTTAGTAGTTGTCATCTCAGTTGTTAAAGGCACAATAGAAGGACCTTCATCAATTGTTGCCTTCATGGCTGGTGGTGAAGTGGTAGAAGTACCCTCTTGAGTAGTTTTGGTTGTTGGGAAAATCGTGGATATAGGTTGAGCACCCAACTCTGATACTACTCCTGGAGAAGCAGCTTCAAAAGTGAAAATGGCCTTTTGAAAAGCCTCCACAACATTCTCAATTGTTGGTTTTGATTCTTCCACCTGATCAGTATTCTTTCTGAGTCTCTTGTATTTCTTTGGTTTAGTAGCCGAAGATGATTCAACTTATGAATCCTTTCTCTTTCTTGTGGTTTTTCCTTAAAGTCAATTAATGCATAAGTCAATCCACTTTAAGCTCTTATCAGTAACAACCTATGAAAACTTGTTTATATCAAACCCTTATTTCTCCATCCAATTGATGGGCTCCAAAACTCTTGTTGCAATTTCATCTACCTAATATTGAGGATCAAGGGTGATGCCATCATCTAATATCCCTTCAGGTATATCCTCCTTAATATTGAAGTACCTCATATGAGGGATAGTCAAAATTTCATATCCTTTTTTCCTTACCTCAAATTGATCTTGAAGATCGGCCCAAAAGTCCTCAAGATGATGCCTATGATAAGGGAACAAAGATGCTTACAGATAATTCATCTTTCCCTTTGGGTCAAAATTATTCCTTGCCTCATAATACTTCAGATTGTAAGCTTGGAACTTCTTTGTTGTTGTTTTGGCTACTAGTGTTGTTGAACATGAGCAAAAACCTAACTCAAGGGGAACACGTGACAACTTGCTTTGTGCTTGCTTGCAAACTTTGCATTCACCTCCACTACCTCACGGGAGAATTCCATCAAAATTATCTTATCACTGCAGAACTTTGGCAACTTGAATGAAGTCTTATCAAAACCAAATAATCTTATGTAGGTGGCCCTGGGATATTGGATATACCAATTCCCCCATTCTCCTATAAATTCCATTGCTTCCTTAGTTAATTGGAAACCAATATCTTTCATCAATTGATTGATAACAACATACAAGAATGCATAATTTAGTCTCCTGAAGTGTTTCTCTACCTTCTTGAGCTCCAATTGATCATAATATTTCTAGACTTTATTCTCATCGAGTGCTTCCCCAAGGACCCCTACTGTGTTCAGGCCTGGGAAGTTCCCCATTCTAGTAGCATAATAGGTAAAATAAGAACTCATAAAATACCTTGGTGTCCTTCACCTTCGTGATCTAATCATGAATGGCATCATATACCATTTTCCTCCAGTCCAAGTATTATTTCCCATTAAGAATAATTTGAATAAAATAGAACATCTATGTTCCAAATGCATGTGAATCTTCCATCTTGAACGCTTTGGACAATAGTGCGATGATCTCCCCTACTTCTAAAGAGAAGCTATACCTATTAGGCTTAGTAGGAAGTTTTTTTATTGACTTTTCATTTGTTTTCAACCACCTCTTATTGATATATCTCTTATTGTCATCCACATCCACTTCATACTGCTACAATTCCTCAGCGTTTGTCATGATTTTGAGGTTGGGATGGGGAGGTAGGTCAAAGAGTAACCTTATCATTCTCCGTGTTAGATCAATAATTTTAGTCCCCCAAGGATCAATGCATTTCCTTTGAACTAGGTTATATGCATGTGCAACATCTAATATGAACTCGGGACATTGCACAACTATTAGAAATGAAGCCACATGTTCCAATCTTGAATTAGCAATTTTCTTAACCCTTGGACTGACATCTTCCATGAAATTATCTTTGAAAAATTGCTCGAGGTCAATATGGAAAATCAATGTACCAGTTATTCTCATCAAATCTGACCCAAACTTTGATACAATAGGAACTCCATGGTTCTTATACTTCATGGTGAGTGGAAATTGTTCTAGCTTCAGTTTCTTGGCCTTTTGTTCTTTTGGAACCTCTTCATCACCAGTATCTCCCTCTGAATCATACATTTATCTACCCTCTAGTAACAATATTCATTAAGCAAAGGGAAAGATTGAAATGAATCAAGTATTAAATGCACCCCACATTTTAGCTTGAAGGGAGTACTCATTTGCCAGATATCTCTATTATTTTTGGGAGTCAAGATTGGGATGGAACTTGGAATATGAACATTACTAAACCTTGTTAACAAACGGTTGAACGTCGGAGTCAGGGTGGAACCTAGCACTAGATCAATCCATTTAGAACATGTAAGGTTTTGTTTTGAGTTCCAATTCCGCAACAAGGGTGAAAGTCGAAGTAAAAAAAACACCAAGAACGAGAAGTCCTCTTCATGCAAGGTTTTGGTTTCATTTTGAGTTTTGATCCCACAACAAGGGTAGACGTCAGAATTAGAATGATGCCAATAACAAGAACCATACAAGGGTACAAAGTTGGGGTTCCATTCTGAAACTCGATCCTAACACATATGCGGAAGTCATAATCGAAATGACATCATGCACGTGGGTGATGAGGCAAATTTTGTACAAGTTTACCAAACCTTCAAGAATCAAGATCAAGATCAACTTAAACATTATAATGCTCCTAAAGGTTGATCTTAGACTTAGTCAACTTAGTTGTTTTGGGGATCAAGCCTGGGGGAGAACCGAGGGATCAAACTCAAATTTGGAATTACGTGGGTTAAAGATTTTCAAATTTTGAAAGGATTGATCCAGTTGAACAAAAACCCTAGGTGACCTAGGGCATAGCGGAATGAAGAAAGATGCACACGAAATGTGACAAAAACTAAAAGCAAAATGAAGAAAAACATGACATGAGAAAATGAAATGACAAAAAGAAAAAGCAAACAAATGAGCAACAAAAAAAAAGCATATAGAAAAAAATGAACAAGCAAACAAAAAAATGAAATAAGCAAACAAAAAGATTAAACAAGTAAAGCAAGAAAAAAAAAACCCTACCTCGAAGGAAACGCGACAACAAGACAAGCAACGACAAAGGCCTCGAAGCTCGAACCTTCTCCCTATCAATTGCTCTATTCTAGCTCTTACTCGTGAAAATGAAAATCAATTATGAGCCAAAACTCAAAGACAGTTTGAATATATATACAAGTCTCACACGTGTGAAGTGACTCGTCATTAATGTGGGTAATTCGGGCATATGGATCGAGACTAAACCCAACAAATTAACCAACACAAAAATCCCTAAGTCAAGGTGGAAATTAGGATCAAGAATGCACTCAACACATGAACCTTCAAAAAGTGCAAGGTTCTAGTGCCATTCTGAAACCCAAACCTGACAGACAAAAGCACAAATGGACACAAAATTTGAGATCATGTCAGAACTAAGAATAGGAACCTTGCAAAGGTGTAAGGTTCTAATTTTGGTCTAAAATCTGATTTTAAAAAAGATAAAGGAAAACTAGTAATCGACGATTGGGGTTAGGATGGAACATGGAAGGTGAACCCTTGCAAGGAGCGAAGTTCAAGTTCTAACCTAAAACCTGAATCTGATAGGAAAAAATAGGGAAAGGAAAAAAATTTTGGGATTAGATTCAAAATAGAGAGAAGAACATGAACCTTGAAGGTTCAAAGTTCTTGTTATAGTTCAAAACCCAAACTCAACAAGAAAAAAGAAAACAAGGCCTAGAAAAAGATAACTCCCAAAGCCAGAATGAAAACATAAAGGGAAAAGAGCAATGAGGGGGACCCATTTTATCCAAAAGAAGAAAATGAGGTGGTTATGTAAGGCATAAAAAATGGTGACTCGACTGGGAAAATGGTTTACCCATTTTTAGGATACTGAAGAATTCAGTCACCCTAGAACCTTTAGTTTATGATTACCTTAACTTGAGCATGATTGGTTACAACAAACAAAACCGAGTTGAAATCTCAAATTGTGTATCATTATAAAAACTTCAAATTTGAGTGTTTTCTTGTGGCTCATTTTCTCTCCTAAAGACTTTAACTATCCTTGAAATTACTATATTCCCATTTGAGCTACATGAGGTGGGTCATTTTAGTTACTGTGCAATGATATCCTGAGTATTGCTCTGCTGCCAGCCAGGCATTTATAGCCCTGGTGAAGATACCTCTAGATCTCTCAAAGTATTGCTCTACCACCAGCTAGGCGTCTATAGCCCTGGTAGAGATACTTGAATCACCTTTAGATTGAGTCTATTTCTAGAGTTTCTTCTTTTCTCTTTTGTTGAGATATTGGTTGTTTTGAAGCTATATATATATATATATATAATCAATACTCAGACATTGCATTCTAAAAATTGGGTTGAGAACTATGGTGGATATCATGACAACATTAAGACACCAGATTTTTCACTTGATCCAGGAATGCAACCACCTTGGGATAGCTAAATTCTCAAGGAGTTAAATGACTCTAACTAATGAGTGAAAAATTCAGTTGTGTTTCACAAGATTACTTAGAATGTACTCGTTTGTTTTGACCTTTCAAACTTTCATTAAAATAAACATAAAATGTAAGTTTCATAACAAAAAAGAGCTATAGGTATACTTGAAAATACCTAAATCAATTTCTCTATCATAGTATCCCCAACATGCTTTGGATAACTACCCACTATTCCAAAATGATGAAAAAGTAAGACCCCCACAATAGAAAGAAAACAACAAGAGAAAACAAACAAAACAAACACCAAAACAAAGAAAACAAGACAAAGCAAAAGCATCTAAACTAAATATATACAAAGGAAGGATTTTTAGGCCTTCATGGGCTAAAGTAATGTTTGAGAAATTATCCATTGATAGGCAATGGAATAGGTTCTCTCATTAAGGTACTCAACCGAAAAGTATTTTCCTTGAGAATTTCAACAATTTGGTATAGTCCTATCTGTAATCTATCGAATTTCTGGTGATCACCTTTCTTATCTCTGGATTTATCCCACAGTAGCACAATATCTTATAGATCTTAAAGGCTTTAATCTTGGCCCTCTTGTCAAACCAACGTTTGACTACAAGCTGATGTTTAGAGAATTGTTGTAGAGAAGCATCCCACTATTCTTCTAAGTTCAACAAATTAGTCAACTTGACCTCTATCCTATCATCATTGGTATAAAGCTCCTACATAAATCATAAAATAGGGATTTGGAGGTTGATAAGAAAGATGAGGTCATGTCTGTAGACTAACTTATATTGTGAATTTCCTAGGGCAACTTTAATTTTGGTTTTATCCACCCATAAGGAAAATTTTAATTGTGTATGCTAGTCCCCAGTATTGTGTTCTAATAACCTCTTGATAACTTCCAATAGATTTTTATTGGTAGACTCAGCTACCCCATTGCCTTAAGGGTAATAGTTGGAAGAATATTTTAAGACTATTTTATACTCAAAGGCCCACTGAATAAACCGTGTAGAAGAAAAAGTGGGGCTATTGTCACATACCAGAGAAAAAGGTACCCCAAACCTAGTAATAATATGATCATTCAGAAACTTGATGACTATGTCGTTGTTGCAATTTTTAAATGCTTGAGCCTCCATCCACCGTGTGCAATAATCAGTTGTAGTCAATATAAATTTATAACCTATAGAAGAGTTTGGGTTAATCACTCCAACAAAATCCAATTCCCATTGGGAAAAAGGCCTTACCTCGTATACTGGCTATAATGGCGTTGTTGGGTTACATTCTCTGGATGTCGATGTTTGATAGGTATAGCATGTTTTCACATGTTGGTGGGCATTCCAGAATACATGTGGCTAATAATACCCAAATTTTAGAACCTAGTAAGCCATGGCATCTACTAAACCATGTCTGGTACCATGTTTTCCATGAAATTCTACAATGACATGCTTCGCCTACTGCTGGTCTAAACAATGCAAGTACACACCTTCAAAGTTTTTCCTATATAGAGCTCCACTCTTAATCATGTAGTGAGAACTCTTCAGCCTCAATTCTCTTTTGTGTTGAGTCCATCCCATCTGGACATTTATTATTCAACAACAAGAAGTTATATTAATGTACCAAGGATCTCCAATGAATGACTGCACTATATATTGTTGACACGTGATCTTAGAATCTACCTCATCCATTGCCTTGGACAAGCCCTTCCCTCAAACCAGTTTCATGGGATGGATTTCAAGATAAAACTCTTGTAATATTTCCATCCACTTCCCTCTTCTCTCTCCTAGTTCACTCTGAATGAGTAGGGACTTCACTACTAGATATGAGACAATGGCTGTGATTTTGCTGCGCAAGATATACAGTCATAATTTCTTGACAACTCTTACCGATGCAAAGGCTTGATTTTCTAATGGTGGATACCTTATCTCAACATTTTTAAAATGGGAGCTCATGAAAGCTATTGGTCGTTCATCCCCTCCATCTTTTCGTTGTGTCAAAATAGCAACACGAGTGGTCAGATGCAAAAGAATAAATGAAGAACGACTATAAGTATTCAGGACTAGTTAAGATAGGTGCTTTTGAAATAGGCTGCTTAATCTGTGAGAAATTATCCTTTGTCTCATTTCTCCATTCAATATTTGCGTCCTTCTTTATCATTTCATTCAATGGATTAACAATCTCTACAAACCTAGTTATAAACTTCCTCATGAAATTTATCTTTCTGAAGAAAGATCTTATCTCCTTTTTACTGCCAGGCATAGGTAATTTCAGAATAGACTCTACTCTTTTAGGATCAATGGAAATTCCTCTTTCTAAATTATATGGCCCAACAACTTCCCTTCTGAAACCTTGAATACACATTTCTTCGAGTTCAAGGAAACACCAAACTTTATGCACTTTTCCTAAATCAACAGCACGATTCTCTCTATTTTTAGAAAAATCATCAAATCATCTTGTAGGGAAGGGGGATTTTCTACTCATGAGTCTCTTTATTCTCAAGAGAATCCCAAGGGGTGAACTACCCTAAACTACCTCAAGGAATAGAGCCAGAGTTTTAGAATCATAAAGAGTAGGTCACAGAGGTTTTCTGGACAAACTGACAAGCTCCCAACCAAAGGACGATAGCACGGAACAAGGATGATAGCACAATGAGCTGGAGTCCTAGAGGCGTGTTGGCATCTCCTATAGACTGAAACCTGAGATTATCACAGAAAACAACAAAGTGACTACTTCTACTTTGACTGCTAAGAACTTTAAAATGTGAGAAAATAATAGGAGATAATAGAGCTAAAATAAAGTAAAGTAAATGATAGAACTAAAGAGGATAGAGAAAGAAAATGCTCACAACAACCCACGTAGTGAAGCCTTCAGCAATTAAATGTCTTCAATACCTGCACACATAAGATCAAGGGGAAAATATTGGGGCTATTTAGGGGCTTTCTGGTCAACCCCCTATTTCGATGTTCCCACCTCCACGAACAACTAGATAGATAGAGAAAGTGAACAAAATAAACAAATATGAAGTGGTAAAATTAATCCCTGCTCAAGAAGGATAACCTGTATCACGATATAGATAGATAGAAAAAATAGTAAAATGCTTAGAAATGGGATGAGAGAAATCCCAAGATGCTCAAAAAAACAAGATAAGCAAGATATCATCTGCAAGGCTTAAGGAAGCCAAAGAGAGAGAGCAATTAGCTGGGAGAGCCAAGAGAGTAACAAAGAGCATTGTAAGAACTTGAGAGTGTTGTTGTAGCAAGTTGTAGAGAGCTTTGCAAGCAAGATAGAAAGACAAGAGAATGTCCAATAAAGAATCCAATAGGCTAGGGAGAAGCTAGAAGGACAAATGAATTGAAAAGATAACTTTTAAAGAGAGAAGAGGAGGTAAAAGAAGCTTCTCGAGCCATTACAAGGTGTCTCGGGTTGTTTCCATCGACAAAAAGGGGTTGAAAAGTGGCAAACATGCTTGAAAATGGTCATTTGAACGTCAAAATGTCACAGGACACTAGCACAACACGTGGACATCCATGTGACACACTAGTGTCTAGACACATTGCACTATAAAATGGAAAGAATGGGAAAAGCACAAGGTTTGGTGCAAAGCTAACACACAAGGGTAGCTGTTGAAAAGGAGTCTTGAGCATCCTGAGAGGGGAAAATGGTTGATGTAAGGGCTAAAATGAGCCTACACAAGTGCTAAGGGAGTGGTCACTAAAGTGGATATAAGAATGTATGTGAAATTGCAAAGGGTGCAATTTTAAGACATTACACATCCGTATAAATTATTATGCATTCTCTTACCAGATCCTTGAAAGCTACATCCATCACACTGAAAATTCACTCCAGCATTGATGAGACCAAATGACATTCTTTGATAAGTGAACGTTCCCCATTTAGTTGTGAAAGCAGTCTTCATACCTTACTAGTACTTGGTTATACCTTGAACATCCATCCAATAATGGCATCATCTGTGAGCCGTTGACAATTTGCAACACTTCATCAAGTGAAGGAAGAGGATAATTATCATTTTTTGAGGCTTTATTCAAATTCTTGAAATCTACGCATAATATGATCTCATTGTTTTTCTTGTGCACAGGTACCAAATTGGCAACCCATGTAGAATGTCTAATTGAAAAAATTATTCTAGCTAATAACAATTTTTGCACTTCTTTAAGGATAAGGGGTTCAAGTAGAGCATTGATTGGTCATCGCTTATGATGAAATGACTTCACTTGTGGCTTTAAGGGGATGGTATGTGTTATCGCAAAGGTGTCAAATTTATTCAAATCCTCATATCCCCATGCAATAGCCATAATGTCCTCTTTCAGGACTTTCTAAATCTTGTCACAGATATCTTTCAGACAAGTCTTGCCAATGAAGATATTCCTTTATGGGTCAGAATCTGTCAAATTGTAAGTTTCGTATTTCCCCCCATCAACATCTATAAGTAATTTCTCTCGGGCTCGAGGATCAAAGTCAAAAATAATTTCTAGTGCCACCATTCCTTTAGGAATACTATTGGTTTTCATATTGATACTGCCTTCTATATCTAGATCCTTTGACTCCCAGTCTCCTAGATCTCTATTAGATTCATGAATGATCCATCCTTCAAAAACATTTGAACTTTCCAAAAAGGCAAGAATATGTTGATCATCATCAAAGACCTGAAAGTTCCTTATATTGTCAGGAATAGCTGGGACTGACACCAACTCAATGAAAAACTTTCTTAATTTGGAATCCTTCATGGACTCTAGTGTACTAGCTGGTATTGCTAGTGCATCTGCAATCTGATTATTCTCCCTGGGAATCAACTTTATGTTAAACACGTCAAAGTACTCAATCAAGTTCCATACCCTATTTTGGTAGGCTGCCAATCTTTTGTTGTGACATGTATACTAACTACAAACTTATTTTATAATCACTTTTGAGTCTCCCAACACTTTGAGGCCTTGTACTTTCTTCTGACATGTGAACATAAGTCCTCTAGAAAATGCCTCATACTCTACCACATTATTAGTGCATCCAAACTGTAACCTATAAGAAGCAAAATACGTTTTCCCTTTTGGATTAGTCAATTCAACTCCAGCTCCACTCATAGGTAGTTTAGATTTAGAACCATTAAACTTGAGCATCCATAACTGGTCTTGGGGTAAAACCTCCTTAAAGTCAGTCTTAGGCTATTGTATAAGGGGGGTGAATGATGACTTTGATGGGTCTGAAATGTTAAGGTTAGTAGATCTCTATATCCAAGGGTTGTCAGATACTTCCTTTAGATCAAACACATGTGCAAAAACCATTTCCTGCAACTCCTCATGGTTATCAGTTTTGTAACTCACTATTCCTTTGAGTAATTCTTTATGAATCAGAAGGTGAGCAAGAAAAGGGGTACCCAACATTTCCTAGGGTTATTTAACCTTAGTTTGTAAATTTAGAGATAAACTCAGGGGTTGATGAGTTAATGTTGAGATACCTTTATGTGTGTCACTAATTTTTGTCATAACAGATGTAGCATTAGTTTCAAGTGGAAACTGATCCATGACTACCATAGAATTTTTGTTTTGACTATCTCCTAACACACCTAATTTAGATTGTCTAGACAAGGCTGACAAGTTAACTTAGAATGATTTTGATAGTGGAATCTACACCAATTTGGAAGCAATAAACTCCATAAATTTTCCTCCTCTCCCAAGATCAATTTGTCTTGATGTAGCTTTTAGGTTAACACATCTTGTTTAATGGAATTCATGCAATCATCATCTTCTAAAGGTTGCACTTGATCAAAATTTGGTGCTAAAAAGGTCATAACCTCATCCATCCTATAAACTTTTGGTTCAATTTTAAAGTAAGAAACCACGTTGGGGTGATCATATTCTATTATCACGTGTTTTAGGCGAGGTTCACTCTCTATCCTCATTTGACTTGCCATACCCTTCCATGGCAACCACATGTGCGAGGAGTCTAACGCAAGATAGCCTCCTATGGTCTTTGCCCAATACCTGCTCAACAACATACCATACATCTCAAGGATGTCAACAATTTGAATATCCATGTACTGTTGAATCCTTGGGTCTGATCCGATTGCACAAGTACATCTTTCAACTCTCCCTGAACATTTAATTAAGTTTTATCCAATTATATGAACTTTCTATGGGTTTGGATTAGGGTTAGGCCTATTTTTTACAAATAGAGAATGGAATAACGTTACCTGAAGCCCCATAATCTATTAGACAATTATGCAAGTTCTTCCCAAAGATTCTCAAACTCAACAAGAACGGAGGTACTCCCATCTTTCCCCTATATAAGGCTGTGTTCATTTTAGCAGTGCGGGTTACCTTTGCTTTTCCTTTCAATTGATCTACCTCAGCTAAAGCTTTCAACACAAGTTTGCTTTGAGCAGGACACCATTTTAGAATATCAAAGAAAGACAAGGATGTCATTTGTTTACGCATCTCCCTAATCAGATTATACTTCGTATTGTTGTTGTATTGTTGTTTTTGAGGGAAAATAGGATTCCCTTTGGTGGGAGTTTTAGTTGTTCCTTCGAATTTAGTGCTACCATATTATTGGTGGGAGGAGAAAATATGGTGAATGGTCCTTGGTTTTGGCTCCTTAGAAAATGACCTCTTTTAGTTTAGAAAGCTTGAGTGTCGTAAGTATCAGTTTCAAGTTAATTTTCCTCTTGGAAGGGAAACTTAAACTCATCACAAGTTTCAAAGGCCATGGCAGTATCTATAGACTCACCACTCTTGTTAGCATTGCCTTGTGCTGGTTGAGAATCAGATTGAGCTATTTTGACCATCTTTTCCATTTCTAGGCAGTTCACCTCAAAATGAGCAGCGGTATCATGCAACCTGTAGACACGTAAAATATACCGATTGATCCTATACACCTGATCCTGATTCACTAACACCAATTCATCCTGAATCATCTCCTTTGCTAGCAATTTAATCGAATAACCCTTACTTGATTAAATTCATCATATTTCATCTTTTAATTAAATAAATCAATTTTATTTGATTAAGTCATTATCTTCTATTAATTAAATAAATCATTTTGTTTAATTAATCCTATAGTCCCTCTTTTAATTGAATAATTCATTTTATTTAATTAATATCTAATGTCATCTCATTTAAATTAAATAAATTTATCTTTATTTGATTTAAAACTAACACCATCCCCTTTGATTAAATAAATCCAACTTTATTTAATTAAGTCTAAAATCATTATTCTTCTATTTTGATTTATTTAAATCCTAAAACCTAAATCAAAATTTCAAATCAGCTAATCTCCATCTTAATTAATCAAATCCTGATTAATCCTAATCTTAATCCCTCAAATCCTCTAGCTTTTGCAACTTGCTCATGAAAATCAATTTAATTAATTAATAAATCTTCAATTTTCATTCAAAAAGGCATCAAAGTGGGAATATTCTCCATGTTTGAATTCTCCCCCCAAAAGGTACTTGTCCATCCAACAAGGCATTACAGGCCTCTTACACGTCCTTTTTTTGAGCCAAGTGGCATTTATTTCATTTCTTCTCTCCCTCCAACTTGTCACTTCTTCAAGTTTGAATTTCCACCTAATTGCATTAATGTGCACATTCATCCAAATGTGCTCCACTATCCACTCACATGTTGACAAGTGGCATTATGCTATTGGTTCATGTTTTGTCCCACATTCATCCATTTGGTCTATTCTTCAATCATTCTCTTCTATAAATAGAAGGCTCTCATTTTTATTTTGGATCCATAAGTTCATCCACAATCTTCAGCATTTTCATCCACAACTTATGCAAAGTTATCATCTTCATTGTTTTGAGCAATCTTCATCCATTATCATCCATTTTTCATAGTTTTCATCATTTCATAGCTAGGTTATTGAGAAATTTCATCATGGAGCATCAATCTTCAAAGTTCATCATCAAGCTTGATTAGGAATTGGGAAAGGGCTATTTTTCACATAAAAATAGCACCAATTCCCCCATGGGATTGAGAGTTTGATCATTTAAATAGGATTTAATAGCTTTTTTATTTGTGTTCTTCACTTATTTCTTGTTTTCATGTTTCAAATGAATCTCATGGGGAATGATGTTTCTAACTTGTATATTGGACTAATAATGTGTTTGTTGTTTATGTTTGTACAGGTATAGGATCACCATTCACATTTTGGCACTAGAAGGAGGGTAGATTTGAAGAAATTAACACGTTTTTTCACCAAATTCCTTTTTTTTAAAAAAATTGTGTGTCTATAAGAAACTACACTGTTGATAAATCAAACTTTGCCACTATCAGTCCAATGACACTATTTGACAACACTGTCAAACTGCAAACTACGTCGCTCGAGTCATTTTCCACTTGGTCTGGCCAGCTTAAACTCCAAACTGTATCGCTTTACAAAATAGCGTCGCAATCGCACTCACTATTTTCTCAAACAGAGCTGTTGATCTCACCAGTCTGCTGCTGACCTTTCTCAAACTGTGTCACCTTTGCAGACTATGCCACTAGGGTGGGGTAAAAGGCAGTTTTCAAGTTTTTGCAATATGTGCTTTTTTTCATATTGATCCATTTGAACTTCTAACTAGTTTTTGGCTCTATTTTTTAATTTTTTAACCAGTTTTATAGGTTGAGTGATCAAGAGGGGAAGGAGGAGACGAAATCAAGATTTATTATGACATCATCTTTTTATTGTATCAAGTGTTTTTAAACACTTTGGGGAGCAATTATAATCCCACTTCTAAGGACTTTGTCACTTTCAAGATTTTTAGGACTCAATAATTTTTGTTTGGGCTTAAAAAGAACAAAACAAAGAGATTAAAAAGAACCTAGGAACTTACTAAAGTTTGTTTTGGAGTTTTTACAATTGAACAAGCAAATCTCACACTTGAAATTTGGTGCTTAAAAAGAACTCATTTTCTGCTTTGAAGTTAAAATGAACATGTGCTTTTTGTGTCTTATAATATTTTTTGCAAAGTAATCTCATTTAAAAAGGCGTATGTGCTTCTCTCAGGCTTTGTAGCAATCTTAAGACTCAAAAGTATTTTTGGTAACATTAAGTTGCATAAAATATTGCCTCCACATTTCATTTGGGTTGTTAAAATTGAACAAAGCTTGCGAGTGTGAGTTAGGTATATTGCGTGTGTTCTCTCTTTGTTTCTAAACAAAGATTGATTGAACTACGGATGTGTTTACTTGTTGTTGTTCACCCTTAGAGGGGCCTACCTACGAGACACATCCGAAAGGAGAACTCAAAGGAAACTCCAACCATTTTTTCACTCGGGCCAATCTATAAAAGGATAAGACTGAATCATCAAGTCCAATGGTATGTAGGCCTTAGCTGTACAGTGTCTTTCAGAATGGGGTACTACTGTAAAAAGTATAAGATCCCCTAGTAGGGTTGATTAAAGCCTTTAGTGGCTTGTTGGATGCTCGCAAGGTTCCATGCCCCAGATCACCCTTACTAAGAACCAATTTGTTTAGAAGCCCAAATCCTTATCTATTTGTTGGTGCAAGAATGGTCGTTTTGAAGCCGCCCCGCATTTTTGTGGTTCTTGGTAGAGACGAGAAGTATTCCATGGGAGTTTCATGGGTACTAAAGCTTGGATGACCCATAGAAGTGAGTGTTGTGGAGGGGAGCCAGTGTGGTCAAGGTTTTAATCATCTGCCAAGAATAAGCGCAACTGGATTTATCCAAGTGGTGATTCAACAAATATTGCCACTTGACTATCCATAGGGTTGTGCATTTTCTTGGAATCAAAACACTTTGCTTGAATGTAAAACATTGGAAAATAAACATTCAACATAATCATCAAATTTCAAACCCTTTAGAGGAAGCAAATACCTTTGACAAAATCCAAGTGTTATTGCTTGCCCTAGGGATTCTATCCTTAGAGGCTTCTAAGCATTTGAATTTATATCTCCATTTGCTCTCACTAAAGCCAATATTAGGTAAATTTTTCCTTAATTTCCTTAATTTCCACGTAATGGACTTTGTGGGATGAGAAGAAATTGGGACATTAGACATTTAGTTTGAAAACATAATCAAGAATAGTTTTTGGTAAAAATAACTCATTAAGCAAAGATAAGAAACAATTGAACCCCACACATGTTCTCTTTCAAATGATTTCTTGAAAGATCAAAATCCAAAAACCAAAGACCAAAGGTCTTAGTCAAAAAGCTCGCAAGAAATGTTTGTCAATGCTTTACGAATTTAGAGAAATATTGACCTTCAACTTTTACAAACATGCACCAAGGAACAATCCAAATTTGTATTCATCTTACAATTGTCAAAATCCAAGTCTCTTTCAAAGGTTTGAGTATCTCACATAGGAAGCACTAGCATGTTCTTCAACACCTTGTTCTAGTAAACAAAGTCTCTCTAAGTCTCTTAGGATCAAAATAAAAAAACTCTCATCCATCTTCAAACATCAAATCAAAAAATCACCTCACAAACAACTCTTGGAAATATTGAAAAAATCCTTTATGCTAAACTTTGGGAAAATAATTTGAAATCAAAATCAAAATCATCTTGTTTGACTAGGTTTGTGTAGATGAATCCTTCTGTAAACAGCTAAATAATCATCTTGTGAACAATTTTACTCTAGGACAACATCCAACCTCTTAGAGTTTATGAGTTCATTATCCAAACAAAATCAAATCAATTCCAAAATCAAAATCCAAAATTGAATCAAACATCAATCCAAAAGTCCTAAAGTTTAGTATCTCCTTCAAGGTTTCGTAAGAATTCAATCATCCACAATCATCCATCTCTCATTTATCTCATCACCATCATTGATCCTTAATATCTTAGACTTTTTTTTTTGTACCTAAAGTTTAGATCAATCCAAGGAATTAAGGGTTCATCTCTCATTCCTAAAAATTTATCCTCATTTTATGGTCCAAACTAGATCTCAAAACAAGAAGAACATGGAAATGAACAAAGAAACATCTAATTTGAGTGACTTGAGTCAAACCACTCCCAAAATAAATCCCACTGGAACTAGCAATCCCATGCTCAATTTTCCTCTACTTCCACAAGATCATCAAGAGGAAGGAGGCCAAGTGGAGGACGTTACCAACAATGTTTTAGGGATGACTCAAGATGAGATTACTGAAATGGTCCAAAATCCTGAAAACCACAAAATTTTCAATGCCATGATGAAACTCAATCCCTCACAATACATGCTATAATTGGCCAAAGAAGGAGCTAAACTCCCTTTTGATTTTGATGTAAGCACTATTATGGAGAAACCTCTTGGCTTTATGCCCCCAATCTCATCCACACCTCCATTTCAAAGCATCACTCAAACCATCCCCCAAATCACATCATCCATTGCTCCAACTCAACCTATTGTCAACAAGGGGAGCTCATTGCTTCATGCACTATAAACACACCCCCTCGTGAACAACCAAGATTTAGATGCAAACACCATATTGGGTCAGTTTGTCCCATTGAATCCACTACACCCATATGTTCTGCTCACCTTTCATGAACCCAATGACCCATCATCTTTTCACGCAACACCAACATATCCTCTTAACATACAAACCTCTCTCCCCATGATTTCGCAAGGAGAAGGTGGTCTATTTGGACAAGGGAGCATCTTTGATCCCCCATCATCATCATTCCCTCAAGGGAATACACCCCCTATCTTTCCACCACTTCCACCTTTTCCATTAACATCCACACCACTTCTCAATTTAGGGCAACCCCCTTTACCACCCCTCAATCAACAAATTCCAAACAACCTCCAATCATAGATCAAAACATCATATTGAATCCTCCAATCTTGCCATCGATATCACAAAAAAAGGTTGAAACCATCCAAGCGACACAAGAAGTCACTGCACCATCCATAAACATGGTCTCTCAAGGACCAAGCATACCAATTACACCATCCACTGCACAAATCCCCATCATCAATACAACAACACCCCTCATCACAACAACAAACACCATTTTGAATCAGCCACCACCACCACCACCAAGACCAAATGTGGTGAACCCATATAGCATCACATTGCAAGAAGCACAACAGGCCTATCAAAAGGCACTTCGGTAATTCCAAACGGCTCAAGCCACACAACAAGTGCAACAAGCACAACAAGCATAGCAGGCTGCCCAAGCTCAAGCCTTATTACAACAACAACAAGAAGCCACCCAAGTTGTGCAAGCAACTCAAGCCACACAAGCTACATAGGTTGCACAAGCTCAGGCGCAAGCCTAATACCAAGCTCAGTAAGCACAAGTGCAAGCACAGTATCAAACTACCCAACAATAAGCATATCAGCAAGCCTTGCAACAATATTAAGCGCAATAGGAAGCAACCCAACTATTAGCCCAACAACAAGCGTTGTTGGCAGAACAACAACAAGACCAACAACAAATGAAGGCATATCAACAAGCCTTGATCACACAACAAAGCTTGCAACAAACTCCCACCAACATACCCAACACTCCACCCATCGCTCAAACACCTCAACCACTTCAAAACACGTTCACTCCACCTCCCAATCTGCAAAATGACGTAATGACACAAATCAAGTTGCTCTTGCAACAAGTGTTGGATCTTCAATAAGGGAAAACAACAAAAACACCAAACAACTTGTGTCCCTATCCTTTCGATATGAGCCTTGCAATGGTATCATTCCCAAAGGGGTTTGAAATCCCTAAATTTGACAAATATCGTGGGATGGGAAACCCTGAAGATCATATCAGAGAATTCTAGGTACATTGGATGGAGGTCACATATGACGATACATATCTGATGTAGCTATTCCCTCGAAGTTTGGCTGGTCCTGCCATGGAATGGTTCTCTCGCCTTCCTCCTGTCCAATCAAAAAATTCCAAGAGATTATAGACACATTCATAAAAAATTACGCATTCAATATAGGTATGGATGTTAGTCTAGAGGAACTATCTGCTCTTAAACAAGCTAAGGGAGAATCATTCACTTCCTTCTTGCAATGATGGTGATCCAAGGCCAACAAGAGAAAATGGGCCATGATAGAAAAACAACAAGTTTGCACCATCATTTCCAATCTTGGGAAAACCTTGGCATTCCATCTTAAGATGCAATGTATCACCACGTACGACCATTTGATCCCTAAGGTGCTCAACATCGAAAGAGCCCTTATTGCATAAGGAGAGACACCCATGTATCAACAACATCAAGACAATCACCCATCCACCAACAACAATGAGAAGCCTCACACATGGGAAAAGAACAAAAACGTCACTGATGATGGTGTGGTCGATACCAAGGTCATAATCAGTGCTCCAAAATAAAACACCCAAACATATCAACAACAACAAGGCAATAATCAAAACAACAAATAAGTCAACGCAGTATCACAACAACCACCCAATAATCAAGTCAACAACCTAAATAATCAAGGGGACCACCCCCGTGAAATAAATATCCCCCCAAGTGAAAGTACACTGCCTTTGGGGAACCAATTGAATCGGTCATGAAGAAATTGATAAACGAGAATCTCATCAAAATTCCCACTTATGAGAACTATCAGGAACCCCAAGTGAAACCACCATGGTACTATTATCACTTGAAATTACACCTTGTTGAACTTGATGTTCAACACCTTAGTGTAACATGGGAAGACCTCTAAAGATGTGGGTTTCTTGTAAACAGAGGTCAACGTCTGGAGAAGGCCGACTTCCTATGGTGTCACCTAACTACTGATCTTGTAAATGAAAAGGGTAGAAGGAGAATATATTAAAAATAATGAAAACACTATCTCTGTGGTGATGCACCAAAATTTACTAAGAGGACATATAACACAGTTTACGCACACAATTTTAGTCAATGACGAAAGCTTAGTTGTACACAACTCAATCACATACGTTTTTTGCATAAAAATTTCATGAAAAGGTTCATATGGCTACACTCCTAGAAGGAAGAAATAACTTCACAACTAGAGAGTATTGCATTATAACACATTTCACAACCTGCAAAATACATATTTTCTCTACGGAAAGGTGTTGAAATAAGACATAACCACAAGGAATCATATAGTTTCACAAGTAGTTTCATCAATTATACAAATGCACACAATTTAATAGAGAGATTGAAAAGGTAAATCACTTATACTCATTGATTTCAATGGTGAACACTGATATACATGCTTGTCATGAGTTAAAAAACATAGCCTCTCTTATGCAAAGAACTCCACAAGTTACAAAAGCAAAAAAAGCACCAAGTAAGAATTATCTATAAAAAGGCAAAATGCCATATATATGAGAACCAAAAATGTCGCCCCTTAGTTTTTGGGTTTACAAAATATCGGCCTTCAGAAAGATCTATCGTTAGATCTTTTGAATGAAGTTAATGTTGCGTCCCTGCTGTCTATGTCGGTGAAGAGTCGCTCCAAGAATGGCCTCCTTGATCTTTTGCAACGCATTTAATGTGCCAACCTCTGGCCTCTGGGTTCACTTTTGAACTTCCATGAAGAGTTGTTTCGAATCCCCTAGAGCACTATCATTAATGTCTATCTGCCTTTTGCCAGTAGACCTCACAGCTATCCCTAAGACTAACGGCTTACTCTCTCTTCGGCCTTCTTCCTGTTCAAGATCTTCTGCATGTTGACTTCCTCTGCAAGTAGCTTTAGACCTTCCCATTAGATCCCCACACCATCTTTCACGAGTTGCTCCATCATCCTTTGATCTCAAAACAAGTCTGTGTCACTTTCATTCTATTGATCTCATTCTCAGGGGTAGTCAAACAATCAAACGGCTAATGGTTCGCCTTTAGTTCTTTCTGATTGGTTGAACATATGCCATGCAAGATCCCAGGTGGTCAAAGGTCATTTAGCCAGAATTGCATGTCGGTGAGACACTGACCGTGTCTCCCTGATGCAATTATACTCTATAGCAGCATCGACATAGCATACATATGTTGGTGAGACTTCATATTGAGCAACAAAAGTCATATCGACATCCTTGAAACCATCGGCAAGACTATCGCTTGTCGGCAGGACATCCTACCGAGCGCCAAACATTATACCGAGACCTTTTCGTTTCGACGGGACCACCCTCGGTCGAGGAGACACCATAGCGAAGGCACAAGCTTTTTTTGAGATATTATCGGGTCGGCAGGACCTTATGCCGAGCTCACAACTTTCGCCGAGACTTCCCCTTGTCGGTAGGACATCTCGCTGAGACCATCATCTTATACCGAAGGCACCATCCTTTCGGTGAGACATCATTTGGTCGCCGAGACATTATAGTGAGGCCCACCTTTTCTCCCCATTGACATCTCTTTTCGTCGAGACCTTTGTTAGTCACCGAGACATCTCCCTGAGCTCCTATTTCTTTAGCGAGACCCCCCGGCCTTCGGCAAGACATTATGCCGATATCAATCCCTTTGGGCAAAACTCTCACTATCGGTGAGACTTCATGCCAAAGGAAAAACCTTCGGCAAACTGAGAACACTTCAACAGGACACTAGCGGGTCAGGAAGACCTTACACCGATGATGCCTCCCCTCGCTGAGACTTCCATATTTCGGCAAGACCTTATGCCAAAGTCAATCCCCTTCGGCGAGACTCTACATGGTCGCCGAGACCTCCTGCCGAAGGCAAACCATTCCCCCGATGCCAACTTGTGAGCTACTATCGGTGAGACATCCCAAGCAGAGAGATACATAAAGACTCATGGTGACCCGAAAGTCCTAGCGATCGGTGTATTCAAACAAATAGAATGCACTGCTAGTCGGCAAGACAACAGGAGGTTCTTGCCAACTTTCTTCTCTGATGAGTTTTATGCCAAATTTGACTGAGGCAAGGCTTTCCAATAGACTTCCTTGTGAAATAGCATCAGATGTATGATCTAACCCTTGATGCAAATGTCTCCATTTGGCCTTTATGAACACCTGAAACATAGATTGCCCTGCCTGCTTGAGGCCGCAGGTGAAAAACAGGTAACAGGTACAATGAAAACCACATTTGTGATTTTCACAAAATCAAGGGGCACACAACAACCAGTTGCATGGGGTTGAAAAATTTGATCCAATAACTCATCGATGATAAGATCATAAAGGTTGAGAAACCGGCGAGAAATCAAGACCTTAAAATATACATGAATCCAATGTCGGATCATAACCAAGGGAACAACCATGGAAAGACCAAGTATGCCAATGTACAATCATGTTGTTGCATCCCTTGATGAAATGGTCACTGCTATTAATATCAAAGGAGTCAAAGCTGATTGTGGAGTCACCACACGCGGCAACAAGGTCACCATTGTTGGACCATCACAGCCACCTAGGGCATCCACCTCAAATCCAAGATTCGTTCCTAATGGCTACAATGTCTTGGACCAGTTGAAAAGAACAGTTGCTCAGATCTTCATCATGGAGTTGCTGAAGATATCACCCACACATAGAAAAATCCTAGAGAAAGCATTGGCTTCATAAACCATCTCTACGGATCTTGATATTGACCAATTCCAAGCTATGGTTAGACACATCACCACTCTAAGTCTCCTAACATTCTCCAATCAAGACTTTCCTACCCAACCAACTCACAATCGTGCATTTCACCTTGAAGTCATGGTTTATAAAAATAAAGTCAAAAGGGTCTTGGTGGACGGGGGTGCAAGCCTAAACATCTATTCACTCAAACTAATAAAGAATCTAGGATTCTCAGAGGATGCCATTGAAAAGGGTAAGGGCATCACAATCAGAGCATATGATGATCAGGAAAGAGTGTCTCAAGGCACTATTCATCTCCCTATTCAAGTAGGGCCAGCCATTATGGAAACCACATGCAAGGTCCTTGACCTTGATTTGCCTTATAACATTCTCCTGGGGCGTCCATGGATCCATGGGATGCAAGTTGTCACATCAACCTTCCATCAATGCGTCAAATTCCCATATCAAAATCAAGAGGTCATGGTCCACGGTGATCCTGAGCCCTTTGCCTATTACAAGAATTTGGAAGCAAAATACTATAAAATCCCCCAAGTTTCAAAGAACAATGAAGGCCCCACAACTCTATATGTAGACCCAACTACATTAGCCTCCACTTCTGAGACAAAGACACCCGCCATTCCTAATATATCCAAAATTAAGGTCATTATCCAAGACAATGGGTGTGGGGATTACAGAATGAAGAAAAGTGCTTTTGTCATAGGGGAGTTACCTCAATCTCCTAGGACTCACGGGCAACCCCAACCAGCTAAAACATCATCCCATACCTTCAAAGCATACCCCTCTAGATTCAGAAGTTGGGGGGATCTAAGTTGGGAAATAGTAGGTGAAAGAGACATATCCACTCTCCTATATCAAGATGAAAGGCCTGTGCTTGATCTTCTAATGGATGATAGCAACAAAGGTCTACAAATGATGCTTGGTATGGGCTATAACGAAAACAAGAAACTTGGGCAGAATGAGAATGACCTGTTTGAACCCCTTGTCACTAAGAAGTGTATAAGAAATCTTGCATCAGATTTAACCCTCCAAAGGTGACCATACTTAGCAAAGTGGCCCCAGTTAAGAAGGTCAAAACTCCCCCTCAACAATCAACATCTGCCCTTCAATTACTAGTATCCATAGGTCGAGTCATAGATAATTTTACCTTTGACGTAACTAATGTATGTAGTAGTGATGAGGATTCCATAATAGACTTACCCATGCTTTTTGAAGATTCCTCCCTACTCATGATTAGCACTTTTTCCTTTGAGTCAGACCGTCAAACCCATGAAATAAACCTCATCTATCCCCAACTCATCGACTACAACCAACGAGGACCACCAATTTTGGATACATTTGAAAACGATGAGGCACTCTTGGAATTCATGGGATTGTGGGATACTATACCATACAAAGATCACAAGGGTGGGTCTGACATCATACTGGACACACACACCTATTATGGGGAGACAATTGAATCCTTCAATTGCAAAAGCAAAAATCTAAGAATAATCTCTAGGTCTTTGAGCGAAAAAACACACTATGGCACTCTTTGACCCGAAAATAGTAAAAATAAAGGACGCATCCAATGGTGAAAACCTCTTTGAGGCACCAAAGGATGAAGGATTCAATCTTCCTCTTAGTGCCATTCATCAGGAGAAATTAGCAGTCCTAGCAGAGAAGTGCAATCTAGTCAACCTAGAAATAGAGGAACTACCACACATAACATTTTATGTAGAGTCACTGCTAATAGAAGAACAAGAACTTCTAGCTTCATTCCTAAAAGAAAGAAAGATAAAATTTTCATGGACCTATGTCAACATGCTTGGGCTTGATCTAGAGGTTGTGGTTCATCACCTAGTTGTATATCCCAAACCGAAGCAAGTGAGGAAAAAGCTAAGAAAAATGCATCCCCATATAGCATTGTTGGTCAAAATGGAGTTACAGAAGCTCCTAGATGCAAGATTCATACGATCGATTGATTATGTAGAATAGGTACCTTGTACCTATTTCAAAGCCCACCGGGGGCATCCGTATCTGCATAGACTTCAGAGACCTTAACAAAGCATGTCCCAAGGATGACTTTCCACTTCCAAACATTGACATGATTGTGGATATGACGACAAGACATGTGATTCTATCGTTGATGGATGGATTCTCAGGTTACAACCAAATCATGATAGCAAACAATGACCAACATAAAACAACCTTCACTTGCCCATGGGGGACATATTGTTGGAATAAGATGTCATTTGGGTTGAAGAATGCAGGAGCCACCTATCAAAGGGCCATGACACTAATATTTCATGATATGATTGATAAAATTGTGGAGGATTATGTGGATGATATATTAGCCAAGTCAAATAAGCGACGAGATCACATAGCAACATTGGGCTCTATCTTTGATAGGTTAGAGGAATACAAAGTCAGACTCAATCCAAAGAAGTGCATCTTTGGGGTGCAATCAAGAAAGCTCCTCAGGTATATCATATCTATGAGAGGAAATGAAATAGATCCTGCTAATGTCAAGGAAATTCTTGAAATGGAGGCACCAAAAATATTAAAACAACTAAGGGGTTTGCAAGGAAGACTCCAGTCTATTCGTCGATTTATAGCATAACTAGCAGACAAGGCAGTTCCATACTTTCATCTACTCCATAAGGGGGTAGCATACAAGTGGGACAAGAAGTGTGATCAGGCCTTCAACAAGATCAAGGAGTATTTACTCACACTGCTAGTCCTCATGCCGCCAATTCCAAGAAAACCCTTGATCTTATATATCTCAGCAACAACGACAACTCTCAGTGCTCTTTTGGCACAACATGATGAAAATGGAAATGAAAGAGCTATCTATTATATCAGCAGAACCATGGTGGGACATGACCTAAACTATACATCCATTAAGAAAGCTTGTCTAGCAGTCGTGTTTGCAGCACAAAAATTTAGACATTACATGCTAGCCCATCGGATAAAACTCATTGCAAAGATAGACCTGCTCAAGTACCTACTTTCTAAAGCAACTCTTACAAGGCAGACAACTAAGTGGGTTATGATTATGACAGAGCATGACATTAAGTATGTGGAATGTGAGGCCATTAAAGGACAAGCAATTACAGATCATCTAGCGGAGGCACCGATATACGCAGAGAATCCACTTGTCTCAAAATTCCCTAGTGAATCAATCTTCAACCTAAGTGTAGCGGATCACTGAAAAATGTACTTTGATGGATCCTACACGCAACATGGGTTGGGAGCAGGGATCTTCTTCATCACTCCACTAGGGGACTACATACCTAAATCATACAAGTTGTCATTCCCTTGCACAAATAACATTGCAGGATATGAAGCTTTGGTCATAGGGCTAAGAATTATAATGCAATGGAAAATAATGGCACTTAAGGTCTATGGAGACTCACAGCTCATAATCAACTAAGTCAATAATGAGTATCAAACAAAGGATGACAAGTTGACTCCCTATAAGAAATTGGTGGAAAGCCTTAAAGAATTCTTCATTGATATCACATTTGAGCAGCTACCAAGAGCAAATAATAGAGCGGTGGATGCCACGGCAACAATTGGATCACTTCTAGATGTCCCACTCAACGTCCCAAAGCAAGAATTCCTCATAGAGTAGCTTCTTGTTCCTGCATTTGAGGTACTAAAGTCTAAATTTGTGTGCGAAATTGTTGGTCCCGGTGATCCTTGGTACCATGATATATACACTTACTTAAGAATAGGAGTCTTCCCCGCTGACATAACCCCGAATCTCAAAACAACCTTTGTTAAAAAGTCATCCCATTTTGTCATCCTAGGAGATACCCTATACCGTAGAAGCATTGAAGGAACCCTTTTATGTTGCCTAAATGTTGAGGAAGCTTTGACCATTTTAACTGAGGTACATAATGACATTTGTGGTTCACATTCGAGTGGTATGACCTTGGCCAAGAAACTGTTGAGGACGGGGTACTATTGGCCTATAATGGAAAGAGAAGCACATGACTATGTCAGAAGGTACTTGCAGTGTCAGCAGCATAGAGATCTCATTCATGCACCAACTCAAGAGTTCCACCTGATTATCACACCTTGGCCCTTTTCACAGTGGGGGCTCAATCTTGTTGGAAAAATTACCCCCACCTCATCCAGTGGACATAAGTTCATCATCACTGCCACTGAGTACTTCACAAAGTGGGTGGAAGCCATTCCCATGACATATATTACATGAAAGCAGATATTAAAGTTCATCCTAAACTACTTAATTTATTGCTACAGTGTCCCTGGGCCATTATCTCATATAACATAACACCTTTCAAAAATTAGGATGTTCGTGACCTGTGCCACAAGTTTAATATCCAACATCACTTTTCCACCCCATACTACCCCCAGTAAACGGCCAAGCTGAGGCTACAAATAAAACCATCTTAAAAATCCTAAAAAATACAGTCAATGAAGTTGTTCGTGATTGGAATCTCCAATTGAATCCTGCCCTATAGGCCTATCAAACAAGTATCAGCACACCAATAGGTGCCACCCCTTTCTCCCTGGTCTACGGATCAGAGGCCATACTCCCCATTGAGATCGAGCTCCCATCACTGAGAATATCATTGCAAAATCTCATCACAAATGAATAATATTGGGTGTAAAGATTAAATGAGCTAGAATTACTGGATGAGAAGCGCATGGATGCCTTAAACCATTTGCAAGTGTACCAAAACTGACTCAAGTGGAGTTACAACAAGAAGATCAGGAGTTGGACCTTCCAAGTAGGAGAGCTTGTGTTGAAGGAGAATCAAAAGAATGTTCTGAATCAAGACGACAAGGAAAAGTTTGAACCCAATTGGTTGGGACCCTTCATCATCAAAACAAGCTACAAGTCAAGGGCATATCAATTATCAACCGCAGAAGGCGAGCATCTGCAGGAGCCCATGAATAGCTCCCATCTTTAAAAAAATTATGCCTAATCTTCCAAGGTATGAAACCAAAAATACAAAAAAATTAAAAAACATAAAAATCCAAAAAAATCAGAAAAGGGATTAAAAACAATAAAGAGAAAAATCGTCCTATAGTGAAAACCACTTCGGTGGCACTTTGGGAAAGTACCTTGGTGAAAACCTGGAAAACAAATGCCTTATGTAAATAAGCACGTTCCATCCACCAAAATCTTCATGGCTTGTTTTGCATCATCCATCCATCATGCTTCCATCCATCACATTCCATATCTCCATTCTCAAGGTTAGTTTGTCTTGCCTATATTGGAGTAGTCTATTGCATCCCACTGGGGGCATGTTGTCATTGGATTGGATTCATGTATACTCTTGAAGTCTTCCTAAAATTCAAAAAATCCCAAAACATCCAAAAATCTAAAAACATTCAAAACATATCAAAATCCCAAAAATAGGTCAAAATGTCAACAAGAAAAAAGTCAAAAACAGAGTCGTCTTGTCAAAATACGAGTCTCTAAGCTCTTAATGTAGGAAAATTTGATCTTTGATCATCCCCTGAGACACTTAGGTCAGTCCTTTAGAATTCTGTCATAATAAACTAGCAATCCATTTGTTCATATCTCATCAATAATCAAGTCTGTGTCAGTCGAACTACGTGGTCTCTGCGTGTATAATGTAGGCAAGGCTAATTTTTTTATCAATCCCCGAGGCCCCTAGGATAGGTCCTTAGGTTAGTCTCTTGGTCAAAATCTCAGAAAACCCCAAAACATTGGAAAATTCAAAAATTAAAACATTTGTAAAACACCTTGAAAATACCAAAAACAACCTCAAAACATTTCAAAAACATCCAAATATTTGAAAAATTCATCAATCCCATCTCGCTTTCACTTGAAATAAACATTCACTCACAATAAATCAATCATCATCCTCAACCTTTGGTGAAACAGTCAGAAACAAGTCTAGCAGGTTAAAAAGTGAAAACTCAAAACGTCAAAGTCTCAAGTCTAGGTTAGTAAGTAAACAAGTTGGTCAACTCTTGGTACTAATAGCTCATCATCCAATTTGTCCCAAATCATCTGATATCATCATGTCTTATGATACATCCTTCCTACAATGGCTATCAACATCAGGCATCACCATAGTTTAGTCTTGGCTAGTGGTATGAAGAACATTAGCTTGTTTGTTTACTTTATCTTTGTCTTTTGGGCTTATCTTATTGCACTCATTCCAATGACCTCTCGATGATGTCCAAACAAAAGGATTTAGAGAGAAAGGAATGGGGAAACAATCATTATCTTTTGTCTGTTGTGCTTATTGGATTTTCTTGTAATATAACCTTGGTCATGTGTGCTTTGTTTGGGTGTAGGGAGAGTGTTTTAGGTGTCTTGTTGACCACATAGGAAGGCTTGCCTTCCTATGTTTTGGTCTAAGATGTTTGGAATTGTTGATGGCAATTTTGGCACCACAACAATGCAAACAAAATATTGCTATTTTACTTCTCCTGAAAGAGAAAGGCAACACATGGATGCCTTAGCTCCCAAGGTCTTTGTAGTTGGGTCTCAACTGTGCTGATATCCCTCAGTGGTCAATGCAATAGTAATATTCAAGGGGCTTGCTGGTGTTGAGCTTTTGGACTATTGTGGGTTAAACATGAATTTAAATCTACTCTAACCGGGGTTTTAAAGAAATAGAAAAATATGGATCAGGGCTTTGGAACAGAAAAGAACAATAATTCATCCAAATTAACCAGGCCATTTGCCTTCCAAGGAATTCCTAACTAAAACTGCAGAACAAAGTCAACTTGTGACTAAAACAGTTTCATTCATTCACAGTGTTGATTTCAATAGCAAATTGTAAGTTACCATTTGAATAAAACATAAAATCAGACCTCATCCCTTGAAAGCTTCACAAATCAAATGATTAATTCAAGAAAAACACCATTCTGAAACACAACATGAAATAGATTTTAATATGGTTGCTTCTACTATTAGTGAAACAGATAAGTAACATTTACAAAGCTGGCACAATCACTAGTGTACAAAAATCTATGATTTCAAATTGTTCCCATTTACACTAAGGAAACTGAAAAGACACACTAGTCTATTTGGAATCTAACTCCTACTCCAAGAAGATAAAAGAAGGTCCTATTACAAAGAATCAGGATCAACTTCTATCCCCTCTATTCCTATTTGTTCTAATCCTACCAGTTCTACTCTTAATTCCACCTTAGAAGTTCTATTCTACAAGTCCTCTATCTACTACTTTCTAACCCTACAACTTCTCCAACCTTAGAAGTTCTAACCTTTACAAAGAGGCGAGAATGCCTTATATAAAAAATGCATCAAAAAGAAATGCGTTGTCCCAGCACTAGGGTTTACAAAATATCTTCTTGGTTGTAGGAAGGTCGGCTCTCAGATCTTTCTAAGGAAAGTCAAAACTGCATTCAAAGCGAAGCCTCGCTGTCCATGCTGATGAAGGATTTCTTATGCAGGAGAAGTCTTTTAGATCTTTTGGCAGCTACAACATTAACTCTCCCATCTTCGTGTCCACCCTCGAACTCTGCCAAGGGTCACCTTGAATGCTCAGAATATCATTATTAATTTTGATCCGCCTGTCAGTGGTCACTACAGCTATCCCTCTGAGTCATGGTTTCTTCTGTCACTCGGCTTCCTTTTTGTTCTCGGACTCCTCTGCTTGTTGACTGTTCCCTGGAAGCACCATCGGGCTGCCTTGCATATCCGAACACCATCGCCGAATCAGTCTATCGTCATTTGTTCTCAGAAGGAGTCTATCTTACCTGCCTTTTGTTAGCCTTCTCCACAGGGGTGATCAACTAGTCAAAGGCCCCTCTTAGCTCCCCTTGATTGGACGGTCACCTGCCACGTAGGATCTCAAGCGGTCAAAAGGTGGTTCGCTTGGCAATCGCATGTCGGTGAGACACCCCTAGTGTCTACCCGATGCGATTTCATCTCATAACAGTTATCGGCAAGACTTCTTGTTCGGCCAGAGGTTGTGACGAGTCCCAATCAGTCATACCGATATCCTTCTTCGCATGGGGAACTAATCTTCAATGTCGGGGAGACCATCATTTGTCGTTGTGACCTCATGCAAAAGTCCCTCATTTTGCTTGGAGTCTCCCCAAGTTCCTTTTACTCTCGTTGGGCTCACTTTGTTCTTTCGGTGTGACACTGGCAAGTCGACGGGACGTTTTGCCGAAGGCTAGATCTTTGGGCGAGCTTCCTAGTGTCAGTGGGACACCCTTGAATTGGGGAGACCTTACCCCGAACTCCCCTTCTCTTACCGAGCCCTACTTGTCGTCGGCAAGACTCCTCAATATCGCTAAGACCTCCTGGTGAGGATGCACCACCCTCAGCGAGCCTCTCCATGTCAGCGAGACTATTGCCTATTGCCGTGATATTATAGCGAAGCCCCTTCGCTCGTTCGGAGTCTTCTCGATCTCTTCTCATCCTCTAGTCTTCCTACCTCGGTGTGACCTTCCTCCTTCACCAAGACCTTGTGGCGAATGCTTGATCCTTCACCGAGCTCCATTTCTTTTGGTGGGGCCCCTATGCTGTTGGCAGGACCTAAGCACATTGGAAAAACCTCTTGGCATATACCTTTCCTCTCTGTGAAGGGACATCCCGTCGGCGTAACCTCCCCTTCTTCGCCAGGACCTTATGGCAACATCACAACCTTTTGTTGATTCCTTTCTATTTCGGGGAGACCCTTCTGAAGCTATGCCGACATGCTCTCTTTCGTTCCACATGTGTTGTCGAGACTCCTATGTTTCGCTGAAACCTTTGATCGAGTCCCCAGCCTTTCTGTTTCGATGTGACCTTCGCTCTTCGCCAAGACCTTGTGGCGAAAGCATGACCCTTTGCTGATGCCGCTTCGCTCTATGTCAACGAGACCTACTTTCTTCATTGAGACTTCTTAGCGAGCTCCCTATGTCATCTCAGAGATTGATCCTTCGGTAAGACCTTTCATTTCGAGCAGACCTCTTGCTGAAAGTATCATCCTGTTGTCGCTATGACATACCGGTTTTCTCACCGAAGACCACCATTTGAATCCCTTAGCGCTGTGTCAGTGTGACCATCCGTGGTCAGGGAGACCCTACGGCGAAGCCACCTTATTTTGTTGATATGCAAACCCTTCCCCGTCAGCAAGACTCCCAGCATTCGGTGAGAGCACATATCGAAGGGAACAACTCACGCCGAAGTGTTAGACCCATTTTTGCTTAGTCAGTGAGACCTTAGGGATTTGCCGAGACTTCTCTCCAAAGGAAACCCCTCATGCCGATAGGAAATTCACGTCGCCGAGACGATGACCCTTGTCTTGCCGATAGATCCTGCATATGATTTTTGATTGCTGTGACATCTCTAGGATCTTGCCGATAGGCAATATAAACGCAGATTTGAACCAAACAAACCCTAGGTCAGGGAGACCGTGATAACCCTGCGCTAATAAGATGCACCATGGGGAGTATTCTGATTCTTTGGCCTTCTAATAGTCAGAGCCGAGCTACCAGTCGGTAAGAGCCTAGACAAGTCTTGCTGACCTTTGCCTGAGCTGATTTTTAGGACGAACTGGATTGAGGCATGACTTTCAACCGAGCTCTTCTAGCAAATATCATCTAGTGTAGGATTTAATCCTGCATTCAACAAAGAAAACCACATTGAAAATCACACAAACAAAAGTTAAATAATCAAGATCACCATTGAAACGAATCCTATGTCAGTAAGGTGTCGTTAAAACTTCAAACAAAATGATCATACAAACAGTTCGGGTTTCAGGTCGACCCGCGGAATTCAAGCCAAGGAGGAACTTCGGAGAATTTTGAGCCAAGTGGATTCTAGCGGAATAAACATGAAAACACCCATTAGAGACCTAATCTGATCATTATCACTCAAAGAACAGCATGTGAGATCTCAAAATAGCATCAATTAATCAAAAAATGCATCATCATTTACTAACTAGCCTGCTACGTCATACTTCTTCACATTCCACCAGATTCTGGAGAAATCCACGCGGGACGAATTTCTGCGAAGGAGAAGACATTCTGGTGAACTCGGAAAGACAGGGGATGACAGATTTTGGGAAAATCTGGAGGAGACAGAAAATCGCGAAATTCCAGACGGGGAGGAAATCCGTGAAAAAACTGGACCAGGAGGAAATCCGCGAAAATCCGGACCATGCGGAAATCCATGAAAACAATGCCCAACCGAAGTTTGAGCGAGATCCGGGAAAATCCGGACCAGGAGGAAAATCCCGAACTCAAGAGAAAACCCGAATTCCAACTGAGGCAAAACCAAAAACCAAAGGCAAAGAAAACAAAAGAAAGGGGGACCCGTTTTGTTCCAAATCAAAATGGGGTGGTTATGCAAGGCATAACAGGAATATCTAAACCACATTTTGAATAAAGGTTTTGTATGTCAGGTGTGAACAAGAGTACTCCTATCTGATTGTTGAGTCAAAGTCCATCATGCTAGGTGCAACACCATCCTGGTTCTTTATACCTTGATGCATTGTGCCTAGGTGTGTTATCAAACATAAGGTAAATAGCCCTTTTAAATTCCTAATTCTTGATAAGAAAATCATCATCATCATCATTATCATCTCTAATACGTTGACTTGTTGGAGACTCTTATTTTCTTCTATCTTCTTTCCACGCTAACATCGTATGATGACAATTAATCAAAATCATTGCTAATGCATCCATCCTGCATCCACAAACTGTTAGCATATCCATATCATATAATATAGGAAACATTGATCATCTCACATACATTGCACTTCATCATTGTATAATATAGATTGGTTATTCTAAAGCATCTCATAAACCATACATTTGCATTCATTACTTAATCATATAAACATCATCATATGCATCAACAAAACATCCATTGCATCATCATATCATATCATGTGCATCATCATGTCATCCATACATATTGAAAAAAGTACTGAAAAAGAAAAGGAATATGTCATAGCATCTCATCACATAACATATGTCACCATCATCCATTAGGTGTATAATATAGATCTGTTAGTCTAAGCATTTTAAATCATTTACATATCATAACATTTGCATCCATATCATCCATACATCACCATCATAAAAAGCGCATAGAAAGATATTGAAAAAGAAATGCATCCATCCATAAACATTTGCATAATCATTGCATCACATCACATAATATAGAATCATCACATTGCATCACATAAAATGAAGTCATATCATATCATCATATCGCATATAGAAAATTAAATGCATCCATCCATCATGCATAAATAAGAATAGACACATCTCATATATTGAATTGATCATATATATATCAATAAAGCAGCTGTCATGGTACAAAGAATTAGGATCAAATGTGTGTATCAATCAATATGATACAAATTCCCATGGGGATATAAAAAACGGAGCCCGTGGATCTCAAAAAGAATGGTGTCTCTAATCAAAATGTGAGCTAGCCTTGATGGCTGCTCCCCTCACCTAGCTATCTTCTGGGCTGATCCTACCTCTATCTTGTTTGTTGTGAGAAGTTTGGTGCCTGGGTTGCTTGAGACACTACCTAATGGTAATGAACCTTGAAATACTCAGCCTCTCTGACGACGTCCTGATACATGCATGTTGGGACTATCCTACCCTGTGTGCTCTTGAGTTGTTGGCGTCGACTGGTCTCCTGTGCTAGCTGAAGCTCTACAACCTATCTCTATTGCATGGCCTGATCCTGCTCGGCTCGGGCCTGATCTCTCTCGGCTATCAATGTGGCAACCTGTGCCTGGAGTTGTTGGATCAATGCATCCCTCTAGTCTGGCTGAGGTGGTTGGCTATTGGAGATTGAACAGTTGGATGTTTTTATGTTTTTCTCTTTGGGATGTTTTGAAGAAGATCATACTTGTCACAACTAGCTTTTAGAGGTGTATGTAGGAGTATGTTCTACAAGTACATGATGTGTAGTGTTTCTCTCTTTGGTATTGGTTATCTTCCTGAAGGTTTGTTTTCATATCACATTGGCTTGAGATTTGGTTAGAACTGGTGTTTTTCACTCAAATTCTTGAGTGGTAACTTGGAAGTTCTTTATCTCTTTCCTGTGTTGCGTGTGAAGAACTTGGGAAAGCTATGAAGACTAGTGGTGAGAATTGTTCTTGCAAGTTATTAAATTGCAGGTTGTACATATCATTGTGGATGTTTCCTTGGTACTACTTGGTTACACTTTCTATGTGCTATCATTGGTAGACTTGTTATGCTTTCAATCTTTCAGATTTAGTGTTTCTCATGCAGTGTGAGTTCTTGAAACCTGAAAGTATTTGTTCTTCATCGACTTGTATACACGTGGAGCTTGTAGTTGTAAGTACATAGGTTGATAATGCTGGTGGCATAAGTTTACTAATGTTCGATACCTTTAAGGTATGGATGATTGGATGATCTAGAACTTCTTGTGGGTGCTATTTTCAATCATGTGGGTTTATCAATTGGATAGAAGCAGTCAGTCTAATTGTTGTTCTAGTTGATGTTTTTATCTTTTTTTTGGAGTGATGGTAGTTTCTTGTTGTTGATATCACTGGGATCCTTTGCTTGTGTTCGTTGGATTGGTGCATATTCACCTTAGCTTGTACCTTTCTTGCATAGGTGGCATGTTGGAGGATGACAAGGATTGTTGCCTAAATGGTGGACATCTTAAATTTTGTTGTAGAAGTCTTGATGGAGCATGAGAGCATGTTTGAGATCTATGTGGTTTCATGGAAAGTTGTGATTGGTTGCAATGTTGAACAATTAGTTGTAGTTGGATATTTGATTTTGTTGTAGATTGTTTGGTAGACTATTATCTATGGAAACTTGTTGATTGGATGTCTTGAATGTTGTTGATTAGAGACTTGAATAGAGCAAAGTCTAAACTAATGGTGCGAGTGTAATCTTGGTACTCCTTGAGTGCTCTAGAGGAAGCTAGTAAGTCTTCATCAAGTGGGAGCTTGTTGGAAAATGTGCCTCAACTTGCTGGCTTGAACCTTTGTTAAAGACTTGGAAGATTTCCCCTTTGTTCATCTTCATTGTTGACCTATCACTGCAATCTTGAACCTTGTAACCTATGTTGTGGGGTTCTAAAAGATGATAACTGGGCAACAGTGTGTTGGTCGCGGGATTGTTGCAATCTCTAACCTTGGAACCTTGTCGCGGTGTTCAGGAATTTCCTAACCTCCAACTGGGGGTTGTGAAGTTTTTGTTTTCTCCAATTGAGTGACAAGCCAATGGTTTGGTGGGACCGGTCTATGTGGATGTCATGGTGGCTGTGGGAACCACAATGTATTGGTTAAAGGTAATATTGATCTGCAATTGCAATGTGCTTGATCTAATGATGCTCACTAACCTCGCGCCCCTTGTGGTGGGTCCCAATAGACTTCGGCGAGGTGTGTGAGATTGGTAAGTGGTAATGGCATGACGTCATGTTGGGAGTTAAATATTTAAGTCTTTTTCAGGAGACTTGTTGCGTATATTGTAGATTCCCATCTTGATTCTCTGGAATTGCATGAGTAGTGTACGCATGTCTTGGTGGACCCTCACCATGGCAAGCAGTATATTGAGGAGCTTGTGGTGGTGTGGTGTAGTCACCGCCACACCGCGACGGTGTTGTGTCTTGGCTGCGGCAAAGCGGTGGGTGTTTGAATCTATTTGGTTGGATAGAGGATGCTGACTTGGCTGACCGCTGATGTGTTTGATGTTCATTGTAGGATCACAAGTGAGTTGGAGAAGTTTGTTTGATGCCCAAGACTAGTTGACGGTTGGTCCAACAGAAGGAAAACAAACTGATCTATAGAGGAAGTTGAACTGTTTCCCGTCAATTGAGAATGAATGGTACAAACATTGAACATTCTGCAATAAGAAAGTGAGAGGAAGATCTAAGCAAGGTTATGCTACCAAAATATCTCCTGATAGAATGTCTTGATCGATCTTCCATTGTTAATCTGCACTGTATACTATGTGAGAGTATTGTAATAGTGCAAAGGTTGTAATAGACTGAGAGGTTGATCAGGGAAATGTAAAAAGGGGAGAGAGGGAAATAGAACAGAGTTGTTGCCAGTTTGTCTCCAAAATGAAACATGATGTAATCTCTATAAAGGCTTAGTGCTTGAGTTGTATTTGTAACTATTTTTTTGCATGAATAATACAATGGTGATCTGGGCTTTTGGAGTGTGGGGTTTTTTACCTGAAACGGTTTTCCCCACGTAAATCTGTGTGTTCTAGTCTTCTGTTCCATCTTTCATGTTTATTGGTTCTATTTGTTGAATTTGTTTATGAAAGTTGTTGAAACTGAATTTACATGTGCTCTCAAAAGGATTAATGTGGGAAATGAACTGTGTCTAATTATGCTTTGTGACATAATTGTACATGTCTTTGAGGAAATTTAATGAAATTAAAAGTTACCAAAGGCACTACTATTCTTGGAGGTTTCTTCGAGATGATCAATATTTCCCAACAACCACCAGCTACCTAAAACTATCCACAACCTCATTTGGAGGGATCATCCAACCCCATGTGGTCTCCCTCGTAGTATGGGAAAATATGGCCATGTACTAGTCATTGGGCCTATCCTGAGTCTCTATGAACTGCCTAGCCACCCGATCCGACAAATAATGCTCGATCATGGTATGCTCCCTACCCTACATAAGTTGGTCCTTCCTTGCAAAGAAAAGTTGTTGAACATCATCATACTAGGCGGGCATCCGAGGCCAAGGCCTCCAAGTAAAGACAATCATCTCATCAATCACCCTCATCTAGTGAGGGATGTTGGTTGCTCTAGTGTGGGTGAAAGTAAGGCCACCCCTATATCTCCAGAATGTTGGGTTGTCTAGCTCCATGTCAACTGGTGTAACCCATGGGTGGAGCATGACAATGTGCTCCCAGGCCCAGATGTGCAAAAGTGTCACTCCGGCCCCAATAGCCCTGTTGTCGCAGTAGGCAAACTTGTGCAAATCATGATAGAGTGAGGCCAACATCATTGGTCCCCATGCAAAGCATTCTCTCTAGTGGAGCATCCACTCCCAAGCTAGACCCCATCCCAGACTGAAGTATCAGTTATGCTGATCCAGTGCCACAAGGCTTGAGATAATAGTTACCACGATAAAATGAAATGGCGACACCGAGCTCCTATACTGCTCCAGCTTAATCTGTCCCTCAACGAAGATAATCTCATCCAGGCCCATAACCTCATAGCAAGCATCTTTCTCGGCGTCCATGTCATAGATGACTCGCTCTCCATGGATGGGCAATTGAAGAATGCGCTAGACATCCTCCAGAGTAATGATTGCCTCGCTTGTAGGGAAGTGAAACAATGATTTCTCACTATGCCATCTCTCTGCCAGTGCTGTCATCATGCTTAGATGTGTCTTGATGGTGGGAGCATATGCGATGTACCATTGCCCAATCTCTCTTAGGCACTCTTGGAGCACCTCGTGCAATCTAGTCAGTTTGCTCAAAATCGAGGACCTGTGCTCTTGTGAGTGTATCGGCTCTACGTCCTCCTGCACCAGTAAAGCCACAACATCAAGTTTCTTAAAAAATTAAGATCCTGTTTGAAGTTTTCACGATTGAAACAACAAATGTGTCATTTTTTGCAATTGCATCGTTGTTTGAAAGCTCCAAACTGCACTGTTGGAGACCTCTAACTCCACTGCGGTGTCACAGTTTGATCGCGTGCTTGTTTGACCCTAACCCCTAAATTCCTAATTAGCTCACCGCAATGCTATTTGCACATGCAACACACTTTGGAGTTTGTGACCTGATTTCTAAACTGCGATGTTGCATCCCAAGACTCAATAGCGGTGCAATCTAAGGCTGTGTAATGCCGATTCTAATCTTTCAATGGCACCAAACAACATTGCTTGAATAAGTTTGACTTTTAACCCTAATTAATGCACACAAAGAACCAAAACACAAGTCAAGTAAGGGTCACATACTAGTGGTACTGTGCTTGGGAGTCATTGGTACACTCACACTCGTTCTAAAATGTGATGTGGAAGCACTCGTTGTGCCATATCGAACAAGGGTTAGAGCTCAAAGGTAGGAAATCTCTAAAGGCTAGATGTGCAAATGAATTGGAAGTGGCCCCTCGAGGCCTATTTAAGCATGAAATTTAGGGTTTTTTTACCTTGTTTAGTCGTCCAACTAGGGTTTTGGACCCCCGATCCTATTTTCACCCAACCAAAGGTCATTTTGCATCATTTTTTTGTGTTTTTCACATTTTTTGGCATCCTAGAGCCTTTCTAGACCTGTCGAGCAACTTGTCCTTTATTTTCTCGATATCACCTAAAGAATCCAAATTTTCGTTCGATCTCTTGAGGAGGCAATATACCAGCATAATTCTCTTGTTGGGGCAGCAATGGGGCATCTGAAAAAATAAAAAAAATTCTGAATTTTGATCTTCGAAAGTTTATTCTTTGAACTAACGCAACAGGTACATTGCTTCAAAGAGGGGCAAAATTTAGACACGTAAAATATACCAATTGATCCTATACACCTGATCTTGATTCACTAACACCAGTTCACCCTGAATCATCTCCTTTGCTATCAATTTAATTGAATAACCCTTGATTAAATTCATCATATTTCATCTTTTAATTAAATAAATAAATTTTATTTGATTAATTCATTATCTTCTATTAATTAAATAAATCATTTAGTTTAATTAATCCTATAGTCCCTCTTTTAATTGAATAATTCATTTTATTTAATTAATCTCTAATGTCATCTCATTTAAATTAAATAAATTTATCTTTATTTGATTTAAAACTAACACCATCCCCTTTGATTAAATAAATCCAACTTTATTTAATTAAATCTAAAATCATTATTCTTCTCATTTTGATTTATTTAAATCCTAAAACCTAAATCAAATTATCAAATTAACTAATCTCCATCTTAATTAATCAAATCCTGATTAATCTTAATCTTAATCCCTCAAATCCTCTAGCTTTTGCAACTTGCTCATGAAAATCAATTTAATTAATTCATAAATCTTCAAATTTCATTCAAAAAGGCATCAAAGTGGGAATATTCTCCATGTTTGAATTCTCCCCCCAAAAGGTACTTGTCCATCCAACAAGGCATTACAGGCCTCTTACATGTCCTTTTTTTGAGCCAAGTGGCATTTATTTCATTTATTTTCTCCCTCCAACTTGTCACTTCTTCAAGTTTGAATTTCCACCTAATTGCATTAATGTGCACATTCATCCAAATGTGCTCCACCTTTGTCCACTCAAATGTTGACAAGTGGCATTATGCTATTGGTTGATGTTTTTTCCCACATTCATCCATTTGGTCTATTCTTCCATCATTCTCTTCTATAAATAGAAGGATCTCATTTTGATTTTGGATCCACAAGTTCATCCACAATCTTAAGCAATTTCATCCACAATTTATGCAAAGTTATCATCTTCATTGTTTTGAGCAATCTTCATCCATTATCATCCATTTTTCATAGTTTTCATCATTTCATAGCTAGGTCATGGAGCATAAATCTTCAAAGTTCATCATCAAGCTTGATTAGGAATTGGGAAAGGGCTATTTTCCACATCAAAATAGCACCAATTCCCCCATGGGATTGAGAGTTTGATCATTTAAATAGGATTTAATAGCTTTTTTATTTATGTTCTTCACTTATTTCTTGTTTTCATGTTTCAAATGAATCTCATGGGGAATGATATTTCTAACTTGCATATTGGACTAATAATGTGTTTGTTGTTTATGTTTGTGCAGGTATAGGATCACCATTCACACAACCTACACCAGTTGGTCATAAAGTTTAGATCTGCTACATTAGTAGTGTGTGTCCTATCCTCATTGGATTGGTTAATGTGGGGGACTCCTCCATTATTTGGTCTTATATCCCATTGTCGGTTATTGGGCCTCTAATTATATCCTTTATTTTGATTTTGATAATTTTGATTTTGGAAATTTCTCTAATTTTGATTATTGTTTTGATTGGGATAATTGTTCTTATTTGGATAACCCCCCTAATTTTGGTATTGATTTTGATTTTGGGGAGGGTTTACTCTGAAATGGGCCATCTCATTTGTAACTTGGGACATAGTTTTCTTCATAGTCTCCAACTTTGTTGACAAACATACAGTTTGTTCATTTCTGCATTTTTTCCAACTTGATTAGTCTGTCATGTAGTTGACAGATTTGTTTGAGGATTATGTCCCCTTGTGTAGTTTTGAGGATGTTGTTGTTGGAAGAAATTTTGGGTTCCAAGGGTTGGTGCCATACTGGTTTGAGTGTGGTTTTTTTTCCGTTGATAAACCAAGGCAACAAGGGTGGAGGATGTATTTTAGCTAGTGGTCCATAAGTAGAATTGGACATCCCTAGAACTGTATTCATGAGTGGGGTTCCGCTGGTCACTGCATTATTAATCACAACCATTTGGTTGGGCATCCCAGGATATCCCAGTGAATGCAATGTCCCTCCTATACCACCTGGTTGAGGGGTTATTTGTTATTGCAATTTAATGGCCAAATGGTATACTTTGGCCAACAAATCGATGTCTACCTTTGGATAAGTTCTATGCAAGAATAGACTAGTTAATGGGTCTATAACTTTGAGATATGCTTGAATCGCAATGTTCTCAACAACTACATAGGGTTGTTGCAATTGCCTATACATTTTTTGGAACCTGGTCTTGAATAAAGGCAAGTTTCATGGAGTTCCTTCCTAATTGTGGTGAACTGATGGTATAAGATGGAAGGGTCTACATAGACCTAAAATTAGTCAATAAATGCATTCTCCAAATCCATCTAGTTGTTAATGGATCGAATGGGTGGGTTGAGGTACCAATTATAAGCCATATCCCCCAACGAATAAGGAAACAATATGCAAGCCACATCATGGTGTGCTATCTGAGCACTAATTCCTACATCTATGAATGCTTGAATATGTTCTTCTATGCTTTGGGATTCCCCATGGGCGTACCTAGGACAAAACCATTATGGGTTTTTAGGCATCTCATGGATTCCACAGGGAATGGTCCCCAGTGGTGAGGGATTTCCTATGAAGAACGCCATTAGTGGAGGTGGGCTAGGTTGTTGTGGTTGTGGTATAAGCATAAATTCTGGTGGAGTTACTAGTGGTGTTAACGACGGTGGGATTGGAGTTCTATGTGTTTAGGGTCGAGTAGGAAATTGGAGTTCTAAAAATGGCTCTTTGTTGGGAGTAGATCTTAGAACCCATTCAAACCTGTCTGATGAAAATGATCCAATTTGCTCTAGTTTGTTCCTTCGGGCCCTCCTTCTAGCTCTAGTTCAGTTGATGGTCAAATTGACACAACAAACATTAAGCAAAATATTTCTATCCCACTTCTCCTAAAAAAGATAACTAATAACAAAATCACCTATCTTCCAAGGTCTCGATAGTTGGTTCAAAACTATACTACATCACTCAGTGGTCAACATGACTATAATTTTCAAGGGGACTCTGTTGGTTTAAAGCAACAATGTGATATTAAATGTTCCAACAACAAATTTTTTAAAAATAAACAAAAAAAGATACATCATAAGTTTCTGAACAAAAAACACGAATACATATAGTTCCAATATTCAAACATGCAATCCTGTAACAATCTTTTCTGAAAGTCAAAACTGAAGAATGAAACAATTCATAATCGTTTATGCAATTATATCCATTCATAGTGTAGATTTAATAAGCATACTTGCAATTTGTTTTACTAGAATTAATGAAAGACACATTCAATTAATCCATTACAGATTTTATAGATCAATACACACAAGGAAAATACCATTCACAAATGACACGATTGATGGTTTTAAATTCAGCCCCTTCTATTGAAATTAATCAAATAAGTAGCATTTATGTCCAACAAAATCCACTAGTGTACGAAAAACCATTATCTTTTATGTCACTACTAAACTTGAGAAACTACTATCAAAACTAACTATGTAAAAGATTTAAAAATTCTAACTTAAGGCTACAAATCTAACTTCAATTTTTTGACCTTTACAATGAAGAGAATTATCTAACTTATACAAAATAAAAAACATTGAAAACTCCTCCTAAAACCCCAAATCCACAAAAATAGGGCACCCAGATCCACAATTATAGGGATGCCCATTTAACTTGAGTGTCCACTCAATCAAAAATACATGTGTACGGGAAATGGCTCTTATGTCTTAGCTTGTCGGAGATGATCCATAACTAACTGTTGTGTCCCTATAAAATAGGGCACCTGGAAAGGTTGACTTATGTTGACTTTATTACATTTCAAAAACATAAAATTCTCTTCTTCTACTTGGTCATCTCCTTCGAAACCCATGCTCATCAAAATTGTTGAAAATTTGTTCCAAGACCTCTTCATCAGGTCCTTCAACCCATTCTACCTTAAATATTGATTGCTCAAACTCCCTTGCAGCTACAACAAAATTTTCTCGCAGCTGACTGACATCATTTGTGGCCCACTGAGTATCAAATTTAATGGTCATCATCTTGTTTAGGAGAGTCTCTTCAAGACTATCTCCTTCTTCCATCAACTTTTCTAACCATTTACCCCAATTATCTTTTATTTCGTGTAATGAATTCAATTAATTATTTAGAGGTAAATCCTTGGTTGTGACTTTTGTAACAATCTCTTCGAATATTCCTCTATGTCCACATATATCTTGTTGAGCTTGAGAAGGATTATTTTGTGCTCAATGAGGATTTCAGATCTAAAGGTAAGTATATTAATTGACTTCTTGATATATTTTGGATCCTTGTCACCCAACATCCCTGATTCAATCATTCTTTCCCTGGGAATTTTATTTATGGCTTTCAGCCTTCTCAAGAACCCTCTATACTTTTCTTCTTCTTCCCAAAACATTTGTGCATACTCCTCTATCTGTTTGGCAATGGTGTGCACTTCATTATATTGCTTATATCCTTCCACCAGGAGTTCCTCAATCTTTGTTTTGAGAACATTGAACCAACTATCAAACCATTGAGCCTTCCTTTTTATATTATTCAATTCATCAACCTCCTTATGGCTCATTAACATGACCACCTCTAGCCTTTTACCGATAAAAAAAACATGACCACCTTTGACGATGTTGGCTGCTCCAAGGTTGATTCAGTGATCTCCTTCATAAATCTCTTCACTTGTCCCACTTGAGCTTTTAACTCATCTTTGGCATGTTTTTCTTTTACCATGCTTGATTTTTTTTAAGGTTCCATGATGTTGATGAGTGTCATCTGTTGATTTCTAGTTTGCTTCCCCAAATTAACCATGCTCAATTGGTAGTCAGAAGCCTGCAACTCTCTATCATCCTTATCAATCATTGGGGTTGCAATATCTGCGACCAAATCCTCATCATCTATTAGCCTTGTGGAGTGTACTACTCTTGGCTTATTTTTGGGTTTCATCTTGTCCACTTCTTTCATCATTTCATCTGAGCTTACTGATTGAGCCTCAACCTGTTATCTCTTCTCTAGTTTCAGCCTCAACCAGGTTGGAGCACTTTGTGGGGCTATCATTTGTTGGGTACCATGGGGTGTTGGCTTAGGAGGCAAAGGAAATGAAAGAGTTGTTTTGATCTCTTGTGCAAATGAAACCATTTTTTGCTCAAGCCTTTCTTTATTGGCTTTCTCTTGTTGAAGTTTTTCTCTCTCAACCTTCTCTTTCTCTCGTTTCTCATTTTTAGCTTTAGTTTCTACAATTTTCTTTAGCTCCATCTCCATTTTTTGAGCTTCCTCTTCATTTCTTATCTTTTGCTCTTTCTCTTTCAATCAGGCTTCTTCTTCTTCTCTAGCCACGTCCTGAACAACCTATTTTTTTGAGTTTTCCATAATTTCTCATTGCTTATCTTCAGTCAACACATGTTCAGCTTTAGCCTCCTTCCAAAGAATTCCTTCATCGAATTCCATGTCTCCCTCCTCAAATTCCTCTTAATCTAATTCCATATTTTCTTCCTGTGAAGGAGTCTCTTCAAAATTTGAGGGGAGAGGAGACTTGGTGACTTCTATTATTGGGGCCTTTTGTTGGAAAATGTGCCTCAATCTCACAGCCTGAAACCTCTTGTGAGCAATTTCTTTGAGACTGGTGAGATGTCTGGCCGATCTGCTAGTTGATCCTGAACTGTCACTGTGACCTCCTGAATGTCTTGGCGATCAGAATCTGAAACCTTCGGCGTACCCTTAGACAGTCGGGATGATGTCTCGGTGACGATAGGAAGTCTTGCAGATATCGGCGTGACCTTTGGTCTGTCTGGCCAATGTGGTAATTGGCTTGACTTGCTCCTATCGGTATGAAGTCCTGGTGACTGGGAGATGTTTGGCCGACAGGATAGTCTTTTGGTGTGACTTGGTGTGTTTGGTGTAACCCTTTGCCGAGTGGTCTCACCGACGGTTATACACCAGGAGTCTTCGAAGTGACATAAGGGTTCACTATGAACTCTTGGCGATGGGCGTTTGTCTCACCGATGCTATGGGATGGTCGATATGACTCATGGCGAAAGGTGACTTTGTAGTAACACTTTTGTTTCGGTATGATGTCCTGGCGATCGATGGAGGTCTTGCCGACAAAGGATATACTTGGTGCTTTCGCGGTGACAAAAGACTTTGGTAAGAAGTCTTGGCAACTTGGAGAGTCTCGCCGATAGTCCTCGGTATGACATGTTCGCTCGATGTAAGGTCTCGGCGAAAGTCAAATGTCTTGCCAACTCGGTATGACATGTTCGCCTAGTGTGAGGTCTTGGCAAAAGATGAATGTCTTGCCGACTGTTGGGTGCTTCGGTGAAACTTGAGGAGACTCGGTATAACCTCTTGGTGACAGTTGGATGTCTTAGCGATAGCGTTGGTGGATGAGTTCAACTGAAGGTTGGTGAGAGGTCTCACTGATCATGTCGATGAGGAGACTCTTGCCGATAGATGAATGCCGATACAATGGGTTTCGATATGACTTGAAGGCTCAATGTGATCTCTTAGCGATAGTGATAGTCTCACCGATGTGCATGCTGAGGTTGATGCAACTTGTAAGCTCGATGGAACCTCTTGCCAATGGAGACGACTCTTGGCGACAACATGTAAACGAGTCTTGTGGCATCAGGGAGACACTTTTTGTGTCTGGCCAACATGCGACACAAGTTGATCGCTGTTGACCGAGTGAAGACTGTCTGACGTGGTGCGATGTGGACCAATCTGAGAAAGCAGGATGTGAACCGTTTGCTGTGAAACCGTTGTGACTATTTATGTGTGGAAAGGGAAAACTATATACGAGGAAGTGGAAACATCTTCGTTATGATGATGATGTTGAGCTAGAGATTGCTTTCTGACTGTTGAGAATGAATGCATAAATGTATGTATTGGACGTTCTGGAAGTGAGGGGGCTGATAAGCCAAGAAAGCTGAAGAGTCGACAAGATGTGAAGGTCGAGAGGCTGGCTGGATGGCTGAGGGCCTTGAGGCCTAAATAGAGGAGAAGAGAGAGCTCCTGATCATGAAGCATGTTTTGATTTCTCTTATGTTGATCTGCACTATATATGTGATGGTATTGTAACAGTGTGAAGATCGTTTAGTTTGAGAGGTTGATCAGAAACTGTACAGGGAAATATGTTGCTACCAGATTGTATCCAGAGTGAACAAGATGTAATCTCTAAAAAGGCTAAGAGCCTGAAACTATATTGTAACTTTTTGTTGTTGAATAATACAATGGTTCAAACTTTGGAGAGTGGGGTTTTTTACCCGAAAGGTTTTTCCCCACGTAAAATCTTTGTGTTCTGTTTCCTATAGTATCTTTCATCTGTGTTGTTGCTTGCTGTTGAATTCACATGTGTTTTTCTCATAAGGATTAATGTGGGAAATAACTGTGTTTGTTTCCGCTTTAGGACATAGTAGTACGTGTCTTTGAGGCAACCTAATTGAAATGAAAGTTACCGAAGGCACTACTGTTTGGAGTTAGTATAAGATGTCCTCCAATTTTTCCTTACAAGTGGTATCAGAGCCTTCTTCTAGTTGTTGGTTCTGGGTATTTATCCTGTGAAGATTTCTTAGCTTGATAGGCTGAAAGAAATCTGGAGGAATGGACTGATGTATTGATCCTTTGATGAGTGGAAGTCTTGTGGTAGTCTGAGATATCATGTAGCTTGAAGGATGGTCAAGATGGAAAAGGGAGTTGATCATGTTGTGATCTGTGTCTCCTGGCTGGTAGCGGTATAACCTTGGAGTATGAGGTGGATTTTCTTACTCTGTGGCTATGTAGTAGTAAAGCTTTCATAGTAGGGTGTATGTGTGACAGGCTCCTGGGTGATATGGAGAAGCCTAGGTTGTTTCTCAACTATGGAAGAGAGTGCTTATGCTAGGTGGTTGTTCCTGGTGTTGGAAGGAACTGTTTCCTGTTAACCTCGATTGCTTTAAGGCTATGGAGTTAATCGTTAAGATGATTTGCAAGCTTCTAAAATAGCATTTCTCTCTTTCTTAGATGCATGTACATGTCGCTAGTTCAGATTTGGCCTGTAAGGGGCCTGGATTTCTTGAACTGCTATTTCCTTTTTTAAGGATGATTTGTACTTGCATGGCTTTGTGGTTTTGTAGGTTTTACATGATTAAGCAATACTTGTGGTTTTGTGGAGTTGTTGTTAAGCTATTTTCTAGACTGTGGCTTTTGGGGTAGTGCTGGATGAGATAGTTGCAGTTCTGCATGCATGCCTGGTGCATGGTTTTGAGGAGGTGTGTTTTCTTCTCTGCATGGGAGTGTTGGTACACGATTTGTCACTCAGCATTCTTGTGGTGGTGCTTGTGGGTTCCTTGATTATGGTGCTCATTGTGGACATGATTGGAAAATCAAATTTGGCATGATCTAGTGTTTGAGTCATGTTGTCTATGTGGTTATTCTCTTTGAGATCTCAATTTTGCATTTCCAATGCGATGATGGGTTTGCATGTTTCTGTTGAATGGATCTATGGGTTGTGCAATGTTGCGGGTTGTCTTTACCTACATGGTTACTGTGAGACAACTCGGAAGTGGACTATCTATATCCACGAGGTTGATTCATTATTGGTGCAAAATTTTTAGTTGGCCTTGTCTATGGTCACTTGTGCATTGGTGTGGTGTTTTGAGATGAGAGGATGGATACTATTGAGTACCTGAATAGTCGGTTATGGGAACCTGTAGCAGGTGGTCATGATGCTTGGAGAGCTCGGGTGTCATGTTTCAGTGGGAGTTTAGCGATGACTGTGGATTCATCATGTGGTGGTGAATGGTCTTCTTTAGTGTTGCAGATGTTTCTTGGGAGAGCTCTTAGATCCTGTTGTTGCAAAAGGGTTCTTTTGCATTTGCATGGACATTACTTGAAGATGTGCAACATCTTGGAACCATGGAAGACGCTTGGAGTCTTTGGCTGAGGTGTTGGTGGTGCTTGACAGGTGATGTTTGTTTTTGAGTCTATTTGTTGTATGTCATGGTATACTCTTGTTTGCGCACTGGAGTTTTGGCATTGTGCATTGTACTTGGGACAATGGTGAGGTCACTTGAAGCATGGAATCTCCTATGGGGATGTGTAGATCATGGTATCATGATAAGTTCCTGATTCAGATGATTGGAGCTTTGACAATGGTCTGGTAATTCTTTGTGTATTGGGTGCTTTGATTATTTGCTTTGTACTTCGTGATAGTACAATAATGCAGTTGAAGTTTAACATGAGATGATCGGTTGCTAGTACTCATGGATACATGAAGAATAAGGTGAGGTTGTCTTTCTCTTATGAGAGAAGTGTTATTGCTTGTTATTCTTGGTGAAGTTTTCAGTAGAAAGTCCGAGAAGCCTACACCTTGGTTGAACGTGAGTTCAATAAGAGACCTATGAGGAGATTGCTCTTGGATTAGTCATGATGACTTGTTTATCTTGAAGGAGTATTCTCATTCCCACTCTTGGTCTACTCGGCAGTTTATCTAAAAGGTATTTGGCCCATTATATTTTTTAGATGTATTTTATGATATGGATCTTGAATTACTGTTTAATGATTCTGGAGGATTCATAGTGGAAGTTGTACAGTTTCTTTTATCTCCTTGTTACTAATGAGAATTGGTAGGAGATGATGTATGGGCTGATTTCCTAAAATGGGAAATGAACTAGTTTGATCTTCTTTGAGAGGCTTACATCCATGTTTGTTAAAGATGGTTTGATCTTGGTGATTGAATGGATGGATGTTGTTAAGGTTTTTATTTTAGGATGTGAAGAAGATCATTCTTGACAAAGCTGGATGTTAGAAGTGTATGTAGGAGGATGTTCTATAGGAAGATGATGTACAGAGTTTCTCTCTGTGGCCGTGATGGTTTGTGGTGAGAGAAATGTGTCTTGTAGCATTTTATTGCAGGTTGTGCATATCATTGTGGATATTTCCTTGGTACTACTTAGTTACATTTTCTATGTGCTGAAATTGGTAGACTTGTGATGCCTTTGATCTTTTAGATCTGCATTACTCAGGCAGTGGGAGTTCCTGTATGTGTCTTGTCTTCTTCGACTGGTTGGCACTTGGAGCTTGTATTTGTTGTTAATGAGTTGTTTATTGTTTGGCATAAGTTTACTAATGTTGATACCTGTGAGGTATGTGAGATTGGATGGCATAGCATGAGTTGTGGGTGCTATTTCCAGTCGCGTGGGTTTATCAGTTGGATGGAAGTAGTCAGTCTGATTGTTGTTCTAGCTGATGTTCTATATCTTGTTTCTGGATAGTGACTTCACTGTTGTGTTCTGATTGAAGTTTTGAAGTTGAAATTGCTTTTGTATAGCATTTGAGCACAGTGAAGTGGTAGTAGTATCTTGTTGGTAATATCACTGGGATCTTTTGCTTATGTTCATTAGAATGGTGCTTATACACCTTGGCTTTGTATTCTTCTTCCACAGGTGGCATGTTGGAAGATGACATGATTGTTGCCTGAAGGTGAACATCTTGGATGTTGGAGCAGAACTCTTGATGGAGCATGAGAGCATGTTCAAGATCTATGTGGTTTCCTGGAAGGCTGTGATCAGTTTGCTTTGTTGGTCATTGAGTTGCAATTGGATGCCTGGTCTTTGTTACAGATTATCATGTCGACTGTTATCTGTGGAATTATGATGATTAGGTGTCTTGAGTGTTGCAGGGGTCTAACTGGTGGAGCTAGTGTGATCTTAGTTTCTGGTTGCTTTGGAGGTGTCTGTGTGATCTTTGTCAAGTGGGAGATTGTTGGAAAATGTGCCTCAATCTCATAGCCTGAAACCTCTTGTGAGCAATTTCACTGAGACTGGTGAGATGTCTAGTCGATCTGCTAGTTGATCCTGAACTGTCGCTGTGACCTCTTGAATGTCTTGGCGATCGGCATCTGAAACCTTCGGCGTACCTTTAGATAGTCAGGATGATGTCTCGGTGACGATAGGAAGTCTTGCCGATATCGGCATGACCTTTGGTCTGTCTGGCCGATGTGGTAATCAAATTGACTTGTTCCTATCAGTATGAAGTCCTAGTGACTAGGAGATGTCTGGCCGACTGGATAGTCTTTCGGTGTGACTTGGTGTGTTCGGTGTAACCCTCTACTGAGTGGGTTGGTCTCACCGACCGTTATACACTAGGAGTCTTCAGAGTGACATAAGGGTTCGCTATGAACTCTTGGGATGGGCATTTGTCTCATCGATGCTATGGGATGATCGGTATGACTCATGGCGAAAGGTGACTTTGAAGTAACAATTTTGTTTTGGTATGATGTCCCAGCAATCGATGAAGGTCTCACCGACAAAAGGATATACTTGGTGCTTTCGCGATGACAAAAGAATTTGGTGTGAAGTCTTGGCGACTTGGAGAGTCTCGTCGATAGTTCTCGGTATGACATGTTCGCTTAATGTAAGGTCTTGGTGAAATTCAAATGTTTTGCTGACTCAGTATGACATGTTCGCCCAGTGTGAGGTCTGGGCGAAAGACGAATGTCTTGCCGACTGTCAGGTGCTTCGGTGAAACTTGAGGAGACTCGGTATAACCTCTTGGTGACAATTGGATGTCTTAGTGATAGCGTTGGCAGATGAGTTCAACTAGAGGTCGGTGAGAGGTCTCACTGATCATGTCAATGAGGAGACTCTTGCCGATAGATGAATGCCGATACAATGGGTTTCAGTATGACTTGAAGGCTCGATGTGATCTCCTAGCGATAGTCTCACTGATGTGCATGTTGAGGTCGATGCAACTTGTAAGCTCGATGGAACCTCTTGCCGATGGAGACAACTCTTGGCAACAACATGTAAACGGGTCTTGTGGCATCGGGGAGACACTTCTTATGTCTCACCGACATGCAACACAAGTTGATCGCTGTTGACCAAGTGAAGACTATCCGACGTAGTGAGATGTGGACCAATCCGAGAAAGCAGGATGTGAACTGTTTGCTGTGAAACCGTTACGACCGTTTCTATGTGGAAAGGGAAAACTCTACACGAGGAATTGGAAACATCTTCATTATGATGATGATGTTGAGCTGGAGATTGCTTTATGACTGTTGAGAATGAATGCATATATGTATGCATTGGATGTTTTGGAAGTGAGGGGGCTGATAAGCTAAGAAAGCTGAAGAGCCGACGAGATGTGAAGGTTGAGAGGCTAGCCAAATGGTCGAGGGCCTTGAGGCCTAAACAGAGGAGAAGAGAGAGCTCCTGATCATGAAGCATGTTTTTATTTCTCTTATGTTGATCTACACTATATATGTGATGGTATTGTAGTAGTGCGAAGATCATTTAGTTTGAGAGGTTGATCAAAAACTGTACAGCGAAATCTGTTGCTACCAGATTGTATCCATAATGAACAAGATGTAATCTCTGAAAAGGCTAAGAGCCTGAAACTGTATTGTAACTTTTTGTTGTTGAATAATACAATGGCTCAAACTTTGGAGAGTGGGGTTTTTTACTCGAAAGGGTTTTCCCTACGTGAAATCTTTGTCTTCTGTTTCCTATAGTATCTTTCATCTATGTTATTGCTTGCTGTTGAATTCACATGTGTTTTTCTCATAAGGATTAATGTGGGAAATAACTGTGTTTGTTTTCGCTTTAGGACATAGTAGTACGTGTCTTTGAGGCAATCTAATTGAAATGAAAGTGACTGAAGGCACTATTGTTTGGAGTTAGTATAAGATGTCCTCCAATTTTTCCTTACACCTTTACCTCTTTAGTAGTTATCATCTCAATTGTTAAAGGCAAACTAGAAGGACCTTCATCAGTTGTTGCCTTAGTGGCTAGTGCTGAAGTAGTAGAAGTAACCACTTGAGTAGTTTCGGTTGTTGGGTATATCATGGTAATAGGTTGAGCACCCAACCTTGATACTACTCCTGGAGAAGTAGCTTCAAAAGTGATAGTGGAATTTTGAAAATCCTCCACAACATTCTCAATTGTTGGTTTTGATTCTTCCACTTGAGCATTATTCTTTTTGAGTCTCTTGTATTTCTCTGGTTCAATAGTTGAAGATGATTCAACCTATGAATCCTTTCTCTTTCTTGTGGTTTTTCCTTAAGGTTGGTTGATGCGTAAGTCAATCCACTTTAACCTCCTATCAATAATCACCTATGAAACCTTGTTTATATTAAACTCTTCTTTCTCCATCTAGTTGATGGGCTCCAAAACTCTTGTTGGAATTTCATCTATAATATTGAAGTCCCTCATCTGAGGGATAGTTAACCTTTCATATCCTTTTTTCCTTACCTCAAGTTGATCTTGAATATCTACCCAAAAGTCCTCAAGGTGATGCTCATGATAAGGGAACAAAGATGCATACAGACCAGTCATCTTCCCCTTTGGGTCAAAATTCTTCCTTGCCCCATAAAACTTTAGATTGTGAGCTTGGAACTCCTTTGTTTTTGTTTTGGCTACTATTGTTGTTGAACATGAGTAAAAACCTAACTCAAGGGGAATGTGTGACAACCTGCTTTGTTCTTGCTTGCGAAATTTGCATTCACCTTCACTACCTGATGGGAGAATTCCATCATAATTATATTATAACTACAAAACTTTGGTAACTTGAACGGAGTCTTATCAAAACCAAATAATCTTATGTAGGTGTCCCTGGGATATTAGATAAACCAATTCCCCTGTTTTCCTATAAATGCCATTACTTCCTTAGTTAACCAAAAACTAATAACTCTCGTCAATTGATTGATAACAAAAGACAAGAAGGAATCATTTACTCTCCTAAAGTGTTTCTCCACCTCGATCTCCAATTGATCATAATATTTCCAGACTTTATTCTCACCAGGTGCTTCCCCAAGGACTCCTATTGTGTTCAAGCCTCATAAGTTCCCCATTCTAGCAACACAATGGATAACATAAGAACTCGTATAAAATACCTTGGTGTCCTTCACCTTGGTGATTTGATCATGAATGGTAGTAGATACCATTTTCCCCAAGTCCAAGTATTGTTTCCTATCAAGAATAATTTGAATAAAAGAGAACATCCAAGTTTCAAATGCATGCGAGTCTTCCTTCCCAAACGCTCTAGACAATAGTGTGATGATCTCCCCTACTTATGAAGAGAAGTCAGACCTCTTAGGTTTGGTGGGTAGTTTGTTTATTGACTTTTTCTTTGCTTTTAACCACCTCTTATTTATATATTTCTTATTGTCCTCCACATCTGCTTTATACTACTATAATGCCTCATCCTCTGTCATGATTTTGATGTTGGGATTGGGAGGTAGGTTAAAGAGTAGCCTTATTATCATTCCTAGTGTTAGATCAATAATTTCAATCCCCCAAGGATCAATACATTTCCTTTGAACTGGGTTATATGCATGTGCAATAGGTAATATGAACTCAGGACATTGCACAACTATTGGAAATGAAGCCACATGTGCCAATCCTAAATTAGCAATTTTCTTATCCCTCAGACTGAAATCTTCTAGGAAAGTATCTTTGACAATTTTCTTGAGGTCAATATGGCCAACCAATGTATCACTTATGCTCATCAAATCTAACCCAAACTTTGATACCACAGGAACTCCCTGATACTTATACTTCACAGTGAGTGAAAGTTGTCCTGGCTTCAATTTCTTGGCCTTTTGTTTTTTGGTACCTTCTCGGCATCAATATATCCCTCTTAATCAAACATTTATCTAACCTATAATAACAATATTCAATAGGCAAAGGGAAAGATTTAAATGAATCAAGTATTAAATGCACCCCACATTTTAGCTTGAAAGGAGTACTCATTTGCCAGATATCTCTCTCAATTTTGGGAGTCAGGATCAGGATGGAACCTAGAATATGAACATTACTAAACCCTATTAACAGACGGTCAAACATCAAATTCGATTTGGAACCTAGCACTAGATCAATCCATTTGGAACAGGTAAGGTTTCGTTCCAAGTTTTGATCTCGCAACAAGGGCGGAAGTTGGAGTTAGAATGACTCCAGGAATGCGAACTCCTCTTCATGCAAGGTTATGGTTTCATTTTGAGTTCTAATCTCGCAACAAGGGTTTGGTTCTTCCTTGAGGTTGATTGATGCATAAGTCAATCCGCTTTAAGCTCCTATCAATAACCACTTGTGAAACCTTGTTTATATCAAACTCTTCTTTCTCCATCTAGTTGATGGGCTCCAAAACTCTTGTTGCAATTTCATCTACCTCATATTGAGGATCAAGGGCGATGCCATCATTCGATATCCCTTCAGGTATATCCTCCTTAATATTGAAGTATCTCATTTGAGGGATAGTCAACCTTTCATAGCCTTTCTTCCTTACCTTAAATCGATCTTGAACATTGGCCTATAAGTCCTCAAGGTGATGTTCATGATAAGGGAACAAAGATGCATACAAACCATTCATCTTCCCCTTTGGGTCAAAATTATTCCTTGCCTCATAAGGCTTTAGATTGCGAACTTGGAACTTCTCTGTTGTTGTTTTGGCTACTAGTGCTATTGAACACGAGTAAAAACCTAAATCAAGGGGGAATGTGTGACAACCTACTTTGTGCTTGCTTGCGAACTTTGCATTCACCTCCACTGCTTAACGAGAAAATTCCATCAAAATTATCTTATCAATGCAACACTTTGGCAACTTGAACAGAGTCTTATCAAAACCAAATAATCTTCTGTAGGTGGCCCTAGGATATTGGATAAACCAATTCCCCCATTCTCCTATAAATGTCATGGCTTCCTTAGTTAACTAGAAACCAATATCCCTCATCAATTGATTGATAACAACATTCAAGAAGGCATCACTTACTCTCCTGAAGTGTTTCTTTGACTTCTTGAGCTCCAATTGATCATAATATTTCCAGACTTTATTCTCATTGGGTGCTTCCCCAAGGACCCCTACCGTGTTTAGGCCTAGGAAGTTCCCCATTCTAGTAGCACAATAGATAAAATAAGAAATCATATAAAATACCTTGGTGTCCTTCACCTTGGTGATTTGATCATGAATGGCATCAGATACCATTTTCCCCCAGTCCAAGTATTATCAAGAATAATTTGAATAAAAGAGAACATCTAGGTTTCAAATGCATGTGAACATTCTCAAACACTCTGGACAATAGTGTGATGATCTCCCCTACTTTCGAAGAGAAGTCAAACCTCTTAAGTTTGGTGGGTAGTTTGCTTATTGAATTTTTATTTATTTTCGACCACCTCTTATTTATATATCTCTTATTGCCATCCACATCTGCTTCATACTGCTACAATGCCTCAACCTTTGTCATGATTTTGAGGTTGGGATGGGGAGGTAGGTCAAAGAGTAGCCTTTTCATTCTCGATGTTAGATCAATAATTTCAGTCCCCCAAGGATCAATACATTTCCTTTGAACTGGGTTATGTGCATGTGCAACAACTAATATGAACTCAAGACATTGCGCAACTATTGGAAATTAAGCCACATGTTCCAATCCTAAATTATCAATTTTCTTAGCTCTCAGACTGGCATCTTCTGTGAAATTATCTTTGACAAATTGCTTGAGGTCAATATGGCCAACCAATGTATCAGTTATTCTCATCAAATCTGACCCAAACTTTGATACCACAAGAACTCTCTGGTACTTATACTTCATGGTGAGTGGAAGTTGTTCTAGCTTCAGTTTCTTGGCATTTTGTTCTTTTGGTACCTCATCGGCACCAATATCTCCCTTTGAATAAGAAATTTATCTAACCTATAGTAACAATATTCATTATGCAAAGGGAAAGATTGAAATGAATCAAGTATTAAATGCACCCTACATTTTAGCTTGAAAGGAGTACTCATTTTCTAGATATCTTTATTATTTTTGGGAGTTAGGATCAAGATGAAACTTGGAATATGAACATTACTAAACCTTATTAATAGATAGTCAGACATCAGAGTTGGGGTGGAACCTAGCACTAGATCAATCCATTTAGAATAGGTAAGGTTTCATTTTGAGTTCCAATCTTGCAACAAGGGAGAAATTCGAAGTCAAAACAACACCAAGAATGAGAACTCCTCTTTGTGCAAGGTTTTGGTTTGTTTTGAGTTTCAATCCCCCAATAAGGGTAGAGGTTAGAATCAAAATGATACTAGGAACAAGAACCATATGAGGGTGTAAAGTTGGGGTTCTATTTCAAAACTTGATCCCAAAACATGTGCAGAAGTCAAAATTGGAATGACATCAAGCACGTGGGTGATGAGGCAATTTTCAACAAGTTTACTAAACCTTCAGAAATTGAGATCGAGATTGACTCAAACATTAGAACCCTCCTAAAGGTCGATCCTAAACTTAGTCAATTTAGTTATTTTGGGGGTCAGACGCGGGGGAGAACAGAGGATTCAAACTCATATTTGGATTTACACAACTTGAAGATTTTCAAATTTTGAAGGATTGACCCAGTTGTATGGAAACCCTAGGTGACCTAGGGAACGACGAAATGAAGAAACCTACCCATAAAATGTGATAAAAACCAATAGCAAAATTAAGAAAAACATGACACAAGCAAACCAAACAACAAAAAGAAAAAAACAAACAAATGAGCAAAATAAACAAGTAAAGGAAAAAATGAAACAAGAAAAGGAAGAAATAAAAAACCCTACCTCGAAGGAAACACGATGGAAAGATAAGGTATGCACAGAGAAGGCCTTGAAGCTCAAACCCACATCCTATCCATTACTTTGTTTTGGATCTTACTCATGTAAATGAGAATCAATATATATATATATATATATATATATGGGTCTCACACATGTGAAGCGACCCATCATTAATACGGGTAGTTCGGGCATCGGGATCAGGATTGAATCCGACAAGTAAACCAGTGCAAAAATCCCAAAGGCAAGGTGAAAATTGGGATTAGGAATGCACTCGATACACGAGCCTTCAAAAAGTGCAAGGTTCTAGTTCCAATCTGAAACCCGAACCCAACAAGAAAAAGCACAAATGGATGCAAAAATCAGGATTAGGTCGAAACCAAGAACAAGAACCTTGTAAAGGTGTAAGGTTCCAATTTTGGTCTGAAATCCAATTCCAAAAAAGAAAAAGGAAAACCAACAAGCGATGATCACAGTCAGGATGGAACAAGGAAGGTGAAGCCTTGCAAGGAGTGAAGTTCAAGTTCCAACTCGAAACCTGAATCCGATAGGCAAAAACAAGGAAAGGAAAAAAATGTGGGAATCAAATTCATAATAGAGAGAACATAAACCTTGCAAGTTCAAAGTTCTTGTTCTAGTCCAAAACCCGAACTTGACAAGAACATAGAAAACAAGGCCTAGAAAAATACAACTCCCAAAGCCAGAACAAAAACATAAGGAGCAAAGAGCAACGAGGGGGACCCATTTTAGCTAAAAGAAGAAAATGGGGTGGTTATGCAAGGCATAATAGTGTGGTTATTGCGATAGATACTGTGCATTCTATGCCTTCCTCAAGGGAGAAGGCTATGTTTATTAAGTTGGACATGGCCAAAGCCTATGAATATGTCAAATGGGATTTTCTAGTACCTGGATTGATTTGGTTATGAGTTGTGTCACTTCCCCATCCTTCTATGTGTTGGTTAATGGGGATCCTTCTGAGCTTTTTGGGGCTTCCAAGGGCCTACAACAAGGGGATTCTTTATCACCATTCTTATTCATCTTGATGGTTGAGGGACTTGGGAGATTTATGAGATCCCATGTGGAGCCTGGGCTCATTAAGGGTTGATGTTGGGGCCATAATCTTCTCTCCCAGTCTCACTTGAAGTTTGTGGATGACACAACTTTGATGGGATTAGCTAGGGTGGATGAAGCAGTCAATTTGAGGAGGGCCTTAGATTATTATTTGGCTACTTCGAGATAGAGCATCAATGAGGGTAAATCCTCAATATATTTATTTAATACCCCTAAGATCATTCAACAGAGAATTGCTATGATTCTTAGGTTCTAGATTGATTCGCTACCCTTTGTTTATCTCTGTATTCCTTTTGCTATGCACACACTTCCAAGGTTGTTTTGGCATGATGTTATTGAGAAATTTCATAAAAAGGTTAGTCACTAGACTTGTAGGTGGCTCTCTACGATTGGTAGAGTTACTCTTTTGAAGTTTGTGATTCAGGATCTCTCATTCTATAGTTGCTTTATGTTATCTACCGCTGCTAGCTTTCTCAACGACTTTGAGCGTCTATGTCATTAGTTTCTTTGGTCTAGTAATAGCTTCTCAAGGAAGTGGAGCTTGGTTAAGTGGGAGGATGTGTGTCAGTTAAAACAAGAAGGTGGTCTTGGTTTACGACATGCTGATTTGAATGGGTAAGCTCTAGCGGCTAAACTTTATTGGAATTGGTGTTCTCAACAATAGTAGACTTGGGCTAAGATCCTCACCTCAAAATATCTTGGGAGTGTGGAGAGTGTGGATGTGCTTAGATACAATCTTTTGGGTGAAGGTTTTATGGTTTAGAGTACTCTAAAAAGGGGAGCTAAGTTGATTAAGCAAGGCTTGTTTTGGATTTACAAGAAAAGGTCAGAGGCTCTCTTTTGGTATGATTCTTGGGACAAGAATCCTCCTATTTTGAAAAAAACATCCTCACTTACAGGAGATATGTAGGGTTTTTTTGGAGGTTGACTGGAGTTGTGTTGAGGACTTCAAAACCCCTTAGGTTCTTAGGCAAGCTACTATGTATTGGTAGAAGGACCTGCAGGAGTGGCTTCCTAGGGGCTTGATAGAGGATCGTTAGGAGATTACTTGCATTCTTCCTAATAGATTTTGTGATTCTCTTTTGGAGAGGGATGTTCTAGTCTAGGGTCATGACTAGAAAGATAAGTTTTTTGTTGCCTTTGGTTATCAGGTGCAAAATAAACAAATTTTTAAAGGAGTGGGGGTCACTTAGTGGAAGCAAATTTGGAATAAATTCTCTTGGCCCAAGTGCAATTTCTTCTCTTGTCTCATGGTGCACAATAGATTCCTGACCTGGGAGAATCTTTGGAAGCACAATTTTCAGGGCCCCTCTATGTGTGTGTTGTGCTCTAATAATGATGAGAACATTTCTCATCTTTTTTTTAGTGTTATTTTGTTAGGGAGATTTGGTATTTTTAGTGGGATGCCTAGAATCAACCATGCAAGCATGCCTCTTCTTTGGATTATTTCTGGATTAGGTTGGGGAGTTCTCTTGCTAAAAATTCTTCCCTCCACATTGCTTGGACAATTGGTCCCAACTCGCTTATTTGGCATATTTGGTTGGAGCGTAACCACAAGAATTTTTTAGATAAGAAGCTTCAGGTGAGGCAAGTTTGGATGAGAATTTTGGAGGTTAATTAGGATACTTTAGCGACCAAGTGTGATTTTTTGGTCCTTGTGGTTCCTGGAGAGATGGGGGTGGTTAGGAGTTTTGGGCTTTCTATTTGTGATAGGGGTGGGCCTGGATCTGGTTTGGGTTAAAATATTAGAGGGAAGGTTTTGAGGGATAGTCATTAAAGGCCTCCTCCTCTTGGGGTGCTGAAGATTAATACTAATGGGTCCTCTAGAGGTAATCTCGGTCATGCTGGGGTGGGGGGCATTGGAAGAGATAGTTCTAGAGTTGTAGAGTTCTTCTTCTTAGAATATAGAGGTTAACACTCCAATAATTTCATGGAGACTTTGGCTATTCTCTTGGCTTTGAAAAGGGCCTGTGCCCTTGGGTGGAGAAGGATAATTTGTGAGTCTGATTCTTAGATTGTGATTGACTTGCTAAATAAATGACAATTGGAGGAGGTGAATTGGCAGTTGGCTATTGTGGTTCAACAAGTTATCTCTTTGGGTGAAGTGATGGATTCTATCACCTTCTGCCATATCCCACAAGAGTGGAATAAGGTGGCTAATGGCTTGGCTAAATAGGCATCTAAGTGGAGGGGAGATTGGAAGGTGGAAGATTGGGGTGGCCTTTCTGAGGATCTGTTGCAGGAGCTGGAGGAGCTAGTGACAAAGGATATGAGATGTTTCTTGGGTGTTGCTTGTGGCTCTTTGGTTGGATTTGGGCCTTGGGTGGGGCTAGTTGCACTTTTTGGCTTTGTATTGCTTTTCTAATTCAATAATGTTTTTACCATCTTTTTATTAAAAAAATTGCAAACTTGGATGTGTTGGTAGTTCAAAGATTCCATACAAAAGGCAACCATTATGACTGCTATGTAAGTAAAAGTCATGTTTGGGATGCATTAAAATATAAAATCATGTTTGGGATGCATTAAAGGTAACCATTATGACTGCTATGTAAGTAAAAGTCATGTTTGGGATGCATTACAATATAAAATCACATATGACACGTACTACAAAGATGTTGAGGTAGATTTTGCATCACTTTAACAACTCCTAGATACAAGTACAAACATTTCCAATATGCTTCATACCATGAATGCCAACAATGAAAATATGGTGGCAACAAATATTGCATCTATATTTTTTGAGGATGAACCTAATGATGAAATAACTCACTCCTCGTCATTTATGGTTAAATTACCAAATAAATGCCATGAGATAGAAATCATCAAAGAAACATTGCAAGTTATAAGAGATGAAAATGACACCATTATTGATTGGCCACAACTTGAATCCTCTCCAATAAATGAACATAATATTGAGGGCCTTTAAGACATGGATTTTCCTTCACTCTTTCCAAAGGGTATTGCACTACAATTGCAACCTCATTATAGACAAGTTGAAATGCATGAATATGTGTTGAACTTAATAAGGTTTCATGATAATAGATTTGGAAGCCATCCAAGATTTAGATATTTTGTTTTGAACCTTTCAATGTGCCACCGAAGCCAAGGTGTTGCCTCTATTTTTTTCTAGAAAAATGCATAGGATTGCATACCAATCACCATTGATAGTCTTTGTCTCCATATACAACAATTGCCTAACACTCAACTAGCTGAACAATTGATGCATTTTGGATCTTCCTTGAGATGTACTTGAGCATATTGGAATAAGTTTAATGGTGAAATTTTGAACATGATAAACCAAATAGGTTCCCCCACGCTTTTCTTCACATTAAGTGTTGTAGATACTAAATGACCTAATCTACACCAACTATTTTCTAAGGGCACAACATCAAGAACAAAAAGTTATAAAGATCGCATAGATAAAATTATTAATAACCCACATACCACATCCTTGTACTTGCATCAACACTTCACAATATTTCGTGAAGAAGTCTTAGAGAAGTTTTTTTGTGCATCTGGCTATTGGTATATATATGAATGGAAACATCGAGGTCTTCACATGTACATGGATTCCTTTGGCTTGAAGGTGCACCAAACATGTACAAACTTTCCTAGAGCAATCATGCAAATGTAGAAATAGCAAAAACATTTTTTGAAAAATATGCTAGTGAATGGAACCCTCATACTCTAGCCAACAAAAACAACACACGACATTGATCTTCGCAAGATGATCCATGCTTACTAAGAACACCTAAAATCTTCTCTACAAATATGCTTGTTGACTATGAAGAATTGATCAATTGTGTCTAAAGACACACCAAATGTTCTGAATCAATGTGCCTTCACAAAAAAGGCAAAAACCTAGAGTGTCATTATAGGGCTCATTGGCCTGAATGTGCTAACTCTTCTTTGTCCTGCGATGAAAATGGGGAAAAAAGCTTTTCCCCTGCACGTAATGGTGATAGGTTGAATATACATAGTCCATAAATGATTTCCATATGGAGAGCCAATATGGATTATCAACCTATCATTTCAAAAATGCTTGTTTTAAAATACATTACAAAATATGCATCGAAGGCAAAAAGAAAATCTGAAAGTTGTATTGATATGTTGAAACACATATGTAGAAATCAAACATTAGAAGACCAAGCTCTCACAACATACAAAAAAATCATGTCTGACATTATTGCAAGCCATGATATAGGTGCACAAGAAACATGCCATATGCTACAAAAGTTGCCACTTGTTGTATGCAATCACGAGTTTATGACACTTAATGTTGGTTGAAAAGTGTTCCATCAAATTAGAACAAACCCAAATGAAAATACTTTGCAGTTGAGTTATCTCCAATCATACATACAATGTCCTCTTCAAATGGAGATAATAATAGTCATTGAATCTACACAAGATCATTTTCATTTTCTTCCAAATGCAAAGGCTGCAAGTGGAAAGAAAGGAAACAAAAGGCAATTATCAGTGTCTTTTTTTGATTTAGTGCTATTCTAAAGGAGTGTTCAAAACATTTTGAGAAATTTTGTTGGAGTGAACTACTTCTATACAAGCATTTCCATAACATTGTCACAAACATAGGTGTCAACAAAGAAATAATTGTTTCAAATTGGAAGGAAATGAATACATAAATATTTTGTGTGGCATATTGATCGCGTAATCGATACAAAGGTTAATCATGAAGAGGAAGAGGAAAAAGAAAATGAAATAGATATAGGAAATACAATAAAAATGAATGAATGGAAGTTGTTATTGCAAATGGGTATTGCTAGTGTTGGAAATCTTATTTCCCTTGAAATGCTTGGAAGACATGACTTTGACATTATCAACAAGTGAGATGAGCGTACAATACCTCAAAATTTACATGACACTGCAAAACATTTCATAAGCACAAATAAGATGTCCCAGCAAGATGCCCAAACAACATTTGAATTTAATGATCTCCCATATCCACTCTCTCCCAAACAACAACTCACTCTTACCATTGTTCTAAAACATTGCAATGATAGTTCATTCGATAAACCCTTACACATGATCATACAAGGAATAACCGGTACATGAAAATCCTATCTTATTCATTGCATTAGAAATTCACTTTGCAATTTAGTATCAAAAGAATATAGCCCACTCCTTGTTGTTGTTCCTATAGGAATCACAACATTCAACATACATGCATGGACTATCCATTCAACCCTAAAGATTCCAATAAAAGAAATACAACCATTGAAGGGTCAGTCACTTAAAGTTTTTCAATAGGATATGAGACACATAAAATACCTCCTTATTGATGAGATGAGCTTCATAGGCCCAAAATTACTCTTGAAAATAGATAGTAGGCTACATGAAGCTTTCACCCACCAACAACACTTGTGTTTCAGTGGGACATCTACCATTCTTGTAGGTGACTTGGCATAACTACCCCTGTTATGGACAAACCTATCTACGCATCACATTCAAATGCGAAAGACCTATGTGAACAATTCACTATAATTATTACATTAGAAATAATTTTCTGTCAACAGGAGGACACTCAAACGCAAATTGAATTCTGACAAACTCTACAAAACATTCGTAATGTAGAGCCAACTGAACAAGGTTGAGAACTACTAATGAATCACACAAACACATTACTATTAAACAATGATAAAAAATATTTTGACCAATCAACGCACCTATTTCCTACCAATGATTTAGTTGGAACACACAACAAAAAATGCTTCAACTGCTAAATCGTCCTATTGCACTTAGTGTTGCAATAAAAACAACCACAAAATCAAACATTGATAATGATGTTGACCAACTTCCCCAAGAACTCCTGCTTTGTAGAGGCCAATGCATCATGTTAACTACAAACTCATGGATTCAAATGGGCCTTGTCAATGGGTCTCTTGGAGAGGTCTTATATATTGTCTACACAGTTACCTCTAAACCACTAGATTTACCATTTTATGTAGTAGTAAAATTTGACTTACAATGGCCCACCTTGGAACGTAAATGCCCCAACAACTATACCAATAACACCTATATATCTAGGTACTCATAGACAAATACCACTATGCATGGCATGGGCAATTACCATACATAAATCCCAAGGATTAACACTCAACAAAGCAACAATTTATATAGGTAAAAAAGAAAGACAAGGCTTAACTTTTACAAATATATCTAGAGTGAAATAAATAAATGGCCTTAGGATATATCCACCATTTTCCTTTGATCGATATTCAAGAATGAAAAATAATCCATATACAATTATCAAGAAAAAAGAAGAGTTTCAACTACATCTTCTCTCATTATGATGAGTGTAGGCACACATATGGAATTTCACCCTTCTTTGCATAAACTTTATTTGTTTTATTTTTCTTACCATCTTCATATAATACAAATTACTATTTGTATACTTACACACAACTTCATCACATGCAGGTGGATGTTATAAATTCACATACTTCTGCAACAATTGCTTTGATCATGCTACCAATATATTATTTTCTAACCAACAACTACTTTCACTTTTAATGCAACTTTTACCATTTAGATAATGTTAGCCTTGCATTTGTGATGTGGGTCCACTAACTTTTTCTTTGACTGTGTAGGAAAATTAAAAAAAATAGGAAAAAAAGTATGTGCCAGATCATTCCATATTAGCACATGGAACCATCAAATAGAAAATCACCACAAGTTGAAATAGCTACAAATCTTTTGTTCAATTTTCAATCTCCAAATATGTAATAGAGACATCTTGTAAATTTTGCAAATCACAACTAAACTTGTTGCAAATCTTTTATTTAGTTTCTAATCTCCAAAATATTTATTACAGACAGTTCGTATATAATGCAAACAAAAATGTATATATTTTACACTACTCTTCCTTTCCATATTTACTTTTATATATTTTTCTATCAACATAACCCTTGCACCCTTGATATAAGTGCTAGTTTATATACCACATATAAGAACCTTAATAAAAAAAAATGGAACATTCACTATTTCCACATGAGGATATAACCACCTTCCCAAATTTATTTTGAATTTACTTAGTATTATTTCTCAGTGTATGACTAATAAAAAAAAAAAAAACACTATGGATATATAAAGAGGTTTGTGGTAGATACAAAAATGGTAACAGAAATTTTGTTGGGTAGAGGTTTGTGGTAGATACAAAAATGGTAACAGAAATTTTGTTGGGTAGATAGATTGGATGCTAAAGGTAAGTTTGTAATAATAATAATAATTATCGCAAAATCCAGTGTCATTTCGTTAGCAAAATTGAGCTGACTGCCCTTTAGCTTCATATAATAAATCTCTGCGCTCTCTTAAGCCTAAAGCCCATTTTGGGGTGCTTCCTGAACGGTGGTTGTATTCATTCATCAGAGAGATTCCATGCTCAGTGCTCAACGTGTAAGTTCTCAATCCTTAACATGTGTTTAATAAAACAGTCTATCTTAACAACCAATCGGTTACTGCTTAACACGAGCAGCCAAACTATGGTCTATCTGTAAATCAGAAAATTGCATCAAACTCCAAAAAGGCTATCAGAAGATCGGCCTGTTGATTTGGGTTCCTTGCCTTTGTAATATTAAGGCAAGATGCATTCAAAATTCAACGGGGGATTCTCACCTGTTTACTGGAGGGTTAGTACGAGAATCTGTGGCCCTTTCCCCTGGATTGTCACTGCCGTCAAGCATCCAACACAAGTATAACCTGATATGGATTACATGGAGATTTAAATCTATCATCAGCCTTCGTTGAATAAAATTTCATTGCTGTAATGGATGAATGGGTTTGGTCTTGTGGGACAGTAGAAGAAGATGAACGGCCCATTTCTCATTTTTAGACGAGTTAAGGTAATTTTGATAGAAGATAGATTCATTAATTTGGAAGTAATCCATGTTCTGCTTAGACTAACTCTTTATAATCTTTATGGGAATCACTGCCTTTTTGTTTTAACTTAGACATCTGATTAGGTGCTTAAGGAATTTATATTAGATTCATGCTCTTGCATTCAATGCTATTACTTTATTAATTGTTTGATAATACAAAACCAGTAAAAGGAAGCCCTTGTTCAGATTTGGGGATTTGGTTTATCAGGTTTATATTATTCATCACATGCGCCATACCAAACCCTATTTAAATGGGACTGTTTAGATGCCTGTAACATTCATAAAAATCCTCCTTTTTGCAGATTTACTTTTCGTAATTCCAAGATTAGTAGTAATAAGCCAATCCATGTAGTTGCGAAATCTAGTGATTCATGCCGTACTGCACTATTTCACTTGATTAAAATGGATTGAGTGCAATAGCACAATCTGCTTATTGTGATCCAATGGAAGTTAAAATGCAGATAAATACCATGTGACATTATTCATTAGGTCATGTGAATGAGTAGTGGGTTCATTCAAAAGGAGATTGTGCAATTGCTTCTTGAAAGGTGGGCTGTTTCCTACCTTATTTCTTACCAACACGTGGATCATAAATAATTGATATTTCTTTGTTGATTCTATAGCTGTAACTATTTTGTGATGTGTCTTTACTATGTTTTTTGATCTTCCTGCTTTTCATGTATTGGAACAAATTGGTTAATTGAGGATTTGGATTTAGGTTGTCCACAAGGATACACTAGTATAAAAGTGACTACTTTGAAGGTATATTTAGATTTAATAATGGTGTATCATTGTGTCAATCATGATTTTTTAAAGGGAAAATCTGTAAATGATGGAATTCCTAAGCTAGGAAGAAAAGTGGTAGCTAATTGCAGGTCATCCTTCATATAAAATCAACCATAAATTGCTGTTATGAACATGTTAGTTTTATAAATTAGTTAATCTCAAGCTCAAAGCAGTGAAGATACAACGATGATGGTTTTGCTTGCATTTTTCACGTGCTTGAAAGTTGAATGCATGAATTTTTTCTGATGCTATATTCTAATATGATGTGTATATGTTATGGATAGAAGTTTGGGATATAATCATTAATAACTATCTAGATGTTGTTTGCACATATTTATCAGTTATGAGCTCATCTGCATTATCTTTGATTCAAGTGATCAATAATGTCAACTTTTCTGTCACCTTACTGTGCCTCAAACTTAAAACTCATTGACTAAGGTGTATTGATCAAATCCTTTGTGAGTCTCTGATTGTGACCAAAGGAAATCAGCCTACTTTGGATTATAAATTCATTGTCTCACAAGCTATGATAATAACAAAGTTAATGTTCATATTCCTTGCCTGGATCAGCTAAAATCTAAAATAATTTATTTCAGTCTAGATGTGTAAGATCGTTCATGAGAATGCTCACTAAAAGTTAAAAAAAACACTTTTATCTAAAACTTTCATCTATTGTAATAGACACTCGCTGACTACCTATAACTTCCTTCTCTTTGATCCAATCAAGTGATACATCTTAGAGTGCTTATTGAAAAACCAATTCCTATTCTGATTCTTTTGTTGAGGATTTATGCCTATAATTGCAATGCAAAAGACTGGTATTTTGATTACATGCCTACATAGACACAAAAACAAGATCACTTCTGCACTCTTATTTGGTGTTGCAGGCCACCACTGCAATGATATTTTTGGAATTAGTCTTGTAGGCTGCATCTAGCGATCACTTTGATATAAATCTCAGGTGCCGCTTGTTGGTATTCTTGAACGAATCATTCTATTTGTATAAGTTCATTGCCTTTTATTAGAAGGATTTACATGTTGTCCAACTTAATATGGTTTTTCCTAAAAAGGGAGCCCTCCTACATTTCTTGACCTTATTCTTGAAAACATAACTACTATATGGTTTTTAATCAGATGTTACTGGGTTTAGCCTCAAACTTATACCATTTAGAATTATTGTTGAAAGTAGAACCAGGCAAAAATATCAAGTGGCATTTGGAAAGATGTTATATTTTGTATAAACTATAAATTGCAACGTTTAAATGAAGGTATCTAAAGATTTGGAAACTATAGTGTTTACAGTTTATATTGGAGTTTTGTTTGCCAATTGGCAGATTGGTCCTGTATGCTTATAGTGTATATATTCAGTTACATGTTGAAGGACTGACCCTCAATACTGAGAGTAGACAGCCAGCCTTGCAACATAGTATCTTGATTTTAATATTCCAAGTTCTTTCACTTCCGTTCCAGCTATTCATATATTATGGTGTCTTTTAAGCTAGAGAAAACAAGAAGATTTTGTTTTCCATGAATGACCAAAGTCAGTCAATTGGACTGCAAAGTACAACCCGTTCAGATACAGCTATTGATGGGATGTCTAGAAACTATCTTTCTAAAGAAAAATAGAGCAAGCTGTCATACAAAATATACAAAGAATTACCAAAGAAAAGTAAACGCCAAACTCCTAAAAGAGGCACAATATCAAACTGTATTGGTGAAACCAGACCATGAAGACTAATTGTAGGTGCAGTAGTCTTCTTTTTATGGCATTATTTCATACGAACCCACAGAGTGAAGATCTGAGACGCTTCCTTCTTATGCTATATCAATTAGGCATGTACATTTGTTGCTTATTAGTCCACATGGACGGTATGCAGGATCAGGCAATAAGTCTCTACTAGATGGAGTTTGTTACTTCATTTTATTTTTGCAAATGCTGGTGCAAGGGTTGCAAATCTCACTCAAACTTTCTGGGTAATGTTTATTGTTGTTCTGTAAAATAAGTGCCATGTCTTGACACTGATTTGCTACTAGTGAAATCTAGGGTGTTTCGGAAATGTCCATAGTATTTGTATCATGAAAAAAATGCTAATGTTCAGTACAATTTTTGTGCACTCGTGTCTGGGCAACCATCTCAGAGAAAAAAAATACAGTTAAGGAACTTGAAAGACAACATCTGTTTGGATTTTATGTGGTCAACTGAGATAAGGGCTTTGAGACTGGACCATTTTGGTTATCTTGTACAGAGACTGGATAATCTTGATCTCAGGAAGCTTTGTGTTAACATTCTCAAATCCACTTTTGAATCTGTTTCAACATCTGCAACAGCATGCAAGATTTTTCCAAAAACACTCTTAACAAGACCAAACAAGAAAGCTACACACCTACAAACTATATGGATTCTACATTGACACGAAAATTGTATAATTCTCACATATCTTACTCATGACTGCTGTGCTCTCTGTAGTCGCTTTGCACCCATAGTTGCTGAGGCATGAAGGTTACCAATCTTTTAGTTCAAAATATTTTCTTAGTTCTGTACATAACCATTTTCTGAAGTTAATCATAGGAAGTGAAAAAGTTTATTGTAAGAGTTTAAATTTGGCAGATGTCTTTGGCCATAGTATTTGACAGCTTTGTTTGCTAGTGCTCAATTCTTGCACGTGGAATGATGAAAAATGCCACTCAATTGGAGTGAGTTTTTGATCAGGTTTACATAATCTATCATGCTTGATGATCTGACGTTTGAGTCACTATATTTGAATAAAGCCTTGAAGGCGAAGTTGAGTTTGGTTTGTTCATGTGGGCATCTCATTCAACTCAAACATTTGGTTGCCAAAAATGGTGCACAATGCTCCTTGCAGATGGTGGCCAATTAGAATTGCATGATGATGACCCTAGGGTAATCCAATCAGAGTAGCACTTGATGCTAATGTCATTTGAAGCTTGGTGGACTTGCTTATAGACTGAAATTTATCAGTTGTACTCTCTGTACCCAAACCTGTGTTTTTCACCAGAAAAATGAGTTGTGTTGGATTTAAGGCGAAAAGTCCTAGAAGACTTTGCTTGGCTAATTTAGTGCTCTTGAATGTTTTGGGAGAATTCAACATGGAAAGTCTCTGAAAAAAATTGGGGAATTTATATGAGGCCAAATCCCTGGTAAACAAGCTTTTTCTATGGAATAAGTTGTACACTTTGAGGATGAATGAGGGTAATTCTATTGCTGAGCACTTCAATGCATTTGATTTAACATGATTGTGAGCTAGTTACAATCAGTTGATGTGAAAATGGAAGATGACCCTGTCGTGTTCTTTCCTATTACCAAAACCATGTTAATGGCATGAAACCATAGAGTTGATGGTGCGCTAAATTGACAGTAGTGTATGAATGGTTTATAACAGGATGTGTTGTTATCCAATGGGTTATTGATGTGGAAAGATTTGTGCCTGTAGGCTGTAGCTATAACTGCCCAAAATTGAATAGGCCTACATGGCAAGTCTATTGATGACCAAAGATCCAACAAATGAGCCTAAACGACATGAAACATAAAACTATTGTATTCGATTGACATCACTAGACTAAAGTGTCATGTTTCAACCTTCTAGAACTCTCCATGTGTCCCTCATACTTGCCATCTGACATTTGCTAAGTGTTTGTTTGTTCGTTTGGACTAAAAACTATGTTTTCTGCCCTTAGTTATGAGTTTGCCACTTTACTGCAATGGTGAACATGCATATGCCCATGTGGCAATCTTTTTACTATCAAAGTGGCAATTTCATTAAAAGTGGTGAACTTGTTCAGCTTATCCATATGTGTGATTTAATGCAAAATTTTGAGTTTCCCTTTAGCTCTTGGCCTAGTTCTGCCCAATTTGGATCCACCAGTCACATTTTTGAATCCAAGGAGTTGAGATTTCTTCAAATAAGCTAGTTTTAGTCTTCTCATGGGTCCGAATTTTGAAGAAATTTGCACAGTCCATTGTGAAGTTCCATTGTTTGTGACCAATTATACTTATAGCCACCATTCAACTAGTGGTTATCTAGTATCAGTCATAGTTTTGCATCCCTTTTTCTATTCTCTGCATTCCTATCCTGATTTGTAAATCCCTTTCCTTGCTCTAGAGGCTAACCCATTGATTCAAGATCACAAAAAGAGGAAGAAGCAACTGTCAAACTTGGAAGGTCACCATTGCTAACTACATTCAATCCTGCTCTGCATCTAAAGCAATACTAGCACAAATGTGGAAATATTAGTTTATTAGATTAGATTTTCTTTTCTTAGCTTTGGAATTGATTGTAGAAGATTGTCCTCTGTAGCTTAGATTTCATTTGTTGATTTAGGAATTATTAGAGTAGAAAGATTAGATTTTATTTACTGTTTGTGCATTACTTCTTGCTATTACATTTAGAAGCTTTTTATTCAATCTCTTTTGCATTGCTTCTCTAGAAGAAATCATCGAAACACAGGAAGTTTAGTTTTCACAGGAGGCTTTCCCTGCAGCGCCTTTCCTAGGAACCCTATGAGAAATCAGAGGTAAGCTCTAAGGAAGCATTGGGTAATTCTCAGTGGATCTAGCTACCTTCAATCAATTCAACAACTTGCACTAATTAATCAAACAAGCTTCAATTTGAACATATTGTCATTTACATTGAAAGAGGCAATTCACTTCTTAGAAAAGAAATGTCTTCTTTTGGTGCTTTGCAAAAGATTGTATTCAAAAGATTCTTTGTTTATTTTATCTGCTTCTATGAAATTGGAAAGAAGAAATTTCTTCACTGCCTTTGTTCATTTTATGTATTTGTTGATAAGTCAGGAAGAATAAATTTATTCATTGCTTCTGTTATTTTCTAGAAAATACAGAAAAAAGGCTTTACATTCCAAAAAGAGTTAGTTAGGTGTATTAATTTAACTAATAGCTTCTAGTTATTTAATTATAGTAGATTAATTATAAATTTTTCCATTGTACTTAAAACACAAACAAGAAAAAACACAATAGAAAATGAAGAAAACAACCACAAATGAGTCATTCAAACCATTCATCAAGATTCAAACAATTCAACCATCATCAAACAATTCAACTATCAAATCCCATAATCTGAAAACAAACTGTTCAAATGCTCATTCAAACTGACCAACATGTTTAGACACCCTACAAACCATTTTGATTTAATCTCACACGTCTTGGGTTGTGACTTGATTTGGTGAGAGAGATATTGGGAGTGGCTCTACCTTTTTCCCTTGGTCTTCTCTTGGAATAGTTAACTGTTATAGGAGCTTTTCCACTTGCAAACATCACGTTGCAACCAATGTCGAAAACTTCATGGCTTGTCCAAGAAAAACCTTTACCACCTATTAATCACCTATTGCTACCTAGAGAAGAAGCAACTCAAACAAACAACCAAGTCAACCCGCCACTCGACCAACTTTTGCTACATCAACAACACTAAGTGCTAGACCTTCCAACCAATGTGAACATGTTTGTGTGTAACCATTTTGGTCTATATAATAACCATGATGTAGAAAGGAAGTGATCTTTCCCTAATTGTCTTGGTGCGTCCACCTATAATATTGTTTTAGCGAATATGCAATCCTTTGCTTAGTAATTTTTGAGAATTGACAAGTGGATGGTGAATGGTTGCTTCTTCCACAAAGACCTAAAGGACAAAAATCTAAACACTTTACACTTTTATGAACTTTATGCTAGTATTGGTTGCATGTAAGTGAAGTGTTGTTGTGTGTCTTTGTTGAGGTCTTTGTCTAGTGTGGTTGAACCCTATGATGTTCTTGTGCAGAATGAGGCATACATTGATGAAACACACACTTATATTGAGAGGGGGGCGGGTGAATCGGTATAACAACAATCTTTTACTTTTTCTCAACTTAATCAACCACAACAATAATACTTTAGACTTAATCATCCATAGCAATAATACACATGCAAGATCTAGCAATTAAGAACACAAGAAGAACACATGATTTACGTGGAAACCCTTGCGGGAGAAAACCACGGCAAAATATTGCTTATATATATAGATCTTCTTCATAGGCTCCAACCTACTTTAGGCATCGGCCCACTGGAGACTCTGATCCCCACAACTGAGCACCAACTCAGCAAGAGACACCAATCTCTTCTTTGATAGGCACCAACGTCCAAATTCTTCAATGGATGATATGTCTTCACAAGATCTAAATGTTGATACACTTTTCTTCACAACTCTGATCACAAATCTGATTTAGATATTGCAATGAATTCGCTGACAAATCTGATCACTATAATGCATTGCTTCCACAAATATTTCTGCCTTAATGTCTGCTCACAAATCTGCAATACATCTGCTCATGTATTTGCCATAATCTTCCTTTTGTTTCTTCTTTGTCTCCTCACCAAATCTCTGCCATAAATCTGCTAACATATGTCTCATAAAATTTGCGATGATGTCTTCACAAAATCTGCAATAATGTCTTCACAAAATCTGCAATGATCTTCCCTTTATTTCTTTTCTCTTCTCACAAAATTTATGCTAAAGATCTCTCATAAATCTGCTCACATATCTTTCATAAATCTGCTCACATATCTTTCATAAATCTGCTCAAATATCTTTTTATTTCTGCTCTTCATGTGAATAATATTCCTTGTAAATTGATTGCTTTTACCTCTCACAATCCTTTATTTATGCTTGCCCACATGCCTCTTCATCCAAGAGAGGTGTCTCTCCAAGGAGGGGTTGGTCCACTTAGCATCATTTAATAATTTTTATTTATTTTATTTTCTTTGCCAAAGGTGGCCGCACCATCCTAGGGAGGTCGTCCCACTTTGGGAGCCCCTCAAAATAAACATAAAAATAATTTATTTATTTTTAATTTAAACATCACCATCGTCCCAATTTCTTTAATTTTATTTATCACATTTTCAATTGTCATTGTTTTTGTCCATTGTAAATCTTTATTGGGTTTGATTAAGCATTTGGAATTGTGTGGAATTGAATGTGATCCTTGTGAGTTCCTCTTCTTTTGTGGAGACTTCCTACTATAGCTTTTGCATGGTTTAAGTACATCCATCCTTAGTTTGAGAATGACCTTCTAGGATAGGGTTAGCGAAATGTATGTTGTACACCATGAGATTTGTTACCTATTCCATGACAAGATTGAAATTCTTTTCCTTTGCCTAAAGAGCATCTTGCAACTGCTGATTCTGGTGTTGAAGATAGTTTGAGAAAGACCTTCTAGGATAGGGTTAGCAAAATGTATGTTGCACACCATGAGATTTGTTAGCTACTCCACAACAAGACTGAAACTCTTTTCCTTTGCTTAAAGAGCATCTTGCAGCTATTGATTCTGGTGTTGAAGATGCTGAACCTCTTCGAGTAGTTATTTGTTCTCATCGAATGATAACTAAAAGGGATTCTGTCATCTAGGGGTTGTTTGCCATTTTATTCACCTTGCCCATGACTGCAAAAGTGAGGGTATGAATGTGTTTGATTATTGATACCAATTCTCCTAGTGTAGATGCTAATGATAGGTGGTGCAACAAACTTTGAGGCTCTAATACCAATGATTTGCACTGAGCCTTGGAGATTAACGGAGAACAATCTACAACTTAATATAAAGGTTGCTTGTTTCGAAGAATTCACTCCATTGGCAATGGGCATAATTTCTTTATTGATTAAAAATTGAAAGAGTATATATTCTTTGTATAGGTAGTTTTTCTTACTTCTTAAAGTTAACTGGTAGAGGCCTGGAGGATGTTCGTTGTAATCTTCTTGATTATAATATTGGTTTTAGGGGAAACTATCAGCATATTTCAGATTTCCTTAACAAATCATTATGTTTGCTGCCAACGAAAAGGGAAAACATTGTTTTTAATGCTACTATATGCTTTCTGTTTCCTTTTGAATGTTTCTGAATTCCATCATATGTATTGAGTACTCTATGATTTATAACTGCTTGTAGAGTGAGTTGCATTCAAATAAATAGAAATGAAGTTGTGATTTACAAGAACGTTTTTGGAAACTAGATGAACTAGGTTAAACTTAGATTTTCATGCTCCTAGTTATGGTGTATTTAGGGTTCTCTTTGGTTGGCACACATGTAAGGAGGCAGAATTTAATACACAACTATAGATGAAAGGACCGATGATTACACAGCTTCAAATCAACCTACCATTATAGTGTTCATTGAAATCGATACTACTCTTATACATCCCTCATCTTAGTACTAGTTATTCAATTGAAGCTTTAAAAACTAATTCTGAAGACCACCCACCCTGAATCAGGCTATAAAGCAAATTAGTTAATACAAATTGGAGTCAAAATTGTGTTTCTGTGCCTATCAAAACCCAGCTTAAAATATATTAAAAGAAAAATTATGAGTATAAGGGGGAAAAATAATATGCATGCATTCATTAAGATGTATATGTGTTTGATATTGTTGTATGCCAACCTTTTTCTTCATTTTCTACTACATTTCCTGTCTTAGCCAAGGTTTTGTCAACTGCATGCTCACCCATCTGTACCCTACCCGTCCACATTTTAGCACAAAATTCCTCATTGAACTACAATAGTGGTTCATGATCATCTGAATCATGTCCTTTGACTTCATTCATACCCACCCATCTCTGTTCTACATATCTTTTCTTTCTTTCCCTGCAAAGGAAGACTCGACTGCTTATGTCTTAAAGATGGCTAATTTGTGAGCAATATCTGCATCTGCTTTCAGTCACACATGTAGTGTTGAGTCTAACATGTTACAGTTGGACAATGTATAGGGTGGATACCACGATGAGAACTAATGAGTTTTGGACCATTCTGAGTTTATATTTTTTTTGATTTTGATATTTTAGTTTAAAGTTTTTAAAATTCAGGCTTTTTGAATAATTTTGATGATTTGTTGAATTATCATTTGGCTTAGACACATTGATGATCCGGTGATCCATATGTTGTATTATAATTTATGACATAACATTGTGTTATAAAATTACAAGATATTAATTGCATTTCAGTGTTTGCTTCATTCAATCTAGATGGGTTGCAACATTGTGCCATAAGTGTTTTTCATTATATCATTATCATATGCTTATTTGATTATCTCCATGTCTATATAATTTATATGTGGACATGTACGCATGTGTAACAAATGCATGAATGTTTCCAAATCCTTAATGAACACATTTGGAAATATGCTGTACACACATTTTCTCTATACACACACCCACACTCCCACTTGAGCATCTGCTCTTGGTAACTTTAGCTCCCCATCTGATGTAGGCGCTTCACTAGGCATCATGGAAATGTGGTATTATATCTAAGAAAATGGAAATTGTGGTTTATTTTGATAGTTCGTATATGTGTAAGTTTGTGGTTAACAGCTTGTGGTAAAAGCAGTCAATGCAGAGGGACTCTTTTTTTTTTTTTTGTTTTACCTGAGGAGTTTGATAAGGTGCATCCCTAGACATCATGGAAATGTGGTATCATGTTTAAGCAAATGGAAATTGTGGTTTAGTTTGCCAGTTCGTATATGTGTAAGTTTGTAGTTAACAGTCTATGATAGAAGTCACTGCATTTCACTGCATTGAGGAATTAGCTATAGCAGTTGTGGTAGTAGTTTTGTTAGTAGTCTTTTTATCTACTATTGATGATTGAGGTTGATTGAATTAACAAAAGTTGGTAACTTGGATCGTGAAGTGTCTATGGGTTGATAATGTGTTTAGTTATAGTTGTTTTGGTTTGTGGTAGGTTATTTTGGGTTTGTACCAAGGGTAAACATTTGGGAAGGGTGTGATAATCATTGTAGGTGTTATGTCCCAAAATCGTAGGTCCTAAATCCTAGAACCCTTTTCTACCTTTAAGGCCAAGATTTTGTCTTCAAGAGGGTAAAATGGGGGTTCATTAGTAGACTTGGGATGTTTAAAGACTAAATAGTGAGAGTGGGTAATCTTTCCTAGACTTTGAACTCAACTTAAACTCAAGAGGGTTTTCCTAGAGGCATCTTTAATAGGGTTTTAATTCAATTATAATGTACAATAAATAGAACAAATCAACAACTATACTTAGATATACAGTTGACCCCTATAATTGACACTTGACCCCTATATTTGTCACTAGGTCAAGGTTAGTTAGCTGCAAAAGGCCTCTTATATAGCCGATAAAATATTTTGCACAATGCATTTACAAATAGTAACATTATTATAATCCCTTGAGATAGTTCCTTTTAAAATTTCATAGACATCAACAAAGTATAAAAATGTTAGAAATGATTCTCAAAAAGTTTAGCAGTCCTGCTTGCTTAAGATTTATCCCTGGTTGACATTAATGAACCATAATCAACATAAATAAAATCTATTTTCTACTCCTATTATCATTGGTGGTAAGTTTTGTTAAATTTTAATGTATGTGGGAGGTCAAGGTCTTCAAGACCGATGCCTTATTGGGTCACAGAGTTACATTCGACCATTAAAACTAGTAAACAAGAAATTATAGCTTTGTTGGGGCCCAACATGGTTTTCATAACCTTATTGGAGCTTGACGTGGTTGTCACAACCTTGTCGAGGCTTGATGTGGTTGTCACAACCCTGTAGGGGCCCAACGTGGGTTTCATAACTCTGTTTTGTAAAAGTGTTAAGCCTTTTTGTTGGTGATTTGGTGTGGTTTTGAAACTTATGTTAGATTTTAGATTTTGACAAGGTTCTCACAACCTTGTTGGAGCCCAACAGGGTTTTTGAAATCTTTTTGAAGAATCAAAGAATTCGGCATTTTCAAAGGCTCGTCGACAAAGTAAGGTGGTTCGTGAACTTGTGTTAGCTCCTAGCAAGGTTCTCATAACCTTGTTAGAGCTTGACACACCTTTTTGAACTTGGTGAAGACTCCAAAGAGGGCATGTTCCTGGGCTTGGCGGAGATTTGAGATGGTTTTGTCACCATCAGAAGTTGCCGATGGTTCTTTTGCCACCATGTGTTGTTGATTGTAGAGAAGATGAGGGAAAGGGAAAGTTTTATACTTGTTGGAGTTTTGGGGTGGTTTCAAAACCACTTGCGGAGGCCGAAGGGGTTGTAATAACCCGTAGTTTTGCTAACACAAAGGGATTGCCAAGATGTAGAAAGGAAGCTCACGGGAAGGAAAGAAAAGACACCAGTGTCATTTTAGAAGATTTTCAAACAACTTGAGCGTCAAGCCTAGTGGTGTTAAGGGCATTAACTTGCCACCTACCTATAGCTGTTCATCCACCAACCTGCCCCTGCTTTTTTGAGCATCATTAAGACTAGAAGTGACATTTGCATGTGGGTATGGGATTCTATACTCCACAGGTATAGTAGGGACATGATTAGGCATGTTCTAAGGCACAAAAAAGATTGAGAATTTTGACAAGAAGGCATGGTTGCCGCTTGCAGTTGTGGGAAATTGCAGATTTTTAGGGCCCCCATGCAAGACTGCACATTTCCTTTTTGGGTGACCTGTAGTGAGTATATAAAGTTTTGTTTACATTTTCCAAGGGATGCAAAAATTAGTCAGATTAAAGCAGAGAGAAGAGAAACACTTCTAGAAGCTATTGCCTTGTTCCAGTGAAGAAAAAGACATTAATTTTGTATTTGATGACTTGGGTTGATCCCAAATTGGTAATGAAACATTGCAATCCTTGAAGAAAGAGTTTCAAACTGTGGAATTAACATTGAGTGAGTGTCTCCACTAGTATTATGTCTATTTCTTGATATATGTATGATCAATTTGTCATCTAGAAGGCTATAAAAACTTTGCAAAGCTTTTGTAGAACATCTATTCATGATACTAAAGGAAACGTTTAGGTCTATTAGTGGATTATTAAGTAGACTCATAGTTGGCAGACTTAGACTCAGCAAAAACTCAGTAGACCCAAAATTTATGACTTGACAAAGACTCGAGGAAAACTTGGCAACTTAAAAAATTGCTTAAATTTCTTAAAAACCACTCCTTTTTTGCAAAATTCAATGAAAAATATATCCAACGAGTCAATAAATGAGTACAAAGTGTTTTCTATTAAATTTTGATTCATTTGAATACAAAAACGCATCATCATGCGAAATCCTAATATAATAGTTAGTTGGCAACTATTATGAATTTATATGATTGCCTTTGAAAATCATCATCATAATTCATAAATTACATTTTACAACATTTTACATCTTCCTCTCCCCTAGTCTAGTGAAAACTTTGGGAGAGGTTCTAATCCTTGCAGTCCATTGTAGCTCTTCACTCAACATTGAAGGCTGTGTTCGTGGCTTTGACTTAACCAGATCGATGGCCTCTGATTTATTGTCTACCTTTTTTATGCAAAGATGAAGGTTGTATTGCATTTATAATAATAATGGCATTTGAATATTTGATACTGATAGTGTGATACTTCATCATTGATCGATGGTATTATGGTAGTGATAAAGATAATTGTCTAAGTTGTCGATTCTAGTCTCCACTCCCAAATCCTCTCATTGTAATCAAATTTCTTATATGAGAAGGGATCCCAATAACTAGTGGGGGTTAGGAGTGGAGACCCCAATGGGGTTGAGGGGCAGTGTCCATCATGGGGGTTTGGGGACAATGCCACTGATAGGGTTGTCGTGGGGGTTTGGGGGCAATGCCCATAGTGAAGTCGAGGGGCAGCACCCTTGATGCATTCCTTGCTGCAATATACAGAGGGGTCAAGGGGTAGTGCCCTTGCCACCACGCCCAAATTAAAGCCTTTGAAAACATACAAAACTTCATGTCGCACACCATTTTCACAATTTTTCACTTAAGGGAGAAATTAGGTATTTGGCACATTTTTGTTTGTTAAAATGTTTTAAAAAAATGATTTTTTTTGTTTGAGTAGAGACTCGCTGACAAAAACTTTGCAAAAAACCCCATGAGTTTTTTGCCGAGTTAATCACGAAGAAAAAAAATTGGCAAGTAATCATTGAGTCTACCAACTATGAGTAGAGTCTTTAAATATTCTACAACTATTTGTTGTTTCTCTTAATGCATGTGTAGAACCTAGTTTGCTTGTGTATTTTGAGATGCAAGGTCTTCTACGAAATCTTCATCTTAGAATACACAAGCAAGATTGAATTAACTCATGACTTTGTAGCCCTAACCAATCCTGGTTCCATAGTAAGGATTTTATCATTGCAAGATTGAATTAACTCATGACTTTGTATCCCTAACTAGGATTGGCACCGGTTTACTAAGCTGCATTTCTCATCACCCAACATTTAAACAAAACATTGATAATTATTCTCTTTCAGTTGTGGTGTTAGTGTGTCCTTTCATGTATGAGTGTATAATAGCAATAAGGGTTCTTATTGGTATCATTAAGTAACAATCTCCTAAGATTCTCTATGAGAGGGACAACCTCTCCAACCAAATGTTCTATATTCGAATTCCTAGGGACTAGCCAATTCCTTGTATAGTTTTTGAATTCAGGCCTCAGGAGCATAGGCAACTGAGTTATCAAACCCAAAAAAATCACGAGGGGGTTGTGACTCAACGATCATTGACAAAGTAGGAACAGGATCCAAAGATGATTGTGTTGTAGTAGTTCCTTGGGTTAATGAGCTAACAAACCCAAGTTCAACATTGGAGCTATTCAAAGCATGAGAAGCCATGATTCGATAATTTTTTCTCAAAGGAATGTTAAATTGAGAACATCGGGTTGTGAAACTCATAAATCAAGTATAAGTTTCAGGACATACAAATGTTCCTAAGAAGCAAAAGATAGAAGGTGATGACAAGATGAATATGTTGATGATATGTTAGTGTAAGAGAGGGGGACCAACCACGTTCAAGGCCCCAGGTCACAGAGGGCCAAGAGTGGAAGGCTTCCCTAACCTACCTCAGCTTAGCAAGATGTTGGGGAATGCGGGACAAGAATGATGAGGACTATAAAGTCCTTCAGTCACCCTACAGACTTGAAATGCAAGATGGGGCTAGGTGAGCCGGTTTTCGAGTTCAACACTACGCTTCAAGAAGCTCTCTGCCTAAGGAGTGCGGTCCTAGTCTCTCAAGTGTGCTGGCATTCGTACAACCAGACAACTAAAGAGACAAGTTCGAACCTAAGAAAACAAGCTAATGGCCTAGCTAACTACTACTAAAGGGCCAAAATAATGTGATTAAGTAAACAAAATACTCTCTAGTGTGGTAAAGCAAGAATATGAGAGTTAGGGTGACAAGAAGGATCTCACAAAGAAATTCGTTCGCCAGCTAGCTCCTCGAAAGCACGTTCACCTACACACACAAAGAGGAGGAAAATGTTGGGTGGCTGTATAGGGGCCTGCCTCAGTTAGACCCTCGTTTAGGTATTTCCACCTCCATGGACAGCCAAGAAAGCGAGATGAAGAAAATAACGTAATTGAAGAACACTAAAGCACTGCAAAATAGTAAATGCACTTACTCTACCAAGTAATAGAGGAGAGGAATGGGAAGCTTACTACCTCCACCAAAAGCACTCAATGCTGATAGGGGAGAGATTTAGAGTACTCGAGCCTCTGCTGCAATGGTGTGGTCCCAAACTTGCTCTACTGAAGTGATGGAGTGAAGATATTGCTGCTATGGAGTGCAAGAGTGCTGCTAGAATGCTTGAAGTGAGTGCAAGAGAGTGTAGGTGAAGTGAGTTGAAAGCTTAGATGTGTTAATGTTATAACAGCGTCGGTTGATCCTTCCAGCTCACATTCCTTGAAGAAGTCTTAAATTGAATGTAGCCATCGGCTATTCAATTTACCTCTTATTATTCGTGTCTCATGATTTGGCCGACTTGTAAAGGTTAATTTCTAAGGCCAACTTCTTTGTAAGAGGATATTAGAATACATTTATTGTGCTAGGCCGACATCTTTAAGGAATTATGTAATGTTCATTTGAGACCGACCTTTATTAAAAGGTTATTCGTAATTTATTAAGGCTGACTTGAAGGATCTTGAGGCAGGCGGATCCATCACTCACTCGTATATATACATTCTCCTTATTTTCTTTCATGATCACTATGAAGACGAGTTCAGTTATTTTTCTTATCAGCTGTGCATTATATAGGGTGGACATATCTGATGCCAAAGTGCAAACTTGCCTATCAGCTGTGCATTATGTACCAATTCGTTGACTTCATTCAGGCACGAATTTACCAGATCTGCAACATAATTAGATGCGAATATTTATGATCTGATCAAGGGAGTTTATATGCCAAGAGTGGAGCTATAGCTTTCGGTTCTGTCAGGAGTTAAGCTCGAAGGCATCTGTACAGGGACATCAAGCAAGAACTTGCCAGATCCGTGATATTCTTCAAGAGAGAACCCGTCTGGAAGTCAAGCTCAAGAACTCGAGGTACTGATTGATGCGTTCCTTACCAGTCTGCAATAATGCGAATATAACAGATAGTGCGAATTCACCAGTGCACAAGCTGAAGACCTTCAGTGCTAAGCGAACACAATTGGTTTTGTATTCCAATAGACAAGGTGTGATCTAGAGCTTGTCATATGTTATTCTTTATTGCATGATACTGCACATCGGTCTTGTGATAGACCTTATTGTAATTTGCAAATATTGTCACTGTTGCATCAAATATAAGAGAGATCTTTGTTGCTGGGTTTTTCTCCCTCAAGTGGAGGGTTTTCCCAGGGTATATGCTGTGTTGTGTTGTCTGATTTTGTTTGAATTTTCTGTGCACTAATCTGATCACATAAATTCAACATGGTATCAGAGCGGGTTTGAGGATCGTGTTCAGATTAGTTGCATGACTTGTTCACCAGAGATGGAAACCATTTGCAATCTGCTCCAGATCTGCAGGGAAGAAGCCATCTGTTTTTGCTAGCACTGTGGGAAGAAGCTATCTGGTCTTCAGGAACAGCATATCTATTCTTCCTGTAGCATATATTATTGCCACAGTCATGCCTATGTGAACTAGCGGTACTATATGTTTTTCTGGGCGCTTATATACTCTTCAGAAGCGAGTATCATTGAATTAGGATAGACTGTGGAGAGTGGATGTATGGGACTCAAAGGAATCAGGGATACAAAGCTTGGCGTGTCATTTGCCTCTCTGACATTTCTGTTGCTGCATGAGTGCTATTTTTTTTTAGATCATATGTTTGATATCAGGCTGGTGATTTGACGAGCATCATGTCCAGTTGTTTTCTGTATTCCAGGTTCAGCACTACACTCAAGGAGATTCTGATCTCAAGAGATAAGTGTTTGTTTTTGTAGTTTATACTCTTTACTCAGTTTGTTGAGTTGTGCAGATTTGATAATGCCTTATCATGTGTGTAGTAAAGATTATGTTTCTCTTGAATTGTGATCCAATAGATGAGATCATGTGGTGTCACCTCATTCATTGTGTATTGCTAACCTAGTGGATTGCAGTTGGAAACAGAGTACATTGTAAATTTGAGCAGTCATGGGCCTTGTTCAAACTTAACCTTGTCATGAGTCTGTGTTCGAGTCATGAAGGCTGTGGATTGATCTGAGCATAAGATCAGCATGCTGTGTTCAATAATTGCTTTCATCAGAATGTTAAAGAAGATAAGTATTTTGTGTTTTGTTGAAATCACATTTCTATTTTTTATCATGGGCCTGTGTTCAAACCGTAAAAGTTGCATGTTGATCTGTGCTTTAAATCAGCGTATGAACAAGTACTCTTCATTTGTTGTATCTTGGACATTGTGTGTTTAGTATAAGGAGATTGTTACTTCTCTTAAGTTGTGATTTCTAGGTCAAAGATCCTTTGAATACTTCAAATTATCTATTGTAAGTTGATCTAGACTAATCGTGTAAATCCTTGATGTATGTCTTTAAGATAAAAATCAGCAAAAGAGAAGAGATTGGTATCCTTATGTTGTGATAGGTTGATCACATCGATACCCTTCTCCAATGCATGTGTTGTGATAGAATCTTGAACTCTTGGGAGAGTTGATTCTACATGCCAACCGTTTAATGCATTCAAGAAATCTGCAGCTGTGCAGATCATTCTTTTATTGTGCAGAGATAGGCACTCTCGAGAGGAGCAAACAAATGAATGAACGAAGGAGCTATATCAAATCTTATAGAGATAAGTTCCTTTAACCCTCTAGTTTGATCTTTTGATTGATTTATTTATTCATGTTCTAACATTGTGCATAAAAGCTTATGTGTTCATGTTATAACCTGTGATTGTAAATCTTGTATGATTCCAGTCTTGTTATTTCCTTGGGTAATTACAAACTGTTAAGTAATCTCTCTCTAAAATGCTTGTAGGAGCAAGAAGGTGATGAGAAATTGCTTAATGATGTGAGAAAGCCATGCCAACCAAAGAAATAATCAAGTAGCCTTGAGGACTGAGCTGATGGCCAGAGGGAGCTCACTTCCAGAAGTCTTCTTTGCAATCTTTGGAGCAAGGATCAAGAGGGAGTCTTGTAACTCACTGAGAAGAAGTGAAGATTGTTGCTAAACCCTTGGAGGATCCCTTCAGTTGCTGAGATCAGATTTGCTCAAGATTGCCTTCTGAATTTGCCATTGGTAGCTCCGCAAACCTATTCAGAATAGTGAGATCTGAGATGAGATCGATGAGGACTATTCTGAACTCTCTTCAGTACCAAGGTGTGCACTGGAAAACATTTATCTAAGTCAAAGTGTTGCAGTCAATCTTGGACGAAGAGGTCAGAAGGTTGATGCAAGTGCCTGAAGATTTAGAGGGAGCCTGCTGAGCCTGAAGAAGACGGTAATCTTGCTGCAGCTAGTTCAGATTTGGTGGATCCTACGTTGTACAGACAGCTGATTGGATCCTTGATGTATCTAGTTAACACTAGACCTGATATTTGCTATGCAGTGAGTGCACTTAGCCAGTTTATGTGTGATCCGAGACAGATACATCCTGTTGCAGCTAAACATATCCTGAGATACTTGCGTGGCACAGTTGGATATGGGTTGAAGTATACTTCAGATGCAGACTTGGAGTTACTTGATTTCACTAATTCTGATTGGGCAGGTTGTGTCACAGATCGAAGAGCACCTCTGCTGTTGCTTCAGTTTAGGTTCTGCTATGATTTCCTGGTGCAGCAGGAAGCAGTCTTCTGTAGCACTGAGTACAGTAGAGGCTGAGTACATTACAACTTGCATGGCAACTCGAGAAGCAGTGTGGCTTCGTAAGCTCCTTGCAGGATTGTTTGGACAATCAATGGAGCCCACTATTACTCATTGTGATAATCAGAGTTGTGTGAAGCCTTCTGTCAATCCTGTGTTTCATGACAGAACCAAGCATGTTGAGATCAAGTACCACTATATCGTAGATATGGTAATAAAGGCTATACTTGAGGTACATTAGCACCGATGAGCGACGGCAGATATTCTCACCAAGCCTCTCGCTAAAGTTCGCGGTACTTCGACAAGCTTGGTATGGTGGAGAATCCAGCCTTGACTGAGTATGAGTCTCAGTATCAGTGAGCCTTGCTTAATGAGTTCTTCTGTGAGAGAAGTTCGAGGTGAAATCCCTTGTTAATGCACTTTCTTCTGTGACGGAAGAATTTGAGGTGAAAGCCCTCGTTTCCACCCTCTGAGAGAGTCATGGTGGATGTCATGTGTGCGACTCCATGACATATCTTGTACTTGTGTTTCACCCTCTGAGAGAGTCATGGTGAAAGTCACTTGAGGTGACAACATCACGCAAGTGATGAACACTTGTACTTACTATTGCATCTTCTTCTGTGACGGAAGAATTTGAGGTGAAAGCCCTCGTTTCCACCCTCTGAGCTGAGTCATGGTGGATGTCATGTGTGTGACTCCATGACAACATCACGTGAGAGTCCGTGATGATCTTTTTGTGCTTGTGTTTCACCCTCTGGGAGAGCCATGGTGAAAGTCACATTGAGGTGACATCATCACGCAAGTGATGAACTCTCGTACTTAACCATGTGATGGTTAATATCACATTGAGGTGATATATCTCTCTTTATATCTGATTGCAGGCAGCAGTGGCAGATAAACTTCATGAGGAGATAATTTTCAGCTGGAAGATCTCTCCCTAGCTGAGAGGGAGTGTTAATGTTATAACAGCGTCGGTTGATCCTTCCAGCTCACATTCCTTGAAGAAGTCTTAAATTGAATGTAGCCATCGGCTATTCAATTTACCTCTTATTATTCGTGTCTCATGATTTGGGCGACTTGTAAAGGTTAATTTCTAAGGCCGACTTCTTTGTAAGAGGATATTAGAATACATTTATTGTGCTAGGCCGACATCTTTAAGGAATTATGTAATGTTCATTTGAGACCGACCTTTATTAAAAGGTTATTCGTAATTTATTAAGGCCGACTTGAAGGATCTTGAGGCAGGCGGATCCATCACTCACTCGTATATATACATTCTCCTTGTTTTCTTTCATGATCACTATGAAGACGAGTTCAGTTATTTTTCTTATCAGCTGTGCATTATATAGGGTGGACATATCTGATGCCAAAGTGCAAACTTGCCTATCAGCTGTGCATTATGTACCAATTCGTTGACTTCATTCAGGCACGAATTTACCAGATCTGCAACATAATCAGATGCGAATATTTATGATCTGATCAAGGGAGTTTATATGCCAAGAGTGGAGCTATAGCTTTCGGTTCTGTCAGGAGTTAAGCTCGAAGGCATCTGTACAGGGACATCAAGCAAGAACTTGCCAGATCCGTGATATTCTTCAAGAGAGAACCCGTCTGGAAGTCAAGCTCAAGAACTCGAGGTACTGATTGATGCGTTCCTTACCAGTCTGCAATAATGCGAATATAACAGATAGTGCGAATTCACCAGTGCACAAGCTGAAGACCTTCAGTGCTAAGCGAACACAATTGGTTTTGTATTCCAATAGACAAGGTGTGATCTAGAGCTTGTCATCTGTTATTCTTTATTGCATGATACTGCACATCGGTCTTGTGATAGACCTTATTGTAATTTGCAAATATTGTCACTGTTGCATCAAATATAAGAGAGATCTTTGTTGCTGGGTTTTTCTCCCTCAAGTGGAGGGTTTTCCCAGGGTATATGCTGTGTTGTGTTGTCTGATTTTGTTTGAATTTTCTGTGCACTAATCTGATCACATAAATTCAACAAGATGATGTTGTAGAAGCTTGTGAAGAGATTGTAGAAGATGAAATGCTTGTTGAAGGAGTGAATCTGAAGAGGAGATGAAGAAAACGACCATATTCGGGTTGGTCGATCGAAGAGGGGGTTACAACTTGACCACCAATGAGAAGTGTAATGCCTTTGTAGGTTCAGCGGCAGGAATCTGCCAGGCACGTAAGTGTGTTGCGCAGGCATCCCCGACAGAAATTCCCCCACCGATGCTCAAAATAGGCACCAAGTGGGATGAAAGTAGCGGGCGTAGGTGTAATTAAACCTTTGAACTTGGTTTTCTAAGGTGGAAAAAGGCAAAAGGGGAATTTGCATAAGGGGTGCAAATTCACTCTTATACATTTTGTCCCCACTTTAGCGAGCACGAGTATTGATGAGTGCTTTGGTAAAGTAGATCAAGGAAGGAGTAAGGTTAGGAATGCATATCTGAACCGTCGAGGAAGTAGACCACGATTTGAAAAACCTGAAGGTATAGGACGAGCAAAGGACTTCATAGCTTCTTGGAACTACGGAGTTGAAGAAAGAAATCGTCTTATAGGCCCGCGGACCTGCAAGGAGGCAACCCCCAAGATCTCTCGCATGAAGGAAGCCCTGTGAAGTAAGCGCCTTACAAGCCCGCAGACCTGCAAGGAAGGTGTCCCTCAAGAACTCTCACATGGAGGATATTCGGGAAGCGTCCCCCAAGATCTCTCACATGGAGGAAGCGAGGAAAGCGCCCTACAGACCCGCAAACCTGGAGGGAAGGTATTCTCCAAGATCTCTCGCATGAAGAATACCTAAGGAAGCACCCTACAGACTCGCAGACCTGTAGGGAAGGTAACCCCCAAGATCTCTCGCATGGAGGAAACCTAAGAAAACGCCCTACAGATCCGCAGACCTGCAGGGGAGCCACCCCCAAGATCTCTTGCATGGAGGAAGCTCAAAGGAAGTGCCCTGCAAGCTCTAAGTCCTGCAGGGAGGTATCCCCCAAGATCTCTCACATGGAGGAAACCTAGGAAAGTGGACTCCGTAGAGTTAGGAAGCAGCCACGTAGGCAAGTAGGCGGACGGTCGCGCAGATTGTCGACAATTTGAAAGACTTTCAAAAGGGTCCTTGGGGGACCCGTCGTGAAGAAGGGGCCCACTCAAGGGACGCACAGTTCGAAAGTGGATGCTTTTCTTTCCTGAGTCAATCCATCATCAAGGGATCCTTCCAAAATATGTTCACTTCATAAGGAATTCAAAAGGAAGAATATGCCCCCACGTGAGGGGAAGATCAATGTTCTCGCTTTGGAGGAAGAGTTTCAACTTTCAAGTCCTTTCTTTACGAACCCGTGACGAAGGAAACATGTTCCGTTAGGGTTCCAAGTTGAGAATGCGATTCTGAAGAAAGATTTGCGAAGATTTTTGAGAAAAGATTCGTTGGCAACAAATGCATTTTCTGAAAATCGGAATGTTGAAGAAAAGCGTTGTCACACATGAGAGGGACAACTCAAGCAAAGAAGAGAGAAATATAAAGAGAAAGCAAAAGAGAAAACACAAACAAAGGACACAGGGGGATCTGGTTTAGCGGGGTCAGATCTGTCCATGCTCATATAAATAATAGGTAACCGTGGTGCAAGGTGAAAGATCATCAATTCTCAACCAAATAAGGAAGAATGCACATAAAACAAAGTAAAAATAAAAAATTAGGTCAACATGGAAGGGAAGCCTAAATGCCCCCCAACGCTTTCCATTGTCCCCAATTTATCGAAAATCAAGCACAAACATGGAAAAAAGATGATACAAATAGAGGAAGGTTTACGACACAAAAACCATGCCTGTATCCAAGCACCAACAAGGGTGACAAGGGTCATCAAGGCACACATAGCACAATCATGGGGGAACACATTACAAAACACACACACACACAAGATCAAAAAGAGGCCTCCTCCTAACATTGATTGACTAAGAGGTTGTTCGCTTCCCACTCTAGATCATCGTAGGGGGAAGGAGGACGAGCTTGCAGTGGTGGGATGTTAAGGGGAGGAGCATTTGGCCCTCTCGCAACAAGGGCTAAGGAAGAAGCCCCCGCAAGGTCTCCTTCGCCGAGCTCTTGTGGAGCTAGGGTCAACGATTTTGTGAAGATCGCTGACAAGGCTAGAACTTCATCCACGGAGTTAAACATCCACCCCACAGAAGCGCCGTGTATAGCTTTAGTGGACTGGGCAAACTGCGTCTGAGATTCACTGCTAGGCTCGCCGAATGACTCGGGAGCAGTGACGAACCCAGGAGAAGTTGGGACCAATTTCGTCACTAGGACAAAACAATTCAGCACGAGACCACCTTGTGAAGAAGGTGGGCTCCTCCTACGTCCTTCACTACTAGAAGGACCACACTCCACCTTTTTCTTCGTCGGAGGAGATGAACTCCCCACAGACGAGGCTAGAGGTGCGAAGGAAGAGGAAAGAACCCGCAGTGGATACAATTGAGGTATTAATCATATCCACAGGTTTCGGAAAAGGCTGGATATCCGAAATGAACATTAACAAAGGCGGCTCCATCAAAGGAGTGATGAACACCTGTACCCCCTCGGGGTTAGGTGCATTTGCACTCAAAGTGAAAGCTAGAAGCAGCGTGGGACCAGATTGAAGAGAGGCAGAAGGAAGGGAAGAGGATGTCACTGTAGGTGGCCCTGAAGCAGGGGTGGTCGTTTCTTCCTCCCTGTTTCTGAAACATGGGAGATGTTGATGGTGAGGAAGACAACATTGAAGGCAACAAAAGAGGTGGAGCCTTTGCAAAGGAAGAGCCTCTTCAAGACTAATTGTAAGTGTGGAAACAAGGTATGTAGAGTTGTGATTGATTTTGGTTCAACAAAGAACATGGTGTCTATTGAGATGGTGAATAAGTTAAATTTGAAAAGAATACCTCATGAATTGCCTTACAAAGTTTCATGGTTAAGTGATGGTCAGTCTTTATTGGTGAATGAAAAGGCAGTGGTTGATTTTCAGATTGGGGACTATAGTGATAGTGTTGTTTGTGATATCTTACCTATGGACTGCTGTCACCTACTCTTAAGCAGACCCTGGCAATATGATAGGCAATCTTTGTATGATGGCAGAGAGAACACTTATACAATCATGAAGGATGGAAGAAGGTTTGTTTTAACACCTTTGATTGAGGATGAAGAAGATAAGGCAAAGGTCATCATGTGTGGAAAGAGAGTTTATAGGGAGTGTAAATGAAGATAAAAAGACAAGTGTTGCAGGGAGTTCAAGGTCTGATGATGTTTTGACAACAAGTTTGAAGGTTGATGAAGCTACAAGGAAAGAGTTGACAGTGAATTTGCATGAAAGTGTGATGGTGGGAACCTTAGAGTGTCCTATACCTAAGAGCAATGTTAAGAGACAAGCAAGCACTACAGGTACAGTAAGTGGAAAGCCTGATGAAACAGTGACAAGGCAAGTTAGTGGGACAGTTTGGAAAGGACAAGAAGTTAAGGATAGATGCACGGATGAAGTTGACACAAAGAAGAAGACGATACAAGAGATTATTGACAATTGTTTGTTTGTAGGTGTAGGTGATAGAAAGCAAGCAAGTTTTGGACAAAGATTGGAGGGTAGACATCAGGGCTGAACACAAAGACACAGTCATTTTCAAGTGCAAACACAATTCAAAGTGTAGGACAATTTGAAGCACAATGTATGGAACAGTGGAAGGTATTTGCAGAGCAATGGAGAGTGTATGAGGCTTGGAAAAGTTGGTATAATCTACAACTCATGAGGCATGAGTCTTTTCTTGTGGTGGTGAATGGTGCAGGAGTACCTACACCTTACTATCAAAACATGATCATTTGATGTGGTTCTAGGTGAGTTAGGGGGTGTTAAAGTTTTATTTATGTTAAATAAGGTCTAAAAGACCATATAATATGTATTTGAGGGTGTTTAGTGTCTTAGGGGGTCAATTGGGTGGAAAAATGCAGGAGTTATCAAGAGCAACATTGACAAAACAATGCAATTTAGAGTTAAATAATTCAAATGTTTATTTGTGAACGTTAGTTTGAGGTTTGAAAATGTATAAGAAGCCTTCAAAGGCTCGAACACCACTTCTTGAAAACATTACATTGAAGACTCGAAAGAAATACAACGCTGTTTTTGCACGTTTCTTTGTTTTTCTGAACTTTGTCATCTCTGTACCGGCCCGTACAAGCTTCAAGTGCTCTGAATATTATTGTGCTATGTAATTACATGTATTATCTTTCATTTGTCACCATTTTGAGGGTTTGATATTGTATTTGGAGGGAGAAATCAAACTTTCTCTTTAACTGCTTTGTTTCTTTAAATTTCTAGGTTGAAGGTCTCCAAAATGTGAAATCGACCCATTCCACTTTCTGTGTTCATTGTACCTTGTGGAATGGCCCCCCTGCAATGTATATTAGGAGTTAATAAGGTTTAGGTTGGAGTGGAGTTGTGTTGCTAGTGAATGGATGAAGCCCTAGGGCTGGAAACGTCATTTTTCCTTGTGAAATTGGTGGCTAAGTGAAGGGTTTTGATAAATTACTGATGGTATAGTCCTTGTGAGAATTTTTTAACCTTGTGCAGGGTATAAATGATGTGTTTCATGCTTTGGTCTGGCTTGGGAAGCTTGGTTATATGGTTTTCCATTAAAACCCTTGTGTTTTTGCTTGAAAGTGAGGGTTTGTTTGTTTAGTGCCTTAAAGGCCTTGTAGCAGCAAACAAATTGGAGAATTTGGTGTTTTGACACATGGTTATTGACTGTTTGAAGAGTTTTTGTAGAGAGTAGGTGTTTAAGAGGGACTCCTTTGTAAAAGTGGGCTAATTGAGAAGTCTAGAGCCGGGTAGGTGTATTGGTTCTCCTATTTGATCCAAAGGAGTCACTGTTGAAGTTGAGATATGTTATGTAAGCCCTTAAAGGGTTTCTTAAACATTCATTTAATTGGCAAGTCATTTTGAAAGTTTGGATGAAAAGTTGCTTAAACCGGGTTGTGAGTGCTACTAGGGCAGACCTAGTCGAATGTTGATAAATGAAGAGACAATGTGTTTTTGTTTGGGAGATTGTTTGATATTGGAACAATTGACATCTTAAGTGAATTGACACCCCCACACTTGCATCAGTTAGCATTTTGTTTACTCCCATTGAGACGAATGGAACCGTCCTCGATGCGGTCCTGTATCTCATGATGTAGCCGCATATAGCGTTAGGGATCATGTCCATTAACTCGATGGTACTGACAATAAGTGTTCCCATCATACCAATTAGGGTAAGGCTCCTTAACAAGCTTAGGATTTGACAAGGTTATGATCTTATCCTTCAACAACTTCTGTAAGATGGAAGAATAAGATTCCGATAACTTCGTGAATTTTTGGTTACGTTTGAGGCCATTGTCATCAGCAATAGCTACTACATTCGTAACAACCTTACCTTTCCCAGAGATTGATACAATGGATTTTCCCTTAGAATGGGAGTGTGAGGAGGATCCCTCGAACTGAATGACCGTCTGTTGGTACTCTTGTAGGGCCGCACACAAGTGCGCGAAAGAAGGGTACTTCATAAGGGTGAACTTCTCTTGCCAAGGCCTTCGTAAGTTCCCTATGAATACCTTCTGCAAGTCAGAGTTAGGTAGTTGATACGAGATTTGTGAAAGAAGCACTTGATAGCGCACTATGAAATCAGTAATCTTTTCATTATCTCCTTGTTTACATTGGACAAGATTCGAGAAGGTCATCTTCGGCCCGATATTAGCGCGAAATTGTCTAAGGAATTGATTTACAAGTTGGTCAAGCGAGAAAATAGAATTGTCAGACAAGGAACAGTACCATTCCAGTGCTGTATCCTTGAGTGATCGGGGAAATAGTTTCGCCATTAAGGCATCATGATGGAAGAAGTTTGTGCACAGGGCGTTAAAGGCGGACACATGTGTTTGTGGGTCCCCTTTACCGCCATACTTTTCAAATTTAGGGATCTCTATTCCTTGGGGGAAGGGAGTGTTCAAGATCACAACGGACAACGGGCTATGCTGGAAGAAGGGTTGAAAGATAGGCTAGGCAAAGGCTTGGGAAAGACTTGCCAACCGACTTTGCATCTTACCCATATTTTGAAGAAGAGTATTCAGAATAGGGTCATTAGAAGATAGACGACTAGAGGAACCTCCTCCAGAACCACCACCGGAGCCACCACCAGGACCACCGGTGTGACCACTGTCGGAACAGCCACTAGAGCCACTGCCACCAGTAGGGCCTCCACCAGAGCCACCTCTGCTTCCAAAGCCACCACCATGACCTCTATTGGAACCACCTCCACCAACACCACCTTCACTACCAAATCCATTGCCACTACCAAGGCCTCCACCATTCATCCCGCCAAAACCTCCACCACTCATCTCGCCAAAACCTCCACCACTAGAGGTGACAGGGGGGGTGAAGCTAAAACCCAAAGGGATCTTGTTTACTTTGATAGTTTTAGGTTTCTTGGAGACAAAAGGGATGTTGATAGAAGGGACCGTGTTGGCCATGTAGACAGACGTGGGAGGTATTGATACTCCTAACTGTCCTTCGTAATCCTTAAAAGTGGCTTCTCGCATAACACTAGGAGTGTTCGAAAGAGCACACGCTTCTATTTGACTAGTAAGACTAGCCAGGAGCTCCAAGCCTGTTCGATCTTTTCCAATCATGTACTTTAGTTCACTGATGACCTGAGCGGCTCTAGCCATTTTCGAGTTCCTTTCCAAATGATTTTCTAAGGCACCCAACCCTTTGTTAAGGGCAGAGACATATTCTGAAGGGATTTGAACAACCTCATGTTTGTCTACCGACGATGGTGTAGGAGATGCAAGAGGAGTGGGGATGTGATTAGTCTCGTCAGAGAATCCTAATTCGCCCCTTGGCAACTACTCTTGTGCGGCCACACTAACGACGGGACCAGAGAAAAGGCCTGTAGAGAAACTGGTAGAGACCTTTGTCCTTTCCATCGGAAGGTGTCGTACACTTCTCCTAACGATATACCCGGAAGTTGTAGACTGGGTTGTGATGCTCATAAATCTTCACAACACTCAGGGACACAACAGTCGCGGAGTATACGAGAGAGGTTTCAACAACAGATGAAGACGTTGGTTCACGTCGGGTTCACCAAAAATGTAAGAGAGGGGGACCAACCATGTTCAAGGCCCCAGGTCACGAAGGGCCAAGAGCGGAAGGCTGCCCTAACTTACCTCAGCTTAGCAAGATGTTGGGGAATGCAGGATGAGAATGATGAGGACTATAAAGTCCTTCAATCACCCTATAGACTCGAAATGCAAGATGGGGCTAGGCGAGCCGGTTTTCGGGTTCAACACAGCCTTAGGAAGCTCTCTGCCCGAGGACGGAAGTGCGGTCTTGGGAAGACAACACGTGTGCTGGCGTCTCTCAAATGTGTTGGCGTCCGTACGACCAAACAACTAAAGAGACAAGGTCAAACCTAAGAAAACAAGCTAACGACCCAGCTAACTACTACTACTAAAGGGCCAAAATAACGTGATTAAGTAAACAAAATACTCTCTAATGTGGTAAAGCAAGAATGTGAGAGTTAGGGTGACAAGAAGGATCTCACAAAGAAACTCATTTGCCAGCTAGCTCCTCGAAAGCACGTTCACCTACACACAAAGAAGAGGAAAATGTTGGGTGGCTGTATAGGAGTCTGCCTCAGTTAGACCCTCGTTTAGGTGTTTCCACCTCCACAGACAACCAAGAAAGCGAGATGAAGAAAATAATGTAATTGAAGAACACTAAAGCACTAGAAAACAGTAAATGCGCTTACTCTACCAAGTAATAGAGGAGAGGAATGGGAAGCTTACCACTTCCACCAAAAGCAGTCAAGGCTGATGAGGGAGAGATTGAGAGTACTTGAGCCTCTACTTCAATGGTGTGGTCCCAAACTTGCTCTATTGAAGTGATGGAGTGAAGATATTGCTACAATAGAGTGCAAGAGTGCTGCTAGAATGCTTGAAGTGAGTGCAAGAGAGTGTGGGTGAAGTGAGTTGAAAGCTTAGATGATGTTGTAGAAGCTTGTGAAGAGATTGTAGAAGATGAAATGCTTGTTGAAGGAGTGAATTTGAAGAGGAGATGAAGAAAACAACCATATTCGGGTCGATTGGCCGAAGAGGGCATTACAACTTGACCACCAATGAGAAGTGTAATGCCTTTGCAGGTTCAGCCATAGGAATCTGCTAGGTACGTAAGTGAGCCGTGCGGACGTCTACGCGCCACGTGGGCATCCCCAACAAAAATTCCCCCACCGACGCTCAAAACAGGTGCCAAGTGGGATGAAAGCAGCGGGCTTAGGTGTAATTAAACCTTCGAACTTGGTTTTCTAAGGTGGAAAAAGGCAAAAGGGGAATTTGCATAAGGGGTGCAAATTCACTCTTATATAGTTAGAAGAATAGTTGTTTTAGTTTTGTATTTTGTAATAAAAGAAAAGAACAAGAATTTAAGTGCTTTGTTTTCTAAACTAAACATACAATATATGCCAATGATAATTAAGATATTCAATAGTTTAATGAATTAACCAAGTAATCAGATTAAAGAATATATGCAATCAAATCAAAAGATCTGCAAACGCAAGCTAAGTTGGGTTCACCAAAATGTTTAGTGGTGAAAAAAGAGAGAGATGATTTAGACTAATGAATAAATCACAACCAATCTTCCCACCTAAACATTGGAACGCAAAATCAACTAAAGGGTTATGCTTTGCTAGTGTTCTTAAAGGAGAGCCAAGCAGGTTTTGGTTGAGGGTTTTGGTTCCTTTGTTGTAAATGCAAGGATTGATGTAATGATGCAACGAATCAGGCTAGTAGTGACCAAATTGGTTGAATATGATAGAACGCAGATGTTACAGAGTAGACGGGAAAAAACAAAAAGCAAATCTGGGAAGGAGATACAGAGAAGAACCTAGCATAGGAAACTAGAGCTGATTGTACAAGATGCTAGAGTGTTGCGTGGACGCTAGCGCGTTGCACTAAAGTCTTGAATATGCCAAAAATTAGGGTTTACGATCTATATGGATTTGGCACTGTCTGAACACCTGTGGTAGAGAAAATTAGGACTCAGTATGTGAATATGCCCGAATAATCATCATTGCCCCAGTTTATCAATGATGAACTAATAAAGACGAGATAGGATTTAGGAGTCCCCAAAAGGCTTGAGATGTCTAATCCTCTTGCCATGGCAACTTGGACACTTGAAAAATGAAAGGGGGAGAAGGGTTGTGTGTAGAGGGGTTTGCCTCGATCAAACCTTGTGTTGGTGTTCCCACCTTCACAACAATAATGATGATTGATGATAAAGAGTGTGCACTCTTCGGGGAGCAGAGGCTAAACAAACAATAATGATAATGATAATGATAACACAATGATAGATTTTACCATTCAGATTTGAAACCCTTGTGGGATTGATGTAGCCATACAAGTCGCACACAAGGAGGAAGGATAGGCTCCTTGAAGATCCTGCAAGGGTTAGCACATGCAACAATAATAATAACAATAAATAAGAAACATCACATGAAACATGAACATGAATTTGCTGCAATAATGGAGTTCACCAGTTGGTAGATTGTAGACTGTAAATTGCTTGGATTATGTCTCTAATCATTTCCTTGTCTTGCTTGCTTGTTGTTTCTAACTTGCTCTTATTCTCTAGACTAGTGAAGGAGAGAAGAGGTCGCTTATATATGAGATCAAGGACATCCAAGTAACTGTTTGGGAGAAGCCGACAAGTAAGGTCATGTCCTTAATCACAACAAGGCCGAATATTGAATTCAAAAGTTTTGGTGCATACAGTTAAGATGCTAGCATGTCGTGCTAGTGTTTGGGCATAATATGCCTTGAAAGGGCTTGGTAATAAAGGATTTGACCAAGTTTGCTAAAAAGGTGATAAACAGGCACATTGCAAACAGAACTAGACACATATGCCAAAGTGAGTGCCAAACCTAGTGTGAAATTGTAGGCGATGACAATTTATGATGCTACAAGCCTTGCATACTCAAACCAACTTATAAGTATATTGTGACAGCAATATTGGGATACTTTGTGCAAGGGTATAGTTTGTAACAAGCCAAGTGTTTAATCACAACTTTATCAGTTAATCCAACATCTTAGGGAAACCTCCCTTGGTTTTGCAGAGCTAGAAGTGAAGGAGGTCTTGCCCACCTCAATAATTGGTCTTGAGTTGCCCAACTTGAACATAGGTTTTCTGATATTCTTCTCAAGTTTGACACCCCTGACACTAGGGAGACTATCAAGCCTTGGGGATTTGGGGTTAACAACCCAGATCACCAACAAACATGACATACAACAACCACATCTATCTAATAATCCATCTTCAAACTTGTAAATATTCACCTATAACAAGAAAGAGATCATTTTGTTAAGGTTCTGCAACACCTATCAAATTCTAGTTATAGTTGCATCAACAAATGTGATGGAAGAAATCTCATGGGAAAGAAGACTTGTCACACTTCTCTACACAACATATCTCTCAAAACATTTACAAGTGACCAAGGAGACACGTGAATACATATAACTACTACAATAGTTGCATTTACAAATTTTGGGATATTTTCCCCTAATGATGGATGAACTAACACAATTGAAACCCTAGAACACTTTGCACTCTTGTTCTATGAAAAATCAAACTAACCAACTCCTAGAAGGAAGAACAAACTTTTATTTATAGATTTGAATCCTAGGAACTTGAGCAACGAGAGAGGAAATGTGGTCGTGTGGTAGTGTAGAGATCACCCACACTCTTCTTGTCATTTTCATTAATGTTTGCATACAAAAATTGTCCCCATTGAGATCTACAGAGACACTTGGACTATGAGAAAATCGCTATCATTTCATTCTTCATCATTTTGTGCATTAATGGGGGGTTGATTTGAGTGTATAGGGTGGAAGAGTGCTTGTGAATTGTGCTGAAATAACAGCTTGGAAATATCGTGAATGTATTAGCTCTACAATCAATTGCAACAAATTAGGGCATGGCCGTTTGCATTATTTCCTCCTTTGAATATATGCTTGCTTGCAAAGACAATGATTTTTGGGCACATTTGAATTTGATCTAGGCTCTGCAAGGTCATTGGCTCATTAATGGTGCCATGCGTTGTTTTCCACTTTACCACTGGAAATTGTGTGCAAATTCATGCTCAAATGACGAATAGTGTTTTTGGGTCGGAAAGATCCTTTTTCAACAATTGCTACATCAAATTTGGCTGTAAATGGCCTTTTGAATGTGCAGGGGAGTTGGTGAGTTTGAGTAGTGAAAAATGGTAGGAGTCTTAGACTTCAGAGGTCCCTTGTCTTAGGTTGGGGAATGGGGGATCCAGGGTGACGAGGAACTCATACCATTGAGGTATGTGGAATGGAAGAAGTCCAAACAAGAAATTTGAAAAGGTGAGAGAGTGTCAAAATATTGGGGATTAGGAGTCAAGCATACCTCATGACAAATACTTGAGGAGAGGAAAGGTCAAAAGTTTGACTTTGAAGGAGTACGTAGAAGAAGGTTTGGGAGTCGGGGGTTGGAGTGTTGGTGAAGGCATGATAGGAAGAAAAAGTCTGAAAGTTCAAAAAATAGACTTGGGAAACTTTCAAAGGGTGGGGGATTGGGATGTCAAGGGTGACATGGAAAGGGTTACCTGGGTAGAAGGAAGCCCACAACTTTGACTTAGATAAAGCATTTAAGGAAAACATTGTGTTAGGAGTTGGGAAATCAAAGAATGTCCAAATGATGTACCTAGGTAAAGGGTGGCCCAAAGAAGAAAAAGAATCTCAAAGGATTAGGAGATTGGGGGCAAGGGAAAATATTTGTTGGGAAGGGGAAGTCTGACATGCCAATGAGAATAAAGGGGAAGGAAAAAATGAATGGGATGGCATATTGGGATGGACAACCTTGAAAGTCCGAAACTTTGACAACTTTTAGAAACTTAAGGAAATGACCCAAGAGACCCAACACTTAGGATTTTTGGATTTTCCTATAACACGTAACACTTGAAGGGTACATAGAGGACAACACCTAGGCAAAAACCACAAACAAAGATCCATGCACGGATTTCTTAGATTGGTTATAAATTGAGGGTAAGATGAGGCCTAAGTGCAAAAGGAAATTGGGACTCAAGCAAAACAAGGTACTGTAGAATTGAGTCCCAAAGGAGGGGTGTATGTTGTACTGCATGGAGATTCACCACTGTTGGATTGTTGGAATTTGTGACTTTGTTATTTTTAATTGGTGAGACATTTCATGTGGTTTTGAGCTTTGTGCTACCTTGAGGCCGACATAGATTATGTGGCAAGTTGAAGGGTATATATATGTGGTTTTGACTCTCAAGGCATTTGTAAGTAAGTGAAGAAGACTAGTAAAGAGTAGAGACATAGTAGGTAAGTACAACAGTGAAGGGTTGAGGATTGAAAGGCTGAGTGTGGCAACAAGGAGTATTATGTCGAGTACAATATAAAAGAGTGAAAGTGGCATGTAGGAGGGTTGTCCTTGTATTGGGAATCATTATGTGGCTGCTTGGGGAAAAATAGGAAGTGGTGTTTCCAAAGTAATGTGTTAGTCTGTATGAGAAGCCATTGTGGCAGATTGTAATCGTGTTTAAGGAATCAAATATAATGATATTATCTTTTGGAGGTTGGGTTTTCCCTCATTTAAGGTTTTCCTAGGATAAATCTTGTGCTTTGGGTTAATTTTCTATTATGTTGGTTGTTTTTCTCTTGTGTGGGCTGCACGACTAGATAGTCCTTAATTGGAACCTCTATTTGTGACTACATTACCATCATAATCTTTTTATCAAAGTCAATCCACTTGGACTTGGCAAGCCATTGTAACTTTGGTAGATGTAGGAAAGTTAAATAAGAGCATGATGGATTGAAATATTAAAAAAACGTTGCTTGCTTTTTCATATTTTTAGCATGTTTGAGTTTTGAAAGTTTTGAAAGTTTTTGTAAGAGTTTTTTTGGGAAAGCTGATTCTGCCTAGTTTTGGCAAGTTTGATTGAGTCTTGCTTTTTATTATGCATGCCCTTGAGCCTAGTCAACCTTCTTTGAACATGTTCTTTTTATTATCTCTTTGGTTGGTTACTAGAATAGAAAGTACCAAAATTGAGGGCTTTCCATTATTAGATGACTTTCAAGCTTGAAACATGTTAAGAATCTTTTTCTAACAGTGTATTAGTTCCTCATATTGGTTGAGGGAGTTGGTATGCATCCTTCTTTTGACCTTTTTCTTTTGTTTAAAGTTTGACAAAAGTTTCAACTCATCCTTGAGCCAAGTCAACCTTCTTAGCGTAGGTTCTTTTATCATTTCTTTGGTTTCTTCTTGGAATAGAACATCCCAAAAATTGAGGGCTTTTTTGATAGTTTCAAATACACCCACTTGTCTATTGCTAAAAATGTCTTAGGTCTTCATATTGGTCAAAGGAAGTTGACATGTATTTTATCTTTCAATCTTTTGCTCAGTTACTAAAGCTCCTAAGTGTAAAGTTTTAAATGTTTCTACTTGAATTTTATTTATCATTCAAAGTGAATTCAACCTCATGTCATACCATTGAACCAAACCAACCTTCTTAGCACTTTTGTTGGTTCTTTGGTTGGTTAGTGGAATAGAACATTGCTAAAATTGAGGACTTCCAATCCTCAGATGGTTATCAAATTTCAAGTTGACAAATCTATCTCTAAATACATGTCAAGTCTTTATAGTGGTCTATTCTAATTTCTTCTTTTGACCATCGTCTATTCAGTTACTGAAAATTGGCAGTCACAACATCTTTGTAAGCTCCAATATTTGAAAGCTTGTCTTTAGAACGAACAAATCTTAAGTTTTAATAAGATCTAAATTAAATACTCTTAGTATGGTAAATGTATTATGGTTGGTTAGATTATCCATTTCCGCAAAAGCATAGGTTGGCACTTTTTATGTTTTCTTAATGTTAGAAAATTTGCTTATACTAGTAGACACGAATGCTTTAGGAATACCCAACCCTCGTGTGTAATATTTTTGAAATCTGCTGGGTATTGAAATGATCTCAACACAATAAAGAGCCGATGAGTAATTTTTTAGTTGGAATAACAAGGGATATTATTGGGACCCTTACCAGTGGAAAAACATCTTGATGAGAGGAGGATAGGGAGCTTCTTTAAGGATGTTCTCAAACCATCAATTGGGAGTGCTACCTTTGACCATGGCATTGATTACCAGTTGTGAATCTCTGACTTACATCGCCTGAAGTTGAAGGAGGTGGACCAACTTAAGCCCTTATGTTCCCCCATACCCAAATTGCCATTGGGGACAGGGACAGCAGTTTGAGGGCTGGGGATGTGTCTTCGTGGAGCACAGATCGGAAATGAATTCTAGAGCTACTTGCTCAGCATTTTAATTAGCTCATGTTACAGAGTCTTATTTATGTTTTCAGTCAGTTCATAGATTCATACTTTAGTATTTTGTATTCTATAATGATATATCATGATTATTTTCTTTACAAAACTTTTTTCCTATTTTGATTGGATGTCTTTTATAAGCATTTTTTCATATTTGATAGTAGCATGTGTTAAGCGTGGAAAAATAATAGTTCAGTATTTCTGACTGGATTCTAATTGTGTCCATCATGTTTTGGGTGTCAGGTGCTTTGTAAAGAATCACTTGGGGATGTGAACACAACTTAAAAACATTCAAGATCTAATACCTCTAAAGTTGTGTCGCTTCAGATAATGACAAAATGCACATTGAGATTATTATAGTTAGCCATGATACTCTGCTAATCTTCCACTAGATAAGGAGGCATATATCAAGGAGCTGATGTTTCAATGTTGCAGATCTCCGAGGGTTTGGTTTTTCAAGTTGCCTGTGAATGAGAATACTGTAAGGGCTTTGTTGGACAAACCTCTGAGAATAGCTCTTACACAGTCTCTAAAATTTGCCTCTAGTCCTTGCTTCTTAAGAGAACATGTTTGTGAGAAATGAAATTGGTATCAGTTTTAGCCTTTTAGGGTGAACAATTTGGGTGATTTCTTGATTAGTAACTCTGCAATTGATTCAATTCAATAGTGCTCATAAATCTGTTTACTGGGAGTTACCGTGTTGGCCATTATGTTTTGATGGTATTTTTTTGCATTTTGTTAGTCTTGGAGTTGAGTACTTGGATAAGAGGAGAATAAATCAAGGGAAAGCCTGGACATGATTTGAGAGCCAGAAGGCCAAGACAAACTTAAGTAATGAAGGCATGTCATTAATCATAAGATAATAGTAAATGCAACTAACAGAAAATTTCATTCCATACTATGGGTACTTCTCTTTCTTGGGAGGATGACAGTTATGCTCACCTTGGACCTGACATTGGCCAGAACAGTGGTAATAATGGTGTTTCAGATTGGCTTCCGCTCTTAGGAGTACAACTATTATGCTCTTACCATGTGTAGACAGTATTAATAATGCTCCTCCGGACTTTGCTTCTTTGTAGATGTGTTGGCGTTCACCAAATTTCCAACTAAAAGATTGCTTTACCTTATTTACTGGATGATTAGCTGCTGTTTTGTTGCTGTTGCATGATACAAATACCATCAGCATGCACGAGCATTACACCTTCAACGTGTGAGTGGACTGTTGGGACTTAGCATCTCTAGTTTATTGGATGGAAGATTTCTGCATGAATTGTCCCAGTTCCAAGAACTTAAAAAGTCACAGTTGAGAAATCCTTGTTACAGTCACCTTACAACAAAGTTTAGTAAAACTAATGTTAGAAAGTGATCCTTTCCAAAGAGAAGTTAAAGTTTAATATTCTTAAAAGCTGAAGACATTTATTTTAAATCTTTGAGTTCATAAGGATCTGTAAAAATACCTGGAACCCCGTGATTCTATTAAGGAATTTATGTATGGTGTAATGGAGTAAAAAAGCTGCAAGTTCACAAGAGGTTTTCCACTTAAAGACGTTGCTTAGGCTGAATATGCATAATCTGTCTAACAATTATGTTCAACATAATAGTATTAGCATAATATTGGGTCTTCTGTTGTGTCTTATGTCTGGACAATATATATCAATGTTCCAAAGTGTTTCCAAACCAAGAAGATAGATCTTGACAAAAGTTGGAGAGACCCCCCTAATTTCAGTGGATTGAAGGGCCCAATTATATACAAATATGGAAAAAATATCAGACTTCTTATGCTACCTAGGACCTATCATTTTAGGACATGCTTATGCTCTTGTAACTTAAATTTGACATTAAAACAAGGATGGGTTATGTTATTCCAAGCCTTTTGACTTCACTTAAAAAAAAGGTAGATCCATTATAATATTCTAGTGAAACTGGTCTGATTTTCTTCTCCCAAATTGATGACTGATCAACTATGCCCATAGGTTAGCTTGTCAGCTACTGTGTACAATGCCGTAGTCACAGTCGACTCAAAATTGATCCAGTTACTGAGTTGCAGTTAAGAATGAAGAAGTATAATACAGCATTAACATTGAATAAACTGTTATCTCTGAATTTATTTATTTATTTTCTGTGTTATATTTTTCAATATTCCCAGCCACGGGGATGTCCAGGCATCACTGTAGGGTTGATGGATGTCTGACTGTCTGCCACAGCACGATACCCTTGGAAAATGTCCTCTAGATGTATCTGGGCCAACCCCTATCTGTGGGAAACTTCTAAAAAACAAGCCCTGGCTTTCCTGCGATTGGGGTCTGGCGGGGAACATTCCCCACACATCCCATGTTCCCGGGATGTGGGAAATATAGGCAGGTCCCTGAGGGATGCATCACTATGTTACATCACTCTATAGTACTATACAGTATGATATGTTAGTACATGATCAGACAATAGGGGTGTTCCATGTAGCAACATTCATTTTAGAAGGTATGATAGGGTGCCTGAAAAGTAAGGTATTTTTTATAAAATGTTCTAACTTGTTACATCATTCAAACAAAAAGTAGACCCCTTATAATATTCTACTGAAAATGATTGTTTTTCTCCTCAGCCGAATAACACTAAATTTTGGGCTAGTCCAGCTTGTTAGCTAGTGCATACAATTTTGTAGTCATGGTCAAGACTCAAAATTGGTCCAGTTACTCAGTTACATTAAGAAATCAAAACATAAAACAAAGCTCTACAATTGAATATATTATCTTCTCTGATTTTTTTTTTCTGTGTTTTATTTTTTCAATTCTTGGCCACAAGGATGCCTAGTCTATTTTATTGTCTAGACATAAGACAGGAGAAGACCCAATATTATGCTAATGCATTGCCCGACTGTTTTCAAAACAAGGGGATAGATCTTGAGGAGAGCTGGAGAGACCCCTATAATTTCAGTGGATTGAAGGCCCAATTATATACAAATATGAAAAAAATATCAGACTTTGTATGCTACCTAAGACCTATCTTATTGTTAAATTTATGTGAACAGATTAAATGCACAGAAAATAATTCAAAAATCAGACAAAATAACACTGCCGATACCCTGGGAAAACCCTCCTCTTGAGGAAGAAAAACCCAGCAACAAAGATCTCTCTTATATTTGATGTAACAGTGGCAATTTTACACATTACAATGAGGTCTAACACAAGACCGATATATAGCACCTGGCAATATGGAATGACAGATGACAACCTACTAAATCACACCTGGCAATGACTGAACACAGATCTGGCAATGTTCGCTTTGCACTGAATGGTCTTTAATCTGAATGATCTTCACACTGTGTAAAGTTCGCATTGAGTAAAGACTTGGCACTGAGTGTGTTCGCCCTGTATCTTGAATTCACACCTTGCTTAATTGATAAATTCGCACTTGATGAACTGATATATTCGCACTTGATGAACTGATCTATTCGCACTTGATGTAAATAACCGAACTCTGCTAGATGTAACTTCGCCCTTGATGTGCAATTGACAAAATTCGCTAACTGTAACTTTGCCTTGTATGATATGATCACTCTTGATCAGATAATATATTCGCACTTGTGTAAATGACCGAACTGATCTATTTGCTCTTTTATGTTCGCACTTTATCATTCAGATATGTTCGCACTTTATGATGCAAAACTGATGAGAATAACCGAACTCCAGATCGATGATCAAACAATGGACAAACATTCTATATATATGTACAAATGAATGGAGAGACAAATCCTTCATGTCGGCCTCTTAAGAAATCGTGACTCTAAGATATGATGTCGGCTCCAAGCAATCTCAACTCTTCTTTAATGAATGTCGGCCTCAATCAAATAACCTATGTCGCTTTATTTGTTCGGGGCTCTTTGAACATAGATCGGCTTGAATGAATATTCACACCTCTTCACAAGAGGTCGGCCACCTTAAAGATCGTGTCCCAAGGAGAATGAAGACGACTCTAATTAATAAACAAATATTAATTGTCTTCGCATCTTCTCAAGTCGGCCATGCTATGAGATGAAGATAACACAAATATAAATTAGATAGTCAACGGCTATCATTTAATTTATGATCTCTTAGTAGGGCAGAGCTGGAAGGAACGACTGAAGCTGCTAAGACATTAACACTTATTAGGACATACTTTATGCTCTTGTAACTTAAATTTGACATTAAACCAAAGATGGGTTATATTATTCCAAACCCTTTCGCTTCATTCAAACAAAAAGTAGATCTATTATAATGTTCTAGTGAAACTGGTGTGATTTTCGTCTCCCCAAATGATGACCTCACAACTATGGTCATAGCTTAGCTTTGTCAGCTACTGTGTACAATGTTTGTAGTCACGTTTGACTCAATATTGATATAGTTACCTAGTTGCAATTAAGAATAAAAAAATAAAATAGAGCAATAAACTGTTCTCTTTGAATTTTTTTATTTGTTTTGCTGCGTTATATTTTTTATTTTTCAATAACCAGTCATGGTGATGTCCAGGCATCACTGTAGGGTTGATGGATGTCTGACTGTTTGCTAAAGTAGGATACCTTCGGACAATTTTCTCTAGATATATTTGGGTCAACTTGTCTGTAGGAAACTTCTAAGGAACACGCCCTAGCTTTCCTGCTATTGGGGACTAGTATGGAACATTCCCTGCACATCCCATGTTCTCAGAATGGGAAATGTAGGTGGGTTCCTCAGGGGTCCAGCCCTGTGTTACACTGCTATATACAATATGATATGTTAGTACATGATCGGACAATAGGGGTGTTCCATTTAGCAATATTCATTTTAGCAGGTACGATAGGGTGCCTGAAAAGTAAGATATTTTAATTATCTATTATAAAAAATACTAACTTGTTACTTCATTCAAACAAAAAGCGGGTCCCTTAAAATATTCTAGTGAAAATGATGTGTTTTTCTCCTCAATTGAATGACATTAAACTTTGGGCTAGTCCAGTTTGTTAGCTACTGCATACAATGTTTTTAGTCATGGTCAAGACTTAAAATTGATCCAGTTATTGAGTTGCGTTAACAAAATAAGAACATAAAATAAAGCTCTACAATTGAATAAATTATTTTCTCTGAATTTATTTATTTATTTTTCTGTGTTTTGTTTTTCAATTCCCAGCCCTAATGCCCAGGCTTCCCCTAGAGTTGATGGCTGTCTTTTTGTCCCTCAGGCCATTTTATAGTCAGGCAATGTCCTCTTGATGAAGCTGGGCCATCCCTTGTCCATAGGAAACTTCCAAGGGACGCTCGTTAGCTTCCCCTGGAACTGGGGCTGGTGGGAAACATTACCTACACATTTTCTCAGAATATGGGAAATGTAGGTGGGTTCCTTGGGAGTTGGGAATGTATCCCCATTTAACACTCATATACAATATGATACATTAACACATGATTGGATGGCAGGCATGTTCCATGTAGCTATATTTCATTTTAAAAGGTATTATAGGGTGGCCAAAAAGTAAGGTTCTGTTAGTCATGGGACTCGCCGCGAGTCCCCCGGACGCGGCGAGTCGCGCACCGCACGACCCTGGCCACGTCCTGGGTGCGCGGACGCGGACGCGGCCGCGTCCAGGGGAGGACGCGCCAGACCCCATTAGAGGCACTACACCTACACCCCCACAAAGGGCATTGCCCCTCAACCCCATTAGGTAAATTTCCCTAATACTTGATATTATGGCTACTGCATCATCCATGACCTATCTTAGACACATTCCTAGGAAGGATGCAAGCTCCTTTGAGCGATAGATTTCTAGTTATTGTTTTGAATCTTTTGATATTTCATATTTATTTGGAACATTTGATGTCATGGATTTCATATGCAATGATTTTTGTATACATTTGAGTCTTTGACTATATATCTAAGTGTGTTATTTCCTTGGGCAACTCAACTACAATTTGTGTTTATACTTTATACTTATATGATCGATGTGTACTTGTGTTAGTGACGAGGACCTTGATTGGGTTGACCAGGCAAATAGAGAGGCTGAGGCTATAGCCATGGCAGAGGAGGAGGCTAAAGCATGAGCAAACACATCCACAACTAATGTTGGTGAGGGTGGCATGGAGTCACAAGCAGAGACTATGGTTGTAGTTGCTACATCATCTAGGACCCACCTTAGATGCCTTCGTAGGAAGGATGCAAACTCCATTTAGCCATAGACTTGTAGTTATTGTTTTGATATTTCATATTTGTTTGGAACATTTAATGTCATGGATTTCATATTCCATGAGTTTTGTATACATTTGACTAATTTTATATATCTAAGTATGCTATTTCCTTTAGTAGCGCAACTACAATTTGTGTACTTTATACTTATGTGATCGTTGTATACTTGTGGATGTGATCAAATTTGCTTTTATTTGTGTCTTTAGTCACTGAGGCTACAGATGCAGTCTTTAGTGACGAGGACCTTGATTGGGTGGACCAGGCAGAGAGAGAGGCCGAGGTTGTAGCCATGGCTGAGGAGGAGGCTAGAGCATGAGGAGGCATAGATGCTGTTGGTGAGAGTGGCCTGGAGAGTCAGACACAGGCAGAGACTATGGCTGCAGCTGCAACATCATCCAGGACCTTTAGACGCCTTTGTAGGAAGGATGCTGGCTCCACTATGCCATAGGGCATAGAGTCATAGAACATTTTGATTTGATGTCATATTTCATATTTCATATTTGTATGGAACATTTGATGTCATGGATTTCATATTCCATGAGTTTTGTATACATTTGACTAATTTTATATATCTAAGTATGTTATTTCCTTCAGCAGCGCAACTACAATTTGTGTACTTTATACTTATGTAAGTGTTGTATACTTGTGCATGTGATCAAATTTGCTTTTATTTGTGTTGTATTCAATAAAGGGTGCTTGAAACAAGTTTTAAATCCTTAAAAATCTCTAAATTTCTAGGGTTTTTCAACTTTTTTTCATTTTGCCGCGTCTGCGCCGCGTCCGCGTCCGGAGTCGCCCTCGCCGAGTTTGAGCCGCGTCCGCGTCTCGTTACTATGGTAATTATCTATATATGAAATATATTACACTTGTTACTTCCCAGTCAAATTTATCAATCTGTCCAGTTGAACATCAATGTTTATAGCAGCATTTCCCTGTTTGTCTAGTTCCTCATAACTTGTAAGAAGAAGCAATTATATACCTTGCAATTTCTTAAGCCTTTTGAACTTTCCAAGCTATTTTCAATATTTCAATGCAAGTTTATAATTATTGGCAGTGCATGGTAGAACAGATAATCAAATGCAACATAAAAGCTTACTGAAGACAAATCACACTTCCTATTGTTTCTTGTCGAATATCCTTAATGTTCTATTGATCAATTGCACTTGTCTTGGTTATAAATGTCATATTTAACAAGCCTTATGTTATAACAGTTTACTGTTTTATAACTTTTGAGCTATTTGCTTTGCAACTCGACCATGTTTCTAGAACACATGCCTTTTGACTTTTTTTAAGTTTTGCAAGAAATGCTTATGCAGCACAACCCTCTAAACCTTTTGATTTATATTACTTGTTTATCTGTTATAGAGATGCTGCTGAAGAACATTGCCATTCAGTATTGTTCATAAATCAATGTGGTCTCCACATTTCTATGGAAAAAAGTTCAGACATGTTAGGACTATGTATAATATGTTTTTTATTTCTCTAGGTAAAGCATCTTTGAATTCTTCCAAGAAAGCTCCTGCATCATAAGATTTCTTTGTTGCCCAATGCCTCTATCAATTGTTTGTTTGTAAACCGACTGTCTACAGTTGGACTGCTTTCTTTTGTACTTTTATGGTTTGGCATATTTTTTCAATCTGTAGATATTCTTACCCTTTGTTTTGCTGGATGTTTCTTGGGTATACTTGTCAAAGACAGGACAGTTGTGAACCCAATCCCTAAATTGGATTATAGCTTGATATTTACAATAATAGAATTTTAGTGAGTCGTCATGTCTTATGCTTCAACACATTGCCCAATCTGAGGAATGTTTAACTCCTTTTTTGTTAGGTGTTTCCGTCCTATTTTGGTTGATTTCATGATTATTTATCTTAACCCCCAAGTTTGATTATAGTTTTATAAATACAATAATATAAATCTGGTGACAAATGTTTTGTATTTAATTGCAGTTAGTATCCAAATTTGTGTAACTCCATGTTGTTCTTTACTTGGAATTAGTACTTTGGAGCTGTCACTATGGGTACCAACTCTTTTCTTTGTAGTTATATTTTTTAGAATATGTTCTAAGGATCTATAAAAATAAGGCTTATCAATACTAGGTATGAAGCTGTGATCAAATTAGGAAGAGATTCTGTCATCTTTTGCTAACCTTAGTCATTGTTATTACTTACGGAATAGAAGAGGGATTGGGCAAGCTTTTAAGTGGCTCTTTAAATCTTTAGTTTCTCTTCATTAGTCTTCTTCCTACGCACCATGTAGTTAGGTCCCAGTATATCAGTATGTGGCCGTGGAATTCATACACTTACAGAGAAATCCATGGCAACATATCATGCTCTTAGGTTTTGCATAGTGAATTTTTATACTTGATAAAAGTCTTAGATGATTACCCAAGCAAGGAACTCTTTGGGGCCAAATTTTCCATATTCGTTGGCATTTTGATTTTTAAGTAAAAAAGTTTTGTATTGTCTTTTTTGCTTGTTCCATTATAGACCATAAAAACAATAGGGAATTCACTGAGTAATGCAATTTTTGAATCAAGATATATATATCCTTTGCAGTTCCGTTAAGATTATGTTTTTTCTTTTCTTTATTCAATTCCATAATCATGTTAATTACATAAATTGGTATAGAAATTAAGAGGTGCAAGTGTCTTATAACGGGATTCAGACTTAGCAGAGATTATACACTAAAGTTAGATTGGTTGGGATGTATTCTCCAAGCTGTTAGCAAAATGTATTTTTTCTAACAGTTCGATTAGTCAAAGGTTCTAAATATTATTTTCTGTGCCTTATAACCACTGCTGAGAACGTCTTATATTTTGTTCATTAATATGGTCTCCATGCCTTATAACTGTTGCTTTGTGAGAATGTTGTAAATTTTGTTCATTAATATGGTCTGATTGTGAAGATCATGTTATGTATATTCTGCAATAAAGCAGTATTTAACCCAGCCATCTTTGCTGTTCCGAAAATCTGACCAAACTAGAAAGGTAGTATTTTGGACAATGTATAGGAAATGCCATACTGGTAAAGCTGTATTGGAAAATGCATTTCATTTAAATAAATGGCATGATATCATATTATCAGCAACTGGTTAATGTGAACTCCTGGGCATTTCTTATGTTTGAATAAGATTTCCACACATTAACAGAAAACTTTTTTCCAATCAAATTTATGTCAGAGTTGAATATTTGCTTAAGCAATAGTTTGAGCGGCAATGAACTGGTTATACAGCTCCTTACAGTTACACTGTCTAAGTAACAAAGCTATGTTGACATTTTCAATACCTGTTGGTGATTCTTGGTAGTGAATGGTAGAACAGATTACCAAACACAACAAAAAGGATATGAAACAAAAATCACACTTCTGTTGTTTTCCATCATTAAGAAGACATTTATTTTCTCTAATTTCTAATCGCAAGGAAGGCATTGCATGATCTAACATTTCTTGGTTATGCACCCGCCCTAGCTTGTAAACACCATCTTCAGTTTTCCAATGGATGCTTGCAGACAGAAACGGACAAATCATTTGAATACCATGCAGCTAGAAACTAGAATCTGACACCTGTAAATTTCAACAACCTAGGAATTATATACACGTCACCTAGTTTAAATGCTGCATGACATTTTATGTTGAGTGTTGTCTACATAACAATTCGAAGTGGTCTACATATATCTTGTAAGCCTTAAATAGAATTCCTACAACATAAGATTTCTGTTTTGCTCAATGCCTAGCAATCAGTTACTTATTTTGTAAGCATAATTGTGTGCAGTTGGGCTGCTTTCTGTGTCATTGTGTCTCATACTTCAGCACATTGCTTAATCTGTTCATGCTGACAAGTTTAAATGGTTATTGATTACCAATTATTGCTAGACTTGGAATTGATGATTACTAGTTATATCCATACTAGATCTAAAGCTATCAAATACACAAGATTTTGAAAGTGACATAACAACAGTGACACCTGATTTTTGCATCCCATGCATGTCTTGACACGTGTTTTCATTAGGCAACTTAAGTAGCAAGGCAATTTAATCCTCAGTCACTTCGAACTCTACAACTGATAAAAGCCATGAACAATTTAATATTCAGTCACTTGGAATTCGGCAGCCGATAAAGTCATGAACATTTACGTGGCATTGGGAAACTTTATAATTAGTGGTCTTGTCTTCTGCATGCAATTCCTTTATCTCAATATATATGCCCTTAGTAGATACAAACGTAATGCCTGAGTAAATACTTTGTTATCTAGGTTCAAATTCATGATTACATCCATATATAGTGGTTACATAAGTATGGTTACTTATTTGAGGGGAAGCATTCTGCAGCCAGATTTTGAGTCGTAACAGAAATAAGTATGGTTACTTATTTGAGCTGTTTTCCTTTTGGAATTATTAATCTTCTGATAATTATGCCTAATCCATTATAACAGATTCTTTGTTGGCATCATGTTAGGAAATTGATTTTTGATATCCTTTCCTTAAATAGGTGGGATATCATCTTCTACTTATGCAAATTCCATACCATATTTACATCGAGAGATTATGTAGGAACTTTTGGGTAGTTGGAGAAAACTCTGGACCAAGCATTTAGCAAAAGAAGTTAAGGTCCAAAAACTATGTAAAAGCTGTCGAGGCAAGCTTTCAAATTTTTGGTTTGTGGTATAGCATAAAACTTTTAGTTTTCCACCATAATTTTTCCCTATGCATGCGTTTAGTTTTCTATGGTTTTTCCGAGAACAGACCTGCAGTTAGAAACTCGTAGGCACACTCAGCAAGTATGAGGGCATTCTTATTGAAATTGAGTTTTAAAAGCTTGACTTTTTAATTGACATTCTATTTTAAGCATCTGAATCCAACATGTTTTATTATATTAGACTTCTTTTTTATCACAGAAACTGTATTTTTTCAGTTAAGTGTGTGTTATCGTATTAATAATACATTTTTTCTGATTTAAGCTATTAGAGCATCAGAATCTATATGATCGTTTCCCCCAACCTGTGGGGAAAATGGCCCTTTGTGTCTTTTTGCATTAGATGTAGCATTAGAATTGCCTCATGCCAAATGGAGATTTCAGTCTTGATACCATTTTTGCATTAAACTGCATTCGAATTGTGGCTATATATATTCAAGAAAATTAATCTATAATACAGTCACAATTAAAAGTTGGCCATTTGGCAAAAAACAGTTTTTAAACATGTGCAGGTGTTATGAACTTCTGGGCGAATGCTGTTCACTTCCAGGCCCTCTCTCTGGCCTTTTCATTTTATACTTGCAAAGGACTGCCTGCAGAATACCATGTCCAACATAATTCTCTGTGCTAATTTTTTGGGCAAGGATTTTTTTCTCTTAATAGATTTCTCATTCTTTTGCCTGCGAACAGAAAGATGGGATCAATTATCCTGTTCATCAGACTATCTTAAACAGGGATAAATAATAATTCTAACCTTTCTCTAACTTCCCTTGCCAATGGCTGTTAATATGGATAAATGTGAGGGTATTAAAATGCCATTCATTAGTTTATTTCTATAGAGCCAGTGAAAATCAGATGTCCGTAAGCGAAAACTCAAGTCTACTTAGCTGCTGCAATTGATTATTTTCTCTGAACATTTAATGTATTTTTAAGATATTTTGAGTTTGCATCTTCTAATCTTCTAAAAGTTGTTTTTCGCAAGTTTTCAGCACCACACGCCTGCTTTCAAGAATTTGGGTAGCACAGGACAACTCAGAGAGCAGGACCAAAAATGACAAATTTCCTAATGCATTTTTTATTTACTTTCCACATTTTTCTTCTATGGAGCTAGAACACATGTTAGTGAGCAAATTATTTATCTTCTATATACTCTTTATTATAAAGATAATACAAAATGTTTTCATCGACTCTCATCAAGAGATTGCTCTCCCCATTCTTTACGGAGGCGTTGTAAGCAGTCGACAAATTACATAGTTGGACGCACCTATTCTCAGAATCGTTCCCAAATTTGCAACCAGGAGTACATCTCCCTAAAAAATCGAAAGAAAAGAAAACATTTAGTACGGTCGTACATATAACCTTATGACATCTGTGTAAGGAATAAACGAAGTAGGAAAGTCATAACTTCTATCTGTATCTCTGTTGCTTCAGAGTCAGAAGTACACGTGCCTCTCTTTTTTTTTTTTGCTATAAAATATCCAACCCAATTTTGAGTTCGGCTATCATAGTTAAAATTATTGATATGATTGCACGCGGCGAGAGCTCCACACACGGCCAAGTTTGCTAGATTTAAATAGCCTATTATCAAACAAATCACCAGAAAATTAATTTTCAGCTAAAGCAACCGAGTAATTGCACAATTTTTTCAATACTGCATTTTTCCTGGGTAGCTCAAAACGGTGGGATTTTGCATAATTCAAAATAATAAGACGGATCACTAATGTATGATATAACTAGCAGTTTTACTAGGCTATATCACCACCTTGTGATATAGCCTTGGTTGGCATTATTTTAAAGACTTAATTAAGTACCCAGAAAAATAAAATAATTATTACCAAAGTAAAAAAAATCGAAACAAATTTGAACTTGTTTTCCGCAGATAGAATCAGAGACATTAACGAACACATGCAAGCGAATTTCAACACTTCACACAAAATGCCAAGAATATTTACTGAAACCCTTACTATAGACAATTTCGTAGCACAATTTTTCTTGGATATGTCATCGCAAAAAAATGGCAGTCAAGAAATCAGTGGTTCTCCAATATTCATCCCCAGCTTTTTAAAATAAGAGAAAATTAGCAAACGAAAGGAAATCATATCTGCATTCACTGAAAAATGAAAAAGATTCTTATGCAAAAAGAAGAAAAAGTTAAGATCTTGTTGAATAACATGATATTCTGAATAAGGTTCGTAAAAATTCCAACAAGAACAAAAATAAGCTTGATTCTGTGTGGATTTGTGTTGGAAATAATAAAGGAAAAACGTCCCCTTGCAGGGGGAGCCATGCTGATGGCAGCTTCATATTTTACACAGGCTACAATTTACAACGGTTTATACAAGCTGCAATATAGCAGTGCACGACCCGTATGGCCTTGAGGCACTTCGACTCTCTGTAAGGGTTGGCTCCTTGTCCTCCCAACGAAGCAGAGCATAACAGTCTTGACCTTTTTTGATGGTCCAATTGGAAAAAACCTATATCCCCATCTGCCTGCCTGCTTGCCCCACAATTATTTGTTTACAAAACAGATTGTTTTTCTTTTTCTAAGGCCTCCTTAATCTAACCCATTCAAACCGGCCAGGTAGAGGTGAATCACTTACTGGGTCGTAATTGTACCTGGTGAAAAAAAAGAGACTCTCAGCAGGAGAACGTGTAAAAAGCAAGCTGCAGACAAACTAAAAATAAGGAAAAAAGAGCAGCGGACTGTTACCTTTCTGTGAACCGTCTTTGTTCTTGCTGCTCTGCCCCGGCGAAAAATTCTTCAATTTCGTTGGAAGTTGGCACATGGAGGAACTGATGACTAGCACTATGGCTGCGGCTGTGCCCTTCATTCTGTAGCCTTCTCCTGCCTGAGCTAGGTGGGGCCGGTCTTGTTGTTGACCCCGGTGTCTCCACATCCCTCATGTGGCTTGATGGCGTTGTTTCTCTTGTAGTACGTCTGTTAAACAAAAAACACAATGCAACTGCAGAATAAATTTGAGATTTTCACCAAGTACATAAATTCCCGATATTCATCTGGAACTAACTGTTTTATATCCTTTTATTTCCAAAATTTCTTTTTATTTCCCGAACTCGGACCTTTTATTTCTACAATTTGAGGTCTAACCACTACCGGCATCTTCAGGTTCAGGATCCCGTTCTGTCAAGGATTTGGGGCTTTCAAAGTCCGTTGGTAAACAGTTTTTGGGGAAATTTTTTATATAATAAATTTAATAGCATGGACTTTTGGGATCCGGGAAATGATTTTCTTTCTTAACGTTCAGTAGCCCAAAATAGCGTATGGGATGGGGCCCAAGGCAAACATTGCATCTGAAGTAAATAGGAAATCAAGGGCAGCGAGATCAAATATGCAGTGATGCGGGGAACTTTTCTATTATTAATTCCGTCTGGACACGAAAAAATTTCCTGAAATTATTAGAAATAAACACAAGAAATATTTTCTGGTTAGGTGCAGCTCAAAAACATGTCGACAAATTGTATGAAAGAAAAGGGAACAGAATTTTTTTCTGCTGAAAACCGCAAATCAGGTTCAAGATTAGACGGAAGAAAGGGGAAAATAAAATTTCACGTTAGAATAAAGATCTATTACAAAAAATAAAAAAATAAAAAACGGACATTGCCTGTTAGTTTTAGCACGAATTACCTGCCCAAATTGTATAAATCAAAGTGAAAAAATAACTTTTTTAACAAGAAAAAAGAATTAGATACCTTTCTCTGGAATCTGGATCCATTACATTTTCCCCAAACGACACCTCCACCTGCCCAAATTTTCGTTATGTTAAAGGGGAAAGAAAGAGGCAATCAACGGTGAGGGGAAATCTGAGAAGAAATTAAAATGTAGGGAATTTCCCACCTCCATGGCGTCTTCGAGATCGTTTTCTGAAGGCTGCGCCGGTTGATTGTGGTGGCTTTGGTTCTGGTATTTTCTTCGTGGCCTGGCTGGCTTGGCGTTGGAGAAAGTTGCAGAATTGTTCCTCGAATGTGCCACCGAAGATTGCTGTTGCTGAACTCTTCTGCTGCTTTTGTCACTGGCTGCGCCTACGCCAACGGCTGCTCCCCCTTCGGAGAGTGCCATTCTTGAAGCCTCGCCCTCAAAGCTCTTGGACGCTTCCTGGTCACTGTGTGTTGCTGCCTCTTCACGGCACCTGCAAATAATTTTCTCAAGCTTCCTGCTGCGTAGCTCAAGGTAAGCTGTTTGCATGGAGGAGCCGTCTAAACACGCCGGCGCAGAGGCGGTGTGGTGGTGTTGGTGCTGTTTCGTTGTCTTTGACGAGTGAGCGGCCAGACGCCGGGGGTGATGATCTTCTCTCAAAGTCCTGGCCCTCGTTCTCACTCCAAGTGACACCTGCGAAGAGACCTCCATCACAGCTACCTCGCCCACGCCTTTGCCTTTTCTCATGTATTTCCCCATTTTTAACCCCCGCGGAGCCACGGCTGAAACTAACTACAATTACACCGCGCCTCTCAGCCTACTGCATGTTAAGATTAAAAAAAGTAAAAAAATTCCTCCTATTCGCACCTTGCTGCTACCCAATTTTTGCCTTTCCACTTTGTCCAGAGCCCTAATTTTTTCTTCTTGTAGAATTTCCGCTGCTCAAAACCTCAAATTTGCCCAAGTTCTTTTTTTATCTCCATTTTTCTTGCTCCTCCGTCTGCAATTTAAAAAAATCTGTGCAACACCCAATTTTCTTTTTTGTGTGATCTTTTTTCTGAAGAGTAAAATCAAATATTTGAAGGCCCACACGAAATTGAGCAGGGAAAAAAATCTATAAATCGTCCAGCCAGCGCCCAACAATTTATTTCTAACATCTAACCAGAAGCATCTTCGACAAGCTCAAGCCAAAGCCTTGGCAGGCCTCCAAAACGGGCTTTGTTAGTAGCACAAACGGAACTGTCAGATGGCGAACCAACGGAGAAGGGGAAAGACGAAACTAAAAAACGCAACGGAGAAAAGAAAGGGCGAAAGGTTGAAAGAGAAAACAAAAGCATGTATTTCGGTTTGGTTGGATACCTTTTCTTTGGACGCCCTCCGCCCCTTGGGAACCGTGATTAAATATTTAACCCTCGATACTCTCTATGCTTTGTGTCTTCTTCTATTCTATCTTCTCCGCTAACTTTATCTTAATGTCCAAATACGAAGCGGGGGAACAAATTTATTCAGGGATCAAAAACGACGAAGCCGCTAAATTTCTTCTTTCTCCCGCCACATTTGGCGACGATTTTCAAGTTTAGCTGAGTTGGGGAACAAAAGCGCAGCCTTGGTCGGCCCCGACGACCTTGGACGGACGGATGCGCGATGCTGGTGGCGGAAGCATCGCGACCCTTGAAAAAGCATCTTTTGATGACGTCAGCGATCCGGCCCGCAAACATTGCACTAATTGCAATTCGAGCTGACTTGTGCACTTTGACCCTGCCTTGTCAGCACTAACCCTAGCAAACGTAAAACTATACACCACCACCTATTTTTCTAACAATTTTATACACTAGTAAATACACACAACTTAATTACTTAATTATTCGCGCATATTCGCGCGGTCCGCTGCTACGGGAATGTTCGCGGTGCTTTTCGAATATTCTATTACTCTCGGTTAAAAATTAAAAAAATAAAATAAAAAAATTCTTGCTCATGTGGGACCGGAATCCCTAAGGTTTATACTGTGCAAGTTTTAACTGCTCTTTTTACTTTGTAATGCATTTCCTCAATACAAAAAAAAAAATACAAAACACCAAAATGAATTATTATAAACCTGCAACTACATTTAAGAGATTTCTAACCGCTCAAGTCACATGGAGGCAAAGCTTATGTCACCATCCCAAACTTCACATTCAGCCTAGCTTCACCTTGGTTAAAGACAAAACAGTTTTTTCCCACTTCTGTAAGCGTGTGCTCTTATTCACGGCATCCATCTCCAAACAACTACGCAACAAACTTTAGGATTTGTATGCGGCTTACCTGGTGTTTTTTTACTGTCGGGGTTGTCAGGTTGTGATTTGAACCCTTAACCTCCCAGCGCGCTTCTGTTACCAACTTAATATTCACGAATATTGACTGTAACGGGAAATCGGGCACTTTTACCAAACGGAAAATGATCGCAAGGGCCAGCTGCTAACATAACAAAACCCTCGGCAAACGCACCTCACACGCAATTTCATTTTAAGGTTGCAATAAGGTTAAATATTTCATCTTCCAAGGTGTTATCTTCAATTATTATACTCTTGTGCTTCTATGGAGTTTAATAAAATCGATTTACCTCAGCTTTGCGCAAGGTGCTGGTTTTCGATGGAGATGCGTTGGCGTCATTCTTAAGTAAGTTCCGTTAGAGGTATATATCGGTTATCCTCCCCATGGGAAAAGCCGGTAGCCGAGGGCTGCAGTAAAAGAGTACAAATGGCAGTGGATTAAAGGAACTAGCTGGACTAACCAACTGTACCGGCACACGTAATTGCCATGTCAGCAGTGGAAAAGCAGGTTCGTTTCACTCCCCGTCCGAGGTGAAATCTGTGCCTGTGCCTGTGCCTGCGCCTGCCAGCGAGCAGACGGTTCCGTGATATAACCATGCCATGTTGCGAGTTCGAGAGTCCTTCGCTCTCTCTCCGCCGCAGATTTTATGACACGAAAAAGTTGAAGTTAGCGGAGAAGGGAGAATAGGAGGTCTTCAGCCTCTTGCGGCTAATCAGAAACTGTACTACTCTCTTCTCTCTATCCCTCTCCTGAATGCGTTCAGAACAAGGTCAGGCTTTCTCATGACGTCAAATATAAACTAGCTTCTCTGTTAGTGTATTCTAACTTTAGCTAAATTTGGGGATGCTTTACCTACCTACCCGTCAAATCTCAATGCGCTTCAATACGACCTCTTTTGTCACCGTTCAAGATAACAGAGTTTTATACAATTGAATTTAATGACCGGATGAGTTGTTTTCTAGGTCTGGAAACTTTGATTCTTTGTAAAAGTTGCTGTCCCATGGGTTGCTTTTGGCCTCCCGTCTTAAAAGAACGTTCTATTTTATTCCTTCATACAATAATTTTATCCTTTGATCTTCTGCGTAGTTTGCACATGTTGTCTTAGGCTTTCTTTGATGGGTGTCTCTTTTTAAATTAGATTTTTCTTTTTACCTTTTTTAAAAGCCGGTGGCAAGTTGTAGTTGGGGTATATATTTAGTGTCGTGTTTTAGTTTCTTTGGAGGTAGAAATTAAGTTCTTTTCTACTTTAGTGGTTGGTTGGGGTAGTTAATTGTAATAGTTTTATTCCTTTATTGTGGTTTTATGGGTTGGGATAGTTAATTTTAAGAAGAGCTCTTTCTTTTTTTCTTTTTTCTTTTAAGTAGTTTTATCAATTGAGATTTCGATTTTTTATTTTATTTTAACGATTTTATCAATTAAAAATGATTTCTAGGAATCTTATTCTTTTATTTGCAACTTTATCTTTTAGGGTTGGTTAACTATTAATTTAAGAGTAGTTTTTTAAAATTTCATTGGGTGGCATTGATTAGTTCAAGAGTCTCGTATCCTTGTTAATCTAAAGAGTTTTATTTTTCTATTTGTAATTTCATGATTGAAACAATTATTCTAAAACTACATTATTCTTGAAACTATCATTTCTCCTTTAATTAAAAAATGAAATATTTTTTAAAAGTATATTTAATTTTAATTTTATTAAATTATTTATAATTTTATAATTTATTGAATTTTTGAAAGTAAAAAATATGTTTTCAAATGATTTTTTTTTAATAAAATTAATCTTTAAAAATGTTTAATAGGTTAGCAATAAATATAAATTGTTATTATTTGAGATTTTAGTTCAATCCTTGATTTATTTAAGAATGCAACTTATTAATTAATTTTGACAGATAATAATTGATTTAAAAAATAAATGTTAAAATAATTAACAATTTAATTAATTTAAATAATTCATGTGGATAAATAAATTTCAATAAAAATAATTTTAATTTAATTTTAAAATGGATACTATTTTTTTAAATATAAAAGATAAAACAAATAATGAATAAGCATTAATGTTTTGAAAATATAAATTAAAATAATATTAATAATAAACATCAAAAGTATTAATGCTAAGATACATTATTGTTTATTCTAATGATGATGGATCATGGAATATGTTCAAATAGTTGAATAAAAGTCACACAGTTACAATCTAAAAATCTTAACATTATCATCATAGATTATGAAAACTACATGTTATTAATTATCAAAAATAGGTTTTTATATTTTAATTCAAAAGAATGATGATTTATTACTTTTTGTTGTCTACATTAAATGTTCATATCTAATAATATTGAGATAGTAAGGATGCATGCACATAAAAATTTCTTAACATTTATCTATCAAATAATTAATATTTAATAATGAACATGTAATATTAATGATGTCATTTAATTTTATTAAGCATAAAAAATAAAAAGATTACAAACATAATAGTAGAAACTACAACTATACAAGTTAAAGAGCACTAGATTGACAAATGGATCATGTTGACATGTGCATAAAAATCTCTTTATCTAAAACTTGACATATTTATATGTCAACTATTGCTATTTAATAATTAACATATAATATTAATGATGTCAATTTAATATATATATATTTTTAATATTATATTAAGCATAAAAGAAATTACAAATATAATAGCAAAAATTATAACTACACAAGTTGAAGAGCACTAGATTGTTAAATGGTTCATGCTTTCAACCAAAGAAATAACACTCATTAAATATAAACATGAGTAGATGATTTGTTAAATTAAAAAAATAAAAATTGACTAAATATTAAAATAATGGTGTTTATGCATTTTCTTATCTATTTGCTTATTAATGTGTTTATGAATCTATTTAATATTTTAGATATATTTTTAAAATGACATTTATATAGAAAATAAAATAATTTGTAAAGTAGAAACTAAAAAAATTGTTTGGTTTAACTTTTGCAAATTTAAAAAGGTTTCTATGATTTATTCATTATTATTTAAAAATACAATAATTTTTCAATAAAAATAAAATAACAAATTCAATGTAAAGATTATCTTTTAAATATAATATTTATATTGATCAAATATATTATTTAATAATAAAATTTAATTTAATATTATAATATTTATTAATCAAACTAATTTGAAATATTTATTAAAATATATTACCCAATTCTCAAATCTATAAAGTATCTTTCTTAAATATATCATCTAACTACAAAATTCAATTTACTATTAATTTAAGTATATTCTACATCAAATTAGATCTTTAAATACTTATAAAATATATTAATTAACTAATAAAATTATCTCATCATTAATTAAATTGTATAATATATTGTTAGCCAAATTTACTTCTAAAGATGTATTATTTAACAAATAGATTTTGCTCCCAGGCATCTTTGAGTCATAAACTGAACTTGTCTTTGGTTTTTTCTGCTTTTTTCAATAAAATTAAAAACTTTTCTTTGATTTAATTGTAAAATTCTTTATTTTAATTTATTTATGTTTTAGCTATTTAAAATATAATTAAAAGTTTTTGGCGAGATTTAATTCATTCGAATTTGTTAGAAAATATGGAGAAAAACTGTAAATAATTTACAAATTCTTCTGTAAAAAAAATGTCTTTAATTAATTTGAATCCCTTAGTTTAAAGGGAAAAAGACAGCAAAAATAAAGGGAAAAAAATAGCATTGAGAAAATCTCATCCCATGTATTTAGCCCCTCTGTTCTCGCTCGAGAAAAAACACTGTAACATCAGCTAGAAGACATTGAAGACGTGTGTCCAAATCCTAGAAATGGCCAATCAATGTGTTCTAATCAACGGCTATAGAGGCCATAAATACGGCATTGTTGCAGAAGCTGTACGAATCTTGCCGTCTGGGGCCTAAAAAATCCACTAGATTGTCGCACGGGGCGCTTAACTCGCAGTGCCCTGAGAAAAAGCTCACCTGTCTGGAGGTGCCGAGCAAGGGGACCAAAGGCCTCATTTCTTCGATTTCTAACGGCAATTTAATGAGCCAAATTAAGTTGAAATCTCTGAACGAGTCGAATCCTTTGCATGCCGTGTATTTCTGTGCTCTCGGTCAAATACCCTTGCGTGCATGGCAAGAAAATTCGAAACCCCTGAATCCAACTTCGACAACACGATGGCTGTCCGTTAATTTCTTTGACAAATAAGTCCTTTCTATCATTGCCCCCCGATTTGCTCGATTTTGAGAGTCCTCTGTCAGAGCCCGTTGTATCCGTTGAACAGAAAATCAAAGAGCCGTTTATTTGCCAGTTTGCTCCGCTATTTTCGCCTCCATTTGTATAGCAAGGAGACTTTCAACCTTCTCCCTGTCTGCAGCAATCCACTGTGTTTCCATTGGCGGAGAATTTGCCGTCTGAATTCTGCTATCTGTAACCATTTCAAAGCTCCGCTACATTTAGCTAAAAGTCGTTTGAAATTATTCAGCTTCCTCGGGATGCCAATAACCTCCTCAACTGCCGGCCCCACCAAATCACAAACGAAATTTAATATCACATTGAATGGCACAAAATACCCGCCATGAACGGATGTTTTGGCTTTACGGCAATAAAATTTCGCCACTACATATTGAAAGAAAACAGAAAATTACGTGTAGGAAGGAACTGGCAAGGCTGACATTTGGTCCCACCCCTGACTTTTCTCTAAAGCCTTTTCCATTACCTTTTTTCCATATTTTACCGTGCCTTGAGGCATCATTGCCCTCGCCGCCTTCGTTAATGTGGGAAAAATAAAAGCAAACCAGCTTTTTCAACACCATTTTTGACCAGCAAGAGGAAGACAGGATCGAATTGCTAGCAGAGTCAACCATGGTATTAACGTATGCCAAGTAAACACGCCGAAATTTTTCATTTTACTCTGTGGCCTATGTCATTTAAGCGTTTACTTTCGAGCTACTTCCCTGTGTCTTAGATCGTTTAATCTTAATTTATTGAAAACCCTAAACGAATCCGATCGAATCGTTGATTGGGACCTTTTTTTGTTCCTTCCTTCCCCTGCATTTGTTTTTTTTTTTTTCCCATTTCTCCTAAATTAATAGGGAGGGGAAACAAGACCATTGATGGTTCTCCACTTGGTTTAACGACATGGTTCCATGCACTACCTATATTTATATAAAAGAGGAAATTATGCAACTTATTAATTGTCTTTTAAGCATCACATTCAATCAATCATATTATAAATAACCATCATTTCTATGGTGGAATGTTGATTTAAAATATTGATACTAATTTTTTTCATACATAAACATTTTTAAGTATTATTATAAATAATGAAAATATCTTGTTTTTAACAATCATATTCATAAGTAGAGGTATTTTTCCAACTCAAGCTTAACCTTGGAGAAAACTCCCTGGTTAAGCACGCTTGAGCTGGACTGGATGGGTGACCTTCCGGGACGACCTCTGTGAGCATCACCTAGATGCAATGAGTGCTAAGTGGACCATTCGATATCATGAGAGATGGGTTCTTGTTGAACCACTACTCATGAAACATGGGTCAATGAGTTTGACTCGAAACTACACGGTTGAATCCTGATAGCAATATCATAATTTGACATGCTGTGGAAAAATACCTCTACTTATCAATTGATGAGCTAAAGGGGCTCTATTATGAATGGGTCATAAGGCACAACACTTGCTGAAGGTTTTGCAAATGGGGTAACTACTCAAGCGGGCTTAACCTTGGAGAAAACTCCCTGGTTAAGCACGCTTGAGCTGGAGCAGTACTGGGATGGGTGACCTTCCAGGACGGACCAGTGCTTCACCTCTGTGAGCATCACCTAGATGCAATGAGTGCTAAGTGGACCATTCGATATCATGAGAGATGGGTTCTTGTTGAACCACTACTCATGAAACATGGGTCAATGAGTTTGACTCGAAACTACACGGTTGAATCCTGATAGCAATATCATAATCATATTCATTCTTACATGTTGGATCATAGTAGTTGTCACTTGTAGAGTGATTGATCATCTATAACTCGTTTGTTTAGTGTCTTAGCATTCCACACTCCATAATATTGGAAAGAAGCCTTCTAGAAAACAATGTGTAAGGATTTTTTAAATTGATTATTCAAATCACACCTTGGATCCATAGATAAGATAAATCTTGATGTCAAATCATCAATGGTTGGTAACAATCCACATTGTCATGCCCTCGTCAAAGAAAAAAACAAATTACAATATTTATATGGATTGCAACACTTAAAGTCTAGACAAATAAAGTTAACATGGACAATGATTCTAATAAGGGGGTCGATTAAGAGTATAAGAATAAACAAGGGCAACGATTTCCTTGAATTATAGATATTTAATTAAAATTTATTTAAAAGGGTTCTAGGCTAGTGATTAAGAGGAATAGTTGTGACTCTTCCAAAATGGCAGAAATAATGAAGAAGTGTGACTTCCTCAAACTTGAAGATATAAGAGGGAAAGCATTTCATTTGAAAAGAACATCAATAACATCATTCAATCAATTAAGAATAAATATTATGAGTCTCCTTCTAAAATAACATCATTCAATTAATTAAGAATAAATATTACGAGTCTCCTTCTAATGTGAAAGGTTATGACTCCTTCAAATATGAAAGGTTGTGACTCCCTCAATAATAAGATATAAAAGGGAGATCATTTCCTTGTGGAGAAACCATAAAATGAGGGATAAATCTATCAATCAATTTGGAATAAAATTATTATTCTCAAAAGGCAATAATGAAGGGTGGTGACTCTTTCAAGAAATGGATATAAAGGGTAAATCAATTCATTGAAATTCAATCAACAATGATCACTCATCTAGTAATCAAGATATAAAAAAATTCAATCAAGAAAACAACAATAAGTCTATTAATACATTTAATTATCAAATCATCCAATCATTAAATCATTCAATCATCAAATCATTCAAGCATCAATTCATCCAAGCAACACACATTCAAATATAAAGGAAAAGTCAATTTTCATATATCAATTCATGCAACAGTAAATATCTACAAAAAATTGATTCAAATAATAATTTGTAAAAGCATACAATTATTGTTCAAGGATTGAATTGTCAATCCATCAAGAAATACAAATCAATAGTCTAGCAAATACATCAAGCTATCAATTCTGAATTCTTGGTAGTATTTACAAATTAGACGGGGTTCAGGCTCATGGGGTGGGCTAAGGGTTGGAAGGATAGGGGCTTTCATGCCCTTGACAAGCTAGGGACAAGGTCCTTTGTATTATCACTGACGAGTTAGGGACATGGTCCTTTAATTCAATAGTTTTGCAAAGTATTTTCGAGGAATTCCATATTTTTTTCCTTGGGTATTATGCTATGATCTATTGATCTGATTGTTATCATCAATTTCTTAATCTTGGATAAAACTATTGTCATATTTTGAGTAAATATTTTTGTTTTCAAGTATATCCCAAAAAGGGACATTACACACATCATGCAAACAAAATGACAAATTTTAAAAATTATTATCATTTATGTTTGTTGTTTTGTTTTAGGTTTCATATTTTGTAAAATAGTTTGCTATCAACATTTTGTGCTCCTCTTCACACACCAAATTGGAACAATTGATTTCCATAATTCTTGGAGGCTTTAATTGTAAGTTTTCAAGATCTAAAGATGCTCTTAAATTTCCATGAGCATCTACCATCTAGATTGAAAGACACGAGTGACAAAGGATGTTTGTTTTGGGAGAAGAAGGTGACTTCTAAAAGAATTTTGTTGGTTTTCTTTTCTTATGTGATTAGGGAAAAAGAGGAAAGAGACAAAGGAAAAGAATTGATGGTAATAGGGGGTAGAAGAGACAAAAAGAAAAAGGGAAAAATGATTGTGTATAGGGTTAGAAGGGGAATCTTAAACACTTCAAGAGATGGAAACTAAAAATATCTACTCTTCGCATAGGAGAAGTTTACCCCATGTTAGCATCATTTTGAGACAAGTAATATAGGCTTCAAATGTTACATTTTTTGTTATTGTAATGAGGATAAAAGATTATGTTAGTTTGTTGTCTTATCTATCACGTGTTGTTGTTTGTGTGTGCATGGCAGGAAAAACCACTATGTTCTAATTAAGATGTTTTGTAGTAAAATTTATATGTTTTTGTGATGAAAAAGAGGATACCTATTCAATTGGGCACTCATCCAAAACTACATTAGATAGTATTAGAGAATGGTTATTCCTTGTTGGACTAGTATGAAGAAGTTCTTGTAAAGAGAAGCATTGAAAACTATGTAAGTGAAGTTTTGCAAGTGTAGAGGAGTGTTGTGAATATTTTATTGTGGCTTTGGAAAGTTGTGTAATATAGGCTTGTAGTTGTCTGATAAAGAAATTCTAATTGTTTTAATCCATTCTAGCTCCAAATTTCTTGAAACTCTATCCAAGAAAGATCAGTTCATTCTATCAGAGGATTTAACAATGTCTAGTTTAATAAGACCCCCTTTGTGGTTACTAGCATGTAAGGAGTTAATGAGATCATACACTAGAACAATGATCTATCCACATTGGAAAAAACCACTATACTCCTTTAAGATCATAGTGTAAAGGGTTCTCTTTAATATGTTGAAAATCATTTTAGAGATAAGTTTGTACATAATGTTGCACAAGGATATGGGTCTAAAATCCTTATGTTTATGAGATATTTTTAAGGATAAGGGTGAGAAACATAAAATGAAGGGATTTGAGGATAAACAAATTTCTTTGATTCCTAAACAAACTCCCATAATTCATCTTCCATCAAATCCCAAAATTTCTAGAAAAAGAAAGCTAGAAACCTATTAGGGCTAAGTGATTTTCCCCCTCCCATGGAAAATAGGTAGCCTTGACTTCCACTTTGGAAATATTTGACATAAGAGAAAAATTATTAGAGGCACTAACCAAATTTGGGATGTGATCCATAAATAGATCTATCTACCTCTTCCTTAATAAGCATATTTTACCAAAAGGGGACTAGGGAGGATTTGATGGCTTACAGATTCTTAATGAATAGTCCTTTTGATATCTCAAATTTGATAATACACTTTTTTTCTCCTCACTTTATATGCTATATGGAAGAACCTAGTGTTATGATAACTTTCCTTCAACCATTTAATTCTAGAAAATTTTCTCCAAAATATTTTTTCACATTTATAACTCTTATCCAATTGGATTGATATATTCTCCTCCTCCCTTAGAGATTCAAAATAAACTTTAGGTGTAATATTTATTTGAATCTCAACCATCCTACTTGCCAAAAGATTTTTTTTTGGAACAAATTCTTAAAGAGTGATTCCAATCCTTTAGTTGGAATTTCAACTCTAGATTTTCATTTAAGGTGTACATCCTTGAACCATATTTGGTGGAAGGGGAAGTTATAAATGCATAAACATTCATTCTAGATGGGTGTTTCATCCATATTTTCTCAAATCAAAATGACACTCTTTAGGGAAAGCTATCCTTATCAATAATATCCAACAAGATTAGTCAATGCTCTAAACTAGCTTCAATGAGAACATCCAAGCTAAGGATAAGTATAATCAAAAGTTTAAACCTAATAATCTATCAATTCTATCTATTATGCAGTTCCTACCACTTTTCCTATTATAGATAATTTCAACCATCCACTATATGTTTTAACATCCCAAAGATTAGATTCTTTGATGAAGGAAATGAAACTATAATTTTCCTTCATTCTTTGGATTCCGCCCTCATTCAAGGAATCAAGCCTAACATTGAAATCCTCTTCTATAATCGATTTAGGACTCTCATACTCTCCTTTAGATCATAAATTTGAGTCTAAGGTATGCCTTTTTCCTACTTAACCTACAAACTATAAACATTGACAAAGAGTAAATTAAAATTAGGGATTATACCTTTGGACTAACATGTTGTGATCTAATAGTTTGAGTTGTAGATATTAAACACATCAACATCTTAAAGGTTCTAAATGATAGCCAATCCCCTAGATGCACTATTGGCCTCTTTTCTAGCTAGACCTCCTCAAAAAAGAGAATGGGAGTGGAAATATTAAACATGACTCATCTCATTCTCTTGAAGTAAGATAATATCCACAAGGTAATCTTAGGGATCTCAATTCCAACTAAGATATCCTCCACATATGATCAACAACTCAATGTTACATCTTAAAGGGAATTTTTTTGAAGAACTACATACCTACTTGGTGTAAATGCTTTGTTACTTCCAATGTCTACTTTCCTTTTCCTAATTGAGTCTAGATTAAATATTTTTCATTTTTTTCGTAGTTTAAGCTATATCCTTCAATGTTCTTTTGACGCTTCTTAGGTTTACCTCATCCTCCCTCGCTTGAGAAGAGTCTTTTAGAGATTAAGTTGTCTTTGTTCCTTTGTCTTGACTAGATGGTTCTAGATTTAATCTAGGGTCCTCATGGAGCCTTTCTAAATCCCCCTTAAAATCATATTATGTGATCATCACATCATTATTCCATATCACCTCTACATACTAAACTAAGTTTCTTTTACTATTCCCCCCTCCTCGTACCTTCTTTATTTCTCTCAAGAATCTTATTCTTAGATTTTTTTTTACTTTGGTTTGATGAAATAATCTCTATCCTTACCCAAGTCCTCTTCGATTTTTGCATGTTGTACCATTTTTAATATTAAAAAATTCTCTTATTTGATAACCATATTCATGGATATCTCTACATTTGAATGGTATACTTTCATAGTTAAGGGTTTGGATCCATTTAGTTTCCCCTACTTTGAACACGATGCTTTTAAGAATGGGAGAAGTGAGATCAAGTTCCATACAAAATCTAGCATGGATTGAAAGTTCCTTACTATGATGAGGCTAATATATATCAATTACCACTCCCAAGGATTTTACAATGATCTCAAATACATAAGGGGGCCAAAATTCATAAGGAAAGACATACATTGGGGTTGTCAAAGAAATTCCATTTGAGGACTTGAAGCCCATATACTAATGTTTCATAAAAATGACAAAATTATACAATAAATATGGAACTCTCCCTAATACATCATCATTATTATATTCTTCAGTGAATATCATAATGAAATATCCCTCAACACACAAACAAAGCTCATATTCTCCCTTGGTTAAGTCTAGTTTCTCCCAACCTAAGAATACACATCATCTAAAGAGAGTTGGGATCAAATGAGTATGAAGATTGTGAGGTGTGTGTAGAGGTTTTATACTAGATATTTGTAGATTGAAAAGGGTAGAGTAAGGAAAATGTATTGAATTTGGACTTGCTTACAAATTAACACAATTGTAGGCTCTCTTTTACTATTAGGTTTTTCCCAAAAGGTTTTCTTATGTTAGGAAAAGGGTGTTGTACACCTTGCACAAGAAAATAATTATTTAATTATGTAAAATAAATATTTATTTGTGGTGCATCTTAGGAGATGTGTTTAGCCACTTCAAATATTTATTTTGATCCACTTGTAAAGTTGTATGTGATATTGGTTAGATGTTTTGTATGGGTTGCACATAGGAAAAGTATTTACTAATGGGGAAACTTAGTACCAAAAAGTAAATGTTGGGGAAAATAGTTTTTTTCCACTAATGGTTTTACCTTTACCACTTGGTTGTTTTGTGTGAGCTTGAATCTATAAAAAGAAAGCACATGTTTAGTGGTCAGGGTTGGCTATTTGGTTAGTTGGTTGTTTGGCTTGGCTATCATTTGTCTCAAGCTCTCTTATTGAATGCATATGTGAAGCATGGAATGGGATGTGGGGATACATGTTTGGACACATGGAGGATACATTAGAGGAGCTTAGTGTTTCAAAAGTATTCATGGATACTTTGTAAGCGTATTGTAATGTTTCATTGCTAAATAATACATTGAATTTGGGTGCTCTTGGAGGCTATGTTTTCCCTCTTGAGGGATTTCCCAAGGTATATCTTATGTAATCTTGTGGTATATCTTTGCAAATATTTATTCTATAAGCTTGTATGCATGTTTTTCTCTCATGGAGTTAAGTAGGAAATGGTTTGATCAATCTGCTAATTTGCTTGCATCTCATACATGTTCTATGGATTATGTATGAGTTTCATCTTCTTCCATAATGTTTTTAATAAATGAATTGTTAAGAACACAATAAACTATAATTCAATCACATGATATAAATTTCTAAGGCAATCAAGTTACCCTAGTTTCCATGATTTTTGTATCATAGTTATTATGTTTAGTTTCAAAACCTTATGTTTGGAGCCATACATTAAGGGTTTGTGCCAAGGCTGAGGTTTGTTTGACAACAAGGTGACACCTTTTCTTGTTCTGTGTTTATGATTGTAATGTGTTCTCTTGAAAATTTTATTATTTTAAGTATTGTGTTGTTGGATTCATGTCTAGCATGTTGAAATTTGATATTGAAAAATTCAATGACCTCAAAATTTGAAATTGTGGAGGTTGAAAGTTGATGAACTCTTAGTGGAGAGAGATAAATGAATTGCAACATATTATTTTTAAAAACCCACGCTAATTCATTAGCAATTCTAGGGCATTTGGGTGGCATTTGCATAGTCGACGAGGGAAAATATCAATAATCTATTTTTTGGTATTTTCTACATTTCAATAAATCACATTTTTGAAGGCCTTTGGAGTAGAATTTGGCCTCAAAATTATCATCAATCTATTGAATTGGATAGCTGAAGAAATTCTTTTCAAGGGACTGAAATTAGAGCTCATAAAGATATTTTCAATGGTGTAAAGAAGTTTAGATTTCACCCAATGGGCTAAAAGTTATAACCCCGCCAAGTTGGGGTGCCCAAATAAACATGTTTTTTGAAAATTCTAGTTTTGTTTGTTATTTTCTCACATCTAGTTATTCATTTCAAATTCCAATGGATGTGATGACTATTGATATTCTATGTATTTGTATATATCTCATTTTGGAAATGAATAAAGATGAATTTTGGAGGCATACATCTCTTTTCATGAGATTGCTATGTCCATTTGTATTCTCACAATACCGCATATTTTTTACACCAGGTATTGTTATCTTAATTCCCAATTGAATCCAAATCATACACATATGTCCAATGAGGACTAGATTAAATTGGATAAGAAATATAGAAGTATTATCCATTTATGTCTTTTAGATTTTATGACAATGAATTTGTTAGAAGAACAAACTACATAGTTGTTGTGGAAGAAGATAAGAACCTTGTATCAATCTAAGAGTCTAGTAAATAAATTATTCTTGAAAATAAATTTGTATTCTTTGAAAATGAAAGTAGTGGACTTTGCAAATGACCATCTCAATACATTCATTTTAATCCTAATTTGGCTAATGTAAATTGGGGTCAAATTACGTGACACTACTTTTCCCCAAGTATAGAATTGGATAAGTTTACTATATTAGAGCAAATTTTTATATGGCAGTAGATTTATTAGTGTTAAATATCTAAGTTTAAATATCGTAAAGTATATATATAATTTAAATACAATGTATGAAATGGTTATTTATCAATGTTAACTAATTTAATACTTGAGTACATTAAGATTACCATCATTAATATATAAATTGACATCTAACAATATAGTATGATCAAAATAAACAAATAACATCATAAAACAATTTAATTAAATCAACTCCATCTCATTCATAATTAAAATATCTTTTATTAAGTTTAATACTTATTTGAATCATAGCACTTGGAAAGCTCATTCTCACTCTAAGAGGATTTTAGTGGCATTGGTCCTCATAGCTATGACACACATCAGAGAACATGTGTAAACACACGAAGTGTGCTTACACACCATGTGAATGCATTAAATCATGACTAGGACAATCCCAATTGTAATCTATACCTTGAGTTGGACACACTTTGTGTGCCCCCTCAAATGTCCATAGCCCACCAAACCATCTTCTTCTTCCTTGAGTGATCTTCATGCCTCTTTCCAAGTATCACATGAATGATTCATATAAGCCTTAAGGGTTGGTTTCCAAACCATCACACTCTTTCACAAAGGTTGCATCTTATTATTATTATTTAATAAATATAATTATTACTCTTTTATAAGAGTTAATAATTTTTCTTTATTAATCTTTATTTTAACCATAGGAGCATATTATCTTATATTTTCTATCTCCCTTTGATACTTCCATAACTTTCTTTCCACTTTAGGGAAAAAGTTTCATATTTCTCCCTTGTAATTTAGCTGTTGTCCTCAGTAGCTTAAGTTAACTCTACATCACAATTCACAAAAATAGTCACTATATTAGTAAATCTCTCACTTTAATTTCATCTATAGTTTTATTTCATAATTTTATATTCTATCAATTCTTTTAATTCAAAATTAGATCAAATAGAAATACTTTGCTAATAAATAAAAAACATATGAAACAAATCATGATTTCACAAGGAGCTAATGCAAGTTTTTATACTAAATCTTCCATCTTTAACTTTTACAATTGTCCATTTCCATTCATGTAAACTCTTATTTTACAAAGATGTCTTCACTAAAAATTTGATAAAAACATTATCATATTATTGGATAAAATGATATGCATAACACATGCTATGAAGTCACCTATCGCTAAAAATTAAAAACATTCCAAGATGATATTCATGCATTCTAGACTACATGAGTATCAAATAATCTTAGTCCTATACAATAAAGCACATGTACAAGGTTATTGACAATAGATAAAGATGGTACTAAAAAAAATCCATTAAGCATCTTAAACAAAAGAAAAGAACAATAAGTTATGACTACCCACATAGTACTTCATAAAAATAGTAGGTTCAATCTTTCTTTTGTTTAAGGTAATTTAATTTCATTTTAATTTAGGAACAAATATATATATATATATATATATATATATATATATATATATATATATATATATATATATATATATATATATATATAAAGAATTTAGAAGTTGTCTCCCCCCTATAAAGTTTGACTGTTCCTATGTCATACAAAGAGAGTTTGTTTGATTTCACATTTGAACATTTAACTTGTTTAAACAACATCATATTTTCTTAGAGTTAAATTTCAGGATCATGGTAGACTTGTTGGTTATGGTCCACCACAATTCCACTATGCCACTCTAATACAAAGTATAATGTAGCATCATACTTGTATTTAAGCATCAAATCTAGGTTCTTCTTGAATGAGTAGAGTTTTGAAAATCCACTTTGAATCTTATTCGTTACTTTTGTTGCAAGTTGCTAACTACTTTTCTTGATCATTCCCATACTCGATTTAAAAACAATAACCCCACTCAAATCATCATATACCATAATCAAGTAAAAAATAAATTTGACTCAACTTTAATAATTATTAACCCCTTGATCTTAATTTGCATATTAGAATTTGATGACATCACTTTGATTTATAATATTTACAAAATAGAAAAATCAAAACAAAAAATTAGATCATATTAAAAATTAAAAAAATTAATTACAATTTATTCTTATTCAAATTCAAATTACAAATAAAAGTCAAAGTATAAATATATATTTAATTTACTTTATATACATGTATATTTTATTCTTATAACTTATAATCATCTTTAAAATCTTAAATATTTCTAAACTCTTTATTATTATTTTTATAACTAATATTTCTTATTTTTTTATTATAAAATCTAAAAAATATTTTCTTATATACTAATATATTCTAATCATCATATATTCTTAAACATTCATTTTAATACCTCTTTCCTTATCTCACTCATTTTAATAGTAACTTTATTTTAAAAATCTCTTTCTACCTCACATTCATGTTTTATCCCTTTAGAAAGACAAGACCATTGGATTTTCTAGAGATGCAACCATTCGATATTTTGTTTGTTTCTATTTTTAATACTTCATCTATTAAATAGAGAAGATTTGGTGGAGGCTTATATGAAGATAGGTTCACTTGTTGGTAGATATTTTATTGCAGCTTTTTTTGGTTTCTCTTTATTTTTTCTTTTTGAATTTTTAGAAAGAATATAACTTAGATTTTTTAAATCTGTTTTTTTTGAATATGGGGATATAATTTAGTAATTTTTTTTACATCTTTTTAAGTGAAATGCAAAGGAAGTTAGAAGGGTTTCAATTAAAAAAAAAATTAAACAAATATTATATGTTGGTTATGATAAGAATTATGTTGATACAAAATATTTATTTTTTAAATTGATTATAAGATTTATTATATATTCTTAGATAAAGATTATATTCAGAGTTATATTATATATCTTTTAATAGAAGACATTATATCTATATCTAATAAGAAATAATTATAAATTATTTCATATATATATATATATATATATTCTTAGGTTTTGATATCAAAATGTAACACTACTTTTCACCAAGTATAGAATTGGATAAATTTACTATATTAGAGTTAATGCAACATCACTTCATACGAGATTTAGTTCAAGATGAGATTGTGGAATTATAGTTTTTCCCTACATCTGAACAAGTTACTGATATTTTTACCAAAGCTCTACTTACAACTAGTTTTGTTGCTTTGAGGAATCAGTTGGGCCCAGGCCTGGAATTTGACGGCCACCCCTACCTGTCATATGAAAATTTTGTGATGGTTTGTTCATTTAAATGCCTGTCACTTATGAAATCTTTTATATTAAAACATTATTGATTTTATCAATCATACATATTAAATCATACATTATTGAGTTTGACCGGAAACTACACAGTTGAATCCTGATAGCAATATCATAATTATTGATTTTATCAATCATACATATTAAATATATATTTTTTAATAAATTTCTATTTTTAATGTAACACAAGTAATTTGGTTATTTTTTAAAATATTATGTATCATATAAATTAATTAAGTTGACTAGAAATTAATTTATTGATTTCATATGTGCAATATCATAAATGCATCCATCAATTTGAAACTATTTTATTTGAGTTAATTTATTTTATATTACAAATTGATTTGATTTTCCATATACATTTTATCTAAAAACACATTTAAATATCAATTTCAAACCTACCAAAAAATAGTTATATAAAATTAAAATTGATTTAATTTCTAAATTGGTCAATCTAAAAACACATTTAAATATCAATTTCAAATCTATCAAGAAATAATTATATAAAATTAAAAATCATTCAATGCCCAAATTTGTGTTATGTTATTATTCATATGGATATCTTATATATATTTTAAAAAAGTAAAATTAGAAAATATTGATAATTAGAAATAAATGTAAAAATCTTAAATTTAATGTTACAAGAAGTTTCTAATTTCATAGACAATAAATCTTGTTAAAATATTCAAAAAGTTAAAAAACAATTATATTCTATTTTGAAAAGATTTTGAATTAGTATATGTTTTTATAATAAATAATATAAATCATATATATTAATATAAAGCAATGATAACTATTAGTAAAAATGTCAAAATCTTTAAAAAAATAGAAAAAACTATATTTAATCTTGAAATAATTAGAAATAAATGTAAAAATCTTAAATTTAATGTTACAAGAAGTTTATAATTTCATAGAAAATAAATCTTGTTAAAATATTCAAAAAGTTAAAAAACAATTATATTCTATTTTGAAAAGATTTTGAATTAATATATGTTTTTATAATAAATATTATAAATCATATATATTAATATAAAGCAATGATAACTATTAGTAAAAATGTCAAAATCTTTAAAAAATTAGAAAAAAATATATTTAATTTTGAAATAATTAAAAATAAATGTAAAAATCTTAAATTTAATGTTACAAGAAGTTTCTAATTTCATAGAAAATAAATCTTCTTAAAATATTGAAAAAGTTAAAAAACAATTATATTCTATTTTGAAAAGATTTTGAATTAATAGATGTTTTTATAATAAATATTATAAATCATATATATTAATATAAAGCAATGATAACTATTAGTAAAAATGTCAAAATCTTTAAAAAAATAGAAAGAACTATATTTAATCTTGAAATAATTAGAAATAAATGTAAAAATCTTAAATTTAATGTTACAAGAAGTTTCTAATTTCATAGAAAATAAATCTTGTTAAAATATTCAAAAAGTTAAAAAACTATTATATTCTATTTTGAAAAGATTTTGAATTAATAGATGTTTTTATAATAAATATTATAAATCATATATATTAATATAAAGCAATGATAACTATTAGTAAAAATGTCAAAATCTTTAAAAAATTAGAAAGAACTATATTTAATCTTGAAAAGATTCTATTTTCAACAGATTTTGAATTAATAAATATATCTATAATAAATCATATATATTAATATAAAGCTAAATTAGAAAGAATTATTCCAATTCTAAACTAATTTATATTTTTATCATAAACATTATATATATATATATGCCTACAATAATTTTTTACGGTTTAATAATAATTTCAAGTGTAATATTTACAGTTATATAAAAATATAGCAAGTTAAATCATACGGTTTAATAAATTTTTAGGTTGTAATATACGGTCCAAAATGCTAATAGACCATCAAATTTGAGGCCTGGTTGGGCCTCATCCTTGTTGCTCATGCAAGGGGCGATTGAAGAATGCATGATCAACCACATCTAGTTATCTATAGTCATCTACAGTTCAACCGCCAACCACAACAATTTTCTTTATTTTGTTTATTTTGCATAATAAACCGCATGTGCAGTAAAAAAATATTATAGCTTGATCTAACCATGCAATCATTTTGCATGTGTTTTTCCCTATTTTTAGTTCCTTTCATCTATTTTTAGTTCCTTTCATCAATGAATAGCTTGATAAGTTAGTATGTTTAGTTTTCTTTATATATGTAAGTAGTTTATGATTTTTATACAATTGAAAAAATAGAGAATTATTTTCAATGCTGTTGTTTGCTCAGTTTGTGAGTAGATCCATTGTTCATTATTTTTTAGGTTTTGAGTGTGGTGATTTTCTTTCAATCTAATAATCTTAGTATAATATGAGAGCTGCTTTATAAGTTACATTCTTCAAGAGTCTCCCCTACTTCCCTAGGTAAAGTATATATATAATTTAAATACAAATGTATGAAATGGTTATTTATCAATGTTAACTAATTTAATACTTGAGTACATTAAGATTACCATCATTAATATATAAATTAACATCTAAAAATATGAGTATGATTAAAAGAAATAAATAACATCATAATTTTTTAAAATTAAAGCAACTCCATCTCATTCATAATTAAAATATATTTTATTAAGTTTAGTATTTATTTGAATCACAACACTTGGAAATATCATTCTCACTTTAGGAAGGTTTTAGTGGTATTGGTCCTTGTAGCTATGGCACAAATTGGAGAACATGTGTAAAAACACAAAGTGTGCGCACCATGTAAATGCATCAAAGCCTTGGCTAGGACAATCTTGAGTGTACTCTATACCCCAAGTTGGGCACACTCTATGTGCCACCTCCTCAAATGTCCATAGCCTGCCAAACCGTCTTCTTCTTCCTTGAGTGATCTCCATGCCTCTTTTCAAGTCTCACATGAATGATTTATATAAGTCTTAAGGGTTGGTTTCCAAGCCATCACACCCTTTCACAAAGGTTGCATTTTATTATTGTTTAATAAATATAATTATTCCTCTCTTTTATAAGAGTTTTAATAAATTATATTAATTAATCTTTATTTTAACCAAAGGAGCATACTATCTTTTATTTTCTATCTCCCTTTAATACTTCCATAACTTTCTTTCCACTTTGGGGAGAAATTCCCATAACAAATTAGAAGAGGATAAGTGCATAATTTTACTTTGTTTCTTAGTTGATTCATGGGAAAAACCTAATTATGAAAATATGTGGAAACTATTATTCACCTAACATGAGCATATTGCAAGAGTTTTACTAAGTGAAGAAATTATGAGAAAGTCCATGGATCATTCCTCTAATAATGCCTTGTTTGTAAAGGGTAGGTCAAGGATAGAGGGGGTAAGAAGAAGGTAGAAGGTAGGAGATAAGGGGAAGTCCAAGGGAAAGGGTAGGTCCAAATATCTTAGTAAACTTAAAGTAAAATACTAGAATTATAGCTAGAGAGGTCTCATGAAAATTGAATGTAAGAAGAGAGATGATTGCTTTAATACATCCTTAGACAATGTAAGATCAATAGTGATGCTTTTAGCTTTAATAACATTGTTGGTGATGATTTTTGGTTAATAATTTTACACGAATCCTCATAAGGAGTAGTATTTCGAGTATAGGAAGTGTGATAGAGGACACATTTTCCTTGGTGATAACAAATATTTCATGATAGTTGGATAGGGAAAGTTAAATTTATCATTTAGGGATGGGAGAGTGAAGTGTCTCTTAGACATGTTACATACTTTAGGTCTAGCAATATATCTTATTTATATTTCTAAGATTATTAACTCTATAATGCATGTTATCTTAGATGAGAAGGGTTGTAGGTTGGCTATAGAGAATTTGGTGTTTGCTAAATAGATCATGAAGGTGCTTTCTTTAAGTTGGAAACATCTACTATGTATAACTTAGCCAATGTAACTAAACTTGAATTAGGTATGTGTTGACACCACATATTAGGTCACATAGGTGAAAAGTGTTGAAAATGTTGCCATTGATGTCTTTTCCATTGAGATTGTTACAGACTTTACCTTAAAAATTCGCTGAAGGAATTGATTAAATCATTATGTTGGATGGTCGACCCTCATGACAATGTTAGAATGAGATATTTATAAACACATTTATTATATTCTAATATGAGTTTTTTAATGTAGGATGACCCATATTTTGGTACTCTCATTTGCAAATATATAATCAAAATAAGGGACCAATCCTCTTTGTATAATCACCCCTTTTGGGGGAAACTAAATTAAATAAATTTATTAATTTCAAAAATGGCCAACCTTACCTTGAGTAGTACATCCTTGGGAGGATTAAAAATAAATTAATTATGTTTTAATAAGGTCGACCCCTCTTGAGGAATCACCTCCGTTGGGTGAAGAGACACATTGGTGTGGTATACATAGAGGATTGAATGAAAGCTAGAAGGAAATAATTTAATGCAATATCTTTCCCACACAATCATATTTGAGTATACTTAAGAAGTAGATTTGAGAAAATTTATGAAGCATATTTGAGCAGTTTATAAAGGAAATTTAAGTAGATTTTGTCTAAGGAGATTTAAATGATCTTCATCCAATGAAGCAACTATATTTAAGAAGGAAAACATTTTGTTTATTTGGAGGTTGGTGCCTCTCATCAAAAGTGATTTGGAGTTTGATGCCTCTTAATAGAAGATATTGGTGTCTCTCACTGAGTTGGTGCTTAGTGGTGGGGATTGGTGTCTCCAGCGGGTTAGTACCTGCAAAAATTGTAAGCATATTTTATCTTTGACTAGATTTGGATGGTAGAACCAAGCAATCCTTTTCTCCATGGTTTTCTCTCGAAATGGTTTTGACATAAATATTGTGTTCTTAATTGTTGATGTTGTGTGATTGATATTATTGTTATTAATAATTTGAAAAAGTAAAAGATTACCTTATACTGATTCACCCCCCTCTTAGTATAAGTGTGTGCTCAACAAAAAGGTATTGAAAACCTTGGTGAATAAAGATATGTCTATAGGACTTTTAGATTATTCTATAAGTTTTGGGTTTTGTGAACATTGTGTTTGGAAAATAGAATAGATTGAAGCTTTCATTAGGAAGTACTAGAGCAAGTTAGATTTTTTAGGTCTTATTCAAAATGATTTGTTTGGTTTTGTGGATGTTCCTTCCATTGGTAAGTCTAGGTGATATATCTTATTTATTAATGACCACTCTTGTAGAGCTTCCTCTAATGCCTAATAAATCGTCGCTAATGATTATGCACACAACTTAGTGGACCTGAAGATACCTAGACTAAGCAGTTCATCACTCAAGAGAGGGCTTCACTAAATCATCAACTATGGAGTCATAAACTTTAGATAGTGTTGGCAATATATATGCATTCAAGAAGTCTAAACATCCTACATTAGCTGATTATAAGATAATGAAACACATATAAATACAGTAAAATATTTTGACCGAAATAAACTTCTATTTCTCAAAGCAGAGTAAATGAATACAAACAATTGCCTTTTGCTACGAGCACTTAATGCTTATGATTGTAACCAATTAGCTGTTATACTACAGTATGTCCTAACCTAATTAACCTTTGGAATACTAAACATAGTATCAATTATAGATTCTAATGTATCAACTACAAATTCTAATTTACAATTTATAATGCATCATTCATAATCACATGAATTGAAATATATCAATTAAACACAACGAATAATTTAATCTATTAATCTAAATTGAAGTGGTTTAGTAGTACCTCAAGTGGCCCTTGCTTGATTTGCTACATCCACAAGATCTTGTTAATTACTCATGAACTTAGAAAAAAATGTGTTATCAAGGTATTCCTTCTTTATTGCATTTCAATCATACACAAAATTGTTGAACAAAATCTAAAAATATATTATTCAATATAACACATATACAATCTAGATCTCCTCCTCAACAGTGTACCCACTATATAGGGTCCACGAGGGAGTCTAATTATGTGTCAACTCTTCCTCAAGAATAGGAAGAGGACCGAGTTTCAAAACAAAAAGTAATAACTATCAAACAAGAGTATAAAAATCAAACAAGGACTTCGTACTCAACAAGTTTAAGTGTTATAAAAAAAAATGTGCCCAGGCATAACAATTTCCATTATAAGTCATAGTCCTATTGGGAACAAAATTATTCTCTTGCTTGTTTTATTAAAAGACAAGAGTAATGCTTGGTTATCCATGACTTGATCCTGAAATGACCGCCTCCATCTTCTTCTGAAAGTGGCCATACTGTAATATATTGAATCCTTCTTTGCATTGAACTATAATCCTTATGCTACGGGTTTAGAAGCCCATTGTTGCGAGTTGGCATGTATCTTGCTACAAATGCTAGTCTTTATTTTTCAAGGCATTTCCATTTTTAACAACCATAATTTAAACATAAAATCCTACTAAACTTCATGGACATTCATAACTCATACATACACATATTAATATAACATGTTTCAATTCTAATTGCTTTAAACTACTTAAAGTTATATGAAAGGTCTAGTAATGTCTCAAAGTAGCAGAAAATAAAGATAAAAGTATCTGACTTAAATAAGGAAATAAGACATTATCATGACTCATCAACTCTATAAAAACTTGAGCATATTTTCTTAAGTAGAAGTTTAAGGTTTTCTACAAATTCAAGGAGTTGAAGACACTTATAAAAATAGAGTTCAATAGAAAAATAAAAGTGTTAAGGTTAGATAATGGAGAGAAACATTTCTCTAAGGATTTTGAAGGATTCTATAAGAATATTAGAATTGTTAAATAGAGAACTACACCTTATACATTTCAAAAAAATAGGGTGGCTCATGGATTGAGTTGTAAGTATTTTAAGTTGTATAGGGCTAGAACAAATTTCTAGGATAAAGTAGTAAGTGTTGGCTGTTATTTAATAAACAAGTCTCATACTTTTTCTCTTGAGGATTAAACACCATGTGAAACGTGGATAGGAAAAAATCCTACTATTTCACATGTAATTGTATTTGGATGTGAGACATTTATTCATACATATCTAAGGAAAAATGATCTAGGTTAAATTTTAAAGCTAAGAAATATATTTTCCTACGTATAAAGTTGAAAATGTAAAAGGTTATAAAATTTAGAATCCTCTTAATCTAAAATTTGTTTATTCAAGAGATGTTATTTTCAAGGAACTTAGATGTTTGTCTAGAGAAGAATAATCAAAGGAACTAGAGAGTAACAAGATAAATTTTGAGAATAAAATAGAGTAGGGAGATGCATATAAGAGTAAACAAAATAGTGGATAGTGCATAGAGGATAAAGAGGAAGAATGCCAGGAAGGAAGATCATAGGTAAATTATGAGGATAAAGATTATAATTTTGATGTGGTAGGTTCTCCATCACTTGTGAGAATATCTACAAGGTATTAGAAATTACTAGATATGTATAGTCCAATAAAAAATCATTGTGTTTTTGCTCTATATTATAATGATGGTGAGCCAAATTATGTGAAGAAAGATCCAACTTTAAAAGAAAGCAAGTCTTGGAAAGAAGGGAATGGAGGAAGAGATGTTAGCCTTGGATAAAAGTGAGACTTGGGACTTGGTGGATTTTATTGAAGGGAGAAAACCTATTGGGATACAAATGGGTGTATAAAATTAAGTTCAATATAGATGACACACTTGAAAGGTATGTAAGGAAAGATTGGTGGCTAAAGGGTATTCCTAGATTGAGGGAACATATTTTAATGAGATCTTTTTTTCCTATAGTTAAATTGAACTTCGTAAGGTTGTTGTTGCAATTTATTTTGAAGTAGATTACGCCAAGGCTACATTCTTATATGGACATTTCAATGAGGAAATCTACATGGGTTAGCCTAAAGGATTTGAGGTAAGGGAAAACAAAATCTAGTTTGTAATTTGATTTTTTTTGGTTTGAATTAGTCATTTTGTATGTGGTATTTAAAGTTTGACTTATATGTGTGAGATTCATGTTTTGCTAGGAGTAAAGTTGATCACTATGTTCACTACAAACATGTTCGTGATCACATATTATTATTTTTTATGCTAATGATACGATTAACATTACAAATAATAAGGAAACAATTAAGGAACTAAAGGCTTAGTTGTTTAAAATTTGAAATGAAGGATTGGATGTTAGGTACATTGAGACTATTTTGCAAAGATTTAATATGCAAGATGGTAAAAACTATAAGTATCCCTTTACATATGGGTACTAAGTTATCTTTGGATTAATGTCCTAAGTTTCAAGAGAATCGAGAGGACATGTGCAATGTTTCTTATGTTAGTACAATAGGAAGCTTGATGCATGCCATGGTTAGTACTTGACTAGATATTTCCCAACTCATGGTAGTTCTTACTAGGTTCATGTCAAATTATAGTAGAGAACATTGGACTCATTTAGAAAGAGTTTTCAAGTACTTGATATGAACTTTTGATTAATATATTTGTTATTATGGGAATAATAATGTTGGAAAATTATTGAATACATAGAGGTCTTTGTAAATTTGGATTGAGTTGGAGATCTTGATAGTTGAAGATCAATAAGAATCTATGTGCTTACTATATTTGAAGGAGTAGTAAGCTAAACGAATAAAATAAACTTTGTATTTGTAGCATCCAAAGCAAGCTACAATTGTAAAGTAATGTGGTTATAAATACTTTGTGAGCTAGAATTGGTTTTAAGAGAAAGATAGTGACAATCAACTACAATAATCAAAGTACCATTTTTTAACAAAGAGCTCGGTGTACCATGCTCATACCAAACATATAGATGTTCAACATCATGTTGTTAGAGAGATGGTAGAGGCTTAGAAGGTGTAGGGTTACCACTTGTAAACATTTTTGGACAAACAACTAAGGCTTGATCCATACCGATTGGACAAACAGTCAAGTCTTGATCCAACCTCCCCCTCTCTCTCCCTTCTTCTATAATTTTGACATTGTATGCTTGTGTATCTTGTCTTGCTATTGCATATTTAACATAGGCACGTGTCTCTTTGTGCCTTTCTTGGTTTGATGTGAGATCTTAGATCTTGGGGGATTGATCATCCTCAACCTTTGTTGTCTTATCTTTCCAATAGTTGTACAATTAGACCTCTCTTGATGCTTGTGTGACTGCTTTAGTGTGAGTTTGAGCACAAGTTCATCCTCTCACTAAAGTGGGGGCTAAATGTAGTGTCAAAAAATGTACTCCTTTACATTTTCACACTATGTTTGGGTCCCTTAATAAATTGGACTTAATTAAGCCTCTAATTGGCCCAATTATGCATTTACAAGCCTAATTAATTGCAATTTCTGAAAGGGGAATCAATATTTAATTAATGCAATTATAATTTTTGACACCCCAAAATGAATAGGTCTTGGAAATTTAGGTTAGGACCCATTCACCCTTGGGCGAATGGGTCCCCTTTAGTTGCTTAATTCAAATTTTAAATATGTTTTTGGTGGCCTTTTTATGATCTCCATTTTAAATTCAAATGTCGGCTTGTAATGTTTAATTTTTGAGAAACTAGAAAATTGTCTATAAAAGCAAGATCTTTTTATCAATTCAAATCCTAGAACATACATGCAAGCATTCCTAAAGAAAAAATTATTGTCAAAGGTGTTCAAGAGTAGATTTCTCAAGCATTTGTTGTAGTATTCAAGATTTCAAGCATCATGTCAAAGTTATCAAGCATCATGCATGCTTTTGGAGCTAACATTGTGATGTAGGTTTCAAGCATTCAAGTCAAATTTCAAGCATCAAGATCACATCATCAATCAAGCCATCTCATGCAAGATCTAGACCTTGGAGAGATGTACTAAGTCTTAGTCCTTCAAGGGTTTCAAATCAAGGGTCTGGTGAGTTTCAACATAGCAATTATTCATTCATCAGTCCTTTCATGTTTCATTAGTTCATTTCAAGGTTCAATTACCAAAATGGGGTTTTACCAAGGAAAACCCCCATTCACTAATTTGTTTTTTCCCGCTTGTGTGTTTTGTAGATCTTATATTGAAGAAGGATTGAAGATCTATCAAAAGTGAAAAATTGCAAAAGTTGTCAACATTGTCATCAAGCCACATAAACTCACTTTCAAAATTTAATTCTGGATTTTTGACTGTGAAACCTAGAGGAATCAGGAGTGCAGACATAGGACTAGAGGATTGTGAAAACAATTTTTCAACCCCTGTAGCAAGGTCCATTCGCCCTTGGGAAAATGAGTCTTAGGACACTCAAAATAGCCTTTTTGTGACAGGAGCATAAAATCCAATCCTTCTCATATATGCTATTACTTTGCTAGTTTTATCAGATTAAGGTTTAATTTAGAGGTTTCATGTGTCGCATTGCATAATTGCATTAATTTAGTATTTTTCATTCATCTCCCAAAAGTGCATTTCAGGATGATTTACCTCATCCTAAGTCATAAGGAAAACAAAAATATCTCCACCTAAGGGTTGAAAGTCAATCTTTCCCTAGGAGATCTCTTTTTCCTAATGAAATAAGGGAAAGTGTAGGTGTATACCCCCATTCCAAATTCCATTTTAGGATCACACCCACATTTCCCTACGTTTCAACTGGTAAAAGTTTTTGTATTTTTGATAAGTATGCGAGGTTCATGTCTTCAAATTGATTGGTTCCTTATTGGGTAATAGAGTTGTATCAAACCATTACATGCAAGAAACAATAAAGAACAATAAATATATCATGCATAATAAACACTTCTACTTAATAACCCTCTCAAAACTCATTAATATTCATGCATAACAAGAGAAATATTATCACACATGATGTATATGTAATAGATTAAAATTTTGTAACATTTTTTTAAATATCCACTACAACCATGCCAAAAACTATGGTGGAAGAAAGTTTATAAGGAGAGGGCCTATTGCACCTCTACACCCTACAAACCCTCTAAAATATCAACAACCAAGGGGACAAATTTTTACATGCATGTGCTACAAACAATACCTTTCTGCAACTTAGAGAAAATATCTAATGGATGACAATCTATCAAATATTGAAACCATAGGTGACTCTACTTTATGATTACTAAAAATCCAAAGAACCAACCCTTATGACACAAGAACAAGTTCATACATCTAGATATCTAGTCTTTTAAATTGAGATTGACAAAGAGCATGGATGAATCCTATTGTAGGGGTTTCTTAGACCATTTCCATTATCTTCATTAAGTTTTGCACACAAGAATAAATCTATAGATATTCATAGAGATACTTAAATCTACAAAAAATCTCCATCATTTTGAATCATAATTGTAGAAGGGTTTGAGTGTGTAGAGCTGCAATGGGTCCACAAAGGCTATTGAGAATCAATTTGGACATGATGCAAAGACATGGGGTTTTGAAAACCCTAATGGTTTCATTAACTAGGGCATGCCATTTTTGTTTTCTCTCCTTTTTGAATGCATGCCTACAAAAAAAAATCATGGGCTTGATCTAATCATGTCTAGTGGTTGTAGACATGAATGGTGAATTTGGGTCATTTCCACCATTACCACTTGAACCAACATGTAAATCCACCTTTATTATATCAACAAAACATTGTGGGTGGTAAAATTACTATTCTAGGAATTAGGGTAGCTAAAATGGTCATAAATGACCTTAAGGATTGTGAAAGGGGGTGGGTGTGAAAAATGACAAGAGTTTTGAACTATTAAGGGTTAGAAAAAGCTCATATTGCATGCCTTTGGTCAAGGTGTCAAGAGTTGGAGGTGGCAGGGAACTCATGCCATTATGGTACATGGAATGGATAAATTTTGAATGAGAAATATTAAAAAAAGGTTATAAGTTTCATAATTTTAGGAATTGGGAGTTGGGAGTACATTATAATAGGTACCATTGGTGAAGAGAAGCCCGTGAAGTTCTAACTTTGAAGGGAAAAATTGGATTGATAGAGTTTAGAGGGTTGGGAAAGGCATGAAGAGGGTGCATGAGAGAAGGGAAGCCTGCAACCTTAACTTTGACAAAGTGCTTAGTGATAACTAGTTGGGAGTTGAGACTCAGGGAGGAACCAAATGAGGTATGTTGGTTAGGGATAATTTGACTCCTTGGTCTGAAAGACATGCCAATTTTTGATAACAAATATCAAGATGATGAGGCTAAGATGAAAGGAGTACTTGGAGAAGGGGAAGCTCAATAACTTGGAAAAAGGGAAAGACATAGGAATTTTAGTGGAAATATCTGGGGATCGAACATTGTAGATACCAATGACATGGAATTGGGGTAGAATCAAGTTGGATACTCTACTGATAAAATTTTTCTAAGGCATTTGGTTGGGATGCCATTGCTTGGGTGGATGACATGAAGGTAAGGGAAATGTTGACATTTTGAAACTCTGATAGGATACAAATAACACCCATAAAATTATGAGGCTTAGAATTTTCATAGACTTATGTTAACTTTCAACACCAGAAAGGGTATATAGAAGATAACACTTAGAAAAAACACATGAATGAAAACCCATACAAATACTTCTCACATTGATTATACAAAGGAAAAAAGAAACCAAAGTAGACAAACAAACACAAACTTAATAATTTTTTTCAACACTACAAGATTGAGTCCCAACACACTCTCATCACATTGGAAAAAAATATAGCATTGTTTGTTCTATGTTTTGATTTGCATGAACATTTTTATTAAGACATGTATGCCATGTTTCTCCTTTATATCTTCTCAATCCCCATGTTATCTTTTGATTTGCCTTTGGTTTATGCCTTAATTTTTTATGCATCTTCTTCTCTTATTTTACCACCTACATTAGGTATTATGTTATGTTTCATGTATTTCATATGTTATGTTTCCAAAGATTGGGGCATTATCTTTATTTTCCTTCTCTTCTTCTACTTTAATAATTATGTTCTTTCAAACTTACATTTATGCTTCATATGCTTCTAAAATTCACATCTTATTCCTCCATCCATGGTTTGTCAAGAGCTAAATCTACCTCTTCAAATAGAAAGTGTTGTAAGTGTATGACACCTCCTCCCCCTATTTTTGATCTTATAAATTGAATTATGATGGAGCTTGAGGAAACCTAGGAGCCTACATAGCTAGATGTGTCATAAGGGAGAATTAAGGAACACTAATTAGAGCTAGTTCCAAAAAAATGAGTGGTGGACTAAACAATAAAATTGAGGTTCAAGCTATGATATCGACACTTCAAATTGTAACTCAATGTGGAATAAAATATTTACATATTGAACAAGACTCTATGCTCATTTTTTTGTGCCATATACAATAGAGGATCTCAATACTAGAAAACTAACAATATAATTTGAGAAAGTGCTTGGATAATTATTTAGTTGGACATTAATTTTAGGTTTACAATGTAGTGGGAAATTTTGTTGCTAACTATGGTATAGTTGCAAAAGATAGTCTCATTGTGGATAATACAAGGGAAATATGGGAAGGCCTCATCATAGAAAGGATTATTTGCGAGAGTTCATTATGAGTTGAAAATAAATTATCAAACATTCCAAGGTCACTCATCACTCTTTATTGATTGGGAGTGTATCATATTAATAATGAGATACCTTCTTAAGTGGTAATCATATTGTGATGCTATCTCCCTTACCAATGAATGCCATCACATGGGGGAAACTTCATTTTAGCTGCAAGTTAATTGCCCCTTTCACATTTCATAGAACTAATGGTTTTATTCCATAATAAAATGTATATTTAGTTATATTTTGATAATATTAATGGTTTAATTCTATTTTCAAATGTATGCCATTAGGTCAACAAAAACTATTACTAGATTTTATGCTCTATTTTCCCATTTAATATAAACGAAGTGGATCCAAAGTTAATATTTACATATCAAAATAAAAGTTCACTTATTATGGATGCACGTTTAGTATGCTTAAATGTCAATTTCATCATATTATCCTAGAATGATTACATTTTTATCTCATACTTATAATTATTTTAGCCTATGATACCTATATATGCTTATCATGCTTATATTTTATGTCTATGCTTATATGTGTTTATGATGATCATGTTTACATATTATGCTCACATGTAATATTATAGTAATTATAATTTATTTATGCTTATAATTATGCCATCTCACATTTATTAATGCTTGCATGTTTCTTATCTAGCACACACATAGATATTATCACTTATTTTTGCCTACATTTGGGGCAATATTAAGGTAATCTTGCTTCCCCTCTTTACATACGATTCCATGATCACATCTTATGATATCATTACATTTTTTTAAACTAATGTATCTATAATACTATCATATGATATTTTAATTTTTAGTGATGATATCTTTATTTCTCTCCTCTCCTTTGCAATGAAATTTACAACAATATAAACCATTTCCACATAACTCCAAGAGAGATAAATATGTAAATAAGTATTCAAAATCCACAATGTAAAAGCATATACAAATATAGCATCAATATGACATATGGTATATCTTGGGAAAAATATCAAAGGAAAAAATCTAGCCCCCAAAAACACTCACACACTCAATGTATTATCTCATGAACAAATATTACAATACACTTGTGAATTCTCCATGCGAGAATTCTCTAACATCATACTCCCTAATTTCATTCCATGTGAACAAGAAAAGAAGAATCATGCACATCACAATCCATGCTTCCTCTCCTCACATATACAACTTATAAGAGATATTCTATCAACCTTAGCTAACAAGCCAAAATCTAAACAAGCCAAACTCAACAACTACTCATGTGATTAATTTTTAAAAATGAGTTTGCATAAAACCACCAAGTTGTAATACATAAACCATTTGCTTAATACCATGAGCTTACAAAACCATGTCTCCTTCATTTTCTTTTTGATACTAAGTTTTCCCAATATTAAATATTTTTCTAATGTGCAACCTATATTAAATATTTATCCCAATGTTACATACAACATACAAAGTGGCCCTAAGAATATCTAACTTATGTGATGCATGCATCCCTAGATTTACTAGATGTACCACAAATAAATATTAATTTTATATTACATTCATTGTGCAAGATGAACAACACACCTTTTCCCAACATCCTCTAGTTCCAAGTTTATTCTTAGTATGCAACCAACTTGAGGGAAACATATATTATCATTAATTTTTCATCATGTTTTATGATTATATTAGTAGATTTGATGCCTTTATATATTTCTTCTCTCTCATGGTTTAATCCAACTTGGCTTCATTTTGTTTCAATTTTAGATTATGGTTATAGTGACTTTCCATAGATTGTACACCATATGATCATGGTTATAGTGACTCAAGGGGTATCCTACACTAAGCTTGTTTGGTTAAAGTGAGTTGTTAGAAGTCCTACGCCATCATTTGATTTTTTAAGCATGGTTACAATGGTCCATTGAGGGATCTTACACCTCCTCCTATGTTACTTATGACAATTGAATTCACATTCCACATGTTCATAGCTTCATGCCACCTTTTCATTTTCTTTTTTCATTTACTTCAAGATTGTTGACATTGTTAAGCAATTATATTAGCGGCTAAATTTAATATTCTTGATAGATTGTACTCATTACATTCATTTTAATTTTTCCTAGGTTACAAGATAGAAGCATTCATTAAAAGGACAATGTACCAAAGTAATATCCATATATGTATCCTTTTATGAGTGTCTAAAATATTTTACTACATGTTAATTGTTTATTTTAGTTTGACATGTATCTTCATATTAGTTTATATGCAAGTCAAAGTGGAGGTCAAATATAATGGTGAAATTACATAACTTACACTTCTTGTCATGCCCACTTCTCCAACATGTGGACATGAACACAACCATAGTTTTTTGTACTAATTTTTTTTACCTTATATAAAAAATGATATGATAAGCTACTATGCACACTTGATGACCATTTCCTATACAACGTCATTGCAAGCACAACACCCATAAAACGAGGAACGGGGAGAATGCATTCTGGTTTGGTGAAACACATTTCACTCATCTTGCCATGAAGTTTGTCTTAATAGGGTTATGTGTTTGTGAAAAATACTTTGAGGGAACACCTTTGTGGTTCATTTCCCTTTAGGGTTTAGATGAATGATGAAGGTTAGGTCTAGTAAATGAGTCCCAAACCTAAGGATAACTAAATCATCCAATTTGAACTATAGCTACTGAGTAAATACTTTAAGGAATTATTTACCGCTTAACATTTGATTCCATTCCTAACAAAACTTGAACCTAATTCCCTTCTCTTGACAATTGATTAGTTAACCTTAGAAAGATAAAATTAGATAATGCATCATTCTAACAATACTCACAAAATTGATTAGTTTCAACCTTATGACCTAGGGCTCTACAAAAACATTTATTTAACTTTTCCCTCTTCTCTAGCATAACATTGTACATCTTAATTGGTAGATCCATAGTTATTTCTAAACCCTAATAATTTACCTTCTGAGAATCAACCTTCCCAGTTTATTTTGTTGCATGTTTATATTTATATTAAAACTTCCCTATATTTGGTTTATTGCACCAAATAAAAATAAAATAAAATGAGGCCAAGGTGTCTATTGCCACTTTCTATAGTTTTCATATTGCTTGCCCCTAAAAGAAAATAATAATTAATCATTCTAGGTTCCAAAAATACAATTCATAACACTTAACATTATCTTCCAGTACTAGGGCAACATAACTGCTAATTGAGAGCTTGACACTAAATGATTTCCCTTTTAAAATTTTATTGGAAAAAAATATTTAATTTTCGTCACTCTCATTTTCTCCAACACAATAGATAAAATTCTATTTGGAGCCAAAAAAAAAGAAAGAGAAGAAGAAAAGAAATAAAAGGAATTCAACTAAAAATTTATAACCACTAAAGGAGTGGGAGCACATCTAACTCATATTCACATAAAAAAAAGTTATAGGAAATCTTAAAATAAACTATGTCCCTTGCCTCTTCATTTGAAAACCTAACCCCTCATATGAATGTTTTAGTTCTTTCAATGAGAAAACTATTAAGGGTTAGGGTAAGTGACTATATAATTAGTTAATTTTCCCTCCATTTTTACTCTATATTTAAAGGTATTAAATGCATATATTTTCTTTCTTATATTGCAAACAAGAAAAAAAGGGATTGAGGAAATCAAATGAAATATTTTTCTAATGTGCAAAAGGTCAGGTGTAAACTGAAACTTTAAAATACATTCAATATTAACTCCTCCTGTCTAGTGATTGCCAAATAAAATTGGAGTGTAGAAAATTTGGTTAGTTATTAAACTTAAATTCCCACAAAGCCAGGTTTCGATCTTGGGACCTGTGGGTTATGGGCCCACATGTCCTAAGATTGAAACCTAGCTTTGATACTTCTCTCCTTCATTTTGGATTCACTTTGATTGATTTAGCCATTATGTAATGACTAGAAAACAAGTGCCATATTTCTCCATTAAGAGTGGGCTTAGTCCTTAAACCTAGCATAATTTAACCCCTATACATTCCCAAGAACTAGTTTTGATACTTATACTACCCGTTCATCTACCTTGATCAATTTTATGACGCAAAGTTGACCCTCATTGTTTATAATTCAAATTTAAATTGGGCCGATGTTTCCTCCCTTAAACTAGTTGTGTTGTCCCCCTCATATTATACTCTAGAGTGTTGCATAAAAGGACCAAACCCTATTTATTTTTAGACATGTAGGATCTAAAATCAAGGACTCTTATTCTTGATTTTTATTATCACTCAAAAAGCACATTCAAGAATTCATTGCCACATCAACGTCTACATAGTTAGTAACAAATAGGCATATTGAATGGTGGCTTATTGTCTCTGACCATTGCTCACAAGTTGAATCAATCTACTTGTTGTCTTTGACCTTTGATCACAAGTTGTTTAGATAACCTACTAGGGCGACTTCGTGTAGTATAGATCAAGTCGACACACAAATCTACTTTACATGTCACATAATTAGCTTAGATCAATTTTGCACCATGACTTCAACCAAAACCAAAGTGGACTCTAGTTTGTTATCTACTAGAGCATCAAGAGCCAAATTTGATATCAAAACATCATTTTGGATTGTAGAACAACAATTTGCTAACTACCACCATCAAACCAGACCTAAAACTAACCCTAACCCATCTTTTATCATTTAAATAAAAATACTTATATAATTAACATTTATTATCCTAACTCTTAAATTCCCAAATATATTTAATTATTTATTCTAAAACATTTTAAAAAATATTTATCTTTATTTTTTTTTTAAATCATTAAAAAAAAAATCAAATCCCACAAAATTAAAAATTCTAATTAAATATAAAATAAGAGCAACATTATTTATATAAATGATAATGATTATTTATGAAAATCATTTTTAATAAAATAGTTATAACAATTAATAAATATTCAACACAAAACTTGAATTTTATGGTTACATATATTTTTATAGTAAAAAATAAAAATAAAAATAAAATGTACGACATAAAAGGAAAGATTGTAGACAAATAATAAAAGAATTATTCTCCTATATAAAGAAATTTGAAAGAGCAACTTTGAATGAATAACCATAAACAAAATAAAAAAATTGATTGACAGGGAAGGTCGACCGTCAAATTTAGGCCGAGGAGTCGGACCAAAACTCAATTAGAATACGTGTAAAAGGGCGAGTGAGTTGACTTTAGAATACAATTAAAGGTTGATGATAAAGACGTAATTATTCCTTTCCACCATCAATTACTACGGAAGTAAAAATTGACGTGTTGTGAGATGGTCTTTTTCAAGATTCCCTAAAGTTGGTGGAAGTCATAGTCGTTCGTGAGACATGGAAGTCATGATATTATTATTCCCTTGGAAAATGCAAGCTGAAAGCTACTAATGTTTGATTTTTTAGTGTACTACTAATTTTTATTCTTAATCTATGAATAAACTTTAGTATTTTGTTTTCCCATTTTTTTATTGAGGGTTGTAGGATGAAAAATTAGACCAAGATTAATGTTTATTATCTTTTAGCCTTCAAGGGTAAGGAATTGAATTGTATAATTTTTTAATTGGTTTGAGTATTATTTAGACTTTTTTGGATTTTAAAAAACCTTTGGAATCTAAAAATAAAAAGTTTTGATTGGTTAAGAGTATTTTCTTGAGATTGTTAGGTTTTACAAAATATTCATAAATTTAATAATAATTTTTTTTTGGGGTCTTTGTAATAGTGAAGAAGAGGCTTGTTGGCATGTTTGAAGTAGAGTGGCTAGTTGTGTACTAATGTATCTAGCCCATGCAACTTTTTAGGGTCGACAACCAAAGCTACTATTACATGAATTTAGCTATTTGAGAACTAGTTCCTAGACTAGTAGGTTCATCACATTCTAGTTTTCTCTTTTCTCTTTATTTTTTATTTTACATTCTTTGTAAGTACATGAGATCGATAAGGCTTGAAGTTTATTAGGGTGTTGATCATGTTTATAATAGATATTTAACCACTATCATTATTACTTGCTTTCTAGAGAGATTTAGGGTGTAATAAGGTTTCTATAAAATATGGATTATTTTGTTATTACTTACTTGACAAGCACTCTTTGTTTATGTTCTAATTCATGAAAGTAAGACTGAGGAATAGTGGCTAGGGCTTTGTCCTCATAATAATGATGAAAAAGTGTTGAACCCAAAACAATTTGAACATCTCCAACTACACCCTAGCATCAACACCTCTAACTACACCCTAACACCAACATGTCTAACTACACCCTAACATCAACATCTCTAGCAAGGCCACGATCATCACAAACTCCTTCATAAAGGACATTTTTGAGAAATTAGCAAGAAGATCTTTGAAATTTGTTTAATGCAACAAGAGGGATACTCTCTCTTCACAGGATGTGTAAGTAGCTATCAAATTAACTCTTAAAAAACTTGCAAGGTACATACTCTTGGAAGACACTAAGGTCATCACCAAATTTACTTCCTATTAGTTTATATTGGATATTTGTTTTCAATTTTTCATTGCATCCAAGATTGCCATCTAAATTTTATTTGTAGCTTTATCATTTTTGTCTTCAAAATGAGCAAAGGGTTTTTAATATAATTTTATTGACAAGGTAATATAACAATAATCATTTTTATCAACCATCGACTTTGCTTTGTTGTGAAAGTTTCCTGCTCGGGTTGTTTTTTTGAATTTCTGTCCACTGTTGTGATTTGACTGCCTCATGGGTCAGTCAGGAGGGGGCCCCGGGAAGGCTCCCCATTCCATGAATGTTGTCCTCTTGTCTAGCATTGAGCCTGCAGTGGTAGCAACGGTTGTTCCCAATTTGACGTCCCCTCCTCGTACTTCAGTCCTCTCCCCTGGGGAAAAGACAGAGGGAATCTCTAGAAAGTCGCCCATTTCATCATCTCTGGGGCTTAACTCTTTCTTCTTTGAGGAAGCACCGACTTCCTGCGTGGACAAATTGGTGGGGTATGACTTGCCAGCTTTGAGTAAAAGGCTATTGGAATCTGCTTCCTACTTGGTGACTGGCTGGGAAGTAGATGTCCCTGAGGTTCTGATGTTGAAGGTGATGGACAACCTCAAAATGGCACTTGTTGGAAAGTTTTTGGTGTATAGGCCAAATATTGAACTGGTTCATCAATGAGCTACTTCCACTTGGAATCTCAAAGGTAGCGTCACCATAAATGCTATGCCCAGAGGTATTTTTCTTTTTTCCTTTATGGTGTAAGAAGACATGCTGAAGGTTCTAATTGGTGGTCCCTGCGCTTTTGACTCGGGATTCAAATACTTCCTTTCCCTCTACAAATGGAAGTCGGGTTTTGATTCGTCGGCTGATTTGGGTGCTTTGGCTCCAACCTAGGTTTTCCTTCCGAGCCTCCCACTGGAATTTTGGGAGAAAGGGAATCTTAAAAGGTATCACCAACTCCTTTGGGAGTCTTCTGACTATATATGAGATCACTCAGGAGAGATCTAGACTAGTCTATGCCCGTATATGTGTAAATGTGGCTGTGAATACAATCCTTCCTTCTTCAATCCTTCTTAAGTTTAATTTTGGTAACTGGACTCAACCCATAGAATATGAAAAGGCTCGCCTCTTTTTCCAGTAGTGCAAGAAGTTTGGTTATCTCATAGATTCTTGTGGGAAAAAGGCTGGCGTGGGTTCAAAGGCTAAGGATAAAATTCTAGAGGAGGTTCACTCTGGTAATGAAATGGCTTCTGTAGTGCAACCTTCTACTATTCCAGTTCAGGAGGTGTCTGTCCCCCTTCTGAAGGATAATCCAAATCTGGTCACTAAGTTTGTTTTTGATCCTTTTGTTGAAGCAAATGATTCGGTCTACCTAAACCTTGTTGTGGCTGCCCCTACTTCCACCTTTCCAACCCTGGGCTTCCCAACAAAGGTGGATCTGGGGAGGGGGGAATGTAAACATGGAGAATGTACCATTCAGGGAACCCCCATTGGAGGATAATGTGTTGGATTCTCGAGTGAAGGTTCATACTCAAGGTGTGGGAGATGACCTCAAATAAGGTGAGTATGTTCTAGCCGAGACTAACCTGTCTTTGGAGGATATGCACCCTTTATCCCAAATTGGAGCAAGAAACCTGAGTGACTCTTTGGATCTTCTAAGCTTCCCTCAAGGGTCTAGTGGTAAAGAGGATGATGAGGGATGGTCCCAAGATCCAACTAAATCCAAAAAGAAAAATAAACTGGATGTGGGAGGGGGAAATAAGGTGGGAAGGCCTTCCCAAAAGGATTCCAGAACCAAAGGTACTATGAGGGATGTGGCAGCTAGAAAACAAAGAACCTTTTAGACTCGATCGCAGGGTTGAAGTCCAAGAAGAAGTAGCTTTAACTACTTCTTTGGGGTGGAGGTGGTGTTGTATACTGCTTTACCAATGAAGTACCTCTCCTAGAATATAAGGGGCCTTAATAGCTCGTATGAACAATTTTTGGTGAAATCTTGTATTCTTGACAATAAAGTGGATATTCTCCTCCTACAAGAAACAAAGATGAAGAAAGAGACTTTTGATAAAGCTATCTTGAGTATCTGGCTTGGCATGAATTATTTTGTTAGTGAGGCAGAAGGAGCTTTAGGTGGTATTGCTACCCTTTGGAACCCTTCTAAACTAAAAGGAACTTTGTGTTTTGCTTGTAAGAACAGTTTGACGATTACACTTGAAGACATTGTTTCCTAGGAGAAATGGAATCTTATAAACATCTATGCTCCAAATTTGAGTTGGGACAAAGTTCTGGTTTGGGAATAGTTAAGCGATGCTAAGTCTTTCAAGAAAGATGACCACTAGATGCTTGGAGGAGATTTAAATTCTCCTATCCTTCCTTTAGAGAAGTCAGGAGGGCAGGATGATTATTTTGATAGTATGATGGAGCTGGCTGAGTTCTTAAATTTGGCAGGTCTTATTGATATCCCCCTCCAAGGAACTAAGTATACTTGGTCAAATAGAAGGAATGGAAACCATCTAGTCCAAGTCAAATTAAATAGGTTTTTTGATCTTTTCTAATTGGAATATCTCACAATTCCTTTCTCTTTCAACTCTTCCTAGGTCTGGTTCTTATCATAATGCCTTGGTGCTCAAAAGAAATGTAGAACATAATAGGAGACCTTTCCCTTTTAGGTTTGAAGCTATGCGGACTCTCCACTTGGATTTTTCTGCTCTGGTTAAATCCTGGTGGGAGGAACCTATATTTGGTACACCAATGTATTGCTTGGTAGAAAAGCTAAGTAGAATAAAGCAAAGAGTGAAAGGGTGGAATAAGGTGACTTTTGGAAATATCTTTGAGTTAAAGAATTCACTGGGAAGAAGTATAAAAGAGGTTCAGGATATTATGGAGGCTGTTCAAGTGGACGATGAGATATGTGCTAAGGAAAGAGACCTCAGATCCCAATTGTATAAGATAAACAAAAAGGAGGAAATCTATTGGAAACAAAAGTCAAGGGTTCAATGGCTAAAGGAAGGGGATAGGGACACTAAATGTTTCCACCAATCCACCTTGAAACATAGAAGCATAAACATAATTAGATCACTTGTGAAAGAGGATGGCTCTATTGTGACCAATGAAAAAGAAATTGTGAGGGAAGTTGTTAACTTCTTCTCTACTCACCATAGGGGCCCTGACAATGTTCATCCGGTAAATGTTGGCTTTATTGAAGTGATCCCTAAAGTAATTTTTGATATCAATTTAAATAAGATGACTAATGTTATTTATATAGACAAAGTAAAAAAGGAAGCGTTTCCCTTTGGAGCCTTTAAAGCTCCTGGCCCTGATGGGTTCTCTCCTATTTTTTTCTAGACATTCTTGGGTATATTTAACAATGATCTATTCAATGTTGCTAGGGATTTCTTTAGGTCGGGTAGGTTGTTCAACTAGTTGAATGCTAATTTTATATCCCTTATCCCCAAAAATGTTGATGCCTTAGCCATGAAAGATTATAAACCTATTAGTCTTTGCAACACGGTCTATAAAATTTTCTCTAAAATATTGGTGTTTAGACTCAAACCGATGCTGGGTAAAATGATTGCTTCAAACTAGAAAGGTTTTGTCCAGGGAATAAATATTCTTGATGCTGTTATTTCCACCCATGAAATTATCCACTCAATGGATCAATCTAAGAAGCCTGGGATGGCCTTCAAAACTGAGATTTCTAAGGCCTATGATAGAGTCTCTTGGCCTTTCCTTTTTGCTGTTCTTAGGAAGTTTGGGATAGATGGAAGATTCCTAAAGATGATCTTTGCTTGTGTTACCTCCCCCATGTGTTCTGTTCTGGTTAACAGAGTCCCCCAAGGATTTTTCTCTTGTGGTCATGGGATTAGGCAAGGTGACCCCCTCTCCCCCTACCTCTTTATCATTGTTGCTGAAGTTCTTGATAGGAATATCCAAAAATTAGTGGACTCAAATGCTCTCAAAGGTGTTAAATCTATCTATTCTCTTATGCCAGATTCCCATCAACAGTTTGTTGATGATACTCTAATGTTTAGGGAAGCCTTAGTGAGGGAAGTTGGTCTCTGGAAACAGGTTCTCAATGACTATGTTGCTATTTCTGGCTAGTGTATCAATTATGAAATTTTTTTTTATTTCTTTAATATTGACCAACAAATTAAGGATAGAGTGGTAAAAATATTGGGATGTCAGGAAGCTACTTTACCTGATGCCTATCTGGGCCTACCATTGATCTCAAAGAAGCTGGAAAACAATTAATGGAATCAGCTAATTGAAAGGACCCAAAACAAACTAGCAGGATGGAAGGGGAAGCTTCTTAGCTTGGATGGCAAGATTCAACTCCTTAATTCCTCCCTTCAGAATATTCCTATATACTATCTATCCCTTTTCAAAATTCACACCTCTATTGGGGAGAAGATAAAACAGATTCAAAGAAAATTCTTATGGTCAAGAACTGGAGAAAAAAATAGACTGCCCCTTGTTTGCTGGGAAAAAGTGTGTACTCCTAAAAGGAGAGGGGGTTTGGGATTAAGAATAATATCCATGCTTAAAAATCCCTAATGGCTAAAATTGGTTGGAATCTTCTAGAAGGCTCTAAAGATTGGGTAAAATTTTTCCAAGCCAAATACTTGAGGAACAAGAATCCTGATTATTTTCTCTTAGTTTCTGATTTGCCTAGTGGTTCAACATTATGGAATCATCTTGTTAAATTGAAAAATGTGTTGAAGCTGGGGGTTAGAAATAGAATTGGGAATGGGAATAATATGAACTTTTGGAAGGACCCTTGGGTAGAGGCTTCAACTCTGTCCTCTTTAGAAGATCTTAATCCTCTTAAACAAAGCCTAAACAAGATCTGTGGTAAAAAGGTTTCTGACTATATTAACTGGGAGTTGGAGGAACCAAAATGGAAGGAGTTTAAATTTTTATTAAGGAGGGACAATCTAAGAGGCCAAAGTTAGGTGAATTGGGATCCAATCCTCTCAAGACTACATAATTTAATTGGGGAGAAAAAGTGGTTTGATAGAGAAAGGGAAGATGAGTGGCTTTGGAAAGGTAGCTCTTCAGGTTGTTTCTCGGTAAAAAAGGCTTATGAAGAACTAGTGAAGGTGCATGATGCTGCTTCAGACCATTTCTGGGATAGGGCGTGGCTAAAGAATTTGGTTCCCAAAATTAACTATTTCTAGTGGGGCTCATGGTAAAATTCTGACTATTGATAACTTGGTTAGGAGGGGTTTGTAATTGGTTAATAGATGCTCACTCTATAAACAGGAAGAGGAGTCAATTATTCACATGTTCTTTCACTGCCAATTTGTGAGGGAAGTGCGGTCTTGCTTTTTGTCATTGCTGTCTTCAGATTGGGTATTTCCTAACTCAATGAAATTATTTATAGAAAGCTAGTAAAATTTCCCTTTTTCACATAATGTTATTGTTGATCTTTGGAACCAAGTTCCTCCTTTTGTCACCTAGGGTTTATGGAAGGAAAGAAATAATAGATGTTGGAAAAACAAGGATAGACAACTGAGAGGGGGGGTGAATTAGTTGTTACAGAAATTTAAACTTTTCCAACTTATCTTAACTTTAATCTCAGATCTAATGAATAAGCAATTAACCACAAGCAATTAACACATTAGAGAGACAAATAACACCAAGATTTTTTTTACATGGAAACCTTGTTAGGGGAAAAAACACGGTGGATGTTAGTCCACAAGATTATATTTTGTTAAAAGTATAATGAGAAATAATAAGGGGAATGCACATGCATTCAGGCACACTACCTAGAACTCACTACTCAAATACAAAAGGGGCTCACTGCCCAAAAAAATAGGATTAAAAATCCAGAGGGTATGAACTGAGAAAATAGCTTCTGCACAAGCCTGATTACAGTTCCAATTAAGCTCAACACTTCTTCACACTTTGCACAATATTCTTCACACTCTGATTTGCAATCAAATGATATTCACACATACACACATAGGAGCACATGAAGCACACCCTTCACCGATGAAATAATCACACTTATATATGTGCTACATGAGATTTCATCACAACTTAGTCGACCAAGAAAATAGAACGTATTTGCAATGTCGACTCAAATTTACAAATAAAATTTTAATGCGAATCCACCAAGGTCGGCCACACCATAGTGGAGACGTAAATTAACATCTCCAACACAAAAATACTATAGTTAATTTCACCACGAAGATCCACAACATGCTACCACCAACATGTTGGCCAGGGACATGAAAAATTGAACATGCGCAAGAAAATATCTTCAATCACGAGCTCAACGGTCAATGTGGACGAACCAAAAAGATAGAGAAGATCTAGAGACATATGAGAGCACTAAGAAACAATAGAGAAACATTCGCAACAACTGAGATTAACAAAATCACACAATCTTTATTCAAGAACACTGACAGAGACCACATAAAACACTGTCAAACCACAACACACTCAAAACTTCACATGGACCTCTGAAACTTCCAGTAGATGATCTAGATATACTAAAAAATAAACCCTTTAATCCACATGAACTAATGTTCAACGTACAAAACATGACACCTTGATGACCTGCACAGTTCCACTGGGAACCTAGAACACTTTCTCGTACAATTTTCTTAGTATCTTCGAGATATACAACAACTGATATACCAAATGTTAATAGTGTTTACACCAATGACAACCACATATCAAAAACACATCCACAACATCCAACAATAGAATATTCAGGGATGTGGAGAGAAGCAGCTGGGAGGTAAGCCTGATCATAAAAAAATAGATTAAGGAAAACATCGAGGCTAGAAGTTATAGCTTCTCCAAAACCTAGCCTAACTACAAAGAAATGAGGATTAAGAAAAACTGGGGAATCAGGAAGGATCTAACTAAATTCAATTGGTCAAAGATGCTAACCATAATGGCTACTATGTGGAGCCCTTTGTAGAAGAATAGGATAAAATGCAACTTTGATGGGTGCTCAAAAGGTAACTTGGGACAAGCTGGAGCAAGGGGTCTGTTAAGGAACCATAAATAAGAGTGTATAGTGAGCTTTGGCATGAATATGGGTGTTTTCTTCAATAATAAAGTTGAAGCTATGACAACTTTGGGGGGATTCAATACTCTTAAGGAGCTGCGTTATCAAAATATCATAATAGAAGGGGACTCTAAGCTTATAGTGGACATCCTAAATGAAGAGGTTGCGTCACCATGGGAATTAAAAAATATAATTGATAAATGCCATGTCATTAAGAAGTCTATCACCAATTGCAGGGTGCAACATGTTTATAGAGAGGGAAATAAAGTTGCCGACTATGCCGCCAACGTGGTGCTAAGCTATAGGGGATGGACCCAGTGGAATAATGGTAATATGTCAAAGTCTTTAAGAGATTTAATCCTAAATGAAAAATTTGAAAATGAGTACCGTATGCAAAAATGAAAGATGGATGTTATTCAGGAATAATGAGTACCAAGTGGTGCTTTTTGGATTTCTGTGTAATGATGACACATGAAGTATGGGATTGTATCAAATGATCTTGGATGGAACTAATATTTATTATTCTTCCCTTAAGAAGGTGACCAAAAATCACATGAAGATTATCAAGTTGTTAAGGTCTGTCATTTCTATTTGTGCCAATTTTCCTTGTGTCAGCTATTCCTGCATTTCTAAAGCAGAGAAAGGTATGAAAATTAATAGGGATTTTAATACTTGTAAGAAAAATGATGAGATTTTTGTATCGAGAAATGTGTTGCTAGACTTAACAAAAATAAACTTCTCAATTCACCATTCTTTATCAGCTCTCTGTGTAATTTTGTGTAAGAGTGGTTGCTACATTCTGGAAATAAAGGAGTGGGAGATTATGAAGAAAAGTCTCCTATAGCTGAAGAATTTACAGAAAAGAAAAATGGCAAAACCAAGGAAGAGAATGAAGTTGCTAAATTGTCAAGCCCTTAAAAAAAATATGGATTTATGGAGAATGTTTGAGAATTCTTGTATGGTTCCATTCTTCCAATCCATGAAGGGATACAACGGGAACCTAACGGCTAAGCTTACCAACTCCTAGAGGAAGGGTAAAGTTACCATTGGAGCAGTGAATTTTGAGGTAACGACAAGATTCATTGCAGAAGCAACAGGGCTGCAAAATCAAGGGATTAAAGTTGTAAAGAAAAGTAGGGCAGACTACTAGAGCTTTGTTGACAAATTCTTGCATGAAGGGGAGAATCTCAAAATATTTCAGAATGGGTATGCAAGATTGGAACTCCCTCCTCCCTTTGCTTTAGTTAGACCATTTGTTATGTGGTACTTTACTCTTGAAGGAAGGTATCTGTTAGTACATGTGTACCATTTTCCCCTTCTTAACCACATTCGACATGGTGAGAGAGTCAATTTTCCTTTTTATCTGTTGTCCTCCTTGCAACTCAATATTGAGAAGGGAGCCAATCCTCCCCTCCACCAAGGTCTGATGCTAACCCTATACAAGTATGCTTTGGCATTGAATCCCCATGGGAAGCCTTTGGCTGGAAGAAATGAGAATCCTGGTCGTTTTGAAGAGGATAATGAGGAAAAACTTGTGGATGAAAACCTTGCTACTGTTGAAATCCTGACTGAGGAACCTAAACCCCGCTTGCCTCCTGTTGTTGCTGTTAGGAGGGTGCTTATTACTGCTAAAAGCCAGTCCCATGTGGACAATTTGTCCAACCCCTCAACTCCCGTGTCATAGAAGAGTGAGGAAAAAATAACTTTTGAGATTGAGCTCATCAGAGCTACGCCGTAAAAAAGAAAACATTTGCCTTTGCTATTGGAACTTCCCAAGGTGAAGAAACCCAAAATAGACTTAAACCCCAGGCATGTCATCAATATTACCGAGGAAGGGAATCAAAATGAGGAGGAGAAGGAGTCTCTGCAGGGGAAAGGGAGTGGAGGGAGTGGAGGGAGAAGCTCGGACCGCCTTGCAAAAGTAGCCTCGAAGGACAAAAAAGGTAAACATAAAATGATTGTGTGTGATGAGGACTTGGGGTATGAAGAGTTTGAAGCCCAAGAGGAAGAAGATTTAGAGGATATGGACTTTAAGGATTCAACTTATGAGATGGGGGAAGAAGGATCAAAGGAGGATAAGGAAGAGGAAGAGGAAGAATAAATTGAGCAATTTGAGGATTAAAAGAATGAGGTTGAAAATGTGCAGGAAGTTGGGGATTTGGGTTTGGATAACAAAACAAAGGAATCAAGAAATGAATTTTTAAAGAGTAGACTAGCATTTCTATAGGTTCAGCTTGAAGATATGGAGAAGGCTTTAGTTACACTCATGAAGGTGACTAACAGATTGATGAGGAGGGTGATACTGGGAGCTGCTTCTGGAGAATCCAAAATCACCAGGAAGCCGAGGAAACAGGGGAAACCAAATGTCTTGAAGTTGCTGGATGAGATTGAGGGACCTGATTGGAGAGAACACATTTCTCTCATGGGAGTGTATGGGGACCTGTTGAAGAAATCCAATTAATGGCTTTATGTTGCTACTCTATCGTTTATGATGAGTTTTTTGTCCTTTTGTTTTAATCTCTCGGACTGTTATTTTATTATAGCTATGATAAGGTGGAATACCACTTGGGACATTGTTGACTTAATTAATGGTTTATGTAGATCTAAGTATGCTACTAGAAACTTACTGTTTTTGATTAGTATTGGATGGACTATGGTTACTATGATAAATGTTGGCTTGCGAGCTAATACTATTGCTATTTTTTGGTTTGCTGGTGGTGCTGTTTCCCACCTTTTTCTGTTTCCTTTTTGTCTATTGCTATAACCATGGGATTAGGGCACTTCCTTGCTTATCTAATAAAAAACAATAATCATTTTGGGCTAGGACATATATTGTGCTTTAGAAATGACACTTTCTTGGTTTTTTTTGAAACATGGTTTATAATTTTTGTTTATTTATTACATTACCCACTCAGGTGAACCAAAAGGAATACACCTTTAATAATATGCTATATATATATGTTGTCTTATTCTCTATTGGTTTGAATTATTTTCTTTATCACATGACCTCTCTTGCTTTGACAATGGGTGTATATCTTGTTTATCTTAGATTTTCTCTACTAATAATCTAACATTTTCCCATCATAAAATAAAACACAATGTTCAATATGAGTCCCTTGTGTTTCCTTACATCATCTAAATAGCCAATATAGACTACCAAGCCATGGGAATCTCTATGCCTAAGGAAACTTCTCGTTTGCTAAATTTAAGTAAGAAAAAAACTACAATAGCATCCAAAGTGCAAATTCTCTTGCTAAATCAGTTATATGTCATCCCTCTTTCCTAACAACTTAAGGATTAGGGTAGAAAAGATGTAAATGAAACTCAAAAGCACTATTGTAACCAACAATATTAACCACAAGCATTAAATATACATTCTAACCATTTTATGTTTGGTAATTATTTAAGTTATGTTTAATGTTCTATAGCAATTTACTCAAAAACTTGAGGCTAGTTTCCAACTAGTTTATTCATGTGCATTTTGTAATTATAATCAATTTATCTATTAGTTACAATTGTATGATATTGGAATGCAATGCTTGAATTTTAATATGAACCTTAATTTTTTTTAAAAATTTTTGGATAAAATTGCATCCTTGAGAGATAATCATTATTTGTTTAAGATAGAAAAATGTATTAATATCCCTTCTTGTGTGTGTGCTTACATTTTTCCATTATGTATAAGTATGTGGTCTGTATGGGTATTCATTGTGCACAAGTATGCATCTTTATGTATGTGTGTCTATGTGCATGCACATGCACACTTGTGAGAAATTTTGGTATAAATTTTTAAGTGAATTTAATTTTGGCTAAATTTTTCATTATACTAATATTTGGAGGTATCTTGGAAAATTATTATCTATGCAATCTGATATCTTTAATTATTTTTCCTATCTCAATTTTAATAGAATCTCTTTAGTGTTAGGCCCTACATTAAAGATGGACTAAATATAGAAATTAAAAAATATAATATATATTAATCAATCAAATCCTTTCAATCAAGCTATTAAATATTAAAAAAAAAAATACTTAGTGATGTTTGTTGATGGTTGTGCCTTAAGAATATCAATGTATCTAGTTCCAATAAATATGACTCTTTATCTTACTCAATGTAGTTTCTATCTAATATAATTTTGAACCAACAATATTTTGGGGATATGTTCAATCTTATTGGATCTTGGATGGAGCCAACAACTATAATTATTTCTTGAGCCTGCATCTATAATATTTTGAATATTTTATTAATTCTTTCCTTAAAAAAATATTTTTATTACATACCTTAATATTTCAATTGCTATTGTTGGATTATCTACTTTGTACATTATTAATCTTATTTTCTTTATTGTCATTACATATGCATTATATTTGTTAGGTTTGCAAGATCTATAGCTAGCAATCACACTCCTACTCTTGGTTAGTATTTTCTACTATCTTGTGGGTTTAATAGAAGTCCAAGCTATATGTTAGATGAGCCATTCTAAGAAGATGAAGGATTTATCATAACCTTATATATCCAAGTATTAAGATTTAAATTCCATGATTCTCTTTGTAATTTTCTATATATATATATATATTTACATCCTTGATTGAATCCATGAGTATTGCTAGATTCACAAATAAATTGAAGTTACCCAAAACCTAATGCAATAAACTAAATCAAATAAAACTATTCTAGTAATGGCATGAAATAAAAATAATAGAATAGAGTTAGCTCCCACTAGAGAGATGCAAATTGTCAATGAAAATAACATTATGAGAGATCAAAATAGCATTCATTAATAAAAATCTATATGAGTGGATACATAAATAGGAAAGAGGAGAGGCATGATCAACCAATTAAAAAAGTAACTCCACTTACCCAAAAATAGGCAAGACTTAGAATCATGAAAATATGACATCTACCCTTATATGATTTTCTCCTTACAATTAAGAAAGCTAAACTAAATGTGTAGGAAAGTATATAATATCTAAAATATTGGGGAAAGGGATTCCTTAATGAATAAGGGGCATTTTCTCTATTTATCCCTCTCCCAAAGGTATTTCATTAGAAAATAGATCACAAGGAGTAGAGATTGACTTTCAACCTCAAAGGTGAGTCAATTAGACCTAGATCTCAGTCCTTAAGACAATATGATAGATCTGAAACCAAATTGAAATGATATGAAGTGCTTAAACTAAATGAACTATAAGACCTAGAACATGAAATGAAAATTCCCAAAAGTACAAAAACAAAAACCATAGTTTACAGGAAGATCTGAGAAGGGTAAGGACACATGTACCGGTCACTAAAAGTTGATTTTGAGCTCTGCTGAAGGACATGTTTTCCCTAGGGAAAAAGGGGCCTAGTTAGGGATTCTAAAAATTCTTTTTGCAGTACTCTGAGGTAGAATCTTAGCTTCTATTTTACATAGGTTCCACTGTCAGACAACCAAAAATAAATTTTGAATATGAGTTTCTGTGACTTGAAAACAATGATGAAAACTTATGCAATATTGCAAAATTGCTCTTCAAGATATTCAATCCTTCTTCAACCTATAATATACACATACAAAGAGGGAAGAATTTTTTTGTTTGAATGAGGGTTTGCCTTAGTCAAACCCCATGTTTGGTAATTAAACATTGATAAAAAGATAATGTCAATGGAGAAGGAAATGATGAATGGACACTTGCTAAAACTTACCAAACCTTCAATGGCTTTCCTTAGAGGAATGAAGACAAACACATCACTCCAATGAACTTGATATTGCTTTTCTTGATGGATTTGGACACTTGAAAATTCTTGGATGATTTAGGATCAACAAAGCATATTAGCCTTCACAAGATGACATGAACACACATAAGCTTGAACGTGATGATAGGATCTTGATTGTTGCAACAAATGATTGATAAATTTTCTCTTGAATGCTCTTTACAATAATATTTTCTCTTAAGAATATTTGATCATGCATGTTAGAATGCTCCTTAGATTTGAATTGTTAGAAAGACTATGTATTTATAGGTATTTATCTAATTTCTTGAAAATTAGATTCCAAAAGCTGAAAATTGCATATTGAATTTGAATCATTAAAAGAACACTAAAAAAATATTTAAAAATGAGTCCTAGTACTTAAAGGGGACACATTCACCCTTGGGCGAATGGGTCCTTGCCTAAAAGTCCAAGACACTCATTCTGCAATGTGAGTAAGATATTTATTTCATTAATTAAATGTTGGTTTTCCTTTTAGAAAATGAGAATAATAAGGCCTTGGAATGCATAATTTGGCAAGTTAGAAGCTTAATTAAGTCCAATAAATTAAGGGAACCAAACAAAGTGTGAAATTGTAAAGGATATACAATTTCCTACACTACATTCAGCCCCCACTTTAGTGACAGTATGAACATACGTGGGCAAAGGGGTTCCTTAATGAATAAGGGGGTATTTTCTCTATTTATCCCTCTCCCTAAGGCATTTCATTAGGAAAGAGATCACAAGGAGTAGAGAATTTCAACCTCAAAGGTGAGTATCAAACTTGGATCTTAGTCGTTAAGACAATAAGACAAATCTAAAATCAAATTGAAATGATATGAAATGCTTAAACTAAATGAACTATAAGACCTAGAACATGAAATGAAAATTATTGAAAGTATAGAAATGGAAACCATAGTTTGTAGGTAGATCTGAGAAGGATAAGCACATATGTACTAGTCACCAAAAGTTGATTCTGAGCTTTGTTGAAGGATAGGTTTTCCCTAGGGCAAATGGGTCCTAGTTAGGGCTTCTAAAAATTCTCTTTGCAATCCTCTAATGCAGGATCTTAGCTTTTGTTTTGCATAGGTTCCACTATCAGACAGCTGGAAATAATTTTTGAATCTAAGTTTCTGTGACTTGACAATGATGATGACAACTTATGAAATAATGCAAAATTGCTCTTCAAGATCTTCTATTCTTCTTCAACCTATAATCTACACATATAAAGAGAGGAAAAAATATTATTTTTTAATTGGGGTTTACCTTAGTCAAACCCCATGTTTGGTAATAAAAACTTGTTAGAAATATAATGACAATGGAGAAGGAAATGATGAATGAACACTTTCTTGCTACAACTCACCAAACCTTCAATGGATTTCCTTAGAGGATTGAAGACAAACACATCACTCCAAGGAACTTGATCTTGCTTTGCTTGATGGATTTGGACACTTGAAAATGCTTGGATTCCTTAGGATAAAAAATGAATATTAGCCTTCACAATATGACATGAACACACATAAGATTGAACATGATGATAAGATCTTGATTGTTGCAACAAACGACTGATAAATCTGCTCTTGAATGCTCTTGAAAATAATATTCTCTTAAGAATATTTGATCATGCATGTTATAATGCTTCTTAGATTTGAATTGATAGAAAGACTACATATTTATAGGTGTTTATCTAATTTCTCAAAAAATAGATTCCAAAAGCCGACAATTGCATATTGAATTTGAATCATTAAAAGACTGCCAAAAACATATTTAAAAATGGGTCTCAGGAATTAAAGGGGACCCATTCGCCCTTGGGAAATGGGTCTTAGCCTAAAAGTATAGGAAAATCATCTCCAATGTGATTAAAATATTTATTTCATTAATTAAATGTTGGTTTTCCTTTCAAAAAACAAGAATTTGGAATGCATAATTTGGAAAGTAAGAAGCTTAATTAAGTCCAATAAATTAAGGGACCCAAACAAAGTGTGAAATTGTAAAGGGTATACAATTTCCTACACTACAATATCTAAGAAAAATAAATCCTCCTAAAATAAAATATAGATAGAATCCCTAAATAAAGAGAGAAAAAATAACCCCCAAAGTAGAGAGATAAAGGAAGGACTAAGTAGTCACTTGCGTTGCCAACAAAACATGTAAATTAAGAAACTTTCTTTTTTGAAGGATTTGGTGAAGATACTAGCAATATTCTTAGAAGCTATGTAGTGTCAAATATTAATGAACTATCCATAGATAAGCTCCTAAATGTAGTTCTTGTGAACTTCTATGTGCTAGGTCCATTTATGATGATGGGCTGATTTTTGTGAAATCTATATGGCACTCTGGCTATCACAAAATATGATTGATGGTAACCTAAATTAGATAGAAAACTCAATGAGACTATAAAAAACCCAAATAGCATTAGTGGTGGCATTAGTAGTCTCTTGATCCTCAAACTCAGTGGAAGATAGAGAAATATAATGTAACACTTTTTACTTGACCAAAAAATAAGACTTGAACCAAGTGAGAAGCTATAACCTAAAGTGGACTTATGATCTTGAGAATCACCTACACAATCTAAATATATATATCACACCAAGTCAATATCAATGACTACTATGTAGTGAATCCCAAAACTATGAGTACCCTAAATATAGTCAATAATATGCTTGGTTGTCTTCTAGTGAAACTCATGGGGCTCTTTCATGAATTAAGAGATCATGATCACTTCATTTAAAATATCAAGCCTTATATGAGTTTACATAAAATGATGCTTCAAAAAAGCTATAAATACAAGGTACCATCAACCAGGGGTGAAGAGAATTAAGCCTCAAGTTTGACTCAATAAAGGGAGTTATAGCAAGATTATAGTTAGCCATGTGGAAGTACAAGAGAATTAAGATCATACTTGGACTATACAATGGCAATCCTAGAAGGAAGCTAAGATATCTGAATCGTAAGAAAATTAATCATAAAAAACCTATCAAGAAGGGATGTTTCCACTACCACAATGTATAAAGAACTCCTCATGATCAACATACCATCAATAAAGAGAACTAAAAAGAGAAGAGAATCATCCTCTACAAAATGTAGATGTTCAAATTTAAGTGACAATGGGAAAATCCAACTATGAGAAGGAATGAATCTATCTTTCCATACCAATCCCAATAGGCTTAATTCAAAATAGAAAAAAATCCTAAGTTTTCAAACTAAGGAGAAGTCTTCTAGAAAACTGTATGAATGCTCCATTTATCTCCTCCTCAAGATCTTAATAGAGAAATTCACATTGACCACATCCATTTGGTGAACCTCCTAGAAATATGTTGCAATGATAGAAGTGTGAAATGAATGAATTTCATTGCTGTAATGGATGCAAAGGTCTTAGAGTAATCAACATTAAGAACCTAGGAAAAACCCTGTAAAACCATTTATGCCTTGTCCTAATACATTAACCCATATGTTATAAATTTTTCTTGATAGATTTAATTGCATCAAATAAGTTTTCTTCCTTAGGAAGGGGGACACAATCACAAGTGTGATTCCTAATTAATGAACCATACTCCTCCTACATGGTAGCATCCCACTGATGAATTCTAGATGCCTCTCAAAAGGGTTGTGGATCAAAGATAGAAGTGATGTAAACATGTGAAAGGAACCTTAAAAATATGAACATATCCACCTAGTATCTAATGGATCCCAAAACCAATCACCTAAAAATTATAGTGTTTTTCATGCCTAAAGTGGACCTAATGTTAGAGAATTAGAAGAAGAATCCTAAACATTTGAATGATGAATGGGAGATGAAGGAGGCGAATCCTTGATCTGAAATGAAGGAAGAAGAGTCCTCATTATTAGGAATCTTCCTATATATGTTTGAATCATCAAAATAACTACCATGTAGCATAAGTGACTCTAATCTAAATGTAGGGGAATTTTCAAAAGTGGAAATTTTAGATTCCTCCTTAAAGAAAACACTAATCTTAATGAATAATTCATGCGTAGTAGGGTGGAATAACTGATAATCATTGACACCATCTAGATAATGTACAAATATATAAGATGTGCTTTGTAGATCCACAAACTTACATTTATTTTCAATAATGTGGGCCCTATGGTAGAACTAAAAAAATTGAAGTTCTTATCTATTGGTCTTTAACCATTCCGAGCTTCAAAAGGAGTGACTCCCTTCAAAGCTCAATGAAAAATAAAATTCTAGATTAAGAAAAACATAGTTAATGGTCTTCCCCTAATACTAAGGTGCAAGATATTTGGAGTATATCACACAATTCACTATTTCCTTCAAATACCTAGTCTATTTTTTACCAGACCATTGTATTGAGAACTATAAGGAATTGTGTATTGTAATTCAACCCCTTTGTGGTGTAAAACTACTTAGAATGATGGTTACCATACTAACAATAATTATTTATGTGCAAAATCATTAGGTTTCCCTAAATATTTCTCTATATAAGATTTGAAATATTCAAAGTGCTCAAAGACCTTTGATTTCTATTTAAGAAAGAAACCTTATGACCATGCCCTATTGGTTGAGTTATTATAAGTAGAGATAGTTAACATGTCCAAACCACTTATACCATAACTTTATTGGAATGAGTGAGTAGAATATTCAAACAATGATTAGGAAAAAAGTGAGAAAAGAGATAAAGATAATGATGCTGATCTTCTCTCCCCATTGCAATAGTAGATCCATTGGCGTCGCGAGTAGTGCGCGGCGGAGTTCTTCGGCGGTCGTGGCAGCGGGCGGCGGTGGCTACTGTGGAGTTAAGTTAGGCGCCCCAATGCGGTGTTCACCGCCACTACTAGTGGCGGTTGGTGGCGAGCGGCTCCTCGTCAGCCGTAGAATTTGGCTTGGGTTTTAAATTTTTGATTTTTTTTTACCTTGATTTGCGTGCTCAGGGCGTCTGCCTTGGGGAATTTTTCCTTGATGTGTTTGAATCGGCGTGTTTTATATGAAAATAGGGGTTTTTGGATGCTGCGAGCTCAACGGTGAGGTCCGTTTTGAGCTCAAAGTGCACCAAAAAAAGAACCCCCTATTCCAAATAAAAAATAGAAAACAAACACAGATCTGATGCAACCAAAACCTAGATCTCTAATTCTTTCAAAAACTGAACAAGCTGCAGCAGATCTGGCTCTGATACCATGTAGGATTTGAGAAATACAAATCCACATAACCCAAAGAACACCTACATGCAAGAAACTTGTCACAGAGAAAGAGAGAGAACAAAACAAGGGTTTTGGCTTGACAATGTGCAAATGTATTATCAGAGAAAAAATGAATCAAGAAGAAATACAATACAAGAGATCAATCCTTATAAAAGGAGATCAATACCGAAGGAAAACCTAACCCTAAGGTGAGTGCATTTAATAATTAATATTAATTATTAAATGACTAATATATGTGCATAAAGTGAAATCTTAAGAGGAGAGTAAAGTTAATTAATTACTTTACTCCTAACACATACTAGGGACCTAAGGATTGTGAAAGTAGATTTTAGTTTTAGATCTCCAATCTAGGGTGCCTTGGGCACGCTTGTCTAGTCAAATCAAGCCCAAGTTCAAACCATAGGTGCACACATGTCTGCTCTATTCATTTATGGCCATTAAATTTGGTTATCAAATTTTAGATTGTTTGTATTCATATCAGAATAGTACATTTTCATAATTATCTAGTTGCATCATTATATTTCATCATAATTCTATTTCCACATCCACCCACACACTGCACACAACAAAAAGGGAATTCTTAAGAAAGGATTGGTTGACTCACCTTTTAGGTTGCAAGTTAATTTCATGTCCTTGCTCATCCTCAATTCCCCAGTGTCATGTCCACATCTTCAATATCCAAAGAAACTAAATTAAACATTGTTTTTAGTGAATAATCACTTATATATATGGATAATCACAATTATAATGCATTTTAGTATCATCCACTGCTACCTTGGGAAAATAACATTTGTCCTCTATTCTTCATTACATATAATGATCTTCCACATAGATCAAGGAAGAATTTTCCCAATTTTATTTTGAAAATACCCAACATCCAAGTTAACAATTGTTAAACTTCATGATTGTATTTGGTATTTTAGGTGATGCATATGAATATTTAGTTATTAGAATATTTGTGGAAACTTTGATTGTAGGTTTATGGACTAGTTTCATCATCTTTAGAGTGGATCCATCACTAATCAAGAGATCATGCATATGTTATTTTTGAAAAGGTTCAAACTTGTAGGGGATGATCACATGATCACATGTGGTATTCTAGGTGATGCATAAGGATGTTTAGTTATTATAATATTTGTGGAAACTTTGGTTGTAGGTTTATGACTTGGTTTTATAATCTTGAGAGTGGATACATCATTAATAAGGAGATTATGCATACCATATTTTTGGCAAGGTTAAAACTTGTAGAGGATGATCACATTATTACATATGGTATTCTGGGTGATGCATATGGATATTTAGTTATTAGACTCTTTTTAGAAAATTTAGTTGTAGGATTATGAGTTATTTTTATCATCCTGAGAGTGGATCCATCAGTAATATGGAGACTATGTATACCATATTTTTAGGGAGGTTGAAACTCACAAAGGGTGATCATATTCTACTAGATTACATCTAAAATAGTAAGAAAAATTGTTAGCCCAAGAGAGAGTTTATTTCTTGATTTAGTTGTAGTGCATAGAATCCATCCTATTTAAAATACCTACTCCAATGAACTTGCTATGTACCTTTGTCAATTCTCTTCCACTAGATATTTATTTCCTTATTAAGGAAAAATAGGTATCTAATATGTGTAAAGCATAGTATCAGGCCATCAAGCTAGAAGACAATATGTTCACTTGAGGGAAGATTAAATGAGATCTAATTAAAACTTCCATAAATGAGAAATTTTATGATGGAGGTATTTGTGGTTGATGCTATGCCTCTCAGTGATGCTCAGGGAAACGAAGTGACTATAGAGGCTATCCCTTGCTACAATAAAATTCTCTAGACCTATCATTTGAGCCTCAAGATCTAGGCAAGTTTACATCGATATCTTATTTATTTAAAAAAATGATAGATATGTTATGAGTTATTTTTAATACAAGTTTTGGTGTTTTCATATCATTATTGTGGTCCTTAGTAGTTGTTAGAGTAAAGGTTTTAATTTAATCATGTTGATTAAATTACCTTTATTCCTCTCTTAAGATTTCACTTTAGTTGCATTTTGTGACATTTAATAATTATATTAATTATTAAATGTCTACCTATTAGGGTTTCTTTTAGGGTTGCACAATATCCTTTTATAAGGATTCATCATTGTATTTTCTCTCTCTCGGATGAATACATTTTTCAGCTTTCAGAGCACCCTTGCTTGTTTGTCTCCATCTCTTCTTTCTGTGACAGGTTATTTGCATGCAGGTGATCTTCGGGGTCTGTGAAGTTGGCTTTCTCAACTTCTACATGGTATCAGAGCTCCAGACCTGCTGCTTCCTGTTCGACTTCTGAAGAATTTGGAGTTACAAGGGTTTGACAGAAGAAATTTGGGATTCTTCAGCTAATTTGAGAGGGTCTTGGTGCAGTTTTCAGATCTGGTTTCCTTGCCCAACGATTTTTTTTGTTAAAAAAGAAATCATTTTTTTTAGCATTTTTTACAAGCGCATGCATCAGATTTGGCATTTTTTTGAGGATCTAGGTAACTCCATTTTTTGGGTGCATTTTGGGCCCAAACGGACCTCACGGTTGGATTCAGAGCGGCCAAAAACCCATATTTTCATATATGGCACGACCTATTTGGACATAGTTGATCTGGGAGGCAAATTTTTTTTGCTCAGGCGTACGGCCCCCAAGCACAATTTTTGAGGTGTAAAATCAGCAGAAATAAAAAATTATAAAAATGGCATTTTTGATTTTGAGCGAGCTGCCGGACCCGGAAGGGGCCGCCATACGCCACCCGGTGACGTATCACCCGGTGCCCGATTAGCCACCACCGCCGCCGCTGCATCAGCTTCGGCCCCCGCGGGCTTTGAAGGGAAAGCCCTGGTCATATAAAGGACCGGGGGCTACACTCTCAACGGACGGCCGCCCAAACCCCCACCCCTGGTCATATTGGAAACCAGGGGCTCCGCCAACAGCCCAGCCCTTAGCCCCCTGGTTGCCCAGCGGACCAGGGGCCAGTTTTTTTTAGCCCCCAGGGCTTCTGAAGGACCTAATTGTGCATTTTCAGGAGACTTTCAGTAAATCGGGTACAAAATGGGCGTACGATCTCCCTTTTTTTCAAACGAGATACCGTTGGAAAGCTGATTCCAACGCCGATCTGATGGTGCAGGTCTGATTTTCAGTTTTTTCTGTTTTGATGCTGTTTTTCTCAGTCAAAGTCAGAACAAGATTTTTGCACTCCTAGAGCCATATCTTTTGCATACGGACTCCGTTTTTCGCAAACAAAGAGGCGTTGGAAAGGGGTTTTTGTGCTCTTTCCAGATTTGTCATTTATTTTTCTAGAATTTGCACTAGGTACTTTTTATTCAGTATTTTGTGTTTTCACACATCTGTCAATTACTTGGACGTTTCAGCACTTGGAAATGATTTGTTTGCATGGGATGGCTTTATTTGATCTGATTTATCAGTATTGAGGTCAGTTAGTCTCAGATTTTTAATTTGAAGAGTTATCATGGGTTTTTCTACTCATCCTTCAGTTGTATTTCTGGAACGGGGTAATTATGAGTCATGGGCAAAGGGTATACTTACACATTGTAGGTGGCTTAATATTTTTCCTTATTTGTATGATCTCATACCTGGACCAACAACTTTAGAGGGAAAACTAGCTTGGGATATCATTAGAAATCACATAGTAGGAGTTATTTTGTCTAGTGTTGATTCTGACACTGTGTGGGCTATATCGGGCATTGATTGTCCTCACTCACTTTGGACACATCTTTGGGAGATCTATGGAGACCTCAGTCTTTCTCCATTCCTAGAGGATCCTGCTTCAGATTGTCTTGTACCCATTGGTTGGAGAGAGAACACACCCTTTGATCATGATACTTTAAAGGAACTTCAGTATTTAGACACCCTTATATATTCTGATGAATCAGAGGATTGTCTCACAGTTCCTACTCTTCAGACTAAGATTATACTTGTATCAGCATCTTCTCCTGTTGTTCTTGATCAGTTTGATATTGCCTCTTCTTTGGCTCCTATTGATTCAGCTAAGCAGGACATCATACATCTTTCAGACATGGCTACTTGGGATTCTTATCTTGCAGGCATTTCGTCTTTGTTTGTAGAGTCCTATATTGCAGATCTGGAGGATTACTTTGAGGATTTTCAGCTCCTCTTTGTTGACAGCCATATTCTAGCTGTTAGCCCACCATCATCAGTGCATTCAGAGGTTGCAGTTTTTGAGTCTTCAGTTCAGTTTGGATTTGACATCTTTTGTTTCAGTTCAGACAGAGAGATTCTTCAGCATCCTATTATGGCACACATCTTGAGACATATTGATTCTTCTCTCTTCACAGGGTTTCTTCATCTTCGTCCTTTGGATCCATTTCTTCCCAAGGGGAGGAATATTATATGCAGCTTCAGGATCTCTTTCTGGATTCTACCTCAGGCATCCATATGTGCGACAAGAGTTTCTTCATTGTGGGGGGGCCTTCTAGTCTCTTTCTTTTCCTCCTATGGAGACCATTGTACATGTACTTATATGATAGAAGTTGTCTATGGGGGGGTCTTATGTTATCCACCTCCTGTCCTTCTATTATTAGTGCATTTATTTCTTTCATCTCTTTTTGGAATTAGAAGTTTTTTCCCATGAGGTTTTCTCTATTTCTCACTTCCTGAGAGGAATTTGGTTATGAAATTGGGTACCCTAATGTCGAGGCCTTGTTGCGGGACCCAAGTTCCCACTCACATTGTAGTTACCTTTGCTTTCTTGCACGCATGTTTGTACTTTTGCTCATCTTAAGGGGGTGTTAGAGTAAAGGTTTTAATTTAATCATGTTGATTAAATTACCTTTATTCCTCTTAAGATTTCACTTTAGTTTGCATTTAGTGACATTTAATAATTATATTAATTATTAAATGTCTACCTATTAGGGTTTCTTTTAGGGTTGCACAATATCTTTTTATAAGGATTCATCATTGTAATTTACCTCTCTCTCGGATGAATACATTTTTCAATTTTCAGAGCACCCTTGCTTGTTTGTCTCCATCTCTTCTTCTGGCGTTGTTGCATGCGGTGATCTTGGGGTCATGTGAGTTGGCTTTCTCCTTCTCTGATAGTAATTCATGGCCATACTTTTTTAGTGTCTATATGTTAGCATTTATCTTTTTTAATGTTTCTATCTCTTGAATTTGGCTATTGTTAGGTTCTTTATAAGTGTCCAATTCACCCATATTTGATAGGGGTTTTTTTTTTTTTTTTTTTTTTTTTAACAAAGGGAATGTCCGGGTGCGGCCACGGGCCCCCTATAACCCCACAGCGGTAAACTTTTTACCCGTGATGTGATGCTGGCCGGGACACACCAGCCCGGTACCAGGGGAGGCCCAGGAGGTGAGGAACCATGGTGGAAACCTTTTCACGAGGTACATGACCAAGCTGGGCTCCCGGACCCGGCCCCATACGATAGGTTTTCCCTTATACCTAGAAATTTTAATTATTTAGGATATACATATATCATGCTACACAAAAATTGGACCTTAATCACACTAGAATATTATGAGCTATTTTTTATTTTCTATACTCATTCCAATTCAACCTTTTTGTTTAAAAGTTGGAAGAAAGTATAATGATAAAACATTTAGATGTTGAATCACCATACAAATTATATATTGATAGGACATTTGAATTTTTAATCACCATATAAGTTATATATAGATAGAAACTTCTAGCCTTTGAATTGCAAAAAAATGGTACATGGAGAAAATTGTCATCCACTCTAAAATTTAATTTCCAATAAGAAAAATTCCTATGATACTATGCTTCCTTTTATTAGATTTTCCAAGAATTGTATAGAATTTACATGTGGTCATTGCTTAAAGTATACCTTGTCCATGGCACAATTGTGTCATGAGATTTTCGGACTAGAGTTATTGGATATATGTGGATAGATTCCTAGCTCAATCTAATGTGAGTTTAGGATGACATGGGGAGACATTTTAGCTTATCCAAGTTGTGGTAGAGTGGTTATGAAAGGCTTATTCAACTATGTTTTAGCCTCCCCATAATTAGTGATTGATAATAGAAAGGGAGATTGTTTGAAATTGGAGTCAGAGTTGCTAGATACCACACATTTTATAACCTAGTTAGCATGGAAGGAGGATAGAAAATCCCTTGAGTGATCAAATGAAAAGACAAGCCAAAATTTTTAAGATATGATGCAACACACTATATTAACCAAATTATAGATATATTATTTCAGAATTAAAAATACCTTAATCTTTTGTTGCTTAACTAGCAAGACCTAAGATCTTGGCATAGGTAATGGAAGTAGCCACAATTATAGAGACAAAGTGCAAAAGCAAGGTAGAATGTAAATAGAGAATGACTTCTAAGCCTTAGCCTATATATAGTTTCCAGTCTAGTTTCCAACAAAGGGCACTCCTAATAGATAAGATGATGTTCAAGTTTAAGATGATTACAAAATCTAAGGTCAACACCACTTTCCAAAATTATGGGATGAGGGGGTGTTTAATTTTGTAAACATGGATATGGAGATTAAAAAGATAAGTTTTAGTGGGTGTTTATGTAGCATGTGAGATTCTACAACAATATGTATTTTAATAATGATTAATAAATTATACTATGTGAGCTTCCACAATAATGTGTGCTTTAGTAACAATGTGTAATTCTTGGACAAAATATACTTTAGAAATAATTTGAATAATGATAATTAAAGTTTTCTTAAAGATTTATTATAATGGTTGAATATAAATTTGATGTATAAATGATTGTCCGATGGATAAATTCAAATTTACGATCATATAATTAAATAAATAGAATATAATATTTATAAACATAAAAAACACAATAAATAGTCTTATTACAATATATTTAGAAAATAATTTGGATAAAAACTGGACACAAGAATTGTTAAGTTTAATATGTAAATGATTGTTTGTATGAATTTTCCACAGTCCATCAATTAGAATTGTACAAGCTTCTGATTTAAACTATGCATGTTTTTTTTGCTTTTGATCACACTCAATGAAAAAAAAATATGTATTTTAGCAAAAAAAAATATAAAAAAAATAGTTTTGATGTAGATAAAGTATAAAATATTTCTTAGCTTACCAATTAACATAATAATTGTTATTTCTATACTATAAACGTGCATGATAGATACTGCCAGCCATGAACCATTGACATGCAAACCTTGAAAACATAACAGAGCCGCCCTTTATAGTTTGTTGAACTCTCAGCCCTTGAATTCGTCACCCAACTTTAGAAGCATAAGATGTTAAAACTGAAGAAATTTTGATATCTGTGTGCCTATAACAGACAATACTGATTTTTACAGCAAATAGCAGCCTTTTCAGTCTCACTTTCTGTACTGAATTTGACCTGCCAATTTGTAGTGATTCTTGCCAGAGTTATGTTGTTGGTCATGGGGAATCTCATTAGAAATGTTTTAAGCAGAATGATAATATGCAAGTGGCATTTCATGTTGCCAGGAACATGTTGGGCAATGCAAGATATGATGGAATACTAACAACTACTTAATATTGAACAAAAACATGATGCTGTGCATGGGGATTTAACTGTAGAAACAACGATCAGAGACTCAAAGAGAATTGGGGGGTACTGATGAAGATTTGCCATGATAATCTGTCATTCCATTTATCACTAAAGTTTGATAGAATTTCGGTTCTGCAAAAGCAATTGTCTCAAAACTCTTTGGCCTAACTGAATTTGTTTGTGCAACCAACTATATAATGCTACTTTGTTCTCTCCCTTTTGGGTGGAGAGGGCCAAGGTACGCAAGGATGGTGTTCATGATTATTATTATTTTGATATGGATGAGGTGTAAATTTGTTATTGATTCTTTGTCTATTGGAATGGATGATGTTTACGTAGAGTGATTCAAGAGTGTAGCTTTGTTCAAACATCTCACCTCTTTTTGATGTATATAATGAAAAATAATGGGGAAAACAAAGACGCAAATGCAATGAAATGATTTTATGCCTTGTTCCCCATCATAACTTTGTTTGAGTGAAAAGAGGATGATTGTGTGCCCAAGAATCCTCTTGATGTGCTTTTGATAGTGTTGCGTTGTTGATTTGATGTGTATGTTACTTGTTAATCTTGTAACATAACTTTGTAATGGAGTATGTTGGATTTATAAATTATTTCAAGGATGGATAATGCATAATTGAGATTTGATTTCAAGATCAATGGTGGAGGATTCATGAGAGCTTATGGTGGATGACAGATTGCTAAGTGACACCATTGGTGCACATGGGGAGGAGGAGGATCAAGGAAATATGAAGGGTTAAGATTGGTTTGATCAAATTCAATGGAGGAGATTAAGTCCCTTCACACATATGTGATGATACATAGGGACCTATGACAAGACTCTTTGTACATATGTGTGCGACACATAGGGAAGAATAATGAAGATAAGTGACTCCTCTCATATGTGAGAGATCACATGGGGATAAAATATGGAGACGTGACTCTTCACACATGGGAAAAAAAGACTTGATAGTATCCTCTCACACATGTGAAATATGTCAAATATCTAAATGGAGGTTAGGACTGAGATATGAGTTCAAGGGTTAGGATTTCATTGTAACGTTTAAGGATAAGTGAGATTATATGTGATTATTAAATAAATAACACTTAGAAATGTGCAAGGGTTAATTAGCTAATTAATTCATTTTAATCAAATAATTGAATTGAGGTAAAAAAAAATAAGGAATTGAGTAAATATTTTGTATTGATTTAATTCTTATAGGATAGGAGTATAAGGTTGAATTTAATTAAATAAATATCAAATTATTTAATTAAAGATAAAGAATAATATTGATAAATGAATTAATTAAATAAATTATTAATATTTATTTACTTAATTTTTAGAATAGGATAAAATTAGATGTGGTTAGGTATGGACAACTTAAGGCACGCCTATATTTTTCTGCTCTTTAAGATGGTGTTGTGACTATATAAAGCAATGTGATTTCAAAGAAGAAAAAACATAGTGGCTAGGAAGGGATGAGACAAGTCGTAGGATGCCTCAATTGTTGAGAGGATGAGAGTGATGATAAGGATGGTATGATCCATTGAGAGGATAGTTTGGTTCAAAGAACATGGGTGTGCTATCAAAATGGATGAAGGGATTAGGGGATAGAATATAGTATGGTACAAAAGTAGAGAAATATTAGGATAAGGATAGGGTGATAAGGTGGAGATATTAATATGGTTGAAGGATGGGTGGATTGGGAGATGATAGTCATGTTGTGGTAGTTTTAACAATCTTTATTTGATATTGCACTTGATGTTATGCACCAAGGTATAAAGATTTGGGTGACGATGTGCCAAGTATGTAGAGGACTAACCCAAAAGAAAAGGTCACATGCAATCATATGCCATATAAAACCATGATATGTAAGACCATGATGTCATTTTAGTGATAGACTAGAAGGACCATGATAAATGTAAAAATGATAATATACAAAATCAAATAAGAAAGCATGTACAACAAGATAAAGACAAACAAGGATTTTGCCTCTAGTCAAGATGAAAACTAATTGATTGATGATGATGATGAGGATAACATTAATAGCAATAAGAATAATGTGAGGATTATGACTGATCTATCTCAATGATAATTATTTTGATGTATGACTGATCTATCTCAATGATAATTATTTTAATGATAAGAATAATGAAATGGTTGAATATCATATATCTCGATGATTATAACTAGAGTAAAGAGGACTAGGGTTAATAGCAATGCTAGGAATAAAACTATGGGATGCTTTGGATGTTGTGATAAATTAAGTAGCTATATTGAGTGGATTAAGATGGTTTCATTTGGATGGAACATTTTGGGAAGATTTTTATTGTGAGGGAAGTTAGGAGAGATGAATTGGATTGAATTACTTTGGGATTTGAGTTAATTTGAGGGGTTCTTTAAGATAGGGAGATTAGATGGGAGTGTATTTAGGGTAGGCACTTTATTGGAGATAATGACAATGATGAAGTTTTTGCGGATTGCTTAGATAGTGGATTAAAAGAGCATTGGATAGAAGATATGATGATTATTTGATGGAGTATTTAGGGTGGGAGGATTGATGGATGGAGGATAGGAGACATGAGAGAATTTGGATATATTTTTGGAGGAAGCATGATTATAGAGAGTATTATGTATCATTAGTAGATGAGGTAGAGGGATCAAAGGGTATATGGGACTAATCTCTAAGGACTATGACACATGGCAATAATATACCCCATTCTAAGTGTAATGTAATAGATATGTTGAAACCATCATGCAAAAGTCTCAAATTTATGGGAAGTGGTAGGGAAGAGGGTACACACAAGGAGGGACAACTTGATGGTTGAAAGTAGTAAGAGATTCATGGATTGGAGGGGTGCAAGCAGGCGAAATTGGTAGAGAATGTAAGGCTTCTATTGTCCAAATTATGCTTGGATATGATGCTCTTGTCCTTCTCAAGATCAAAAGGAGAGTGGATCAATTGGATGGGAGGGGATTAGGATGCATAGAAAATTGATATGGAGAGAGGATGGGGGAGGGATGTGGATATAATGGATAGGTATATAGGATGGAAGAAGCCTGCCCCCAAGTTTAGGGTGTGAGTGGATTGGAGGATTTACATGATTATTATTTTCCAAATTTTCAACACTATAATAGAACTCTAATAGATCTTATGTACTTGTAAACAATGATATGAAACCACAATCTCATATGTCTAATATATATCTACTTGGAGAGAGATGAAAACCAAAAATGGCTTTACCAAAATAATGGATACAAAAACCACAACATCATACAAAACCCCAAACCTATCTTGGAGAACATCATCTAATATAGTAATTGCATAAGACAACTTCACATGGGTGTCACATGGGCTCATTCAATGGATCCCAAGTATAATTTAATTTAATTGAAAACACATATTTGATTAATAACTCATTAATGGATCATATTCTTAAGTCTAGTGCTCAACTTTGGATTCCACTAATGCATGTGGGCACTATCCATCATAAAAAGGTTCTCCACTTCTTCCTCTTGAAACAGGGAATGAGTAATTTCTTTGAATTACCTCAAATTCAATTGTAATCACTATTGTTGTACTCCACCTTCATGAATGAATATTAAGATAAATGCTAAGAACCTAGGTGAATAAATATTATAAATTAATTTTCTAGTTATACCCTAAGCATCCAATTACACCTTCCAAAAGTGGTAGATACACATAAAATATACATAGGATTTCAAGGTAAATGAAACATTAATCCTAAAAAAAATTCCATGTGGCTAATACAAAAATATTAGAGAAGAAGATAATAGAAATAAGAATCATAAAGGCTTATAATAATAAATGATTATAATATGACCATATGAGGGAATGATACCTTATAAAAATATGATTTGTTACTTTTTCAAAAATATAATAGGGCTAGGCCAAACCAAAGACAAATAATTATCAAACAATGATTATTATGTAGTTATCAACTAACTCTATGTGGTTATCACCCTAAACTAGAAAAAAGGAAAATAATGAGGGTTATGTCATTACCACTTGAATATATGTGGTTGCACCCAAAATAAATAAAAGGGAAAAGATATGGAAAAACAAAATCTACTAAATGATAATAATAATGTGTTGCAAGTATGATCAAGGATGGTGGTGTTGTCATTAATGTTGTCAATGATGTCAACACAGTTTAGTATGTTGCAGATTGTGCATGTATAATTGAGATATTGTTGAGATGTTGTGAGTACATGGAGCTATCTTTATAATGTTGTAGATGTGCTGAAATGATGGGCTTCCAAGTGCTTTTGAGAAAATTAATAAAGAAAGAAGTCAAAGTTGTGTAATTGTTCAGAATGTGCTCTGATATGTGCTCCGCATTTCTCCTATGTTGATCCTATGCTTGTGCAGATCTGAAGAGTTGTTAATGATTTGATGATAATATCTACTAATTTGTAGCTTTTAGTTTAATGGAATGTGAAAGTTGTGTTCACCGGTGTGTGAACTATTCTGGAAGAGTTGATCTTCTATGGACTGGGATAAATGTTTCTGCTCCGCAGTCCTCTACTTTTTTGTTTCAGATCTTGCAGATATGGAATATGTTGTGTAAAGGTGTTCTTTGGGTTTTGACAAAGATACTTGTGGCTTGGTGATCTAGAAGTTGAGTTTCAGAGTTGCTGTAGGTATTTGCACAGTCCAGATGGACTGATGAAAGAAGTTCTATGTTCGAAGGTTGTTGCTCTTGCTACGGATGTATCTAAAGGAACCTAAGATGTGTTCTTGTGTATAATGAAGCGTGTTGTGTCATTTGCGTGTCATCTTCTCGTTGGAAAGCGTGTACATCAATGTTTATTTGTGTTTTCATTAGGTTTGGTCGACCTGGTGTTTACACTTCACATGAGGAATAAAATTAAGGAAGCATGTGGTTGATCCAAGAAATTTTATTTTTTGGTCTTGGTTTAGTGTTTTATTGGTCCATTCTCATTCCTGTCCATTGCAGGAATGTCGAGTTTCTAACCTAATTTGAATTTATGAAATGAAGCGTATGTGTCTGACCTTGGAGAAATTTTCTAAGGTTGAAGATGGTATAAATGAAAATCAAGTTGCAAATATTTATATGATGCAAAGTAACGAAGTAAGCCACAAATAAAAGAGTAGAAGTGTGCGAAAGTGAGTTGAGGTAGCAATACGTAATTGTGTTAGATTCCTGAAGCCAATGAGCTGAAGGTTTCTACAATTTTTTGATCAAGGCTACAGATGTGTGTAAATTATTGTGGTGGATCTTTTATTTTCTTTTGTATTTGTAGGTAGTGAGCCTCCCTGTTGGACAGTGAGTCCTTTTTGTAGGTAGTGAGCCTTTGTATCTGGACAATGAGTCCTCTTCTGGCTAGTGAGCCTTTGTATTCAGTTTTGAAACTACTTTATATTGTGAGTTAATCCTCAATGTGGTTTTTCCCTCATTGGGTTTTCCACATAAAAATATGGTGTTCTTTGTGTTGATTTTGCTTTCTGTTATCTACATTTCATATTTATATTTAATAACAGAACATTGTTGTTGTAAAGTTAATAAGTATTGAAGTTTGAGTTTAATTTTGATGACAACTGATTCACCTCCACTCCCAGTTGTTCTGTGCCTTTTAACAATTGGTATCAGATCCTAAGTCTTTTCTCCAAGAAAAGCAACCCATGTCATTCCAGAATAATCATCGATAAGGAGCATGAAATACCTGTCACCATTTTGCTTCTGGTTTAATGGAATGTGAAATTTGATGAGGGAATGCATATACCTATTGAGATAAGTGAAGTTGAACCTTATGATCCTATATGTGGACAAGTACCTAAAGATAATAAGGAAGAAGAAGAAGAAGAAGAAGAGATTGAAGAAGAAGAGACCCCAAAACTTGTTGTTAAGACTCCTAAGTATGTGCAAAAGAATCATCCAGAGGAATAGATAATTGGAGATAAGATTGAAGGTGTGAAGATAAGAAGTAAAGTGGCAGTTGAGGTAAATCTGTGTTTTCTTTCTAAAATAGAACCTAAAACTGTGAACTTGAAGCATGTGAAGATAAGAGTTGGGTTTGTGCCATTAAAAAATGCCCCTTTGTCATTTTCATGGCCTTTTAGGTCTTGTTTCATGGTGTTTGTCTACTTTGCTTTGATTTTATGTTGCAACATGGCTTGAACATGCTTATTTAGGTACTAAAATTCAAAGAACATCGTCTTGTGAAGGTGTTGTGAAGCATTGTAATACATTTCTACTCTTTTCTAGACTCTATTAATTACAATTCACCTAAAAATCACCTTTTTATTCATCAAGTCCTATTTTGAAGTGTTGTAAAGTCTTGTAGCAAGATTTCATGCTTTTCTAGGCATATTTTCACTATTTATCCCTTCCTCATGCTTTATTTGGCCCCTTTATTCTCTCATATGCTTAATTAAGTGTATTTTTGAGTATTATCCTGACAAACAACAATAAATACAACATATTTCATGACACACATTTTCAGGTCCTAGGTGGGACATATTCGCCATGGGTGGCGAATGAGTTCCCCTTGGCCCCAAATTCAAAATATTTTTAATTTCCTTTCGAGATTTTATTCAAAAACACTTGATGTCGGCTTGTGATGAGGTATGAATGGGTAACTAAGGCACAAGTGTGTATAAATAAGTGATTTTCACCTCATTTCAACCCCATTCATCAAGCTCACTTATTCACCTATTCATTCAAGAATTCAAGCATTTTACATCTTTTCAAGCACTATTCAAGCACTTTGAAGCAGCCATTGACATTACTTCAGACTTGCATCATCAAGGGTTTGGTAAGTTGATAGCATTTGCATGTTGTTAGTTTATCATTCCTCTGTACATTTCATTATTTTATTAAAGGTTTGATTACCAAAAGTGGGGTTTGACCAAGGCAAACCCCTATTCACTAACCTTAAACCATTTTCCCCCTATTGCATGTTTGTTTGTAGCATTTTGTGTGTAGATTTAAAAAGATTTTTGGTGTTGAAGATTGGTTTACAAGTCAACTAGGTGCTTCAAGTCAACTCAAGTTTATTTCAAGCTTGGAGAAGGTTTTTTGTTTGTTTCTTGTAGAATTGACTTCGACAACTCAACAAGTAGTGATTTCTAGATTTGGTGTTGCAGAGTTGTCTCCTAATTTTTTAGAAATTTGGGAGAGGAATGATTCGCCACTTGTGGTGAATGAGTCCCACCTTAGGACCGAAAATCTAAATTTTGTCAGATTCTGGATCCCGACAGACAAAAACTTGTTTTTGATAGTTTTTCACCAGGAGGAGGACTTTCTCCACCCCGGGTTAATGAGTCCCACTATGAAAAAATAGTGGTTTCAACTAGCATCCACGACATTCTAGATTCATCATACTTCACCCAGGTGCACTCTGATTTAACTCATTTCTTTTTGTTCTGCATATTTTCTTCATTTACTTCATTGTTTGCATATGCATATCACAATGTGTTTTCAAACATAACTTTAATTTCACTTTTGCATTCATATTCATTCATTTAGATCATTTAATTGCATTTAGTTAACTTCATTTACATTAGACAAGATTGCACATAACATAATTAAAATGAACCATAAGCATTTTTGGCCCTACCTCTCTCCTTTTAGGTGAAAAACCCTAGAAGAGCAAGAGTAGCCCATAGGAGCTAAAAATCAACGGTTCATTTTGGTGAACCCAACTTTTGAGCACTTTGCATTTTTGAATTTCATTCACCTATTGCATACTAGTTTACATTTTCATTAACATTCAATTAGTACATTGTTTTGTTTTTGCATTCTAGGACTTTTTATCTTGCATTAGTGAAAAATTCATTTAGATTTCATTTTTGCATTGCATCTCATTGAAAAAAGTAAAAATATGCATTGTACATCTTTTATTGCATTATTTAGAGCATTAAAATCATCTTAATTTTTTTGAAAAACACACAAAAACATCATACTGGGACTCATTCGCCACCTAGGGCGAATCAATCCCTTTGCAGTTTTTACACAACATTTATGGCACCTTTTTCACATTTTTCTGCATTATTGTTTCTTGTTTCTGCATTCTGTTTTACTTTCCAGAATCTTTGTTTGTCCTCATTTATTGCATCTTAGTTTCTTTGCATCATGGCATTTTCTTTCAATAAGTTTTGGAATTCATTAAAATCATTGGTAGACATGTCCAATTGTGCCTTTGGTTGTGACCCTAATGACCTTGAACAACCTCATGCTCCTTTAACTCCTTGTGATTGTCCTCCACATGAAGTAGACATCATTGTAGAAGATGATTCTAGCATGAACAAGTTCTACAATGATTGCCTTGATAACCTAGAAACAAATGCAACCTTTTATCCCTCCATGAGGTCACAAGACCTCCCCACTGCTACACCTCCTTATCACTTTACATACTTACATCCTGAAGTCAATACAGGAGCTAAGGTTCCTCCCTCAGGTGGACCTAGTTCCTCTCACCAATCACATTCACAACCCTTTTATGATAAAAAAGTCACAAGAACTCCTATGAACCTTGAAGAAACATATGGTAAAGGATTAACTATCTTAAGTAAACAAGGTTGTGACAAAAAACATGAATATGACATCCATCAACTTCTTGAACAACAATCAACTGAAGCAGACACAACAAGACTAGGATATCAAGATCCTTCTCATCCTGATAGACATCCTCTTCAACCTCCAGAGGAGACTTCAGGATGCTGGAACATTGATCTTGGATGCTCCTCCTAACTTAAATATTCCCCTTCCATGTGAACAACCATTATCTCCTAATGAAAATGATGTTAGGATCCCTATGGGTCCTCTTCCTCCTACTCATGAACAAGGTGAATCTAGCAACCGAAAACAACCTTACAAACTCAAGAAGATCAAGTTTCCCACACATCCTCCACCTAAATGTGAAAGGAGACTTCAACTTCTCTTAAGCAAAGGTCTTATACTTTTAACACCTATGAATAGGTTGGTTATTCATCTGAAAGAATCTAACATACCATTTTACAAATATCATCTCATCCTTGGACATCGAACTGAAGAATGTCAGACATTGAAGGAAATACTGGATAAGTATGACTTCATTGATACCGATTGTTTCCCTATCATACCTTAGAGCAACCAAATCCCATCACCATGCCATAGTTGTAGAATTCCTTATTCTCACTATTGCATGATCCTTTCACATTACCTACCTCGGCTCATTCTTTCCTTTACACTTTGTGGAGGGAAAGACATTGTTAGCCTTGTCCTTGTAATGGACTTGTCTCTTAACTATGTTATTCCTTTTTCGCTTATATATTTAAGATTGAGAAACCAATAACTTAGTTAATGGTTGACTTACATTTGCATTACTTGTCCCTTTGTCCTTTTTGAATTTTCATGTGCATATCGTGTTTCCCCCATATCGTGCGTTTGATGTTTCCTCCCTTTGTACACTTCTTCTATTTGTTCCTCTATTCTTCTATTCGTTGTGCATTGTATTTTTTCTTTTTGTTTTGTGTTCTCCTTTTGGGGATGACACAAAGCATAGAGATGCCCTATGTCTCTTCCATGTTGACCTGAAAGGTTCCTTTCTTTTTCCATTTTTTGTTTTGTGTTCTCCTTTTGGGGATGACGCAAAGCATAGAGATGCCCTATGTCTCTTCCATGTTGACCCACAAGGTTCTTGTCTTTTCTCTTTTTGTTTTTTGTTTACCTTTTGGGGATGACACAAGGAATTGAGACCAAAATTTCTCCTTCATGTTGACCCAAAAGATTTTCCTTTTATTTTGCCTTTTCATTTTCTTTCGTTTCGCTTGTGTTTTCCTTTTGGGGATGATGCAAAGCATCGAGATTGCAATGTCTCTTCCATGTTAACCCAAAATGGACTTTATTTTCCTTTTGTTTACACTCTCTTTGTGTCATTCTTCCAATTCTATGTGCTTTGGGGAATGATGACAGTTCTGAGCTCTTTCATAAACACATTGCAGCAATGAACATACTGACCCCAAATCCATAGATCCCTTATGTGTTTGGTGTGCTCTTTTCTGGGGGGCACCTCCCTTTCTTTGTTTTTCATTTTTTTCTTGACATGACGCAACGTAACTTCGAAACATATGACTTGACATAGGGCTTTCTAGGTTGGCTCTCATGTCTTGTTTTCTTTTTGCATTTTCTTTTCTTCTCTACTTTAAAGTAATTGCTCACAGAACAATGTGTAGCAATTCCTTTAAAGTGGGGGGAATACATTACCATAATTCATTTGCATTCTTGGTTCCTAGTGTAGCCTTGTCATTTATATGATGTGTTTGTCACTTTGTGGATGACATTGGGTGTGCTATCCTTCATAAGTGTGATCTATCTCACCATATTACATTCCTCTTGGTGGCCTGATGTGACACATTGCATCCCCTAAGTTGTGAATATACTATTCTTTGATTGGTCCTCTCTTGGAGACATTAGACACAATGTCCCCTAAGTGATTGACCTTGCATGAACTTAACAAGACTCCTTCGAACATTTTACACTTAAAATCTTTACATTTTTACATTTTTACATTTTTGCATTTTTCCACCTTGCATAACACAGCTTGCATGACTATGGTACCTTTATTTTTGTTCATGAAATTTTCTTTGTGGCACCTTGTTAAAGTTATCAGTAGGTATAACTTTAATATGGTTGAGTGGGAAGCCCACCTAGTGGCATGAATTTTCTGCATAGCCACCTTTGTGTTTGTGAGTGCATACCAACTAGCCTATGTATCTTACCTTTTGGGCTTTCTCACCCCGTGAACAACTAGTTCTGTGGCCCCAAAGTGAGTACTTATGGTCCTTCTCATCCCACAGATAGCCAAAATTTTTGTGGCCCCAGAGTGATTACACATTCTCTTTTTCAAACAATCAGCCTAGATCTAATCCATAACTAGTTGGATTGACAATCGAAGCTTCATCCAATTCATCTCAACACTTGTGTGTTCCTTTGTTCTTATGTATAGTTTTCCATGGGATCTTCATTCTAGGGGCTTGATCATCCCTCTTGATCATTATCATTCCATCTTGCTAATGTAAGTACATTTGAACCCTCCTCTCAATGTTCATGGCTACTTTAGTGTGAGTTTGAAGCAAGTTCATCCTCTCACTAAAGTGGGGACTAAATGTGCCGTAGTAAAATGGCCCCTTGTCATTTTCATGTCCTTTTAGGTCTTGTTTTAAGATGTTTGTCTATTTTGCTTTGATTTTATGTTGCAACATGGCTTGAACATGCTTATTTAGGTACTAAAATTCAAAGAAAGATGTCTTGTGAAGGTAATGTGAAGTGTTGTAAGACATTTCTACACTTTTCTAGACTCTATTAATTATAATTCACCTAAAAATCACCTTTTTATTCATCAACAAGTCCTATTTTGAAGTGTTGTAAAGTCTTGTAGCAAGCTTTCATGCTTTTCTAGGAATATTTTCACTATTTATCCCTTCCTCATGCTTTATTTGGCCCCTTTATGCTCTCATATGCTTAATTGAGTGTATTTTTGAGTATTATCCCGATAAAAAACATTAAATACAACATATTTCAGGTCCTAGGTGGAATCCATTCACCATGGGTTGTGAATGAGTCCCCCTTGGCCCCAAATTCAAAATATTTTTAATTTCCTTTTGGGATTTTATTCAAAAACACTTGATTTCGGCCTGTGATGAGGTATGAATGGGTAACTAAGGCACAATTGTGTATAAATAAGTGATTTTCACCTCATTTCAACCCCCATTCATCAAGTTCACTTATTCACCTGTTCATTCAATCATTCACACATTTTACATCTTTTCAAGCACTATTCAATCACTTTGGAACAACCATTGACATTACTTTAGACTTGCATCATCAAGGGTTTGGTAAGTTGATAAAATTTTCATGTTGTTAGTTTATCATTCCTTTGCATTTCATTATTTTATTAAAGGTTTGATTACCAAAAGTGGGGTTTGACCAAGGCAAACCCCTATTCACTAACCTTAAACCATTTCCCCCCTATTGCATGTTTGTTTGTAGCCTTTTGTGTGTAGATTTAACAAACTTTTTGGTGTTGAAGATTAGTTTACAAGTCAACTCAAGTTTATTTCAAGCTTGGAGAAGGTTTTTTGTCTATTTCCTGCAGAATTGACTTCAACAACCCGACAAGCAGTGATTTCTAGATCTGGTGATGCAGAGTTGTCTCCTATTTTTTTAGAAATTTGGGAGAGGATTGATTCACCACCTGTGGCGAATGAGTCCCACCTTAGGACTGAAAATCTGAATTTTGTCAGATTCTGGATCTCGATAGACAAAAACTTGTTTCTGAAAGTTTTTCACCAAGAGGAGGACTGATTAGCCACCCTAGGCGAATGAGTTCCACTATGAAAAATCAGTGATTTCAGCCAGCATCCACGACATTCCAGATTCATCATACTTGACCCAGGTGCACTTTGATTTAACTCATTTTTTTCTGTTCTGCATATTTTCTTCATTTACTTCATATTTTGCATATTATAATGTGTTTTTGAATATAGATTTAATTTCAATTTTGCATTCATATTCATTCATTTAGATTAGTCAATTGCATTTATTTAACTTCAATTACATTAGACAACATTGGACATAACATAATTTGAATGAACCATTAACATTTTTGAAACTATCTCTCTCCTTTTAGGTAAAAAACCCTAGAAGAGCAAGAGTAGCCCATAGGAGCCAAAAACCAATGGTTTAGTGTTAAAGCTATGAAAGAAGAGTTGCAGCAAATAGAAAAGAATAAGACATGGGAATTAGTTCCTAGACCCATGAATAAGAATGTATTTGAACATTCAAAATGGGTGTTCCAGAATAAGTTGAATGAAAATGGTGAAGTTGTAAGAAATAAAGCAAGACTTGTATGAAAGGGATACTCACAAGTTGAAGGCATAGACTTTGAGGAAACATTTACCCCTATGGATAGAATGGAAGCTATTAGGATGTTTTTGGAATTTTCTTCCTACAAGGATTTCAAAGTATATCAGATGGATGCCATGTCAACATTTTTGAATGGTGAATTGGAGGAAGAAGTGTACATGGAAGAACTTGAAGGATTTCAGTTATCAAACAAATCAGAGATGGTTTCTAAGTTGAAGAAGGCATTATATGGATTGAAGCAATCTCCCAGAGCTTGGTATGAAAGATTTGATAGATACTTGACAAAGAAAAAGGTTTCAGCAAAGGCTCCCCAGACAATAATCTTTACTTCAAAGACCAAGGTAACAAACTGATGATAGTGGTAGTTTATGTTGATGATATCATCTTTGGAGGAAATGAAGGAATGTGTAAAATATTTGCAGAAGAAATGAAAAAATAATTTGAGATGTCCATGATTGGTGAGTTGAATTTCTTTCTTTGTCTTCAAGTAAATCAAACTAATAAGGGGATATTCATTTCATAATAAAAATATGTGAAGGAGATGTTCAAGAAGTTTGGAATGGATGATTCCAAATGAGTTAGTACTCCTATGGTAATCGGATGTAAGTTGAGTAAAGATGATGAATCTGCTAAAAATGATCAGAGCAAATACAAATCTATGATTGGTAGCCTGATGTATCTTACTGCTACTAGACCAGATGTTATGCATGTATTACGTTTAGTTTCCAAATTTCAAGCAGATCCTAAAGAGGCACATGTGATAGTTGTAAAGAGGATATTTAGATATCTTAAAGGTACATCGGATTATGGCCTATGTTATCCTAAGGGTGCTGATTTCATCTTCAGTGCTTGTATCGATGCAGATTGGGCTGGTTGTGTGGATGACTCAAAGAGTACCAGTGGTGGTGCTTTCTTTCTTGGTGGAAGATTGGTTTTTTGGTTGAGTAAGAAACATGACTCGATTTCTTTATCCACTATAGAGGCAAAATATATTGCTATAGCATCTTGTTGCACATAGGTTTTGTGGAAGAAGCAAACTCTAAAAGACATTGGAGTGATATGTGATGAGCCTATTCCTATTTTTTGTGACAACACAAATTTCAAGGAATCCGTTGATGCATTCAAGAACAAAACATATATCTATCAGATATCATTTTTTGAGAGAAAAGGTGTTGGAGAATGAAGTCAGGCTAGAGTATGTGCCAATAAAGGAAAAAAATTAAAAATATATTTACTAGGCTCTTCCAAAAGATACTTTTGAGTATCTTAGGGAGAGGTTGGGGGTTATTGGCCCTTCGAACTAGGTGCACAAAAGGTGCATCAGTCCAGTGAATTCACAGATTCTTCATTTATCTGGACTGATGAGTGGGTCTACTCCACAAGGGGAGTAGAAAAGTTTTTCATTGTTACAGTATGAATTAAAGGGGTGTACTCCTTAGGGAGAGTAATCAAAGCTTTTGATCTTTGCCATTGATGTCAAAGGGGAGAGAAAGTCATGTGAAAAATAGTAAGAAAAGGTAGAAAAGGTGTTCTCCTAGAATATTGTGTAGATTGTTGTCTTTGATGGTTTTTCAAATCATGTGTTGCCATCAATGACAAAGGGGTAGATTGTTGCAAGTATGAGCAAGGTTGGTGGTGTTTTCATTATTGTTGTCATTGATGTCAACACAGTTTAGTATGTTGCAGATTGTGCATGTATAGTTGAGATACTGTTGAGATGTTGTGAGTACATGGAGCTATCTTTATGATGTTGTAGATGTGCTGAAATGATGGGTTTCCAAGTGCTTTTGAGAAAATTAATAAATAAAGAATCCAAATTTGTGTAAGTGTTTAGAATGTGCTTTGGTATGTGCTTCGTGTTTCTCCTTTGTTGATCCTATGCTTGTGCAGATCTGAAGAGTTATTGTTAACGATATGATGGTGATACCTACTGATTTGTAGCTTCTGGTTTAATGGAATGTGAATGTTGTGTTCACCAGTGTGTGAAATATTTTGGCAGAGTTGATCTTCTGTGGACTGGGAAGCTCCGCAGTCCTGCACTATTTTGTTTTAGATCTTGCAGATCTGGAATATATTGTGTAAAGGTGTTGTGGGTTCTAGCAAAAATTCTTGTGGCTTGGTGATCCGAAGTTAAGTTTTAGAGTTGTTGTATGTGTTTGCACAGTTCGAATGGACTCATGGAAGAATTTTTGTGTTTAAAGTTGTTGCTCTTGCTGTGGATGTATCTAAAGGAACCTGAGACAATTTATTGTGTATAATGAAGTGTGTTGTGTCATCCACATTCCATCATGTTGTTGGAAAGCATGTACATCAATTTTTAATTGTGTTTTCATTAGGTTTGGCTGACCTAGTGTTTAGACTTCATATGAAGAATAAAATTTAATTATGGAAGTGTGTGGTTGATCCAAGACATGTTATTTTTTGGTTTTTGTTAAGTGGTTTATTGTTCCACTCTCATTCCTTTCCACTACAGGAATGTTGAGTTGCCGACCTAATTTGAATTTATGAAATGAAGCGTATGTGTTTGACCTCAGAGAAATTTTCTAAGGTTGAAGATGGTATGAATGCAAGTCGAGTTGTGAAGATTTATATGATGCAAAGTAACGAAGTAAGCCACAAATAAAAGAGCAGAATTGTGTGAAAGTGAGTTGAGGCAACAATACTTAATTGTGTTAGATTCCTGAAGGCAATGAGCTGAAGGTTTCTACAATCTTCTAATCAAGGCTGCAGATGTGTGTAAATTTCTATGGTGAATATTTTGTTTTCTTTTGTATCTATAGGTAGTGAGCCTCCCTATTGGACAGTGAGTCCTTTCTATAGGCAGTGAGCCTTTGTATCTGGGTAGTGAGTCCTCTTCTGGGTAGTGAGCCCATGGAAGTGAGCCTTTGTATTCGGTTTTGGAACTACTTTATATTGAGTTAGTCCTCACTCTAGTTTTTCCCTCATTCAATTTTCCACGTAAAAATATGGTGTTCTTTGTGTTGATTTTTATTTCTGTTATCTACATTTCATATTTATATTTAATAACAGAATAGTGTGGTTGTAAAGATAATAAGTATTGAAGTTTGAGCTTAATTTTGGTGACAACTGATTCATCCCCCCTCTTAGTTGTCTTGTGCCTTTTAACAATTGGTATTAGATCCTGAGTCTTTTGTCTAAGAAAATTAACCCATGTCATTCGAGAATAATCATTGATAAGGAGCATGAAATACCTACCACCATTTTACTTCTGGTTTAATGGAATGTGAAAGTTGATGAGGACATGCATAGACCTATTGAGATAAGGGAAGTTGAACCTAATGATCCTATCTGTGGACAAGTTCTTGAAGAGAATAAGGAAGAAAAGACCCTAGAACCTGCTGTGAAGACTCCTAAGTATGTGTAAAAGAATCATTGAGATGAAAAAATAATTGGAGATAAGAGTGAAGGTGTGAAGACAAGAAGTAAAGTGGCAGCTGAGGTAAATTTGTGTTTGCTTTCTAAAATAGAACCTAAAACTGTGAGTGAAGCATGTGAAGATGAGAGTTGGGTTAAAGCTATGAAAGAAGAGTTGCAAAAAATAGAAAAGAATAAGACATGGGAATTAGTTCCTAGACCTGTGAATACAAATATAATTGATTCAAAATGGGTATTCCTATGTTGTCCTAAGGGTGCTAATTTCACCTTGAGTGCTTATACTGATGCAGATTGGGCTAGTTGTGAGGATGACTAGAAGAGTACTAGTGGTGGTGCTTTCTTTCTTGGTAGAATATTGGTTTCTTGGTTGAGTAAGAAATAGGACTTGGTTTCTTTATCCACTACAGAGGCAAAATATATTGCTGCAACATCCTGCTCCACACAAGTTTTGTGGATGAAGCAAACTTTGAAAGACATTGGAGTGATATGTGATGAGCCTATTCCTATTTTCTATGACAACACAAGTGCTATAAATATTTCAAGGAATCTAGTGATGCATTCAAGAAAAAAAAAATCTACCAGATATCATTTTATGAGAGAAAAGATGTCTAAGAATGAAGTTAGGTTGGAGTATGTGACAACAAAGGAACAAATTGCATATATATTTACTAAGGGTCTTCTGAAGGATACTTTTGAGTATATTAGGGAGAGGTTTGGGGTCATTGGCCCTCTGAACTAGGTGCACATGAAGGTGCATCAGTCCAGTGAATTCATAGATTCTTCATTTATCTGGATTGATGAGTGGGTCTACTCTATAGGGGGAGTAGAAAAGTTTTTCATTGTTACAGTATAAGTTAAATGGGTGTAATCCTAAGGGGGAGTAATCAGAGATTTTGATCTTTTCCATTGATGTCAAAGGGGGAGAGAAAGCCATTCTAGTAAGAAAAGGAAGAAAAGGTGTTCTCCTGAAATATTGTGTAGATTGTTGTCTTTGATGGTTTTTTACATCATGTGTTGCCATCAATGACAAAGGGGGAGATTGTTGCAAGTATGAGAAAGGTTGGTGGTATTGTCATTAATATTGTCATTGATGTCAACATAGTTTAGTATGTTACAAATTGTGCATGCATAGTTGAGATATTGTTGAGATGTTGTGAGTACATGGAGTTATCTTTATGATGTTACAGATGTGCTAAAATGATGGGTTTCCAAGTGCTTTTGAGAAAATTAATAAAGAAAGAAGTTAGAGTTGTGTAAGTGTTCAGAATGTGCTTCAGTATGTGATCCACATTTCTCCTATGTTGATCATATGCTTGTGCAGATCTGGAGAGTTGTTGTTAACGATTGGATGGTGATATATATTGATTTATAGCTTCTGGTTTAATGGAATTTGAAAGTTGTGTTTATCAGTGCGTGAACTATTCTGGTAGAGGTGATCTTCTAAGGACTGGGAGAAATGTTTCTACTTTGCAGTCCTGCGTTGTTTTGTTTCAAATCTTGTAGATCTAGAATATGTTGTGTAAAGGTGTTCTTTGGGTTCTGGCAAAGATGCTTGTGGCTTGGTGATCTGGAAGTTGAGTTTTAGAGTTGCTGTATGTGTTCGTACAGTCTTGATGGAATGATGGAAGAAGTTCTATGTTCAAAGGTTGTTTCTCTTGTTGTGGATGTATCTGAAGGAACCTGAGATGTGTTCTTGTGTATAATGAAGCATGTTGCATCATCCATGTGTTATCTTCTTGTTGGAAAGTGTGTACATCAATGTTTATATGTGTTTTCATTAGGTTTGGCCGACCTGGTGTTTACACTTCATATGAGGAATAAAATTTAATTAAGGAAGTGTGTGGTTGATCCAAGGAATTTTATTTTTTGGTCTTGGTTAAGTGTTTTATTGGTCCACTCTCATTCCTTTCCACGATGGGAATGTTGAGTTGCCGACCTAATTTGAATTTATGAAATGAAGCGTATGTGGCCGACCTTGGAGAAAGTTTCTAAGGTTGGAGATGGTATAAATGCAGGTTGAGTTACGAAGAATTATATGATGAAAAGTAATGAAGTGATCCACAAATAAATAGCAAAAGTGTGTGAAAGTGAGTTGCGGCAACAATACTTAATTGTGTTAGATTCCTAAAGCTAGTGAGCTGAAGGTTTCTGCAATATTTTGATCAAGGTTGCAGATGTGTGTAAATTGCTGTGGTGAATCTTTTGTTTTCTTTTGTATCTGTAGGTAGTGAGCCTTCTTGTTGGATAGTGAGTCCTTTCTGTAGGTAGTGAGCCTTTGTATCTAGACAATGAGTCTTCTTCTGGGCAGTGATCCCTTGGCAGTGAGCCTTTGTATTCGGTTTTGAAACTACTTTATATTGTGAGTTAATCCTCACCATAGTTTTTCCCTCATTGGGTTTTCCACGTAATAATCTGGTGTTCTTTGTGTTTATTTTTCTTTCTGTTATCTACATTTCATGTTTATATTTAATAACAAAATAGTGTTGTTTAAAGTTAATAAGTATTGAAGTTTGAGTTTAATTTTGGTGACAACTGATTCACCCCCCTCTTAATTGTTCCATGCCTTTTAACAATTGGTATCAGAGCCTGAGTCTTTTCTCTAAGAAAAGCAACCCATTTCATTTGAGAATAATCATCAATAAGGAGCATGAAATACCTGCCACCATTTTGCTTATGGTTTAATGCAATGTGAAAGTTGATGAGGACATGCATAGACCTATTGATATAAGTGAAGTTGAACCTGATGATCCTATTTGTGGATGAGTACCTGAAGAGAATAAGGAAGAAGAAGAACAAATTGAAGAAGAAGAAGAAGAAACCCTGGAACTTGTTGTTAAGGCTCCTAAGTATGTGCAGAAGAAGACAAGAAGTAAAGTGGCAACTGAGGTAAATCTGTGTTTGATTTCTAAAATAGAACCTAAAACTGTGAGTGAAGCATGTGAAGATGAGAATTGGGTTAAAGCTATGAAATAAGAGTTGCAAAAAATAGAAAAGAATCAGACATGGGAATTAGTTCATAGACCTGTGAATAAGAATGTAATTGGTTCAAAATGGGTGTTCTAGAATAAGTTGAATGGAAATGGTGAAGTTGTAAGAAATAAAGAAAGACTTGTATGCAAGGGATACTCACAAGTTGAAGGATTAGACTTTGAAGAAACATTTTCCCCTGTGGCTAGAATGAAATCTATTAGGATGTTTTTGAATTTTCTGCCTACAAGGACTTCAAATTATATATGATGGATGTCAACTCAGCATTTCTGAATGGTGAATTGGAGGAAGAAGTGTAAACATGGAACAACCTGAAGGATTTTAGCTATTAGACAAACCAAATATGGTTTGTAAGTTGAAGAAGGCATTGTATGGATTGAAGCAAGCTCCCAGAGCTTGGTATGCAAGATTGGATACATACTTGACAAAGCAAGGTTTCAACAAAGGCTCTACTGACAACAATCTTTACTTCAAAGTACAAGGTAACAAAATATTAATAGTTTTAGTTTATGTTGATGATATCATCTTTGGAGGAAATGAACGCATGTGTAAAATATTTGTAGAACAAATGAAAAAAGAATTTGAGATGTCCATGATTGGTTAGTTGAATTTATTTCTTGGTCTTCAAGTAAATGAAACTAATAAGGGGATATTCATTTCACAATCAAAATATGTGAAGTAGATGTTGAAGAAGTTTGGAATGGATGATTCCAAACCAATTAGTACTCCTATAGTAACTAGATGTAAGCTAAGTAAAGATGATGAATCTGCTAAAACTGATCAGAGAAAATACAGATCTATGATTGGTGGACTACTGTATCTTATTGCTACCAGAGTGGATATTATGCATGCAATTTTTTGAGCTGTGAGATTTCAAGCAGATCCTAAGGAGGCACATGTGACAACTGTCAAGGGGATATTTAGATATCTTAAAGGTACACTAGATTATGGCCTATGGTATCATAAGGGTGTTGATTTCATTTTGAGTGCTTATACCAATGAAGATTGGGTTGGTTGTGTGGATGAATAGAATAGTACCAATGGTGGTGCTTTCTTTCTTGGCAGAAGATTGGTTTCTTAGTTGAGTAAGAAACATGACTCGGTTTCGTTATCCATTGCAGAGGTAGAATATATTGCTACAACATCTTGCTGCACATAGGTTTTGTGGATGAAGCAAACTCTAAAAGACATTGGAGTGATATGTGATGAGCCTATTCCTATTTTCTGTGACAACACAAGTGCTATAAACATTTCAAAGAATCCGGTGATGCATTCAAGAAAAAAACATATATATATCAAATATCATTTTTTGAGAGAAAAGGTGTTGGAGAATGAAGTTAGGCTTGAGTATGTGACAACAAAGGAGAAAATTGAAGATATATTTACTAAGTCTCTTCATAGGATACTTTTGAGTATCTTAGGGAGAGGTTGGGGGTCATTGGCCCTTCGAACTAGGTGCACATGAAGGTGTATCAATCCAGTGAATTCACCGATTCTTCATTTATTTAGATTGATGAGTGTGTCTACTTTGCAGGGGGAGTAGAAAAGTTTTTCATTGTTACAATATGAGTTAAATGGGTGTACTCCTTAGGGGGAGTAATCAGAGCTTTTAATCTTTTCTATTGATGTCAAAGGGTGAGAGAAAGTCATGTGAAAAATAGTAATAAAAGGAGGAAAAGGTGTTCTCTTGGAATATTGTGTAGATTATTGTCTTTGATGGTTTTTCACATCGTGTGTTGCCATCAATGTCAATGGGGGAGATTGTTGCAAGTATGAGCAAGGTTGGTGGTGTTGTCATTAATGTTCTCATTGATGTCAACATAGTTTAGTATGTTGTAGATTGTGCATGTATAGTTGAGATACTATTGAGATGTTGTGAGTACATGGAGCTATCTTTATGATGTTGCAGATGTGCTAAAATGATGGGTTTCCAAGTGCGTTTGAGAAAATTAATAAAGAAAGAAGTCAGAGTTGTGTAAGTGTTCAAAATGTGCTTCAGTATTTGCTTCACATTTCTTCTATTTTGATCCTATGCTTGTGCGGATCTGAAGAGTTTTTGTTAACAATTGGATGGTGATATCTACTGATTTGTAGCTTCTGGTTTAATGGAATGTGAAAGTTGTGTTCACCAGTGTGTGAACTATTTTGGTAGAGTTGATCTTCTATGGACTGGGAGAAATGTTTTTGCTGTGAAGTCCTTTGCTGTTTTGTTTCAAATCTTGCAGATCTAGAATATGTTGTGTAAAGCTGTTGTCTGGGTTCTGGCAAAGATGCTTGTGGCTTGGTGATCTGAAAGTTGAGTTTCAGAGTTGCTGTATGTGTTTGGATAGTCTAGATGGACCAATGGAAGAAGTTCTATGTTCAAAGGTTGTTGCTCTTATTGCGGATGTATCTGAAGGAACTTGAGATGTGTTCTTGTATATAATGAAGCGTGTTGCATCATCTATGTGTCATCTTGTTGTTGGAAAGCGTGTACATCAATGTTTATTTGTGTTTTCATTAGGTTTGGACGACCTAGTGTTTACACTTCATATGAGGAATAAAATTTAACTAGGAAGCGTGTGGTTGATCTAAGACATTTTATTTTTTGGTCTTGGTTAAGTGTTTTATTGGTCCACTCTCATTCCTTTCCATTGCGGGAATGTTGAGTTGTTGACCTAATTTGAATTTATGAAATGAAGAGTATGTGGCCAACCTTGGAGAAAGTTTCTAAGGTTAAAAATGGTATAAATGCAAGTCGAGTTGCAAAGATTTATATGATGTAAAGTAACAAAGTAAGCCACAAATAAAAAAGCAGAAGTGTGCGAAAGCGAGTTGAGGCAACAATACTTAATTGTGTTAGATTCCTGAAGGCAATGAGCTAAAGATTTGTGCAATCTTCTGATCAAGGTTGTGGATGTGTGTAAATTGTTGTGGTGGATCTTTTGTTTTCTTTTATATTTGTAGGAAGTGAGCCTCCTTGTTGGACAGTGAGTCCTTTCTGTAGGCAGTGAGCCTTTGTATTTGGACAATGAGTCCTCTTCTAGGCAGTGAGCCCTTGGAAGTGAGACTTTGTATTCGGTTTTGAAACTACTTTATCTTGTGAGTAAATCCTCACTATGGTTTTTCCCTCATTGGGTTTTCCACGTAAAAATATGGTGTTCTTTGTGTTGATTTTTCTTTCTGTTATCTGCATTTCATGTTTATATTTAATAATAGAATAGTGTGGTTGTAAAGTTAATAAGTATTGAAATTTGAGTTTAATTTTGGTGACAACTGATTCACCCCCCCTCTCAGTTGTACACCTTTTAACATAATGTTTGTGGTTTCCACTCAAATAAAATAGAGATACTGGGAGAGGAAAAAATAAGAATAATAAATAGTGATGATAATTTTTTGATGTCATGAGATAGATAATGTATACATGATACTTTTGTGGGATTTAAATTGATTGAAAAAATAATAAAGTTGATATATTTAAGGTAATAGGTAGAGGGGTAAAAGGAAGGTTCCAAAGCACATGCGATAATGTGATATAGAGGAAAGAATGGATATAAGAAATTTCCCAATGGTAGGGATCAATGTAAGTGATTACTTTAAATATGTGTAAGTATCAAGTATCATAAATAATAAATAAAGTGATAAGAGTAGGAATTGATTGGAGGGAAACAGAAGCATGCAAATGATGTGATACCCCCAAGTACTAAGGATAATATGAGATACCTTCAACGGAAGAGTAGAAATAGAGTATGCAATAAATTAATAAAATATCACAATATTGAAACATCATGTGATAAATGTGTATGATGATAGAATAAAGGGAAAAAAATGTAAAATTACCCCCTCTAGGAGAAAAGAGGAATTAGTTATAAACACATAAATGAAGGTATATGAAAATTAATCTATTATTAGAGATAGGAAATTTGTGAAACGACTAGGAATGAAATGATGAAATCTAGATAAATAAACACCACCTTCACATTCCTTCCACATGGAGGAAATAGTGATGATAATATTGAATGTAGGAGATAAAAAAATATGCATATAAATTAATGGAGAAGTACATCTAGGCTAATGCAATGATTTTAATAAATAGTTTTAGTGATGGTATAATAAAAAAAATTGTTACCTAAAGATGAAGGATGATGAGTAAAGAGGAAAGGGAATTGGTGCGAATGGAATGGTGAATAGAAAATATATCGTAATTCATACAAGAGTGGAAAATGGGAAAAAATACCTTCACTCATAGTCACCTTAGACTTATATATCTATGATAACCAATTAGTTGGACAAAGGGAAATGGAGAATTAAAGATATAGGAATCCACCTACAAGGATTGTGATAAGCAAAGAATATATTTCTATATGTTATTAAGTTTTATTTTCTTTCCTTTCTTTTTAATTTTTTAATAGTGTGACCACCAAGTCTAGCCATGCAACTAGTAATATGGAAGGGCTTATCATTGAAGACTAGATAAGGGAAATTAAGGTCACTCTATCTCATCATTGGTTCTCCTACACTACTAGGTTGACACAAGTGATCATCATTGAAGGATAGAGAAGGTGAGAGGAGTGAATAAATAAATTATTTTTGACTTGAGGGATAAATATGTACCGCACATTTTTCTCAAGTGGTACAATCAAATTCATATTTTAAGATAAATTTTCATTTTTCATGAGAAAGGGGTGATGGCACACATGACTGCTCCAGGGTTTCCGATCATTGAAGACAAGGATCTCAAGAATGTTTCGTTGCTTCCTACTAGGGTCTGCGCCAGCGGAAAGGCTGGGTTTCCTATTCCGCGGGTAGCAAGGGTTGCTTCTAAATGTGTAAAATCTGATGGTCACCTCATTGGAAAAAACGTCAATCACCAGGCATATGTAAACAAAGGGGCTCGTGGTTTGAGTTATGCAAAGGTAGTTAGGGCCTCTCATTTGTAGTATGGGCGCTTGAGTAACCCTAATCCGCAAGGATTAGGGCACGGCTTGTTGGAAGCGTCTGGTGCCGACAAAAATGCCGATGTTGTTGCAAATGACGCCTCTTCCAATTTTTGTCCACTTTTTCCTGTCCGTCTCTCATAAAAAATACCAGAAGTTTGTTTGGAAAATTCTAGACAGGGAGGGATTTTTGTCCGATCATGCTCTGATCTACAGGTTCATGAAGACTTGGCCAAAACTTTGCGATTTGCATGCTTGGATTTAAGAAAAATGGAAGGATTTCATGGATGAAGAAGTCAACATTTACCCTTGTGCAAAGGGGTTCTTCATTTTAGAGTTTGATTTTGAAGAAGACAAGGAGTTGGTACTGGTAAACGACCCTTGGCTCTTTCAAGGTGACTTTCTATGCATGAAACCATGGTTTCTTGATTTCAATCCACGTATAGAAATCTTCACCTCTACTTTTTTGAGGGTAAGACTTCCATATCTTCCTATTCAGTTTTGGGAACTAGATTGCTTGAGGGCTATTGGTAATAGCCTTAGAAGGTATCACTACTCCTCTGAAGAAACCATCAATTATCAAAATTCTACATGTGCTCGAATCTATGTTGAAATGGAATTTAATAACGGTCTTCCAGCCGAGATTGTGTTGAGGGTGGGGAATAGATGCTGAAGGCAACCGATTGACTATGAAAAAATTGCTTTCAGGTGCAGGAAATGTTTCTCAATAGATCATGTTTCCTCCCAATGTCAAAAGCATCAAGTTATGGGGAATCTCAAACTGTCATGGTGGATTGGGGATGAATCTCAACACTATACTATTCCCCCTAATCCACCCAAAGGCTTTGTACATTCTTTAGTTACTCCAAAGAAAAGAACTCCTTCTTCCTCTCCCCCTCCTGGGGATCATTCTTCGAACTCGCCTGCAAAGGAAAATACCTCTACAATGTTCACCAAAGGAAGTGAAGGTTCTGTGATAGCAGTTGCATCATTGATAGGCACAGGTGGTGATGTTCTATCTGGACAATTTGAGGAGATTCCCCCTCAAATTGAACACAAATGGACAAAGGTGAAAAGGAGGAAACCACCTTCAAAACAAAAGCATGCTATGACTTTAAGATCTTCTAAGAAAGTAGAAATAATGTAATTTGTGTTCAAAGCAATTGGAAATGTAATTCAGAGCTTTAAATTAATAGAAAGAGTGCTATCCTCTCTGATAGCAATTTGCCTAAAAAAAATAAAAAAAAATTCATTTTTCACTTATAGCAAAAAACCATGAAAGATTTGAAGACAATGTAAACTAGTATTTTTGAGATTTTCTATTGATTCTAAATATATTTTATAAAAATGTTAAAAAAAAATGTTCTATTTTAAATATTACTAATAAATTATTTTTTATTATTTATAGTATTTTTAATGAGTAATATTTTCTCATATTACATAACTTGAGCTAGAAATACGATCAAATCATAATTTCTTAAACATAGACCATTAAAACTGATATCTAGACCATGCATATTTTATTTATTATTAATTTTTAATTTAGATTTATAATATACATACATATTTTCCAATAGTGCATACTTTTTTTGGTATATCCAAATTAATTTATTTTTGCTAAAAAAAGACATCATTATGGAGGGTTGTTGTATCTTTTCTATTTTTTCTACCTTTTCCTATTTTTCCATATGTTGTGAATATAAATATTTATGTTTTGTAAAAAAATATTCTCGCGAGAAAATAGAAAATAAATATAATAATTAAATAAAATATTGCATATTAAACATTTTAAAATGTTTTTCGAAGGGCTATGATTAGATAAAATCTCATGTCATGGCAATTTCATTTTTCTATAAAAACATGGCTAGAATTATTTTTTTGGAAATACAAGGCAACCAAAACACCTAATGACCACATAAGAGCCATATAAGTAGTTCGTACGAAAACACTTTAAATGAAGTACCTTTAAGAGACCTTAATTTGAAGGTGTTTGAAGTACAGTTTTATGCTTAAATTTTTTTATTTTGAAAAATGACCTTTGTTAAAAACTAATTGACACATAAAAGGTAATACACAAATTTCCTTAAATCAAAGATATTAAATTATTTTACCTCTTAAGACTTTTTTTAGTGAAATTCCCCAAAATTAGGACACAAATTTATGTTTCCACCCTTGACTAGATTTTAATGATGCTCCTTTTGTTAACTTGGCTTAAAAGTAGAATAAATATTTGGAACTCTACTCTTAATGATATTTAAATTTAGGGGGTTCTTCTTTCAAACCTCTAGGATAAAATAAGACTAGAAATCATAAGAGAAAAATGGAAAAATAGAAGCATGGATTAATTGTGAAGTTCCTACTTAGTATAGGGTAGTGTACATGTAGAATATAAAAATTGTATAATGATAGTACTAAGGTGTGATTTGAAGGAAATAAAGTCCAAGAAGGGAGTGAATAAATTTTATAGATTTATATGATTAATGAAAGAATATAGTATAGTGTGATGGACTTATTGGAATTATAAAATAAATGATCTTTTACCTCAAAAATAACACACCCAACTCTAGAGGCTAAATGAATATTGATTTGAGAGGAAAGTAATCTCTATGCTCACACACACAACTTCAAACATGTAGCAACCTTTGGATAAGGTAAAATTCATATCTAATCTAAAATTTAATCTAATGCTTCTAGAGAAAATAGTTAGTAGATGTAGGACTGTAAGGAGATGGGGTAGAAAAATTAAATTAAATGTGGAAATTCTTCAATGACCAATCATCAATCAAATCTCACTTCAACATTTAGTGAACTTACCAAACATGAAAATTCAAGGAATATCATTAGAGATTTCTATACCTCATATTCCTCATTTTCTTGTGGAGTTTTTGAGCTTGCATGGAAATCCTCACATCTTCACAAGTACACTTCACATTTTGTTTCCCTAGTAGATTTTTGGAAGTTTCACACACCTTCACACTTGCCACAAATCTTTCCTTCTACTTTACTACAAGATTTCAATCCTCTTAACATATCCTTGTAGAAGTGTGAACCAAATATGAACTTCCTCTCAATATTCCTTTCCTTTTAGTTTTAGATTTACACCTTCCTACCTTTATCTCTTGCAAAATTTCTCTTCCTTTTTGAAATTCCCTCCATTACCTCTGCTATGATTCCTACCACACATTTAATCATGGAATTTTTGATATCCATTGGACATGTCTAAACTTAACCTTCCATTTTTCCTTGGAGTTCCATCACTCAAGCATAAGGCCTCACTTGCCTCCTTGCAAGACCTAATTCCCCATTAATGCTTAGATTTGACTATAATGGAGTTGTACAACTACAAAAATCCTATCAAAATAATTTTAAGCTCCCAAGAGGTGTAGGTTTAAATGGAAAACCATGTGTTGATGATGTAAGTAGGGATGGGTAACTTGAACACCATAAATGAGGCCTTATCATTTAATTGGATATAAGTAGGTACCAAGCCACTCTCTTGAGAGTGGGAAATATGTTTTCATTACTATAGCTCATCCTAAATTAGATCCAAGAGGGATTTATATACATTTATATGTCCTAACAAAATTAATGAATTAACTTGCACATAAACCTTTAAACCCTACCCAATAAAGGAGAGAAACACAATTGAAATACTATAAGTACAAGGATGAACTATGTAATAATGATTGGCCATTCAATCAATTTCTCAGTGCCTCAAGTTGTTCAAGGGAATAAAGTGATGCAAGAATAGTCTATAAGGGCAAGGGATGTGCTATATACTAAGGGGATTCAATAAACATAATTCATGTAAATGTATGCCATCATGGAAATTTGTAATTATTTAGGGGGATTCTCAAACCTAGTTGTGGATCTTCTCTTTCAACATTTTTTGGTATGCAAGTAATAGGGAGCTAGATGAATGTGTCAAAATTTCTACAAAATCACAATATATTCACAATGGTTATTCCTTTATTTCATCTAGGTATTTGTATTTCCTAGATTGATTTTAAGTATGTCAAGTTGCATGAAGAGTTAGCTATAATTTGTACATGCACACACATATCTTATTAAATTTATTCTCTTTAAGTATATTTTTATTTTCCTTATATTATATGAATATTACTTAATAGAGCAGGCACCAGTATATGAGGTGAAGGACCAATCATCTCTCTATTCTTAGTATTTTATAATTAGATTAGAGTTGTATGTTAAAAAATAATCTTATATAATCCCATGAAATAAAAGAATCCTTACAAGATTACATAATAACCATAAGGAAAATATCAAATAAATACCACAAGATAACACAAGGTACACTTAAGGAAAACTCTCAAGAAGGAAAAACCCAAAATCGAAAAAAATCCACACTAAATGCACTATTCAACAATGAAAAATTACTATAGACTTGCATCAATTTCATGAATAATTTTAAAACATCATGATCCTCTATTGAATCCTCCATGTGACCAAGCATGTAACCACATATACCATGTAATTCTTCACATATGCACTAAAAAAATATAAATACAAATGATAACCAAGCCAAACAACCAACTAGCCAACCAATTAACCCCAACCACTAAAAATGTCCTTGATTTTTTAGAAGAAAGATCACACAAAACAACCAAGTGGTAAGGTTAAACCACGTGCCTAAAAAATATGAGTGCAAAAACCACTGACCCAAAAATTTAATTTTTGGTAATAAGTTTTCCCAATAATAAATATTTTCCCATGTGCAAGCCACATCTAAAATATCTAACCAATGCCACATAAAAATTTACAAGTGGACCCAAATAAATGTTTAATGTGACTAAACACATATCCTAAGATGCATCACAAATGCATATTAATTTTACCTCATTAAAATAATTATATTCTATTGGAAGGTGTTGTTCATGCTAAAAGTGAGAAACTAATTAAATCTAAAAACCATAAATCAAAATCTTAGCATAACATCTATGAAGCTTTTCTAAATGAACACAAATGCAAAAATCTAAAACTAAAATACGCAAAACCAAACATATGCATTCAAAAGAAAACTAACTCCATTGCTTTCCTATCATCAAGATCTTGTATTCTACATTTGATGCTCTTAGATTTTCACAAACACAAATGCAACAAGAAGCTATGATGAACGGATAGTGAGGATCGAATATGCTATTGAAAATTAAATATATGCTTTTTGGTGAGAAGAGAGAAGGTTTATATAGATGTCCTCACATGATAGATCCAAGTTACAAGAGATATGTGGAATTAAAAGCATGAAATGGAGAAATTGATGGGAATGGGAGAGCTAAATGAGAGGTTTTATGACATGATGGAGATTTAGGTGTTTAGATTAAAAGTGCATTTACAAATTAGATGAATGATTTAATGAATTTATTTATGAAAATACAAATGATTTAAAATATGCAATGGATGTAGATTTCATGTAAATTAATGTATGGATATTTTAATTATTATGCATGAATAAAGTGTGTATGAAATGGATAAATGATGAATAAATGATTATGCAAATGGATAATGCTTATAATATGTTAATGGTCTAAGAAAATTAATGAATGAATAGAAGAAAGTATTAAATGAATTAATTCAACAAATAATAATAACCATTTAATTAATAGACAAAAAATAGGATGATTGCAAGGACAATTTTTGAGTGTCTACCTTTTTCCCCTCTTTGAGACAATGCAACCTATCACATTGTTTCAAAGAAAAAAGAATTGATTAACTGATACATGCCCCAAGGATATCTTGGTAAGGATGATGATAAGGATGATATGCCTCCTTGAGAGATTGATTGAACAAGATGTGATAAGATTAATCTCTTGATAGATCACGAGGATAAAATTTGATAATTGATATTACACAAGTAATTAAGTGGAGATGCACATTTGATGAAAATGCACAACATATAGGCATAATTGAACAATTGATGGAAATGCTCAATATGGCACAGTTGATAAGTTGATTAAGCTGATTGAGATTGATGCTAGTGTAAAACAATGATTGATTAATAAATTGAGTGATCAAGAGCATTAGAGTCCCATGCTAAAAAGTAGGTTGATTGATTTGATATTTGGATTAAAAGATAAGCATTGGTTAGATAAATTGATTAATTACCCTTTGAGATAAGGAGCATGAAGAAAATGAAATGATGAAGGAAATGGATGATGGAAGAAATGATGGATGAAAAGAGATATGAAGGAAATGAAGGTGATGAAGCTTCTTGTGGTTTACAAAGTTATTTATCATTATAGATCTTATTATGTCTCAAATTAGTATAAGCATCTAAATAACATGAACGTCTAGATGACCTGAATACTATTTGCGTTTTTATTTAGCAATGGAGTATAAGCATCTAGGTATAAGAACTTTAGATGACTTGAATACTTATTGCTTGTAAGACACTATTAGACAAGGAATGTTCTTATCCACATGAGACTCATAGGTCCTCGATTATTTTAGAGAACCATGTCTTTAGACGAGTCATCCTGTGAATAAGAAACAATCCACAGACAACAAACAAGTGAACATGCCCCATCCTCACCTCTCTAGTCTAAGACATCCTCGAGAAGCTAAAAGACATGCCACCAAAGATAAAATCATAAATCAATCAAAAGACCGACAAACAAACATCATGCTTCAATGTAGATATGATTCTTGACACAATTTATGTGTTTGGTTGGATTTGAAAGGGGGATTGATGGGTATGCTGCAATGTCTACTTGATTGTCAATCGTGATGTGTTTTTATTTTTTTGAAGTTCAAAGCTATGTGGCAATCTGAAAGTATCATTATTTTTTGGAATTTTTTGAAGTTTACCTGATTTTTTTGGATTTTTGGAATATTTGATTTGTTTGGATTTTTGAAATACTTGATTTTTTTTTGATTTTTGAAATATTTTATTTTTGATTTTCAAAATATTTGATTTTTTGTTGGATTTTCAAAATATTTGATGTTTTTTGGGTTTTCAAAATATTTGGTTTTTTTTGGATTTTCAAAATATTTTTTTTTTTGGATTTTTTAAAGTTTTACAATGGAATGAGATGAATTGCAAGCGAGTAGACAGACAAAGAGGATAGTTTCTTTGACCCCAAGATGCTAAGTATCCCAATCCATAGCTAAGGCCAGTGAGGGATATGACCAACTTAGTATTCCTGGTGAAGCGAGCAAGTAAGGGGAATGCCAAACAATTCACAAGCCACCGTGAGTGTGAAAAGGCTATTATGAAGTGGAGGGTGAATGGAAATGGGATGGAAAGATCAAGTGAAGCTCTAAAGGAAAGAGGAGTGAAGCCTCTACACATAGCGCCAATTTCTATATTTTTACTATGGTACTCACTCAAGGCACCATCAAAGTGGTTTTCACAATTGAATGATTTTTTTTTTGGGAAAATAGCTACCTTAGAGGGTAGAACTCTTATATTGATAATAGGAAGTTACATCATTCAAAAGTACAAACAACCAAAAATACATACAACCAAAAGTGCACCAACTAGATAGAATAACAAAATGTGAACGAAGCCAACTAAAACCCAACACCCCCTGGCAAAAACAAAACCCAGGGCCTAAATTGACAGGAGGAAAAAGTTAAGCCGAGACTTCATCATCCTCAGCTTCGTCTGAACCATCCATCCCTTCAAGGCTTGATAAAATTATGATTAGACCAAGACCCGTGTCTATCATCCTCAAGACATCCCTTTCCTTCAAGACCCCTTTATTTGCAGCCATATGGTTGAGAAACCCACTCAGATACTTGGCCAAGATAGCCAATTTGAACTTCTCTGTTGCTTCAAGCACCTCTGGGTCATTTCTTATTTCCTCAACAACTATTATCTCGAAAATGAAACCTTCAATCAACCAATCTACACTTGTGGCAAGGGCTAACTTTACTACCTCCTTGTGAATATCCGCCACAAGACCAATGCACCATTCTGCCAGATTTTTTCTACCGACTGAGTACAAAATATTATTGAAGAACCAACGTAGGATGATATTATCATGGTGATGATCTCCCTGGAGCCTATGCTCACCTATGACCCTTATGATGGATTCAATCAACTCCTCCGATGGTAAATTGAAAAGGCACCCCAACTAGGCCTCATATGACTCCAGAATATCTTCATGGAACACACCCCTACCCGTCAAAATTCTGTAGGAATGAAAAAATGCCAAAATATCCACCACCATGTTGAACTTCTTTAGACTTTGTGACACCTCTAGCATACTCTCCTTTGCAAAACTGCATGTATTTGAAGAGGGAAGGGATCCAAAAGCTTCTAACTTGACTTCCAAAGTCTGAGAAAGACAAAGAATGGATGGATATTTTTGTAGGATTTGGCACTGGCCAAATTGCAGCTTGGTGAAAGGAAAACTTAGGTGAAGTGCTCAGATGTAGCAAGTACCTCCACCGATCTCCAGGTGCTAGGATCCTTGCTACCAATTCTCTATTCAAGTTGGTCAATCCCTATGTTTTCCAATGCATCCGCCATTTTTTTAGCCTCCCTAAACACATGACCTAGCCTCACATCATGGATCATTTCAAAAAAAGGAAAAATGATGTCCAAGAAAGCTTGGAGTTTCCAACTAGGAGCTTTTTCGAACCAACTACCTTGATGAGAATCTTTGAATTGCTTTCGACATCCAGTTGATTAATGTTATCATCAACACACTGTTTTAGGCCTTCCAATAGGACCGCTGCTTCTATCTCATTATTGGTGCCAAAGTAGAGCTTGATTGATTCCACCCATATGATCTCACCTTTTTCATTCCTTATCATGAATCTAGTGCCCGACACCCCAGGGTTACCCGTTGAGGCCCCAGTGAAGTTCATTTTTAGTCTGCCTGAGGGGGAAGTTGCCACTTCACCAATTTCCTGTGGCATTTATTCTTCAACTTTAAGCTACTTTGAAACTTAATCATCCCCCATTCTCCTTGCATGAGTCTATCTTAGGAAGAGATAAAATTTACTACCTTGTTTTGTACAGTAATCGAGAGGTGCTCACTTATACTATTTTCAATTTTGGTAATCACATAGTGAACACTTGCTTCTTTCCCTTTGAAAATGCGGTTGTTCCTTTCCCACCATATTTTCCATATCACCATCATAGGAATTTCATCCCATAATACTACCATCAACAATCCCTTACCAATGGAAGGACAAGATTCAAAAACTCCTTTGATATTATCGCTAAGGGGAGCTTTCCAATTTAGTTTAGAATCAGTTCTGACTAGTAGACTTGTGCAAAACTACAATTCAAGAGCAAGTGATTTCCATTCTCTTTGTTTTCCTTACAAAGAACACACCTCAAGGGCCCATGCACCCCAAGCTTCTTTAATCTATCTCTAGTCAAAATGCGCCTATGGATGGATGCCCAGGAAAAGGCCCCAACCTTTGGCAGGACAAAATTACCCCAACATAAGCACTTAGGCCAAACAACTTGTGCTTCTTTCTTGATTACTGTGAAGCCAATTTTGGGTGAGTATTCACCTAATTTTTCCACACACCACTTGATTTCTCTTTACTTTTTTCATTTTTTAATTTTTTTTCAAGACTTTTTTCCTTTTTTTGTATTTTTTTAGGACTTTTTTCCATTTTTTGTATTTTTTCATGACCTTTTTCCTTTTTTTTTTTGTATTTTTAGGAATTTTTCTACTTTTTTGTATTTTTTTAGGACTTTAAAAGAGTGTACTATTTGAAGTACTTAGGTATAAAACCTGGGAATGTGCATTCTGTTGATGGGATCATTGAGAAATTGACCTTTTGGAGTAGATAACTAGTATGCCCCAGATCCATACACAATAGTGATAACGTATGGACCCAACTAGTTAGGCTCAAATTTACCCTTATTTTCTCTGTCTTGTTGATTGTGAGGATTTTCACGAAGGACAAGATCCCCAATCTCGAATGTATGTGGTTTCAATTTATGGTTATAACTTTGACACATCCACTGTTGGTATGCTCTGAGATGATTGAAAGCAATTTGTCTTCGTTCATCCAATAGTTCCAATTCCTGTAAACAGGAAACTCGATAGTCTTCATTACTGATTTGATTGTGCAAGAAGAATCACAAAGAAGGAAACTCAACCTTGATGGGAAATATGGCTTCAAATCCATAGATGAGGGCATGTGGGGTGGCACTCGTGGGAGTATGAACACTCATGTAGTAATCCCACAAGCTAGGATTCAATTGAACATACCAATCTCGACCAGCTTCATTAACCATCTTTGTAAGAATTTTGGGAATGGTCTTTTTAGAGACCTCATTCTGGCCATTACCTTGAGGATAGTAAGGTGTAGAAAAATGATGTTGTATATAAATTTTTTCATAGAGTTCACAAACTTCCTAATTTTTGAACAGATGATCGTTATCTGTGATAATGGATAATGGAGCACCATAATGACAAATGATATAGTTCAATATGAAAGTGGCTATTTGTTTTCCAGTGATGTGAGTGAGGGGAACAACTTCAATCCATTTTGTGAAATAGTCTGTGGCAACGAGAATGAACTTATGACCATTGGATGAAGGTGGATGGATCTTTCCCACGAGATCGAGTCCCCACTGATAAAAGGGCCATGGTGTAGCGAGAGACTATAATTCTTGAGTAGGAGCATGTATCAAGTCTCCATGTTTTTGACATTGCTTGCATTTTTTTAACAAACTGATAAGCATCTTTTTCCATTGTAGGTGAATAATAACCCATACACAAGAGTTTCTTGGCTAAGGTAGGACCGCTAGAATGTGCCCCATATATACGTTCATGTATTTATTGTAAAGAAATTTTGACCTTGTCATGCTCAAGACATCTGACTAAAATACCATCAAGACCTCGACAATAAAGGGTATCAGCTAGGATTACATAATGGGAGGCTTGGCGAATAAAGGTTTTATGGGATTTATTGGATAGGTCTGATGGTAAGATGTCATCATGGAGATAGGTATAAATATCCACATACCATTGATAATTAGGACCAACAATAATACAAATCATTTCAGATTATGGTACATAGCAAGCAGGTTCCAAAAGAAGCTCTACCAAGAACTCATAGTAGGCGGTATTGCTAGGAATTTCCATAAGTGAAACAATTGTTGCCATTGCATCAACAACTCTATTATTATCTTGAGGAATCTACTCAAAAATAAATTGATGTGAAATTTTCCTTGAAATCATCCACCCTTCTTTTGTAAGGCATCAATTTTTCATCTTTTGTTTTATAGTCATAATTAACTTGTCGGATCACTAGTTGAGAGTCACCAAGGACACACAACTCTAGGATTTTCCATTGCACAACCATTTGAAGCCCAGAAAGTAATGCCTCATATTCTACAATATTGTTGGTACATGAAAACTGTATCTTATAAGCTTTAGGTGTACAATCCCCTTGCAGTGTGACAAAGAGAATGCCAGCACTAGAACCACCTTCTATGAAGGAGCCATCAAAATATAAAGTGCAAATATGTGTAGATTCCATGTTGAAGATTGATTCATCAGGGAATTATGTAATAAGAGGATGATTATCTATCATAGGAGCATCAACGAGTTGATCGGTTATAACTTGTCCTTTGATTGCTTTTGTTTCTATGTACTCAATATCAAACTTGCTAAGAATCATCACCCATTTATTCAATTGTCCTATGAGTGCTACTTTATTTAGGAGGTACTTAAGCGGATCAATTTTTGTGATGAGCTTTTTTTGGTGTGTAAGCATGTAATGTCATAGTTTCTATGAGGCATAAACTATGAAAAGACATGCTCTTTCGATAGGACTGTAATTGAGCTCATATCCACTAGAGTATGACTGATGTAATAGATTGCACGTTCCTTTCCTTCAGAGTCATGTTGTACCATAAGTGCCCCTAGTGTTGTGGTGGTTGTGGATATATAAAGAAGTAAAGGATTGTCATCTATAGGGGTTACTAATACTGGTGGTGTCATTAGATACTCTTTGATCGTTTGAAAATCTTATTCACACTTGCCATCCCACCTAAATAGAACATTCTTGTGTAACAAATACTAAAATGGTTGAAATTTATCTGCAAGTTGTGCTTTAAAGTAGTAGATAGACTTAAGTTTTCCTTGTAATGATCATACCTAATTGATATTCTTAGGTGGAGGCATTTCAAGTATAGCCTTTACTTTTACAGGATCAACTTCAATTCCTTTAGATGAGACAATGTATCCAAGGAGTTTCCCAAAGGTTACCTCAAAGGGACATTTCTTTGGATTCAATCAGACCTTGCATTATTCTAATCTTGTAAATTTTTTTTCCATGATCTCAAGATGTCTAGCTTTGGTGTAAGATTTTCCCAACAAATCATCTACATAGTCTTCCAAATAGGTATGCATCATGTCATGAAAGATAGTGGTCATTGCACACTGGTATGTGGCTTCGACATTCTTCAACCCAAAGGGCATGACATTCCAACAAAAGGTTCCCCAAGGACAAGTGAATGTTGTCTTAATTTTATCTTCAGGAGCAATTTTAATCTGATTGTAGCCTGAGAAACCATCCATGAGGGATAACATTTCGTGTCCTATTGTCAAATCCACTATCATGTCAATGTTTGGAAGTGGGAAGTCATCTTTAGGACAATATTTGTTTAAATCTCTAAAATATTTTCAAACTCAGATAACCCCATCAGGTTTTGAAATTGGCACTAAATTTGAAATCCAATCAACATAGTCAATAGGTCTTATAAATCCCACATCTAGAAACTTTATTAATTCAACTTTTACCAATAGAGCGACATGCGGGTGCATTTTTCTAAAATTTTGTTTAACAGGTTTTCCCCCCAGTGGCAAAGATAAGTGATGCATTAATAAATTTGGATAAGTCTCGGCATGTCTACATATGACCACACAAAGTTGACTTGTCTTTCCTTCTAAAATTGTATATGATCTATTCTCTCTTCAGGTATTAATGATTCTGCTAGATGAATTATCCTTGGTTTTTCTTCTGTGCCCAAATTTGCTGGTACTATATTCTACACCAACATAGATGATTTTTCATGATATAGTGCTAGGGGAAGTGTGCCAAGCCTTCCATACTCAGGCACCTCAGAGAGGTTTTCACGCTTGGACATGTCCTGTATTTTTACTTTTTTTGAGTCTAATAGTGCTGTAGAATGGTTTTCAATAGAATACCTATTTATATTTTCAATAATTTTGTAACTGAGATGCTTGGAACCTTCTCCAAAGTAAGCCACACTATTGAGTTATGTGGAAAAACCTGCTTTATGATCCCCAAAAGGTGTATCTTCTCGTGCTCCCAGAAAGTTTATGATTGCCTCATGATTTGAAAGACATCTAGCTGTGGTGGTCCCTTTTGATCCCAATCAATGAGTTGGGGGTGAACCAGGGGTAAAGGGTCATGATTTGAGTAAATATTTTGAATGTATTCAAGGGTACAAATGTTATGATCAGGTTCAAGGGTAAAGAAACTATCATAGTCATAGATGTCAATGAAGTCATCAATGGCTCTTTCCTCATTTGTCTGTGTAGAATTAGAGGACTCTACTTCCTTACTTGAAGTACATGTGGTAATTGAGGTCATATCTTTCTGCATGTCATATCCTAAACCAAGGACCTTTTGTGTACAAGTAGGTTGTATTGGTTCCAAGATACCTTGTTTCTGTAAGCCCAAATGACTTTTACCATCATATCCCATTTGTTTTATAAGATCCAATCATTTGCTGTACTGTTCAACAAGTATCTTTTTCTCTAGTTTTTTAGTTTTTCCTTTTTATGTATCCTCGTCTTTTGTACAACCATCTCAGGAGATCAGCGTCTTCCACTTCATCATAAAGGGCTCCTGAATTTTGGAAGTAGTTGATTTAAAAATCAATGTAGCATCTTTATCTGATGTGGTCTTAGCCATCTGTGGCTTGCCATAGGTGTGGGGAGATAAAGGTAACTTTCTAATGCAAAGAGAACGATTGAAGGTATATTATCCTACTCTTTCTTTTACTTGTATCTTAATCTTAGCTTCATTGGATTTTGAGGTGGATGCTTTTAAGGACTCAGGATCAACATATGCTTGAGAAGGAAATGCCTCATAGTTGCTTGGGATTGTGATTTCATTTTTAGGACTTAGACTATGGAAATACATGAAAGGGTTAGGATCCCCTTGTATTGTGATTTTGACACCATTGTTTGGGAATTTAATGCACTGATGGTATGTAGAAGGTATTGCTTGCATTGCATGAATCCAAGTTCTTCTAAGGAGGATGTTATAGGTCAGAGGGAGATCAAGAACTTGGAAAACCACATCCTTTACCACAGGCCCAACCCTAATTGGTAGAGTAAATGATCCTTTAGATGAGCGTTCCTCTTCATCATATTCCTTTATGGTAATATTTTTCTTTGGATCAACTGCATTTTTAGAGAACCTTAATTATGTGATTAATTTTTGAGTATAAATATTAAGACCTACTCATGCGTCAATTATAACTTGCTTGATCTTAACTTTATGGACAAGGAATTCAATGTGTAAAGGTGTGTTATGTGGTTTTCGAATGGAAGAATCATCGTTCTCAATAAAATTGAGAGTGTGAGGAGAGGTGATGTGTCCCACCATAACTTGGAATTGATCTACATGAAGGTTTGTAGGCACCGTAGCAATAGCAAGCTCTTTATCTAAGATAGCTTTATGCTTAGGAGATAGGCATAGTAGCTCAAGTATACAAATTTGTGTGGGTGTTTTACCTAAATGCTCTATGAGATAGTATCACAAAAATAGTGTGGCAAGTTTTGAATTAGGACTACTAAGGGTAAATGTGCCTCTATGGGTAGTAAAATTGCAATTGGTTTCTTTTCCTTTTATAATGAAAGTGTTCACATGATTACAAACCTCACTGATGTTATTTACATGATTAAATCATACTTAGTAGTAGTATAGTTTACACCATCACCAAATTCAAGGGCCTTTCCTTTATCCTTGTCATTCTCAGGGAAAGGGTTTTTAAACATATCACGATTAGAGTTACCAAAAGGAGTGTGTTCATCAACTGCTATCTTACCGTCATCAATAAGGTATTGTATCAAATGTCAAAGTTTATTGCAACTATTAGTCTTATGTCCTTTGTGTCTATGATAGTCATAAAAGTGACCATCATTCCACCATGGCGGTTTGAGTTGTGGATTATATTCTTTCATCTTAGGTAGCATTATAAGATCATTTCAAGGAGTTATTTTAATGGGGATTCATGTGATTGTCCCAATAGTGTAAAATTTTGTTTAGGGAATTTTTTTCTTTTCTTTTCCTTTATCTAAAGATGAGCCTTTAAGGTTGTAGATAGGTGATGATGTTTTAGTTATTTTTGCATCAACTCCGTCATTGACTACATTCTTGTTATTAACCCAAAAAGGTGTCTTGTTGCTTGAACCTGATTTTTGATCTTTGTTGTTATTATGTTTAATAGTTCCATCATCAATGAGAGTTTGTTCGATTTGAAATCCCATTTCTATGAATTCATCAAATGAATCCAAGCATTTGAGGCAAAGTTCCTTTTCAATTTCCTTGTTTAAATTTTGATAAAAGAGGTCAAGCAATCCTTTGTCTGGAATGACATAAGGTAATCATTTTGTTAAATGTCTCCATATTTGTAAAAATGAAACAAAATATTCTCCATGTTTTTGTTTGGTGTTAAAAAGGTTTGTCATGGTCATTTTAAGTTCACAGTTGAACTAGATAATTGGAGATAAATTTATCAGCCAGTTCTTGAAAATATTTGATGGTTGAGGGTAATCGTGAAAACCATTCCACAGTTTCTCCTACTAGACTACGAGGGAATAATCTCATAAGGTACATCTCATCAAATACGAGTTCCAAGGTAGCATCACAAAATTCTCTTAAGTGGTCTTTAGGATCTCCTTTTCCCTTATATTTATTGAGTCTTGGTATGTCCTAGTGACTAGGAAAAGGTGGCATTAGTATGCTCAGATCGAAAGGATAAGGACATATATCTTCAATGGAGAACTTGTGAGATGATGTTTTACTGTTCTTAAGAGTATCCAATTCTTGTCTCAGTTCTCTAATCTCATCCAAAATAGGATTGTTTGTAGGTGTAGGTTTTGATGTCTTTGAAGATCTCTTGTAACCAGGTTGTAAATAAAAGGGTTTGTGATCTTTGATTCTATCCTCATTGTTTGGTTTTGTATGCTTAGGTTCACTAGATTCATGTTTGTCATTCATCGTGAGTAAGGATATGTCAAAATCAGGAGGTAGTTTGATTCCATCACCAACAAGGGCCTTGAAGTATTGTTATAGATTACGTTTGACTGCCTTTGTAAGTAGTTTAGTGAATATATGATCATTAAGTGCTTCTTCTATATGAGATTGGGTTATTTCTTCATTATCCATTTCATTTGTTTCACTAGTTGCAACACTAATGCGATCTTCCCCATCAAAGTCTTTTCCCCAAGGGTTCCCTTCTTCTTGAAACATTTTTACTCTTGTTCTAGGGGTCATGGGTGATTGTTCTGATCTTCAACCCAGGATAAGATAATATAAGATACCTAAGATTAGGATATGACTCTAAGATGAGATAGGAAAATGGTATTGTATGATAAGCTTGATATGATAAGAATGCAAGAGCTCAAGGAAACTCTTGGTCCAAAGCTAATTATGATGCAAGGATTTACTTGTGCTATGATGGATAAACACAAGGACAAGTGATCAAGAGAGGGCATGTAGTAGATGATGAACTCCAAAAATATTTCCATACTCTAGGATAATGGTAATTCCCTAACTCAAGGATGATAAACCCCAAGTGATATGGGCGATTAATAGCCAAATGTTTGATTTCAAGACCTAGGAAGAGTAATCAAAGTGCAAGTTAGAGGTTTGTTTGACCAATGATGGTTATACAAGGGCAAATGATATGAAATTGAAGGATGATGCCCCTAAGAGATTGAAATGATAGGTTCATTTTGGATGTTTTTGTTGTTTTACTTTTGGGGTTTGCAAGGTTGAGATGTTGCAGATTCCTAGGTGTGATGTTTGGTTGAGATTTTTTTTGAACACACACGCAAGACATAGTAGACATGATGTTTTTGAGTTTGATCTTGATGTGAAATGAAAAACACTTTGAATTTTTTTTGTACAACCTAGGATATGAAGAGATACTACCTGCTAGATACCCACTTGGATTTCTCCAACCACTAAAACAAAGGAGACAACTAGAGACTTGGTGACACTGGATCTACCTTACATGGCATGGGCACACCAAGTCTCATTCCCCCAAAGAGGAATTTCTCCCTCTACACATGAATAGTGAAGATGTGGGGCAGCTTTAGAACGACCATTCCTACACTAGAAAGTAAAAAAGGATTTTGGTCACTTAAACAAAGGCTCTTATTCTGTGTTTTAGGGAAATACTGGTGCCTATGTGCAAGGAAAGATTAGCTCAATTAAGAGGCCTCCCCGTCCCTTCCTAAGAAAGAATTTTGATGTGTCATGTGGACATTAGGGGTGGCACTTTTCTAAATAAGACATCCTCACCAGGTGATCGAAGACTTTGCCAATGATCACAAAAATTTATATAGCGGACTGAAATAGTGCCACTTGGGTCATTCCCTCTTTCAAGGTAGGACCTCTAAAGGGTAAACAAAAGCAAGAAATTATGTTATTTTTGATCTCCTAGATCTCACAAAGCACAAGGAGAGAGCATGCACAATGGATTTTCCTCATACTCACATGGGGTTAATTTTAAATCCAAATCAAAATGTGTGGATGGTTATACAAGATGTCAAAGGAATGATTTTGATTCTCAAGATCTCCAAGTGGTGCGAGAGAAGAGCATACACATTTAATGACAAAAATGCAAACCACAAGACACAACAAACACTTGTTAATTTTAACCCCGCTTATGATGTCAAAGCAAACACTCAAGTAACGTTTAAACCAACTAATCTAAATGTGATCTAATCTACAAAAAAAAGAAACAATGTTTCAAGATAGATTCTTTGAGACTCAAACCTACAACACACTAATTAGTAGTTTTATGCCTCTGATCTTTGACAAACGAGTGTAAGTTTTCAATTTTAAGTGTTTGACATGTGAAAGTAAGTTTTCAATTTTAAGTGTTTGACATGTGAAAGTTTTAAGTTTTTTTTTTCAAGTCTTGGACAAATGAACCTACAAAAAAGCCAAAGATTAGCCACAAAATCAAAATTGAACTAAGAAAGAAAATAACATTAATCTAAAAATTAACAAGCAAAATTGATCTAATCAACTTAATCCTAAATTAATCTAATCTAAATTAATCAAAACTAATATTAATCTAAACTAACAAAATGAATTAGTCTATGTTAATCTAAATTAAAATTAATCTAAACTAAATTAATTGCTAAAATTAATCTAAATTGATCAAACTAAAAAAATAAACTTATCTAAATGCAGAAACGACGAATTGATGAGTTGACGGATGCCGTGGAGGCATTATTTATGCTATTTATGTTTCCTAATTCCAATACATGTGGAGGAAGGAATGTGGGAATGTATATAAAAGTGTGGCAGTGTAGAGAATGGAGAGCAATTCCTTAATCCACCAGAGAAAGTGATCTGGGAAGGGTTAAATCCCACTTCAACAAGTTTAAAATGTTACTCAATGCGTGGAGATGGCACAAAGAGTGTAGGTCACTCAAGGTCTTTGTGTAGATTTATGATAATATTTAGGAAGTGTATAAAAACATTTCTAAGTGCAAATGCATACTAAAAAAATTAATTTCTAAGTGCAATAATTGTGGACTTAAACTCAAAACATTTTACCAAAAAATCTCCCAAAATTATTCATGATTTAGTAGCAGTATGTATTATGAAAACTCAAAAACTCTCGCAAAATGTTTTATCAAAAACCAAGATATATTGCTTGCCTATACACAACAGGGGGAATTCACAAGAGACTAGTAGGCTACCAACAATGGAAAGGGGTGGTGGATAGAAGCAACCACTAGGCAATATGAAATCCAAGAGATCACAAAAACCTAGGGAATATTAGCATTTCCTAAAAGAAGATTATTATTGCCCCCTAAAATGTGATATACTCTATCTTAGCCTCTACGTCTTCTGCCAACAAGAAGAGTAGTGCATTGAGAAATAAATAGTAGCCTCATTTAGAAATAAATGACTTGACATTAAAGACAAGGCCAATCATGAACTTGTTACAAGAATTCATTTAATTAAATCATTAAATTGAAATGAAGACATATAATGGATAAATGCTTTCATCATTAAATCATTAAGGAATATCTTTATGTTTGATGATTTCTTCTTTTAGTGGAAGGCATCATGAGTGTCTGTGCATGAGGCAAGGCATTGTATGCATGCAACCTACCTACACTGAAATAAGACATTATTTTTATATCTATAGTCACATATATTTTCATGCGCTGGAATAAGAAATAATAGCTTTCATGTGCTAGAATAAGAATAAGAAATAAGAGCTTTCACGTTAGGTTCACCATTTTGTTCATGCTAAAAATGAGAAACTAATTAAATCTAAAAAGGATAAATCAAAATCTTAGCATAACATCAATGAAGCTTTTCTAAATGAACACAAATGCAAAAATGTAAAACTAAACTACGTAAAACCAAACATATGCATTCAAAAGAGAACTAACTTTGTTGCTTTCCTATCATCAAGATCTTGTATTATGTATTTGATGCTCTTAGATTTTCACAAGAACAAATACAACAAGAAGCTATGATGAACAGATAGTGAGGATCAGATATGCTATTGAAAATTGAATATAAGTTTTTTGGTGAGAAGAGAGAAGGTTTATATAGATGTCCTCACACAATAGATCCAAGTTATGGGATAGATGTGGGATTAAAAGCGTGAAATGGAGAAATTGATAATTATCCCATATTCTTTAATCAAGTGAAATTGATGGGAATGAGAGAGATAAATGAGAGGTTTTATGACATGATGGAGATTTAGGTGTTTAGATTAAAAGTGCATTTACAAATTAGATGAATGATTTAATGAATTTATTTATGAAAATGCAATTGATTTAAAATATGCAATGGATGCAGATTTCATGTAAAATAATGTATGTATATTTTAATTATTATGCATGAATAAAGTGTGTATGAAATGGATAAATGATGAGTAAATGATTATGAAAATAGACAATGATTATAATATGTTAATGATCTAAGCAAATTAATGAATGAATAGAAGAAACAATTAAATGAATTAATTAAATAGATAATAATATCCATTTAATTAATAGACGAAAAATAAGACGATTGAGAGGAATTTTTTTGAGTGTCTATAGGTGTACAACACCTTTTTCCTAACATTTACATGCTTTCATAATTTAGTAATATAACTTAGGTATTAATTGAGTGACTTCAAAGAACTAAGATTGTTAGAGAATAAATTCATTTTTTCCTACACCTTGTACCTATACACATAAAATGTTACATCGATTCACTTATGGGTATATAGTAATATTATCATCTTTAAGTAAAAATTCAAGAATTTAGTTATTAATGTAGACACCCCCTATTTACTCCCACTTCTTTGCAGAAATTTCCCAATAAGTTATTTAAGTAAACCATTATTTAGTTAATGAGAGTGAGCAATCCTAAGGTTTGGGTGTTATCTCCACTTTATTATGGATATTGGTTGTGTCTTTATTAGTTTGAGAGATGAGATGTTGCATCACTCCAATTCTAATATTTCTATTAGTGAGATAAAAGGATTAGGGTATTGTACTTGATTATGATGTTTAGAATCAATTCCAACCTATCATATGGTTATCATGATGAGGTCATCATGTGAGTAGGTTAAGGATTCTTCTTGTGATGTGATTATTTATGCAATGATGTCATAAAACTTGAGTTTCCTTAGGTGTATATTTTGGCATAATGGTGTCACATTTGTATTAAAAAAATAGTATTCATCTATTTTTGACCATTGTCTTGGGAAAAGGATTGTGGTATTACAAACCCTACCTCTTATGGGTCTCTATCACTCAAGGTGAGGTGTAGTAGTGCCCTTAGAGGCACTATACTACCTAGGGTGGGGTGCAACAATGTCTTGGTATTCAAATGGTACTTTGATAGCCTTTAGATTCACTACATATTAGTGTATTCACAGATGGAGGGTCCAAAAAGGACTGTCCAATTGTACAACTTAGAGTCAATACAACAAAAAACAACACAAGAAATATTCAACAAACATATATCTTTATTGATTCAATACTTGTAGTATTACATGCATCATATGCCTCATATATAGGATAATTAGGCCTCATAGACCTGCCAAAAGGGCATTATGGATATTCAATTGGCACAATTCCTTATTACATTCCACAACCTAGAAGACTGGATTGAATTGTGAACTACTTATAATGTTCTACTTGAATAACTAATTAAAATACTTCCAAAGGATTAAAAATGATCTTAAATATGAATCTATAGCTCCAATTATGATATGTGTCAGCCTTAATGGTTTACAAATCCCAATGTATGATCAAGTGTGTAGGTCGGGCTTAAAACATGAAAGATAACCCGTCGGTGAGTGAAATGAATTTTAGATCTCCAAGAAAGTTCCCCTTGGACCTAAAATCCATGTATGATGTTTTTAAAGCTCCACACACTCTAGAATAGGTCCACACAAAAAATATAGACTAGGTTGGCCCCAAATGCTCTAACTGTGAATGATAGTGAAATTATGAGAGGGATAAATTTATACAAGTGAATGCAATTCTCTTGAAATTTGGATATGATGTAGATGACATCGTTTAGATGCTATATCTCGCTCCATGAGATGAGAAATGACAATACAGTAAAATGTAGAAGAAACTTATGAAATTGTTACAAACTAAAATGAAAGAAAACAAATGTTTTTGGTTGATATAGGTTTGGTCTAGAGTGCCCTCACCCTTGACCACCCTATTTTGGACCAATTTTTAATATTTTACTGTCAAAATTAATATGTTTGTAAATTTAAATTCATTTTTCATTTTCTCAAAATAATTATTGTGGGAAATGAATAAATGCATATAAATATAAGTCTTTTTCACCATTTGAACACCTAGGCGATTTGAGCATCCTAAAAAGAAATCAATTCAATTCAAGAGAAGAATAAGCATCATTTTTATTATTCAATATTCATGCTAGAAATTCATTAGCATGTAAGAGTGTCTTATGTTTTATGCTCATTGTTTTGTGAGTACTAAAATTTGCAAGACCTTCAATCTAGTACCAATTTATCCTTACATGATATGTGTGATATGGCCTCATTCCATCAGGGAAAGTAGATTTAAGTGGTAAGTTATAATACAATTTTTGATTTATCATTTATTTTATCCATTTGTCTCTATTTGACCTAGGGTAAGCACTCTTTATCCAACATCATAATTTTCATTGTGGAGGTGCAAACACCAAAATGGGATTTGACTTAGGAAAGACCTATATAGCACAACCCTTTATCTCCTCTCTTTCTTGCTGGTTACAAATTTGAAGTGGATTTAGAGAATATTTAAGACCTAACATCAAGATCAAGAATTCAACATTTATTGAATTAGAGAAAGATAAATTATTCATCAATAGTCGAAGTTCCAAAGTTGAGTTTGATAGGGAAGCACCTACAAACTAACCCATTGATATCTATTTATAGGTTCCAAAAACCCCAATTTCTAGTCTAGGGTTCCCATTCCCCTGAAAAGTCAGTTCCATTCCAAATTTTAATGTCAAGTTCGTTTGTCTCTACCCTAAAATTTATTGTTCTTAGTTTATCTTCCATATTTCTATGTTATTCTAAATGTACATCATTTTTTTGTAGTTGCATAGTTAACCTAGTTTTACATTTACAAAATCACACAAATCACACCCATTCACTTCTAATCAACAACAATCAACCTCCCAAAGGGGAACAAAGCCTTGATAATCCATTTTGGCTCTTACCTAAGGATGGTAGCCAAGTGGTCCTTTATGATCATTTTTGTGTCCCCCCAATGTAGGTTAAAGGTGTGATTTAGACCCTAGATCCTCTTTTCCCATACCATAGAATTATGGAATTTGGTTGCTTTTGGATATGATATTGTCCTATTATGATAATTAATGACAAGGGAGAACAAATTCTACAAACAAGAATGTGTGATAGGTTGATAAGGGGCTTAATGAATTGGATGGATAGGTTAAGTTATTGTTGATAATGCATAAAAAAATAGAAATATGGATTAAGGGATAACCAAAAATAGATAGAGAGATGGATGGGTTAAATGATTTGTGATAGTGATGGAAAGGAAGGATGTAACCTCCAAGAACTATATTGTAAAGGAAAACATGCCCTTTGTAAATTTTTAAAATTTTTGACAAAAGGGATACAAGGTATGACATAAACCATAATAAGATAGATAGAGGATTTATTACAGAAGGATGTGTTATGTCAAGTGTTTATCAAAGCATGTAGAAAAATCATACCTTAATCCTTATCAAATAAACATTAAATAGTATTTGATAATGTTGGATGATAACAAGGAGGCATGAATATGATGGATTAGGATGATAAGGAATATAATATGGGATAGATGAGACAACTTTCCACCAAGTGTAAAATATGTAGACAATATATGAATATGACTCTTATTTTCCATGTTTTCATTCTGGTACTTATTCAAGGTGCCATGAAAATGGTTTTCACAATTGGATGAATTATTTATCTACTATTTTTATTTTTATTTTATTTGATGTCACTGGTATCTTGATACTCAAAGTTTCTTCTCGGATCCCTATCTAGTTGAGATAGTCGATGACGATGAACTAGTCATTACATGCTAGTAATGTCCTATCTAAAATAGTTATTTTGTCAAGATTGAAGTACTCTTGTATAATCCTTTGATGTTTAAATGATCCTCAATAATGACTAAGTTGGTCCTATCTATATGTTTACATTTTGACAAGGTATGATTATAGCCCTTATGGTGATGTGTTACTACCACAATATGATGGGTTTAGGCATCAATTTTTTTCATTTTAAACATGACAATGGATTTTGATGAGGGATGTTGAATATAAAATTAGGTGATTATGATATATTAGGTTTAGATGGATAAACAAGCAATGTAGATTGGTTTTGTATATTTTTGTCTCACCAAACTTGAGATGATGGACTATGGAATTTGGGTTTGGGATTATGAAGTTTAAATGAGGGGTTAAGATAGTGACTAAGAAAAACATTATTATATAATTTGGAAGTGGAAACTTGTTATATGTAGGATGCTCATTTGATTTGAATGGGCCAATTTATTTTGGGACCCATATTATTTTTGTATTCTTTGCTTTATTTTTGTTATCATATACTTTTTAAGTTTGATTTGGAGTATTTTATTTATATACTCTATGATTTTTCTATCTGTGATTGAGGGATAGAAGATGTGGAGGATAAATTTTCTTGGTATGGATGGTGGAAGTGGAGGGATTGTTGGAAATACCATTTTTGTAGGGGCTATGAATGGTCCCTATCTAGATGCTCATATTATATGAAGTTACCCTAGTGATCATTGAATTACCACTAACATCTTTATATTTTTTTGTTAGAAGACATGTATTTGGTGCTTTGACCATTTTTAATATATTTTCAAATAGGCTCTATGATATCTTACCAATGAAGGTTTAATAATTTTCCTTGATAATTCATGATTTTGCATAGTTTATTTATTATTCTTCTTAGGAAAATTATAAATTTTTAATTACTCATCAATGTGAATACTTGACTTGATAAAGATAGTTGATCCTATTTAATAAAATGATGTTTGCTATTTTTTTGTAATGTAGATTTGTATTCCGATCATATAAATTATTATTAGTATCCATTGTTATTTTCTAGCCCTCATTTTTTATATGATTAAGGTCCTAATTACTGACTCTCTCATAATTTCAAGTGATATGATCACTATCCTTTATTTGAATGTATATAACTTCCTATGAACCAAGTGTCTCATCATAGGAATATATTGTTGGACGATGGATAATATTATTTTAGATCTCTTGATTGTGGATATTATAAATTTGGATGAGGGGGTCTTCTTCAATCTCTTTATCATAGATAGTATCATGACCATAAATTGGAAGGGATTAGATGGGTTGCTCTTGAATAGTTTGATCTTGAGTTTGGATAATTTAACCTTGACATGATTGAGGACATGTTTGAACTTTCTTTGGATTTTTTTCTTGACATAGCTCTTGATTTAGGATGAACATAAAATTTTCTTGGATAGGATTGATAGGATTTGCATCATTGACAAATGGATTTTGACTTGAACTTAGTATAAGATATTCTTGAATATGCTTAGTGGGTATTTATTTATATCATAGTTTTTTATTTTAAAAAATGATAGGACATGGAGACTATTTGATAGTTTGGAAAGACACATGATCAATTGATAATGTTTGATAGTGAGGCATGATATTAGTATTGATGTTTGTCATTGATGTCAAAGGTTGATGGATTTTTCATTGATGTCCACCATGGTTTTGATACTTGTTCATTCATTTATCTTGTTGATGCATCCAAAAGGTTTACTTTAGTGAAGTGAAGGTACTTGTTATGCAACAATAAAAATGGTAATGTTACAAGTTGGGGTTTGTTGATGCAAAGTGAGTTGCAAGTTGAAGTTGGTGTAAAGGAAAGGTTGATGCAATGGTGTTGATGGAAAAGTATCATAATTACAAAATTGCTTGATCATTCAGAGTTGCTTCAGGACAAAGATACACATTATTTTTTTCATGGTGTTGATAAGGTATATCATTTAGTTCATGGTTCATGGTGTTAGATCATTCATAATTTGCATTCATGATGCTATAGTAAGTTCATCATTTGCATTCATGATGCTACATTAAGTTCATCATTTGCATTCATGATGCTACATTAAGTTCATCATTTGCATTCATGATGCTACAATAAGGTCATCATTTGAATTCATTTCATGTATGGTGTTCATGTTTCATTTATCACAAAGATGCGTGATCATACTTTCATGGTGTTGCTGCTTGATGGTTCCATAGAGGTATATTGAGTTGGTCTTTCACAAGAATTATTCATAAAGAGTATTGGTATTCTTATGAGGTTTAAAGTTCTGGAGTGTCTTTCAAGAAATTTATATTGTATCTATTTTTCATTATTAGTTTGAGAGATAGGTAGCATGGTGGTAATTCCATTCTAGAGTTTCTGGTTCTTGAAATTTCTATACCTAATAACCTAAAACTCTAAGACTACACTTAACCCTAGAAGTCTTTTGAAGACCTTTAAAGAGAAATTCATTTTATGATATGTTTACTCGGTGAATTGATACTATAGGTCCAAGTTAACTTAAGTCATGACTTAAGGGGGTCACTCTCATGGCATAATCAACCCCTCCTTTTTGTATTACCGTCCTGACAATTTAATAATATGCATTCAACCATCTATATAAAGATGAACGACTATCATTTCATTAGGAGACTGAAGGGAGACAAAGATTAGTGGTCAATATTTAAACTGCACAATAGTTATTTCTTGAAGCTAAAAATTTGACAAGAATGTGAAGTGTCATGGCTTTTGGTATTCAGTTATGCATAGTTTGTTAACTCTTTTGTAGGGATGGTTTGAGAGACTTTGTAAGTGTATTGAGGGGTTTGTGTGGTCGTCGTATGAGCTCTATAAGAGAGAATGGAAGATATTGGAACCATGTTTTTTTGTGAAAAAGCATACTTAGAGAGGAAGTTTGAAAATGATAGTATGATATGGTGCATATACATATCAGTGTCTTTGAATAACGAATGTTGAGGATTGTGACATCTTGTCTCTACAGAAACAATGCACAAAGAAGAAGATTTGTTTGATAGTTTATAAAAGGGTGATTTGATTGACAATACATAAAAGAGTTACAAGGTGTCAAATGATTATTTGTATTGGAATCTATATTCACTCCTCAAATCAATATGATCTGATTGAAGTTTCATGTGTTATGGAGTTTGAGTGTAATTAGGACAAAGTGCGAGTTTGCATAATAATGCATTAAATATGCAACAATCCATGTAACTATAATCATTTATGTTATTTCAATGTAGGTTATAGTCTATATGTAAGAAGAAATTTGAGAACACCATGTTTTGATATACGTTAGTTTAAGTCTTCTTTACATGAGAGGAGTCTTGTAAAGAGAATTTTGTTCTTGTATGCAAGAAGTATCTATATTTGAATGCTTGTATGTATGCAAGGATAATTACATGTTGAATATCTATATGTGAAGATTTTGGTGAAATAGTGCTGATCTATGGGTGAATAAGGGAGATAGAGTTTTTTTTCTAAATGTAGAGATTGAGTAGTGGATTGTATGGAAACAAAGTAACCCTCTGGTTTTTTGCTTATTTCTTTTGAAGTGTAGTAAGTTTTCCAGTGAGGCAGATTAAGAAGCCAGTGAGGCAAATTGTGTAGCTAGTGGCTTGTTGTATTTCCAGTGAGGCATGCAATTTTTAATTAGCAAGGTTTTAGCCAATGAGGCTTAATGAAACATATTTTTAGAGTGGTTTTTCACCCTTTTAGGGTTTTACACTCATAAAACTTGTGTTTATGTTTCCTCTTGGTAGTATGCCATATTGTTCTTGATTGATCATCTTTGTTCAAGTGTTATGTTTTGATTTTCATATCTTTGTGACTCCCTCAACATACAATATCTATAGTGTTTGAAGTGTTTTCAATGGGTCTCTTTGAATAATCAAGTTTTTTAAGTTTTGAAATTGGTTTTCTCATTTGACCACTAGTTCACTCCCCTCTTAGTGGTCCTATACTCCAAAAAGTGGTATCAGAGTTCTAGGTGCCTTGCACAAGTTTAATCAGCTTGGGAGATCCTGGTAGTGGAGTTCTTATCATTGCTAATTAGGAAGAATATTCTATCTCTAGAGCACCTCAATTTGATGGCACCAATTTTACTTTTTGGAGTCTTAAGATGGAGTCTTACCTATCTTCTTTAGGATTTGGTGTGTGGAAAATAGTAGAGAAAGGTTATAAAACACCTTCAACATTTCCTTCTACTACTGATGAGAAGAAGGCTCTTGAATTCAATGCAAAGGCTGTAGAAGTTGAGAAAGCCAACTTCACAGACCCCGAAGATCACCTACATGCAAATAACCTGTCACAGAAAGAAGAGATGGAGACAAACAAGCAAGGGTGCTCTAAAAGCTAAAAAATGTATTCATCCAAGAGAGAGAAATTACAATGATGAATCCGTATAAAAGGATATTGTGCAACCCTAAAAGAAACCCTAATAGGTAGATATTTAATAATTAATATAATTATTAAATGTCACAAAATGCAAACTAAAGTGAAATCTTAAGAGAGGAATAAAGGTAATTTAATCAACATGATTAAATTAAACCTTTACTCTAACACCCCCCCTTAAGATGAGCAAAAGTGCAGCGCATATGCAAGAAAGCAAAGGTAACTACAAAGCAAGAAAGTAAACTTGGGTCCCGGCAACAAGGCCCATCAGGTACCCAATTACAACCAAATCTCTGTAAAGTGAGAAATAGAGAAAACCTCATGGGAAAACTCTACCCAAAAGAGATGAAAGAAATAAATGCACTAATAACAAGATAGGAGGTGGATAAATAAGACCCCATAGACAGCTTCTATCATATAAGTACATGTACAATGGTCTCCATAGGAGAAAAAGAAAGAGACTAGAAGGCCCCCCCACAATGAAGAAACTCCTGTCGCACATATGGATGCCTGAGGTAGAATCCAGAAAGAGATCCTGAAGCGGCATATAATATTCCTCCCCTTGGGAAGAAATGGATCCAAAGGATGAAGATGAAGAAACCCTGTGAAGAGAGAAGAATCAATCTGTGTCAAGATGTGTGCCATAATAGGATGCTGAAGAATTTCTCTGTCTGAACTGAAGATTCCTGAACTACAACCTAAATGAAACCCTAGTGTGCACACTTAATAATTAATAATTAATTAATTATTAATGTGCCTAAGTTTAGCTTAAGTAATAAAGAGGAATAAGTTACTTAATTAATTAATCAATGTGATGTAATTAATTAAGCATAATAACTTATTACTCTAACAAAGGCCATGGATTCCATCTTTTGTGGTTTGCCAAATGAGATTATTTCTAAAGTCATGTATTGTAAGAATGCAAAAGAGGTTTGGGACAAGATAGTCGGTATGTATCAAAGTGATGTGTTGTTGCAAGAAAAACCCTTTCCAATTGACACAAGATGTGATATATTTGAAAGAGAAGATGATTTTGTTGTTGATAATGTTGACAAAGAAGAAGACCAAATTGTGAGTGAATGTGAACATGAGTATGATGAATATGAATGTGAATTTGATCTTGAAGGTGAACTTATTTATTCCCTAGATGAGATCAAGAAACTTAGAAAAGAGAATTAGAGATTAAAGTTGTAGCTTCAAGAAGAAAAGGTGTCCAAGACCAAAACACTTTCTGATCTTAAAGAAGTAGAAAAAATGATCATAGATTTTAAGGTACAAGTTGTAGGAGTTAAGAAAATAGAAGAAGTTATAAATCAATTTAAGGCAAAAGAGGTTGATTGTGAAAGATATGAATCTGAGATAGTTTCTTTGAGAAAGGAACTAGAAAATGTATCTTTTATGTTACACAAGAATCTTCAATTTAATCAAACCATTGAATGCTTAAATGAGATGTTAAGAAAGCAAAAATGTCACAAGGATACTATTGGTTTAGGCTTTGAAAAAGGGAAGAGTTTCTAAGATCAAAGAAATCCAAGGAAGAAAATAGATCTAAACTATCATGCTACTGCTCCTAAGGTTGAAGACAAGGAGAGGACAATAGAAAGTGTTCTTGCACAAACCAACAATATAAAGTTCAAAATATCTCTTCATTGAGAACAACATCAAATGTCTAGGTTTGAAAATTCTTTTCATGGTTATTGTTATTCTTGTTACAAATTTGGTCATAGAGCAAGAGAGTGTTGGATGCATGAAAAGAAAGTTGGATGGAATAAGAGATCTTATGAATGGTCAAACAGAAGAAGTAAGGTCCTATGTTATAAATGCAACCATTTGGGTTGTACTGCAAGGTTTTATAGGACACAAGTAAGAAATGATGTTTTCAGATTGTTAAGAGACTATAATTCTTTTACTTCTCATGTTGGTTACAAGGTCATATGATATAGATGTCATAAGTTTGTACATAATGCACTATTTTGTAAGAGTAATTTGGTGAAATCTTTCAATCATTACAAGAAAATAGGCACTATGAAAGTTTGGAAAAGGAAACAAGAGAAAGAGAAGAAAGAACCTAAGCTTGTGCATATTGCAAAAGAAACATCTATAACTTCTTAAATAACAACATGAGGTTAGAGGGAGATAATTATTGGTATATTATTAAAACCCCTTAGACAACAAAAATGAGGTTGTCTTTGCAATGATAATGGTAACATGGTAATATTAAATTCAATAGACAATCATAGAGGTGACTGATTAAGTGAATTAAAGGTAGTCAAGAAGTAAGCATATCAGTTCTTCTAATGTAATTAATAGAGGGTAACATAAATATCAAGTTGAAAATCACCAATCCATAAGAGCATTGAAAAGTCTATAATAAGGTCAAGAGTTAGTAACTATGTTACAAAGGATATATGGGTAGATTAATCAAAGAGATCAGGGATCACAAGTATTAAAGCCTTGAAGGATAGACTTGGAGTATAATTAATAGTCATCAAATTTCATGCGTCTTTAGCAAATCAAGAAAAATGGGGAACTAGTTTGCAAGAGGGTAGTCCTTTAAGGTTGATAGTGAGTATGAACTGTGCAAGGGGACACACTTTCACCAAGGTAACAATGCTTTCTCTCATAGCATGATAGGAGTAAGATTTGAAGAGGGTAGTGGTATTTCTTTATGTCATTTGTATTTATCTCACCTCTTCTAACGGAAGTAACATTGAATTCATGCCCTGAAAAAAAACTACATTTTAGTGGTATTTGTCCTTTGATGTTAACTATATGATAGAGGAGTTATACTATATTTTCCAAGAAATATGGCATTGATGTTATGGTAGTTTGGAGTACTCGAGTTAATAAAAATCCCTCTTTGTCCAAGAAAGTCTATCTATTTTTCTATGATAGTTTGTAGATGATAGAATCCAGTGGTTGCTCTCATTCTTGTCATTGTATGGATCACTTTTTCTTTGTTTTCAATGATATTGGTATACAATGCTGAAGAAAAAAGTGTTGCTTATGCAATCAGTTTGTAGCTATTCTTAGTCATAGTTTGTCAGTGCTCTTTCATTTGGTGAGATTCATTAGTCCTGCCTTGAGTGATGTTTTGTAGTGACAATGGCTTTTGGGAAGTGTTATGTTATTTAGACATTGGTATCCTAGTCAAGGTTTGAAAATGTTGTTCATTAGTTTTTGGACTGTTTAGTTGTTCATGGAAGTTTTGTGTGATAGGGAATAGTCAAGAACTAAAAGTCACAAGGAAGCATAAAACTTGAAAAAAACCTTGTGAAGAAAAGGTCAATATTGAGGAGGTGATAGCCCCATACTAGGGATGTATTTCAAGAAAAGGTCTGAATCACCAATCTAGTTGAAAAATCTTATAAAGTGTATTGCTCGTTAATAGAGCATTATGACTAAGTAATAGTAGTTTCTTGTTGCTTGTGAATCTTGCTTGTGTCAGTGTTGAATGTGGTCTTGTTTTCATCTTGCTCCTACTTGACAATGTGCCTTGGCCAATAAGGTTTGGACAATGACAGTGATATGGGACAGTAGAATAATGAATGCATAGTCTTAAATTTTGTATAGTGATAGTCACTATTGAAAATATTTCATCTATCTACTAGGTTTATAGTTGATTCAAAGTGATGGTTATGGCATATATGATATCACAAAGTTTCTTAGTCAAAGACCTACTTGCATAATGCTCAGTTGTTTGGTTGTCTTGTTTCAAGTGGTGGTGGTAACTCTTGTTTAACATTTTCAATGCTATATGGATCCTTGGACTATGATTTGTTAGTGAGATAGTGACATTTGCAATGTCAGTCCTTTTATGTTATACAACTGTTGCTTTGAAATGGTGATCTTCAATCATAGTTTGCTTGAATGCATGTCAAAGGTTTTTTGTTTATGCCTAAAGCATCTTATTGCAGATATATGATGATTGGCTACTATGCCAGTGTACCACTAGTGGTCTAATTTGGTGAAAAATTACTTTTGTTCCTTCTTTTCAAATGTTAGTTATATGCCATATTTGTAGTTATCAGTAATCAGGGACAATCTTGAGTCAAGGGTACCCGTTTCTTTATCATATTGTCAATGAACTCTTTGTTATGCAAATATTTATAATGTTCACAATATAGGTTGGCGATGGACAATTTGATGGTGTTTTGATAATGCCAATAATGTTTATTCCACTGATATCAGTTCACTTGTTCTTGCAAAGCATAGTGGAGGATCTTGATGTTTCTAAAAATGAGATCTTTTTGCTTTTTTGGTGTACATTAAGTCTTGTCTTTTGTTGCCAAATGATCACTTCCATAACAATTATTATAATATTTTATAGTGGTTTGTCACAGTGATATTTTTACCTTGAGTATATTGTAGGGGTAGTATGATAACCATGCTTTCCATTGAGAGTTTGATATTTTCACCTCTCCGGATAGTAATATGGTACTTTTTCAATGTCACAGTTTGCAGAGTGATCAAAGTGTAGATGTCATTATACAATTGATACAGTACTAAATTAGTATGGAATGCAAGGTAATAGTGTTAGTAAGATATTTGTAGTTGCATTGAGAGTATGGTGGTAGATAATAATAGTAATATGCAATAATCCTATTGTAAGTGTGGGATGATAGTTCCGTATTCAACTTCCTTGAAAGTATTTTGTTGCTAAGATATGGTGTTTGCAAGGGTATAATCACAAAGGTACCATTCTACAATGGGTATGCAGATGATCAAGTGATTGTCTTATTCATATTAAGACATGCTAATAGGGGTCTCTTAACACATTGATGTAGATATTATTGCAAGAATATAGTTATAATGCTTTGTTTCTCCATTTCTTGATGTCAAAGGTCATTGATGCAACAAAGATCCATTCAATCCTCTATGTTGTGATGATAGTATTGATATACCATTGACATTATGGTTTCTCTAGAGCTTTTTTGTAGGGGGAACTTCATTGGATAATAGGTACATTCCTTTGTCATTTGATGTCAAAGGGGGAGAGATTTGAAGAGAGTGGAGTGTTGTTTTTTGCATCAATGAAAAAGGGGGAGTTTGTTCATGTTTGTCATTGATGTCAAAATTTGATGGATTTTTCATTGATGTCCACCCTGGTTTTGATACTTGTTCATTCATCTATCTTGTTGATGCACCCAAAAGGTTTACTTTAGTGAAATGGAGGTACTTGTTATGCAACAATGAAAATGGTAATTTTACAAGTTGGGGTTTGTTGATGCAAAGTGAGTTGCAAGTTGAAGTTGGTGTAAAGGAAAGGTTGATGCAATGGTGTTGATGTAAAAGTATCACAATTACAAAATTACTTGATCATTCAGAGTTGCTTCAGGATAAAGATACAAGTTATTTTTTTATGGTGTTGATAAGGTATATCATTTAGTTCATGGTTCATGGTGTTAGATCATTCATCATTCGCATTCATGATGCTACAATAAGTTCATCATTTTCATTGAGTTCATGTATGGTGTTCATGTTTCATTTATCACAGAGTTGCTTGATCATACTTTCATGGTGTTTCTGCTTGATGGTTCCAAATAGGTATATTGAGATGGTCTTTCACAAGGATTCTTCATCAAGAGAATTGGTATTCTTATGAGGATTAAAGTTCTAGAGTGTCTTTCAAGAAATACATATTGTATCCATTTTTCATTTTTAGTTTGAGAGACAGGTAGCATGGTGGTAATTCCATTCTAGAGTTTTTGGTTCTTGAAATTTCTATACCAAATAACCTAAAACCCTAAGAATACACTAAACCCTAGAAGTCTTTTGAAGACATTTAAAGAGAAATTCACTTTATGATATTTTTGCTCGGTGAATTGATACTATAGGTCCAAGTTAACTTAAATCATGACTTAAGGGGGTCGCTCTCATGGCATAACTGACCCCTCCTTTTTATATTACTAACCTGATAGGTTAATAGTCTTCATTCAACCATCTATAAAAAGATCAATGATTATCATTTAATTGGGATACGAGAGAGAGACAAAGATTAGTGGTCAATATTTAAAGTGCACAACAGTTATTTCCTGAAGCTAAAACTTTGATGGCAATGTGAAGTGTCATGGATTTTGGTATTTAGTTATGCATAGTTTGTTAACTCTTTTGCAACAATGGATTGAGAGACTTTGCAAGTGTATTGAGGGGTTTGTGTGGTTGTTTTATGAGCTCTGTAAGAGAGCATGAGAGATATTGGAACCATGATTTTTTTGAAAAAGCATACTTAGAGAGGAAGTTTGAAAATGACATTATGATATGTTGCATATACATATCAGTGTCTTTGAATCATGAATGTTGAGGATTGTGACATCTTGTCTCTACAAAAAGAATGCATAGAGAAGAAGATTTGTTTGATAGTTTATAAAAGGGTAATTTGATCAATAGTACATAAAAGAGTTACAAGGTGTCAAGTGACTACTTTTGTTGGAATTTGTATTCACTACTCAAATCAATGTGATTTGATTGAAGTTTCATGTGTTATGGAGTTGATTGTAATTAGGACAATGTGTGAGTTTGCATAATAGTGTATTAAATATGTAACAATCCATGTGACTAGAATCATTTATGTTCTTTCAATGTAGGTTACAGTCTCTATGTGAGTAGAAATTTGAGAACTCTATGTTTTGATAGACATCAGGTTAAGTCTTCTTTGCATGAGGGGAGTCTTATAAAGAGAATGTTGTTCTTGTATGCAAGAAGTATCAATATTTGAATGCTTTTATGTATGCAAGGAGAATTACATGTATGTCTATATGTGAAGATTTTAGTGAAACAATGTTGATCTATGGGTGAATAAGGGGGATAGAGTTTTATTTTTTTGATGTAGAGATTGAGCAATGGATTGTATGGAAATAGAGTAACCCTCTATTTTTTTGTTTATTTATTCTAAAGTGTGGTAAGTTTTCTAGTGAGGCATATTGGGTTTCCAGTGAGGTAGATTGAGAAGCCAGTGAGGTAGATTGAGAAGCCAGTGAGGTAGATTGAGAAGCCAATGAGATAGATTGAGTAGCTAGTGAGGCAAATTGAGTAGCTAGTGAGGTAGATTGAGTAGTGAGTGAGGCATAGAGTGTAGCTAGTGAGGCTTGTTGTATTGCCAATGAGGCATGCAATTTTTAATCAACAAGGTTTTAGCTAGTGAGGCTTAATGAAACATATTTTCAGAGTGGTTTTTCACCCTTTTAGTGTTTTCCACTCATAAGACTTGTGTTTATGTTTCCTTTTGGTAGTGTGTCATATTGTGCTTGATTGATCATCTTTTTTCAAGTGTTATGTTCTTATTTTCATATCTTTGTGACTCCCTCAACATACAATATCTATAGTGTTTGAAGTGTTTTCAATGGACCTCTTTGAATGATCATGTTGCAAGAATGCAAAGATTGAAGGTGATGCCATTGATGTCAACTAGTCAGCTGATTATCTACTAGTTGTTGGATGTATATGTCGAGGACATTGGGAAAATTGTAATAAAGATACGTTTCAGCTGTTCAATGGTTGCTCTGGTTCTTGGTTTGGATTTGATCCTGTGGTTGTGCAGTTCAAATATGTTTTTCATGGTTGTGAGAAGGTGCTATATTCAGATTCTTGGTTGTTGGTTCATTGTACAGTGCAAGTTGTGTTAACTAGTTGTGAACTATGGTTCTCTTTGTTTCTGATTGAGGTCTAGGAAAGATGGTGTTGGTACAGATTTCTCTTTGGTGAAGTCTTATGACATATGGTTCTAAAGTTGAGTTTCCCTGATTGTATTGAAGTTAATTTCAGCATTTGGAAAGTTCGTGCTTAATTGTTCTATGTGTTTTACACTAGTGTGGCCGACCTTGTGTGAAATACTACTTTCAAGAATGATGAAGCCTGTTGGATCTATTTGGGTCCCTATGAAGCTTGTGTTTGGGTCAACCTCATTCTAATTCCACCCTAAGATGATTTGGTGCTGACCTAATTTGAATTTGGATTTGGATAGTTGACTTTGGATATGTTTCAAAGTTGAAGATGGTATAAATACAAGATGAGTTAGTAATGCAAAAAATACAAGAGTGAAGAAGAAGTACAATAAGAGAAAAGAGAAAGTGTAGTTTGGTGTAAAATTGATTCTATTTAGTAAGAGTGTGTGTTGAGAGTGTGGGAGATCAATGCAATGCTTAATTCTGAGTTTTCAGATGTAGTAAGCAGAAGGCGAACTCTATCATTCATGCAAGTTGATTGAGGGATTGTGGTGGAATCCTTTGTTTCATTGGGATTGTAGTCTCTCTATAACAAGTCTTCTTTGTCTTCTTTGTATCTCTGTGGTAGTGAGCCCTCTGGGTTGTAGCCCTATTGGACAGTGAGTCATTATTTCAAGCAGTGAGCTATTTTGTAATTGATTTTTAAATTAGTGTGAGTTAATCCTCACCATGGTTTTTCCCTCATTGGGTTCTCCACGTAAATCTGGTGTTATTGTGTTTATGTGTTGGATTTGAGTTTTTTCATTGGGATTTGATGATTAATCATTTAAGCAGTATTAAGTATTAGTTTTGGTGATTGAATTAAAGGTTTAATTATGTGGCAATTAATTCAACCCCCCCTCTCAATTATCCTCTTCAATAATTGGTATCAAAGCACAAGGTTCCTTGGTGAGGAGCTTAAATTCTTGAGGAAGGTTCAAGATGGCTGGCAAAATGGTTTTTGATTATCGGAGGTTTGATGGAACTAACTATGGTTTCTGGAAAATATTGATGGAAGAATATCTAGACTATCGTGGACATGGTGTGGAGAAAGCTTACAAAAATCCTTATACTCCTCATATTAATGGCCCGAGTACACCTGAAGAGATCAAAGGACATGAAGTGAACAATAAGGTGAAGTTCATCTTAAAGAAGAGTCTGGTACATTCCGACTTGATTAAGGTTCAAAATTTGAAAATGGTCAAGGAATTTTGGGATGCTTTGAAAAGAGTGCATGATGGTGATGAAAGAATTAAAGAAGAAAAATTATGGAACTTGGAAACATAGTTTGATCTTCTACACATGCATGAAGATGATAATATTAAAGCTTATGTATAGAGATTGGATGAGATGGTGGCCGAAATGAGAGGACTTGGTGCTACTATAGATGAATATAGGATTGTAAAGAAGATTCTCAAAACTCTTCCTAATGCTTACAATGATAAAGTGAGTTCTATTGAGTAGACTATAGATTATAAGACCTATACTAAGGATCTGCTATTGGGATTTTTGATATCTTATGAGATGAGGAAACTGAGTCTAAGGAATGGGTACAAATCAGAGATTGCTTTTAAAGCTAAAAAAGTTGAAGATATAGATGAAGAAAACCTTGATTAAATAGAATCCAACTTTGTAAGAAGAATGAGGAAAGGCTTCGATAAGTATGAAGGTAAGTTTCCCTTTAAATTCTTTTGTTTTGGAGAAATAGGTCATTATGTTGTGAAGTGTTTGGAAAGAGCTAAAAGAAATAAACAAAGATATGAGAAAGAAAAGAAAGGGAGGAAGCTTAAAAGAGCTTATTATGTGAATGAGAATGCTAGTATATCTGATAAGGATTTAGAATACAAAAATCCTAATGATTATGAATGCTTGTTCTTAGCGATTAAGGATGAACCTAATTCTGCTAATTCCTTAAGATAGGTAAAAGAAAGCACTTCGAAGAAGGAGAAAAATGAAGGTATAGTTATCTCTGCCCTACATGCTAAACAAGAAAATAATTTTTGGGTAGTTGATAGTGGTTGTTCACATCACATGACTGGTGATAAGAGTAAGTTTGTTAAGCTTGAAAAATATGATGGAGGCTTGGTTATGTTTGAAGATGATATTGGTGCTAAAATTTATGGGATAGGTTCAATACATTTTGATGGAAAGCATCATACTGATAATGTCTACTATGTTAAGGGTTTAAGGCATAATTTGTTGAGTGTTGGTCAAATGTGCAGAAAAGGATATGATCTTGTGTTTAATGATGAGAGATGTGAGATCTAGAAGGGATTCAGAATATTGATTGCTACAGGAAATAAATTTTAAGGGAATATCTATCAACTTAAGGGTGCTAATGGGAAATGTTTTATGACTCATATTAATGACAGTTGGTTATGGCATAGGAGAATGTGTCACATGAATTTTGATAACTTGGCAAGGATTGGTGTTGTTCAGGCCGTGAGAGATTTATCAAGAATTACAAAGTCTGTTAATGCTATTTGTAGGAATTGTTAGTTTGGAAAGCAAGTGAGAAATAATTATAGATCGAAGGAATAGTCTACTACTAGACTACTAGATTTAGTTCATACAAATATTTGTGGTCTTATGAGAGTAAGAAGTCTACTTGGTGAAAGTTACTTTATGCTTTTAATTGGTGATTATTCTAGATATACATGGGTTACATTTATTAGAGAGAAATCAAATGCATTAGATAGATTCAAGGAATACAAAGCTATGATTGAAAATGAAGTGAATTTGAAGATAAAATGCTTAAGATCTAACATAGGTGGAAAATTCACTTCCCGTGAGTTTAAAATGTATTGTGAAGTGCATGGAATAAAGAGACAATTATCTACCCTGAGAACTCCTTAGCAAAATGGAGTTGTTGAAAGGAGAAACAAAACAATTCAAGATGATGCTAGATAAATGATTACTGAGGATGGTTTATTGGAAGTTTATTAGAAATAAGCTATTCATACTAATGTTTCTATATTCAATTGAGTTCAAGCAAGAGTAAATAGTACAAAGATTCCCTATGAGCTATGGCATGGAAGAATTCCTATTGTTAAATATTTTAAAGTATTTGGAAGCAAATGCTATATTAGAAGAGATGAGGAAACTTTGGGTAAGTTTAATGCAAGAAGTGATGAAGGTGTAGTGTAGAAAAATGGGTATTTAGACATTTTCACACTCATTTGAGTCCTTCTTGTGGATATTGGCCTAGTTTTTTCCTTGATTTAATGTTGTAATGTGATTAACACATTCAAATTAGGTCTTGGGCCATTGTGAATTAATAAGATTTTTATGATTTCTTGTAAAGGTGTTGTGAAGTGTTGTAACACACTCACACTTTTCTAGGATCTTATCATTATATTTCACCTAAATAATTTCTTTTTATCATTTACTGAGCCTTATTTCAAAGTGTTGTAACAAAATTTCATGCTTTTCTAGGCTTATCATCAATAATTATACCTTTCTTATGCTTTAAATGGCCCCATTCTATGTCTACAGGCCTTCCTTGAGTGTATTTTTGAAAATAAACTTGATAAACATCATTTAAAATAATTAATTTATGACACCCACTTAAAATTCCTAAGTGAGACCCATTCACCATTAGGGGTGAATGAGTTCCCTTTGGCTCAAAAATCAAAATAAATTCAAAATTCTAGCGGGTTTTTATTTTCTAAGACCTAAGGTTAGCCTGTGATGTAGTATCTTTGGGAATCAGGGCATAATTATGTATAAATATAAGGTTTTTCTACTCATTTCATCCTCCCTATCTCCCAATCATTCAAGAAATTAATCAATCATTCACTTAAGCATTCTAGGCATTTCAAGCACTCTCAAGTCTACATCCATTGGAGCTTTTACTTGCATGTCTTTAGATTTCTACTTCAAGGGTTTGGTGAGTTGTAGCATTGCATGTTGTTCATTTATCATTCTCTTTACATATTTCATTTCATTTTCAAGGGTTTGATTACCAACAAGGGGTTTGACCAAGGAAAACCCCTATTCACTAACCCTCAACAAATTTTCCCTTTCTTTGCATGTGTTTTGTAGGTCTAGGTTGTAGATTTTTCAAAGAGAAAGGTTGGAAAAGTTGTCAAATCCCTCAAAGAAGCTTGGAGAAGACCTACAGGTTGAATTTACTAGTTTTGGATCTGGAAACCTTTCAGGAACAGAAGTGTAGACCGGGAGCTACAGATTCCACTTTTTAATTTCCAAAAATTAGGAAGTGGACTAATTCTCAAATAGTGGTGAATGAGTCCCACTACCAGGTTGAAAACAAAAAAATTACAGTTTTGAGTACCCAGTTGTCCGAAACCTGTTATAGCAGAACCTACTAGAAACAAAACTAAGTCACCCAGCTTGGCGTATAAGTCCAGTTGGCTTCAACAGTGAATTTTCTAGGATTACAAAGATCCATTCCATCCTTCTTCAGTCTCTAGGTGCACAATTCAAATCTCATAAGTTTTTGTTACAATTTGTTTGCATTTCTAGGTCATTTTGCATATTACACTGTGTTTTCAAACATCTTGCATTTCATTAGTTTACATTTAACACTTAATCTCTTTTATCAATTTTTAAAATCTAGGACATTCCCCTTTGATAGATTTCAATCATCTTTTCATTGGAATCTCAAGCGTTTGTTCTTGAGTGAGCCATTAACATTTTTGGTACCTCTCTCCTTTTAGGTGCAAAACCCTAGAAGTGTAAGAGAGCCCCCACATCCAAAAATATTTGGTTCATTTTGGTGAACCTGCATTTAGAGCATTGTATTTTTGACTTCAAGTGCGTTTACATCCTAGGAATATCTTGCATTGCTTAATTTTCATTCTAGGGTTTTCAAATTTGCATTAGTGAAAAGTTCATTTAGCTTGCATTATTGCTCTTCATTTCATTAAAAAATAGTAAAAATTGTGCATTTTCATATCCTATCTGCATCAGAAAAGATAAAAAACATAAAATTCATTTTAAAAACTCTAAATTTTTTCAAAAAATCACTCCCTGGGCTCATTCACCACCCTAGGTGAATTAGTCTAGGGGCGAATGAGTCCAGTTGCATATTTTGCACTACATTTTCTATCATCTACAGTTCATTTTATGAGTTTTTGTTTGTTGTTTCTAAATTTCTGCTTTACTTTCCAAAATTTCAGTTATAAGCATTTCATTCCTCTTAGTTTACATTGCATTTGCACTCACCCCACATTTAGTAGCCTTTGCATAAGTGTTTGGTGTCTTATTGCTAATACCTTAGAAGAAGTTTGAGACTCATGACATCTCATGATAACACACTTGTTGTGGAGTTTGGGTTATCTAGAGTTTCCACTCCTAGTATTGATAATAGTGCACTAGGCATGGATAATAGCCTTAGTAAATCTTTTCCTTCAGGTAGCATGCATGTTGAACATAGGCCTGATGATATCCTGCAATAAAAGATAATTCAAATCCATGAAGAATTAGTACATTTGCAACACCAAGTTAGCCTTGAAAACATTTTTTCTACTACAATTCCTACCATATAAAACATTCATCGCATGCTTGAAAGTGACGAAGGCCTTGATCTTGTGAAAAACATAGTTCAGATATTTGGAAAACATCTTCCTTAAACATCTAGTTCTCCTATACCAAAAAAAATATTTCCAACCAAGGAGGAACTCAAATTCCTCCTCCCTCAATGATAGTCTCAATACCTACCTATACCACTCTGCAAATCACGACAACAATGCAATAAGTTAGTAATGTGATTCCTTCCATGAGTATTCCTGCGAACATCCCTAGTTCCTATGTGGCATCACATGTTCTATCTTCTACCATGCTACCACCAATAAGTGTTCCATTCACTTTCCCTACTACTACATACACTCCATCACCATTTTCATTTCCACCTCATACCACCTATACTGATCCTCTCATAACACAACTTTTCCAAACTATTTCGTCCATGCAAAAACAAATCTCCACTATAAACCAAAATTAGAATGTCCCACCCACATATTATGTTAAAAGCAACCCATTGTCCTTGGAGATATTGCAAAGATCGATACCACAAGGTGTAGAGGTGCCTAGATTTGAGAAATATGTAGGGAAGGGAGATCCTTCTAACCATGTCAATGCTTATACCACTTTATGTAGTGAATTTGTCCTTGATGATAAACTGTTGGAAAAACTCTTTCCTAGGTCCTTAAAAGACAACCTTGGAATGGTTCTCATCTTTACTGAATAATTCAATTCATTCATTTAATGAACTTGATGCATTTGTAAACAATTTCCAAGTGCATACAACTCCTAAGAAAACCTTGTCTAATTTGATGAGATGCAAGCAAAACGAGGAATAAAAGATAGCCAATTTTATCTCACACTATCAATCGCTTTATTCCCAAATCGATGTTAAGGTTTCTGACCCACACCTTTAGAAAATGTTTATAGAAAACCTACAAAGTAAGCTTTAGGAAAAGCTTACTATGAGGAAATTCCCATCCTTCATGCACTTGTGTACTTCCCTTTGTGATTATCAAAATTTGATTAGTAGTTCAGATACATGGTCCACTTCTAGCCGAACTGAGAAATCAGAGCCTGCCAACCAAAGCAATTTCCAACCATGTAGAAAGAAAAACAAAGGGTTCATTCAATTTAATCCTCCTCAGGCTACACCTCAAAATGTGAATAACCAAATAGCAATTGTTAAAACCATGGTTCCCTTTAGTTATGGAGATGTGAAAAAGATAATTCACACCTTTACTTTACATGCTTCATAACACAATGTCTCAAATTTTACAACAACAAATGATTACCTTTCCCACTATCAAAAAACCCAACCCTACTAAGCCTTTACCCTCGAGCTTTAAATGAAATGCTTATTTCCACTATCATTGACAAAATGGACATGACACAAAACATTGTAAGCGTCTTAAACATCTTGTGCAAGACCTTGTTGATTTTGGCCATCTATCTATTGCAAGTGTTAATGATCAAGGTAATAAGTATGTTGCCCCTCCAAATCAAAACTTGCAAATTTTCACTGATCCAATACCTAAACAAAATTTTTCATTTGTCAAAGCTAGTGAAACTACAAAAAATGATGTGATGAATGTTGATACAAATGATGAACACCATTATCCTATCCAACATGTTACCCATGTTAATCCTATGGATGAAATGGTAGGTGCGATAGACATTATCCCTCATAAGGGCTAACCTAAGAGCTCTCTTGATATTGATTTCTCCTCTAAGGACATAATTAAACATCTACCTGATGGTCCTCTTTACATAGCTAATCATATCTATGATAAGCCCACTAATGGGATATTAATAGATCACACCTATGGAGAAAACATGATCACTGAGGAATTCTTAGTATTACATGAAATTTATCAAGATGAATATGATAAATCAATAGCATGGATCAAGACACATAGTGGTTTTTCTTTCCCTATGATAGGATCAATTGTCTTTCCATTACAAATAGGACCAAAAATAGTAGATGTCATAGTCTCCTTCATCTTGTAGTCAGACCAATTTCGTTTGAGGCTAGGCCATCCATGGCTTCGCTCAATGAAAGCTATCCCTTTGGTTGTTCACAAATGCTTAAAGTTTCCATTTGAAAATGAAATATTTATTATCCACCATAGGAAATTTAACCCCTTGTCTTCCAAAGGAAAAATTTCCTTAGAAGCCTTTGGGCCCAAGCCCATGGAACCTATAACGTCGTGACAAGACTTCTTTTTCATAGCTTACAAAAAATTGAAAGCAAAGAAAATAGTAGAATTGTCTCTCTGAAACATGTCCTTGTCTACTTTAGAAAATCCTATCATAGACAAAAGCATGCTTTAGCTCGAACAAGAACCAAGCAACCAAGATCAACCAACAACAAAAGATTCACCTACATTATCCAAAAGACCAAGAGACAATGACATCAACCACATCATGCCACCTCGAATAAAACAAGTTTACAAAGAAAAACAGAAAGTGGATGACCAACCTCCTATGGTTCCTTCCGTTCCTCCCCTTAGGGAAGAAAAGAAACCTATAGTTGATCAAATCGCTCTTACACAAGCAAAACTTCAAAATAAAACCAAAAGAAATAGAGGTTCTCACGAGTGTAGACATCAACGCCATGCACTTGCTCACCAGTTACATGGATATAACAACAAAAATCACAATCCGAACATGACCAAAGCAATGGATGATAATCCTCCCACATACCACAAAGTGATCCAATTCAAAAATCACAACAAGAGTTGCACTCTTCATCGGATATTATTATTTGTCTTCCTATTGTGATTAACTTGGATGACGATGAGGAAACAACTAAAATTGATGAAGAGGTACATAATGAATTAAACACATTGTTTTCCTCATCTATGAGCTTAATTGAGACATCTCCTATATAGAGTGATGAACTTGGTACTTCACCTAGTTTGACACTTGCTCTTTTCCCTTTAGCTAGCTATTCACCTTCAGAATCCAATGAACATGATTGAGAGGTGGATGACTTGCTAGATGGTTGACTTGCATTTTCCTTACTATTATTTTGTATTTTATTTTTCTTTTTCTTTTGCATGTTCATAATGTGATCCCCCGTGATGTTTTGTTTGATGTTCTCTCTCCTTGTGACATTCTTCTATTTGTACCTTCATTCTTCTTTATGTTGTGCATCGCTTTCACCTTTTTTTCTTTTTCCTTTTTCTTGTGTTTTCCTTTTGGGGATGACACAAGGAATTGAGACATCCATGTCTCTTTCATGTTGACCCAAAAGGATTTCTTTTCTTTGCCTTCTCTTTTGTATTTTTCTCATGCTTTCCTTTTGGGGATGACACAAGGCATTGAGACATCCATGTATCTTTCATGTTGACCCAAAAGGATTTCTTTTTCTTTTCCTTTTCTTTTGTCTTTTTCTTGTGTTTTCCTTTTGGGGATGATGCAAGGAATTGAGACATTCATGTCTCTTTCATGTTGACCCAAAAGGATTTCTTTTCTTTGCCTTTTCTTTTGTTTTTTCTTGTGTTTTCCTTTTTGGGATGATGCAAAACATTGAGACATTCATGTCTCTTTCATGTGACCCAAAAGGCTTTCTTTTTCTTTACATTTTCTTTTGTCTTTTTCTTGTGTTTTCATTTTGGGGATGATGCAAGGAATTGAGACATTCATGTCTCCTTCATGTTGACCCAAAAGATTTTCCTTTTTCCTTCGCCTTTTCTTTTTTGTTTGTATTGTTTTTTCCTTTCGGGGATGACGCAAGGTGTCGATACACCCTATATCTCTTCCATGTTGACCCAAAAGGTTTTTATTTGTTTTCAATCTCTTTCTTTCCTTCCAATTTTATGTATTTGGGGGATGATGAGAGTTCCAAGCTCTCTACCAAACATTGCAACAAAGAACATACTGACCCCAAATCCATAGATCGTTTATGTGTTTGGTGTTTTCATTTTGGGGGAAACCCCTTCATTTTATTTTTCCCTTCCTTCACATGATGTTTCATTACTCGAAAACATATTAATTGGCATAGGGATTTCCAAGTTGGCTCTTATGAATTCTTTCTTGTTAGCACTTTTCATTTTCTACTTTAAAGTAATTTCTTTAAAGTGGGGGCATACATTGGCATTATTCTTTTTCATTTTTCCTTTTTCTTGGTTCTTAATGCAACCTTCTCTTATACGATGTGTTTTTTCACTTTGTGGATGAAATTGGGTGTAATGTCCTTCATGAGAATGATCTATCTTAGCATATTACATTCCTCTTGGTGGCTTGATGTGACACACTGTATCCCCTAAGTTGCAAATTTTCTATTCTTTGATTGGTCTTCTCTTGGAGAAATTACACACAATGTTCCCTAAGTTAAATAGCTCACATGAACTAAGCAAGACTCCTTTGAACATTCTTTGCATGTTGCAGTTTTCATTTTTTATATGGCCACCTTGCATAACACAGTTTGCATGCCTATGGTGCCATCGTGTTTGTTCATGAGCTCCAAGCATACAAGGTTTTGCTTGTCTCAAGAAGTTCGAAAAGTCATTTTATTTTGTGGTACCTTATTATAGTCATTAGGAGGTATAACTTTGGTATGGTTGAGCGGGAATCCCATTCTGAGGCATGAATTTCCCCATAGCCACCTGCGTGTGTGTGAGTGCATACCAACCATGAGTGTATGTTTCTCACCTTCTAGTACTTCTCACCTGGCGGACAACCATGTGTTCCATCACCTCAGAGTGAGTATGCATTTTTGTGAACAAACAACCTAGATCTGATCCACATTAGGATGGACAAACAATCAAAGCTTGATCTAATTCTCCATTTTCTTTTCCTTTCTCCCTTTTCATTATCATTTTCATGTGTGTTCCTTTATGCTTATGTTGGGTTTGCTATGGGATCTTGATCCTGGGGGCTTGATCACCCCTCTTGATTGTTGTTGTCTCATCTTGCTAGCATAAGTGCATTTAGATCCCTCTTGATGTGCATGTTTGGATACTTTAGTGTGAGTTTGAAGCAAGTTCATCCTCTGACTAAAGTGGGGGCTAAATGTAGTGTAGAAAAATGGATCTTTGGACATTTTCATGCTCATTTGGGTCCTTCTTGTGGATGTTGGCCTAGTTTCTGCATTGATTTAATGTTACAATGTGATTAAAACATTCACATTAGGTCTTGGGATCTTGTGAATTAATAAGAATTTTATGATATCTTGTAAAAGTGTTGTGAAGGTTGTAACACACTTTCACACTTTTGTAGGATCTTATCATTATATTTCACCTAAATAACTTCTTTTTATCATTTACCAAGCCTTATTTCAAGGTGTTGTAAAGTGTTGTAACAAAATTTCATGCTTTTCTAGGCTTGTCATCAATAATTATACCTTTCTTATGCTTTAATTAGCCCCATTTTACATCTACAGGCCTTACTTAAGTGTATTTTTGAGAATAAACCCGATAAACATCATTTAAAATACTTAATTTCTGACACCCACTTAAAATGCCTAAGTGAGACCCATTTTCCATTAGGGGTGAATGAGTTCCCTTTGGCTCAAAAATCAAAATAAATTAGAAATTATGGTGGGTTTTAATTTTCTAAGACCTAAGGTCAGCCTATGATGTAGTATCTTCAGGAATTAGGGCATAATTGTGTATAAATATAAGGTTTTTCTACTCATTTCATCCTCCTTATCTCCCAATCATTCACTTAAGCATTCTAGGAGTTTCAAGCACTCTCAAGTGTACATCCATTGGAGCTTTTACTTGCATGTGTTTAGATTTCTACTTCAAGGGTTTGGTGAGTTGTAGCATTGCATGTTGTTCATTCATCATTCTCTTTACATACTTCATTTCATTTTCAAGGGTTTGATTACCAACAAGGGGTTTGACCAAGGAAAACTCCTATTCACTAACCCTCAACATTTTTTCCCTCTTTGCATGTGTTTTGCAAGTCTAGGTTGTAGATTTGTCAAAGAGCAATGTTGGAAAAGTTGTCAAATTTTTTTCAAAGTCATTCAAAGTTTTCAAAGCCCTCAAAGAAGCTTGGAGAAGACCTATAGGTCAAATTTACCAGTTTTAGATCGAGAAACTTGTCAGGAGAAAAAGTGCAGACTGGGAGCTATAGATTCCACTTTTGAATTTCCAAAAATTAGGAAGTGGACTGATTCACCATTAGTGGTGAATGAGTCCCACTGTTAGGTTGAAAACAATAATTTTACAGTTCTGAGTACCTAGTTGTCTGAAACCTGTTCTAGCAGAATCTTCCCGAAATAGGACTAAGTCGCTCAGCTTGGCGTATGAGTCCTAGTTGGATTCAATAGTGAATTTTCTAAGATTCCAGAACTCCATTCCATCCTTCTCTAGTCTCCAGGTGCACACTTCAAATCTCATAAGTTTTCCTTATAGTTTGTCTGCATTTCTAGGTCATTTTGCATACTACACTATGTTTTCAAACATCTTACATTTCATTAGTTTACATTTAGTACTTAATCTCTTTTATCAATTTTCAACATTTAGGATATTCCCCTTTGACAAATTTCAATCATTTTTGCATTGGAATTTCAAGGGTTTGTTCTTGAGTGAGCCATAAGATTTTGGTACCTCTCTCCTTTTAGGTGCAAAACCCTAGAAGTGTAAGAGAGCCCCCACATCCAAAAATATTTGGTTCATAAGGAATTTTTCTTGGATGTTTTACTAATATTGCTAAAGGAATACAAATTTTTTAATAAAATACTATGAAATATTATAGAGAGCTCGAATGTGAAGGTTGATGAGATAATGAAGAATCCTATTGACATTGATAGATATGTATCTGATGAGCATAATTGTGTAAGAATAGAAGAGTTTGTGGAAGAACAAGAAAAAGATGAGCAAGGGAAGTAGGATGAACAAAATGAAACAAAATAAGATGCTTTGGTGATGTCCCCTAAGACACCAAAATATGTACAAAAGAATCATTGAGAAAGAGAGATTATTGGAGAGAAGACAAAAGGTGTGTTAACTAGAAGCACAATTGCTGCTGAAGTAAATCTATGTTTACTTTCTGAGATTGAACCAAAGACTATAGGTGAAGCTTGCAAAGATGAACATTGGAAGGAATCTATAAATGAACTTATGTAGATTGAGAAGAATCAAACTTGGGAATTGGTCCCAAGATTGTTAGAAAAAAACATTGTTAGATCAAAATGGGTATTCAAAAATAAGTTGAATGAGAATGGAGAAGTTGTTAGAAACAAAGTGAGGCTTGTGTGTAAAGGCTACTCATGGGTAGAACTTATAGATTTTTAGGAAATTTTTTCTCTCATAGCAAGAATGGAAGCTATAAGGATGTTCTTGGCATTTGCTCCTTATAAATACTTTAAGGTCTATTAGATGGATGTCAAGTCAATATTTTTGAATGGTGAAATAGAAAAGAAAGTTTATATGGAACAACTAGAAGGATTTCAGTTAATAGATCAATCGAATATGGTGTGAAAACTGAAGAAAGCTTTATATAGGTTGAAGCAAGCTACTAGAGCATGGTATGAGAGGTTAGATACATATTTGGTTCAACAAGGATTTAACAAAGGTATGACATATATTAGTTTGTACTTTAAGATTGAAAATGATAGAATCTTGATTGTAGTAGTGTATGTTGATGATATTATCTTTCAAGGAAATGAAACTATGTGCAAGAGGTTTGCAGAAGAAATGCAGAAAAAAATTGAAATGTCTATGTTTGATGAGGTGGATTTTTCTCAAGGGATACATATTAATCAAACAAAGAAGGGAATTTTAATTTCATAATATAAGTATGTGAGAGAAATGTTAAAGAGTTTTGGGATGGATGGTTCCAAACCGGTAAGTAATCCTATGGTGAATGGATGAAAATTGGGAAAAACTTATGATTCACCTAAGAAGGATCAAAGCAAGTGTAGATCTATGATTGACAAACTATTGTATTTGACTGCTACTAGACTGGATATAATGCATGCTTTCTTTCTTTTGGATAGATTTTAAGAAGAACCTAAGGAAACAAACATTTCTATTGTTAAAAGAATTTTTAGATATTTGAATGACACTCTAGATTATGGATTATGGTATCCTAAAGATACTGATTTTACACTTAGTGCCTATACAAATGCAGATTGGGATGGATGTGTAGATGACATGAAAAGTACAAGTGGTGGTGCATTGTATCTTGGATGCAAATTGGTAGCATGGTCGAGTAAGAAGCAAGATTCAGTCTCCTTGTCTACTACTGAAGCTGGGTATATTGCTACTGCATCTTGCTGTACACAAGTTCTATGGATGAAACAAACATTGAAAGATATCATAGTACTATATAATGATCCCATTTCTATTTTTTGTGATAATGCAAGTGTAATTAAAATTTCAAAGAATCCTGTGATGCACTTGAGGGTGAAGCATATATCTATCATATCTCATTTATAGAGAGAGAGAGTCATGGATAATGAAGTAAATCTTAAGTATGTTCCGATGAAGGATCAGGTTGCTGATATTTTCATGAAGGCTCATTATTGCCCCTCATTTCTTGAACTAGATGCAAATGAAGATGCATCAATCCTATGGATCTATGGATCTATCTTCTACTAGGCTGATGTTTTGGTGGCTACCTCTCAGGGGGAGTAGGTAGTATCAAGTGTTGTCATTATGAGTAGTATGTTTTCATGTCAAAGGAGAAATCAATGTAATGTATTATTTTTCCTTTTCCATTGATGTCAAAGGGGGAGAAGAAGCAAGTGAAAAAGGAAAGAAATATTGGGAGAATAAGCATGTGAAAAAGGAAAGAAATATTGAGAGAAGAAGCATATATGAAATTATCTTCTAAAGGGGAGAAACATAAAAATATGTTTAGAACTTGTATGTTGTCTTTGATGGTTTTTCACAACATGTGTTGCCACCAATGAAAAAGGGGGAGATTTTTGCAATAATGGAAAGATTGAAGGTGTTGTCATTGATGTCAACTAGTTAGCTGGTTATCTACTAGTTACTATTGGCTATATATGTCGAGGATATTGAGAAAATTGTAATAAAGATATGTTGTAGGTGTTCAATTGTTGCTTTGGTTTTTCATCCGGATTTTATCCTATGGTTCTGTGGTTCAAATATGTTGTTCATGGTTGTGAGAAGGTGCTATATTTAGATTCTTGGTTGCTAGTTTGTTGTACAATGCAAGTTGTGTTCACCAGTTGTGAATTGTGGTTCACTTTATTTATGATTGAGGTCCGAGAAAAATGGTGTTGGTCCAAATTTATCTTTGATGAAGTATTATGACACATGGTTCTAAAGTTGAGTTTCCCTAATTGTATTGAAGTTAATTTCAATATTTGGAAAGTTCATGCTTAATGGTTCTACTTGTTTTACACTGGTGTGGCTGACCTTGTGTGAAATACTACTTTCGAGAATGATGAAGTGTGTTGGATCTATTTGGGTCGCTATGAGGCATGTGTTTTGCTCACCCTCATTCTAATTCCATCGTAGGATGTTTTGGTGCTGACCTAATTTGAATTTGGATTTGGATCTAGCCAACTTTGGATATGTTTCAAAGTTGAAGATGGTATAAATACAAGATGAGTTAGTAATGGAAAACATACAAGAGCAAAGAAGAAGTGCAATAAGAGAAAAGAGAGTGAAATTTGGTGCGACATTGATTCTATTTAGTAAGAGGGCATGTTGATAGTGTGGGAGATCAATGCAAAGATTAATGCTGAGTTTCCAGATGTAGTGAGTAGAAGGTGAACTCTATGATTCATGCAAGTTGATTGAGTGAATGTGGTGGAATCCTTTGTTGCATTGGGATTGTAGTATATTTGTAACAAGTATTCTTTGTATTCTTTGTATCACTGTGGTAGTGAGCCCTCCAGGTTGTAGCCTTGTTGGACAATGAGTCCTTGTTCTGGATAGTCAGTCCATGTTCTAGATAGTGAGTCCTTATTTCAGGTACTGAGCCTTTTTGTAAACAGTTTTGAAATTCTTTATAGTGTGAGTTAATCCTCATTGTGGTTTTTCCCTCATTGGGTTTTCCACATAAATCCGATGTTACTATGTTTATGTCTTGTATTTGAGTTTGTGCATTGGAATTTGATGATTAATCATTTAAGCAGTATTAAGTATTAGTTCTAGTGATTGAATTAAAGGTTTAATTCTGTGACAACTGATTCACCCCCATCTCAGTTGTTCTATTCAATAGATCAAGTGTATTAATTTTTGAAATTAGTTTTCTCATTTGACTGTTGATTCACCCCCCCTCTTAGTGGTCTTATACTCCAACAATTAGGATGAAATTTTTCTTGTCCAATATGCTTGAGATTGATAATATCTTTAGATGATGGAAATTGATTAAGGATAGGAATGTTGCCAAGATTGTGATTGCATGGAAACATTTTATGGATAGAAATTTTAGTAGGAGACACTTGAATGGGATTGGGTGAGGAAAAATTATTGGACATATGATTTGTATTTTGATGTTGTTCTTTTTCTAGTAGTTCTTTAAACTAATGCAAAAATCATAATTTGGATTTTATAGGTTTAGAATGTGAATTAATGGTTTGGTTGGATGGATAGGGTATGCTGGAGTGTAAAGAGGAAGATGAAGGATCTACATAAGGTGTGGAGGATATTGAGTACCCACAAGAGGTTGGATTTGGATGCATGGTTTGGATATAAGAACCTTTCTAAACTAGTACTTCCTTTATCAAAAGTATCATAAGGATAAACAATGGATACAAGTTCAACATAACAAATAATATTAAGTAGGTTGTGATTGGGAGATTCTTGCATAGATGTTGGTAAAGGATAAAAAATTATATTAATTTCATGTTCAAAAATCTCATCATCAAATCTATTATCATCAGGATAATCATCTTGATCAACAAGACTATCATCACAAAAAAAAATCTTAATATAAGTGGTATGAAGGATCTCATATATAATGGATGTATAGTTTTAGGAACTAATTTGATGCATATTTTTTGTTTTGGATTGGATTCACATATGGAAACAAGAATAGGGGTTATATCTTGGATGATAAAGTTCTCAAAAAAAGTATCCATGGTGTAAATGATAAAGGATCACAAGGTTCTTGGATGCAACCAAGATGATAGGATGAGTTGGATTTGATTATGATTTGAAAAATGATGAGTTTGAAAAGAATTAAATTTAAACACTAAAGTTGATAAGATGATGATTGGATTGGATAAGGTGATTTTATGGATAATGAATTTTTGGTTTGGATTGAGGATAAAATAGGACATCTATACTCAAGGTGGGAAAGTTCTTAAGAAAGAAAAATGTGATATTATAGATTTAAGATAGGTTAGGTTCTTAAGAAATATATGATGAGGGAATGGTAAATAAGATAAAGGTCAATTTATTTCAAGTTTGAGATAAGATGGATAAAACTATGAGGATATGGATATGAGTTGGACAAATATTTAAAATATGGAAGGTAATATGGATTATGGATATATGGTTTTGGATAATGGACTTAGGATTGATTTCAATCTTCTAGCAAGGGATGTTGTGATCTTTTTCATTTTTGATACTTGATTATATTTGTTTTGACACTAATATTTCATAATAAGGCTTCAAATTTTTATCTTAGGATTTAATGCAAGAAAAATCAATAAACAAAGAAAATAAGATGGTTTAAGCAACAAGGTGTAAGGCTATCCATTGGTTTTGCACAAGAATACACTTCAAACACATGAATAACATATAATAATTCAAGTATAGTTGAAACTTAAAGTGGCACCACAAATGGAATTAGCCATTTAATACCATCTACCTATGAATTCATAGCTAGGGTATGTAAGGTCATATAACACCATTATACCCCTTACATTAGAGGACAAGAATTCCCCAAGGTTAGCTCTATCTCACCACAAGGAGGTGCTCATGAGTAACATTATGGAATGATACATGTACATTTTAACATACTAAATGATGGCCAAAATGTCTTAGGATACTAATTATATGTCCTCTAAGGGGATCTGTGAACTAAGGACCCATCTACATGCATGAAACTAGGAGGGCCACTCCTAATTTCTTCACCTCCAAGTCTCAATAGACTAAAGGTATTAAGGCTCTACCTCACATTGTGATGGATAATTTTGAGGTACAACTTTTGCTGCCCCCCTTTATATGCCCCATTAGAAAATATGGTTGAGGTCATCCTATATGGTGATGAAATCTCTAGAAAAGTCTCCTAAAGGAAAAGTAATCTAAGTAATTTTTATATCCAATATGAATTTATAGTGTGAGGAGAGGACATGTATACAATAGACCCTTGGGCTAACAAAACAAAAATAAAACTAGAAGAACCTTTTTTTTATCTCCAAGATCACTATGAAGTGCAAGGAGAGAGCATTCACACTCTAAAAGTTATCAAATATTAAAAAATAAGTTAATTATCTTTATATTAAATGAAATATGTCCAATTTAGTAGTTTTATTTGATTTTTGGGCATGTGGTGCTACAAAAAGTGATTATTAGTTTCTAAAAAAATGCCTTTATCAAGTGATTTTGTTGCAAGAAGAATGATTAGTAGTTTTTTTTAAGTTTTATTTTTGGCAATCATGAGAGCTAAAAAAAATGTTAGTAAAAAAAGTAAATCCTAAAAAATCAAAAATATATATGAGAACACATAAAATATATGGATATATAAGAGATATGCTCATCACAAGAAAAAAATAGCGCATTGAAATCATAATTTTTATATTTCTATCACCTAGTCAAATCAAATCTAATTTTTTCATAATTTTGAGGACTCACAAATGAAAATACAAAGAAAAAACCTATCAAGTTTTAGACATATTTGAAAAAATGTAAAAAAATTAATAAAAATCCCTAATTTGTGGCCTAGAAATCTAATTTATGAAAAGTAATAAAATTTCTATAACTCACTTAATTTTGATCATCTAAATTTGGTTTTTGATAGTATCTTTAGAAATGGCCATACAACATTAGTAAAAAATAGATAAATTCCAATTTGTTTGAAATAAGAAAATATTTAAAAATTATAAAACTGATATAACTCACTCAATATCAATGCTATGAACTTGATTTTTTTTACAATAGCTTCTTTAAATGATTCTAAAACTATATTAAAAAAAATTAGAAATATTCAACACCATTAAAAGATATCAAAAAATCATTTTTGTGCTAAAATTTCTCCAAATCATAAATCACTTAAAGATATTACCTTCTAATTTCTCCACAAAAGCATTAAATTTGTATGATTGGCTTAACAAAAACCTGTAAAAGTATAGATTAAAGAGGGACAAGAGTCCCACTATGCATGCTAGAAACGTATGCATAAAAATGTGAATAAATATGTATTCAAAAAATAAAAATTAAAACCATACTAAACATTTAGTTCAACCTCCAACAAAGAAAAAAGGATCTAAATGCAAAAAAATAAAAATAAAATTTAGATGTTACCAACAATTGAATTCTTGATATGCTCAAATGATATGATTGTGAACTTCATGAACCAATAGCATGGCAATATTATGATTCAGGGTCTTCCTTAAAATATGATTCAGGGTCTTCCTTAAAATGCCTTATGAGGGTAGATTTATAGGTATGGTAGGATGAAAATCAATGGTTGAGATCAAAATACAAATGGATGGCTATGATTGAGTTGGTTGGATGGTTATGAAATCAATGGTGAAAGGATAAAAGGAATTAATTTAATTTTAAATTTATTTTTTATGAGATGGGTGGTGAGGAATAAAAATATTTTTTTATTTCTTTTATTCATTTTTTGGTGGTTATGTGGGGGAATTAATCAATTAAATTAATTAAATCATGTGTGGAAAGAGGATTGAGACTTAGGAAATTGACTTTTGAATTAGGAAAAATGGATTAGGATTTAGGGAAAAATGAATAATTAGATTTAAGGGGAAATGGTTAATTAGGATATTTGTAGGATTAAGACCTAATAATGAATTAATAAGATTTAAGAAATAATAAAGACTTGAGTGATTTTTAGGTGTTTACAAAGGGAATGAAGTTGTAACGTGTTGTAGTCTTTTAAGAATTTTGTCCTCTTATTTTTTATATTTATGTTATTTAATCAATGATATTTTTAATTAAATAATTCATATTTTTATGTGTGAAATATGTGTTGTGTGTTGTTTGAGATAACCCCTATCAATAAGTTAGTTTTTCTTAAATTGATATTTTAATTCATGTTTATATTTATTAAATTTTACTAAAAGTGGGTCATCAACATCAAATAAATAGATTTGATTATCTTCTCAAGAAAAATACTAAATTTTATTAAAAAAGTTAAAATATGATACACTAAAATAGAAACTTCATGTTAAGATGATATAAATTTTCTTCTATTTCAAATAAATAGTTAAGAAAAAAAGTTATGTACTATCAAAATAGTTGTGTTTTCAATACATGCAATTTCAAGATTTATTTTAGTAAAATATAATTTTTAAATGAAAAAATTATGCATGCACTAAAGCTTCAAGTTATAAAAATAAATAAAATGGAAAAAAATAAATGATATTTACTCTATAAAAGGCGATATTTTACTTGATCTCATTTTTTAGTATTTTATAAAGAACTAAATTAGAGTGCCAATTTTATAAAATACTATATTGAAATAATTTTTTATTTAAAAATATAATATAAATGCACTAAAACATATGGATTACATTAGTTTACATTATTTCAAACTTCAAAATATATGTCACTTTCTAGTAATTCAAACTAAAAAATTTAGACCAGTGTTAGTCATTTCCTTTATAAAGTGGGATATAGCTTTGAACTTTCACCTCTATGAGTATCCACTAGATTTTTTGTTGTTTTTGGTACTTGACTATGAAAATATGGAAGAATAGTTTTTCTACATTTAAATATTATAAAAACACACAAGACAATTATGTACTACTCACATTTTATTATGGAAACAAATACATAAATACAGAGATATCAAGAGAAACTTATACAAAAAGAGTTATGGATACAATCTATAGAAGACCATGAGACAATTATATATGTGTTATGAAAAAGTGAAGATGTAGATGATACAATGGAATAATCTCCAAATGTTCTTATGTATGGAATAAACATTCCCAAAATTTATATTTATTAATGGTTTGACATTTATTCATATTTATTTTTTATTTTATACTCATATAAGAAGTGAGGTGTCCTACTTTGACATGGCACTCCTTCCCATGTGCCAAGAATCTTAGAATGTGTGCAAGTCAAATAAGCATTTAGTGACATCATGATATGTAAGAGAATCTTATGACATTATTATATGGGAGTTAGGCCTGAAATTTGACGGCCACCCCTATTTGTCATATGATTTTTTTTTACGGTTAGTTCATTTAAATGTCTGTCACTTTACGTTTTATGAAAAAAATTAACTGTCAAAAAAATTTAAATATCAATTTCAAACCTATTCAATCATGAAAAAAAAAGCTCAAATCACCTATAAAAAAAATGCTATAAAAAAAATGCTGTTGAATTTTTTTTATAGTTTAATCCTTAAATTCATCTATCTCAAAACATAAATTATTTGTAAATGTCAAATCACAAATGTTGTATTTTGAAAAAAATCAAAACTCCAATCACTAATCACTGTAAAATAAATGATGAAAAAATAGTGAAAATTTGTGTTATGTTATTCATATGGATATCTTGTAACACAAATGCTGTATTTTGAAAAAAATCAAAACTCAAATCACTAATCACTGTAAACAAAATGCTGTAAAATAAATGATGTTGAAAAAATAGTGGAAATTTGTGTTATGTTATTCATATGGATATCCTCTATATATTAAAAAAATGTAAAATTAGAAAATATTGATAATTAGAAATAAATGTAAAAAATCTTAAGTTTACTGTTACAATTAAGAGGAAGTTTCTAAATTCATATATAAAATAAATCTTGTTAAAATATTCAAAAAGTTAAAAAACAATTATATTCTATTTTGAAAAGATTTTGTATTAATATATATTTTTATAATAAATATTATAAATCATATATATTAATATAAAGCAATGATAACTATTAGTAAAAATGCTAAAATCTTAAATTTTATTGTTAAAAATATTAAAAAAATTAGAAATTTAATCTTGAAAAATTCTATTTTGAAAAGATTTTGAATTAATAAATATATTTATAATAAATATTATAAATCATATATATTAATATAAAGTGAAATTAGAAAGAATTATTCCTATTCTAAACTAATTTATATTTTTAACATAAACGTTATATATATACTACAATAAATTTTTACAGTTTAATAATAATTTTAAAAGTGATATTTACGGTTATATAAAAATATAGCAAGTCAAATAATACGGTTTAATAAAATTTTAGGCTATAATATACGGTCCAAAATGCAAAAAACGGTCAAATAGACCATGGGAGTTAATTATGGAAAATTCAATGATGCATAAGACCATGTAAGAGGGGGATTACATTTTAATATTGACAAAAAATATGATAAGCTGAGAATCATCTTTTAATGGGTCAAGAACAACCTAAAATGGGGCACCCAAAATAGGAATTTACACATGATAAATTCTATGACAAGTTATGAGTTTTTAATAGAATTATTTGAAAATATACTAGAAGGCCATGACCAACTTTGGTATTAGAATTTGGGGGGAATATGGAACCCATTTTTGGTTATTATTTTCCCATGGTTTTGGAAAACTAGCATTAGTCCATGGTTTTATATTTGTCTATTTGTTGGTTCTTGGAGATGGAGTATTGTATGGGTTATTTAGTTGATTTGTAAGGATGATTATGTTCCTTGAATTGCTTCAATTTTACATTTTGATGATACTCGTATAAGGGAATATACCTAAGATTGTATTGTAACTTATATTATTATTTATTAATTAAGTAGGGTTTTTTAAAGGGTCCCAATCCTTATACAAAGTTTTCAACTCAACTCAACCAACCTCCAAGCATAGTTGTAGCTAAGCTATAAAAACCCCAAAAAATCAAAAGGTATTATTAGGGTAAAAAATATTTTACAACGCTACTAAAAACCATGAACCAAAAAACAATATAGCTATACAATTACATAATCATACCTAGATAACAACACACCCTTAATTCAATATTGAGAATGTGATAATTATTTTTGAAGATCTGTATTCCTTTATTGAATAATATCTAAGAAAACTCTTTATCCTAACCACCATAGAAATGAGATTGGGGAGGAGAACCCATCTCCTTGGCACAAAAATGAGACAATACATGAGAGGAAAACAAAGCTAGAGATGTAGAATACCAAGAAAAAATTGAGCAAGTTGTAATACGTCACCTAATGTAGTTCAACAATTGAGAAACCAAAGAGGTTTTTCAATTGTTGCAACCTTCCTTCACAAAATCAACACTTAAATAAATTTTAAAATAAAATCTCCAACATAGAATATTTTATTGCATTCAAAGAAATACTAGAAGTCTATAAATTTTGAAAACTCAACATTTAAATCCATATTGAAAGCTCCATCTGCAACTACAACCATCTACAAGAAAGATTCAAAGCAAGAATACAAAACTCCTACAAGATTTAGTTATGGAAAAGAACCAAAAATCAGTCATAACTCCACAAAAATACATACTATAGGTAGAAAATCATCTTGTATAACTTCTGGCCATGGAGATTGGGGTGCCTAGATCATCTCCTTCACTCCTTTGCTTGCCTTTCCTTCTGTTTTTCCTATGTCATTTGCTGCAACCTTTTCCAACAAGCTAGGCATTGGATTTCTTGAGACCAAAATCTGCCACTCAACATTCAACCTCCTCCATCCTGGGTGTGGAAATTCATGCAATAGGAATTTTCAATGTTTTTTCTAGGCAAATTAAAAATTTAGCCAAAAATTATCACCCAATTCCTCTTCCGACAACTCCACTCCCCAAGTGCCCAACATCATGGAAATTTTTTTATTCCAAATCCTTTAAATCTTCCTAGGATTTACAAAAATAATAAAAAATACATATCCCAACCTAGGTGTGGGATTTTGGTTTACTTGTGTAATGTGAAATTGCACCAAATCCTATGCGAATTCACTTGAATTTTGAGCCAATAAAATATATCAAATAAGGCGCCTTCAAAGGTTGCTGAAGGAAGGTGAAAGGGGATTAAAATCATTCCTACAAAATAAAAACAAGCCAAAAATTGAAAAGGAAACATAAATAAAAAATATCTTTTTGGTTGTGTAGGATTTCACTTCACCCTTGATGCTCATGCATCATCACCCACAACATTTATTATTGATATTGCAATTGGTTCTTTCTTTGGAGTGTGGATTTTTCTCTTGAAATCGATTTACCCACGTAAACCTATGTTATGGTTGTAGTGTCAAAAAATGTCATTGGCGACATTTTCACACTTGTTTGGGCCCTCCCTGCTAAATGGAGCTAAATGTTGCTTTGATTTAGTGTTGTAATGTGGTTGAAACATTCACATTAGGTCTTGGGCCTTTGTGAACTAATGAATTTTAATGATACCTTTCTAAAGTTTTGTGAAGTGTTGTAACTCACTTTCACACTTTTCTAAGGTTTTATTAATTAATTACAACTAATAAATCTCTTTTTAACCTTAATCTTTCCTTATCTAAAGTGTTGTAACACACTTTCACACTTTTCTATGCTTTTTATTAATAATTAGGCTTCCTTATGCTTTAATTGACCTTATTTTGCATCCACAAGCCTCATTTATTGCAAATTTTTGAGGATAATCTCGACACAAATCATTATCCAATCATAATTCAGGTGTTTCAAGCTTGAATGGCCTATATTTAGTGATCTAGGACTCATTCACTGCCTTGGGTGAATGTGTCACACCTAAATTTTTGGGTCTTGAACCCAGTTTCACACATTTCTAAGCATTTTTAAAATTGGCCCCAAAATTTAGGCCTGGTGGGATTCATTCGCCTCCTTGGGAAAATGAGTCTCATGTGGCTCAAAATCAAAATTAATTCAAAATTTTGGCAGAATTTTATTCTCCTAGATCCGATGTCGGCTTGTAGTGTTGTAATTTTGGGAATTATGGCATAACCAAGTATAAATAAAAGTTTCTTTCATTCATTTTACACCCAAGATCCTTATAGAAAAGTTGAGTTCACAAGTGTTTACAAGAGCATTCAAGAGCATTCACAAGAAGATTGTCAAGCATTTTAATTTAGCATTCAAGCATCAATCATCATGTCAAATATTTCATGCATCATGTTTGTTTTGGAGCTAACAATTGTGATGTAGGATTTTGTGATTCAAGCAAGCATTTCATTCAAGATCTATCCTATCCAAAGTAAGATTCAAGGTCTACATCCATTAGAGCCATTGCATACATGTTTGTAGTCTTATTGCTAGGGTTTGGTGAGTTGCAATATCTTATTTTGTTCATTCATCATTCTCCATCCTTATTTGATTTCATTTCAAGGATTGATTTCTAAAATAGGGTTTGACCAAGGCATACCCCTATCCACTAACCCAAAAACATTTTCCCCTCTCCTTTGTGTGATTTGTAGGTCTAGGTTGCAGATTTCCTAAGGAGCAAGATTTGAAGAATTTTTTTAAGTCATTCAAAGTTGTCATCGAACATTGAAGAACATTGGAGAACACCTACAGGTTGCAAATTAGGGTTCAAAGTTATCAAAGTTGTCATCAAACATTGAAGAACATTGGAGAACACCTACAGGTTGCAAATCAGGGTTTCAGATCCGGAAATCAATTAGAAAGGACAGAGCAGACAAAGAAGAGTAAGATTAGACTTTGAAGCTTCAGAAAACCCTAGCCGGACTAATTTTCCACTTCTGGCGAATGAGTCCCAATTCCAGTCAAAATTAAGATTTTTGCAGATTCAGATACCCTTTTGGCAGATTCCTATTCCCACATAGTTTTCCAGAATCTGGATTGATTCGCCTAGCTTGGTGAATGAGTCCCACTCAACACTAAAGTCATATTTTTTGGTGTTTTAGACCTCCATTCAGCCATCTTCAGATTCTAAGTTGCACACATTTCATTCTACAACTTTCTGTGTTGTTTCATTCACTTTTCTAGGTCATTTTGTAGGTCATTGCATTGAATTAGGGTTTAGTGTTGCATTTTAAATTTCATCTTTCTTTCCAAGTTCTTACTTGGTTGTGAACCCCTTTTTAGTTAGCATTTAGCCCCTCGGACAACCCTCTTGCAAGATGTCTTTCTCCTTTTCATTGAGATCTCAAGTTTGTTCTTGAGTGAAAGTAAAAATTATCCTTTTAGGTCCTAAACCCTCGAAGGAAAGAAAAAAAAATTACACCTTTCATTTCGGTGAGCCTGCATTTAGAACATTAAAATTATGATTTGGAGTGCATCATCATCCTAGATTTGGCTTGCATTAACATTGCATTAGAATTTGCATCGGTTAATTTGCATTCTAGGGTTTCAAATTTTACATTAGTGAAAGATCATATAGCTTGCATTTTTGCATTCCATTTCACTTAAAATCAAACAAAATATGCATTTTCATCTAAGATATAGATCATAAAACATAAAAAGCATAAAATTCAATTAAAAATTTCTGTTTTTTTTTGAAAAAGGATCTCCAACTAGGACTCATTCACCACCCTAGGCGAATTAGTCCCTCTGAATATTTTGAACTGCATTTTTTGGCATTTAAAGTGTTGCTTTTGAGTTTATGTTTTCTCTTGTTACCTTTCTGTTCCAATTTTCAAGATTTTTGTTTCATCCAATTCATTGCATCTAGTTTAAATTCATTCATCTTGTGCATTGCTTAAATTCAAAATTGCATTTAGAGCATTTCATTTCACATTGTTGCATAGATTATAATCTGAAATTTTCATCATGGATATGTGTTTTGGTAAGCTTTGGATATCCTTGAAGTCCTTAGTGGATGTGTCAAGTTGTGCTTTTGGAAATGAACCTACCAAAATTGAACTTACTCATGCTCACTCAACTCCTAATGCATGTCCTCCTCGTGATGTTGCCATCATTAGAGAAGATGATGATGACATGAATAAGTTCCTAAATGATTGTATTACAAACCTTGAAGCTAATGCATCCTTTTATCCATGCATGAAACAACCAACACCCCCTACAATACCACCCCTTGAGATCTTTAGTTACTTACATCTTGAAATTGAAACAAAAGTTGAATCTAAGTTCCCTACAATAGGAAAACCTAGTTCCTCTAAACAAGCAAAAACTCAACCATTTTATGGTAACAAAGTAACAAACACTCCCATAAATCTAGAAGAGGCATATGGAAAAGGCTTTACAATCTTGACTAAACAAGGATGTGATACAAGTGAACATGAAATTCATCAACTATTGGAATAAATACCAATTGAAGAAACCAAAGGGTTAGGATATCAAAATTTCCCTCTCAACATAAGTGCTCCTAAAGAATACCTAAGGCTTCATAGCGATGGTACAATTGTCTTACATCCTTCTCCCAATATGAATGTCCTGTTGGTATGTGGTGACTGATCATGCTATACTGTATAGCCCATGGTATACTGTACACTCCGGCCCCATGTAAGCTTCTAAGCTTGTTAAAAGGGGTTCAGATGGGTATTATAGTATGATGAAAAATGTGATTATTCGCAAGATTGTAATAGGGTTTTTACTGGATAATAAAAGTATTGGATGGCTGCGGTTTGGTGGATGTAGCCCGGATTGGGTGAACCACGTTAAATTCTTTGTGTTATGATTTATTTTGTGTATGTTTTAGTTTCTTTGTTTATTATATAAAATCTGCATTTAATTGTTAGATCTGCCATCTCTAACCCTAACATGTCCTACTTCCTAAATAACAACCAATGACTCATAACAATGACAAGGATGATAGGATCACCTTAGGTCCTCCTCCTCAACCTTCAACTTGAGAAATTGGTGACATTAGCAAGCTCTTCCACCTTCCTTACCCTAAATCTAGAAACGAGAAAGCATTGCAAATGCTTCTTCGTCACGGTCTCATAAAATTACCACCTCGTTCTAGAGTCAAATTTCATAAAGATAACATGAAGTATTGTGCATACCATCAAACTCTTAGACATAGTACTAATGACTATCATGCATTACAAAGTATATTGGATAGGTATGATGTTCCTGAAAATATTGATTGTATTGAATAGAAGTAGTCCTCTTTTCCACCCCTTGTTATGTAGTAGTTGTAGAATTTTTCATTCTCACTATTATATGATCTCCCCTATCACCTACGTCGGCTCATTCTTTTCTTGCACTCAGTGGGGGTAAGAAGTAGATAGCCTTTTCCCAGTAATGCACTTGTCATTGTCCCTTTAGCTAGTTTTCCACTTTGATATACAATGAACATGATTGGGATGTGGACGACCTGCTCATAGATTGACTCGCATGTGCCTTACTAGTCTTTTGTATCATTTCTTTTTCATTTTATTTTTGTATGATTGCATGTGTGTGGTGTGATCCCCCGTGACATTCTATTTGATGTTCTCTCATTCTTTGTGACATTCCTCTATTTGTACCTTTATTCTTCTCTATGTCATGCATCTTTTTTTCTTTTTCCTTTTCTTTATCTCTTTTTCATTTGTCTTGTGTGTTCCTTTTGGGGATGATGCAAGGCATCAAGACATTCATTTCTCTTCCATGTTGACCCAAAAGGATTTTCCTTTTGATTTTTCTTTATCCCTTTTTCATTTGCCTTGTGTTTTACTTTTGGGGATGATGCAAGGCGTCAAGACATTCATGTCTCTTCCATGTTGACCTGAAAGGTTTTTCTTTGTTTTCACTCTCTTTGTGTCATTCTTCTAATTCTATTTGTATTTGGGGAATGATGACAATTCTGAGCTCTCTTAAAAACATTGCAACAAGAACATACTGACCCCAACTCCATAGATCCCTTATGTGTTTGGTGTTTCCATTTTTGGGGCAACCCCTCTATTTTCCTTTTCTTTTGCATGACGTAGCTTTACTTGGAAACATATGACTTGGAATAGGGATTTCTGGGTTAGATCTAATGTATTCTTTATTTGCATTTATCATTTTTTGCTTTAAAGTAATTTCTCACAACATGGTGTTTAGCAATTTCTTTAAAGTGGGGGCATACATTGGCATTTTTCTTTTACATTTTTCTTTCTCATAGTTCATGGTGCAATCTTCTTACTTTATACGATGCATTTTTTGCTTTGAGGATGATGTTGGGTATGGTGTCCTTCAAGAGCATGATCTATTTTAGCATATTGAATTCCTCTTAGTGGCTTGATGTGACACACTGCATCCCCTAAGTTGTAAATTTTCTATTATCTAATTGGTCCTCTCTTGGACACATTAGAAAAAATGTTCCCTAAGTTAAATACCTCACATGAACTAAGAAAGACTCCTTTGAATGTTCCCTATTTTGTATTTGTAATTATATGGCCACCTTGCATAACACAACTTGCATGCCTATAGATCCATCTTGTTTGTTCATTAGCTCCAAGCATACAAAGTTTTGCTTGCTTCATGAAGCTCGAAAACCATTTTTGCGTGGTGCCTTATTAAAGTTATCAGGGGTTATACCTTTGGTATGGTTTGAGTGGGAAGTCCAAATAAGGGATGAATTTCCCCATAGCCACTCATGTGTGAGTGTGAGTGCATACTAGATAGGTGTGTATGTGTCTCACCTCTTTCAAGATACTCACCTAGTGGATAGCTAGGAGTTCAGTTTCCTTAGAGTGAGCTTGCATTTTTTGGACAAACAACCTAGATTTGATCCACACCGCGATGGAAAAATGGTCAAAGCTTGGTCTAATTTCTTTTATCTATTACCTTTTCTCTTTTTTGTCTTTGATAGTGCATTATTGTTCTTTGTTGTTTCTCTTTATATCATTCTCATGTGTGTTCTTTTGTGCCTATGTTGGTTTGTCATGGGATCTTGATCTAGGGGGCTTGATCACCCCTCTTGATCATTGTCATCCCATCTTACTGGAATTGGTGCACTTGGACCCATCTTGATGCATGCTTGTCTACTTTAGTGTGAGTTTGAAGCAAGTTCATCCTCTCACTAAAGTGGGGGCTAAATGTAGTGTTAAAAAATGTTGCCGGGGACATTTTCACACTTGTTTGGGCCCTCCTTGTTGAATGGAGCTTAATGTTGCCTTGATTTAGTGTTGTAATGAGGTTGAAACATTCACATTAGGTCTTGGGGCCCTTGTGAACAAATGAATTTTAATGATACTTTTCTAAAGTGTTGTGAAGTGTTGTAACTCACTTTCACACTTTTCTAAGGTTTTATTAATTAATTACACCTAATAAATCTCTTTTTAACCTTAATTTTGCCTTATTTAAAGTGTTGTAAAGTGTTGCAACTGTCAACTGAGGATATTAGTATGAGACGATTATGCTTGATCCATGAAGAATCGAAGCATAATGAAGCCACTAATACTCAATCTAAATAGGATCAATCGAATTGAAGTTAAACTAAACATTCATTAAAAAAAATTCTAAATTATGGAAACGTTTAAAATGCCTATTCTAACCCATTTGAAACTTATCCCATTTTGGAATTGTTGTTTCATTGATGTGAAATGATGAACCTTTCCCAATCTCATGATCAGTGAGCCTATTTCAATCGATTCTATTGAAGAGAATGGATAAAATAATTGTAAGATGTGATTAAAAACATGATTTATGCTAAAATGAGTGATGCAAAAGCTAATCTAAATGAGATTTAAACTAAAAAGATACAAACCCTAATTATCTAATTAGCTAAATGGATGCATTATGGAAGCTAAGCTATTATGCAACTAATTAAAACTTAAATATGCTAAATGTGTGCTAAATATGAGTGTGAGTGATTTCAACAACATAAGTTTTCTTTGAAAAGGATGAATCCATTTGTCTCCAAATAGTGTTCTATTTATAGGAAAGTAAATGAGAAATGAAGGCTTGAGATTGAAAAAAGATAATCAATGGACAAGGATGGAGGAAATTGGAGGTATGGATCATGAATTGTCATCAATGGGTGAGAATGCAAGATGAGATTTAATCAATGGTTCTCATTCCTTCCAAACAAGCACACTTTGACCTGTACAAGAGGTCAAAAGTTAACTTGCACAAGAAGTCACAAGCTAACTTGCATATGAAGCTAAGTCAGAATATTCCCTTTTTCAAATGACTGGAGGAGAGAGAATATTCTTTGGAATATTCTCATGGGTGAGAGAAAAGGATATTTTGCAAATTAAAAAAAAGTTTGATTGTGCAAAAGGGGAAGGAATATTCCATGGGAATATTCCCCTTTTGGAGGAATGTACAAAGGAGGAATATTCCATTGGAATATTCCCTTGCAAGTGGGGGGGATTAGATTAGTTAGATAATTGCTAATTAAACAAGGGTTTAATCATGCAATTAGGGGATTTAGAAGAATAAAGTGATATTTATTAAATTAAATGATTTAATGAAAGGGGAAAGGTGAAATGATATTTAATTAAATAACTTAGGTTTATTTAATTAAATAATAACACTTAGGGAATTAAATTAAATATTTTGATTTATTTAATTTAATGAGATGAAATGTTAGCATGAAAGGGGGTGAATTAACTTGATAAAATGAATTACGATAATAGATGCAAATGATGCATTTAATTAATTAGCTAGGACAATTCAATTAATTAAGCAAAAAAAGAATGGGTTTCAAGAGGAAATGATGTTAGTATACCTGATTCGAGTGTATGATATCATTCATGACATTATTCAGTGTCTACATTTTGTCCCTCTTTGAAGCGAGGTACTTGCTGCTTCAGTTCAAAGACTGATGCTCTTCGGATTAAAAACTGCTGCTTAAATCATTTTTATTTTTTGATTTTTTAGATGCCCCACTGCTACCTTAGTGGAAGGAATAAGCTAGTTCCTTTCCCCCTTGAGAATTCAGGCATAAATTTTGAATTTTGGGTTGATTTCTCAATAAAGGTGAAAAGTTGCCCCAGGGGTCTAGAAAGGCTTTGGGATGCAAAAAAATGCCAAAATCATAAAAAATGATTCAAAATAAGCTCCAATTTGGAAAAATTGGTGAAAATGATGATAAACCCTATCTTCAATGTTAAATTAGGGCAAAAAACCCTAATTTTGATGTATAAATAACTCAAGAAGGGTCACTTTCAATTCATTTATGTATTCACACGTTAAGGAATTCTTGCAATTTTAGCTTTGACCCTCTAACGAAATAGTGCGATGAGAGATCCCACGACACATTTCTTATTGGGTTCAAGAGTACCAGAGGCTTCTAGGCTTAGGACCACCGGTATGTAACTCAAAACTTGATTTGAATTTGACTTTTTGATGCATTTATTGCTTTTTGAATTTTAAACTTTGGTGGCATCACTATATAGCGATGCTAATTTTAGAATTGGTGATGCTAAAATGAATTTTAGTGACACATATGTGTATTGTGATATGGTTCACAATTTAGAATTAGGGTTTCCAATTTTAAATTGTGACACATATGTTTATAGTGACACACTTTTCAATTTGAAAATTAGGGTTAGGGTTTCCAAAGTTGATATCACGATGCATATGTTTCTAGCGATGTAATTTGTGATTTTCAATTTGAAATTCCTTGGGTGTCGTAGTTTAGAATTAGAATTATAGCGATGTTATTGTCATTTCGGAGCCAAAATAATGCAGAGGAAGGATGAACTTAGTGACAAACCCAAGAGGTAGGGTACTCAAAGCTCAACTCCATTTTGCTTTCTCTTAGAAGTAATTTCAGGGCTACTAACAAGGGATTCTCATAAAGAATTGATTCAAATACTTTGAGAAAGTGATCATGCATGGTAGATTTTTCATGGGTTCAACAACCTTGGATATAATTCAAAAGAGGTGACAAACAATAACTAACAAGTAAACTACGCCTTGCATTGATCAATTAAATATAATGGATTCAATGTAACACAAAATCATCTTTTGGAGAACATTCAAACCACAAATTAGGCTTGGGATACCTCTTTAATACATTGAAGAGTTGATTTCATAAAGTATCCCTAGTTCCATGCACAAACCCTAACTTGATTTGTTTCCCATGCTTTCCTTATGGCTGTCTAACAATTCACTTGGAACAGTCAAAACTAAGCATGTAAAAATCTTTAAAAAATACTCCAAAACTATTGATTAAGGTCTAAGAGACCTCTAAAGGAATTTCCTAACCCTTACCAATGCCAACCCCTATGAAGAAAATGCAAAGATTTACACAAACACCACAATGTAAGTGTTTTACACTATTTTTCTGAGCTAATTTAGAGTGGAATGGTGAATATTTCTCCAAAATGTGAGAATATTTGGACTTCTAACCTTGTAAATCTTGAAGAACATGCAAATAATTTTTTTTAGATGAGTTTATAGCACTTTTTAGTGGTGGAAATTAAAGATATTACATTTTTACTACTTGTTGCTGCCCTAGCTAGGGTTTTAACACATTTTTAGTAAAATCTTGATAACTTTAACAAAACTAAATGAAATTTGATGAAACCAAAAAAATAATGTAGTAGATTCATGGGGATATCAAATAAAATTGATTTTAGATTGATCCATAGACCGTATAGTCTGTACAAGAAGCCATAAGTTGCTGCAACTCAGAAAAATCACAAAAAACATGCTCCAATTCACTCCAAGTTTGAAAAAAAACAATACAATAATGATACCATTCGACCATTACAGAATATTAATTATTTTTACAGCCATTTACCATTGATTCCCATGTTCTATCAAGTGCATGTAACTGAAATCCAATTTTTGACAACTTGCCCAAAAAGGTTGCATGGCAAAATTAGCAACTTTAACAATTTTTGCAATTTTGAAACCGACAACCCCAAGCACCACAAAAATAAATTAAGTACATGGTAAATGGTGATAAATGAACTTATTAAACCTTAGAACCCATTAGCAACTAAAAAAATACAAAATTACAAAAATGAGCAAAAATGGACTCCTAGTGTTCTTGCACCATACACCCAAGGGGAAGAAAACTCAAGTCCCACTTGAGTGCAGGTCTTCAACAATGTAATCATGCCTAAAAATGTCTTCTTCAATCATCCCAATAACATCCTCAATGATAAGAGCAATGATGAGAGTGAATACTCTATTTAGCTTGCTTGTCTACTTCACCCTGCTATAACTCCTCTTGGAAATCTTCAAATGTCTTCTTGACTGCTGCATGACAACAGATAGACCATTAGCTTTCCTTTCAAAACATTTCATTTTGAATTTGGATGCTGCATTTTCCTTCAAAGAAAGTTCTTGTTGGGTACTCACCAAGAAATGAAATGAAATTTCATTCTCATGAAGCAACTCAATATCCTCATCCCCTAGACTACCTTTAGGAAACAACACTACTTCATCTCCTTCTATAACACAAATAAAATACCTTGGTTCCCATTTTGTATCTACACATGCACCCCAATAATTAGATACTTCAAGTATCTCTTCATCTTTGTATTTCTTATTTTCAATTTTTGTGCCTTGCCTATGGCTATCCTTAGAAGTCACTTCACCGTTCCTTCCGTTACTTGGAACAACCTTCAATAGCTATGCTTTCTCTTGACCATCTCCACAAATCAATGCTGCTCTACTCACTATAATAATAGGATCTTGTACTTGTTCTTCAAAATATGCATTGTTTAACTGTGTATGAACTCCCTTATGATTACCTTTATTAGCAAAATCACTGTCATCTGCAACTTTTTTTTGCTGCCCCAGTTGTAGTTGCTGTTGTTTGAATTTTCTTGTTTCCATCTTCAACTCAATTTGAAATTTTTTCTACTCTTAACTTCCTTCATTCACCAACCCATGCTCATTCATCTCTAAAATTGTCTTCATATCAAAATTTCTATCTTTAGCATCCAAATTCCTACCATTTGTAACTTTCCAAACAAGTTTGGGAATATCACTTTATTGACACCACCTTGTGCTCCAGACATCTTGCATTCTTCATAGGCTACTTTGAATGATATACCAACCCCTAGTATGGAGTCAATGTAATGATTTATATCCCTGGTTAGAGGCAATGAGTGTGGGATCTCATCCATCACTATATCATCATGTTCCTTAAGCAAATCTTGGATTTCCAAAGGAAATTCATGAAGCCTAGTTGCTGTCACAACAGTCCTAGGTTTGTTTATGCTTATAAATCCCTTGTCTTCCTCTTCTATGGTTTGGAAAAACTCCTTCTTACTTACCAACATTACACAAGATCCCACTTGTGATTCTTGAGTTTCTTCTTTCAAAGGTTTCAAAGTGTAAGATACCCTATCCTTCTCTATGGAATAGGTGTTTTTCCTACCATCATGTTTAGAATTTCTATCATACTTCCATGGTCTACCAAGAAGCAATTGACAAACATCCATAGGAATGATGTCACACAAGACCTTGTCCTTATAACCCCCTATGTGGAATTCTACCCAAATTTTCTCATTTACTAACACTTGCTGCCCTTTGTTTAATCAAGAGAACTTATAGGGAGTGGCATGAGGTAATCTTTGCAACCTTAGCTTCTCTACCAGTTCAATAGAAACCAAATTATTAGTACTACTAGAATCAATGACAATTTTACAACTTTTACCTTGGTATTTGCATATAGTCCTAAAGAGTGACTTCCTTTGTGGTGGTTCTTTCTCCATGGGTACTTTGATCAAGGTGGTTCTCATCAGCAAGGACTCCCCAACTTCTAGTTTTGCATTTTGTGATGAAGAATTTACACTTTCAACATCATCTCCACCTTGTGCAATCTGATTTCTTCTTTCACTTCCAAAAGAAGTAGATGGATATTAATCAGGGCATTTCCATGCTTGATGGCTTGCAAATTGATTGCACTTGTAACAATTTCTAGTGAATCCACTTGAACCTCCTCTATTGCCAAATCAACCTCTAAAATTTGATCTACCTCCCCTAAAACTACCCCTTGAATCAAAAGTTTTTTCTTGAGAATTACTTGTCTCTCCTTGATTTTCATGTGACTATCTTGAATCAAAAAATGACCCTCTTCCTCTAATTTTTTTTCTTCCTCTACCTCTACATTAATTTTATTGTCTCCACAACTTGTCTTTGGCCTTTATGGCCAACTGATAAGATTATTCTACTATTCTTGGACTTGCGAGACTCAATTCATCTTGTATACTATACTTTAACCCATTCAAATACCTTGCAACTTTGTCAACATCTTCTTCCATTTGGCCTGATTTGATGCTTAGTTTATAGAAATCTTCTGTGTAGGTCTTCACATCCATGTCATTTTGCTTCAAATTTTGCAACTTTCTATACAACTGAATAGCATAATCACTAGGTTAGAATTTATCTTTCAGTTTTACAATCATTCTATCCCAAGATGTAATCTTTTCCTTGCATTTATTCTTCATCTCTTCTTGTACATAGTCCCACCATAGGGATGCATTTCTTTTCAAATTTGTTCTTTCCAATTTCACTTGCTGCCCCTCAAGTATCTCCTCAAACTTAAAATACTTATCCAAGTCTCCTATCCAATCTAGAAGTTATTCTTCATTTAGACTCCCTGAATACACTGGAAGATCTATCATTACCTTTGAACCATCACTCTTAACTACCTTTAGAAACCTTTCCAACCTTCTTTCCTCAACATCTCTTTCTTCTTCCTATTCTTCTAGGTGTTCATTTTCACCCATTTCTTCATCTTCTTGGTCACTCAAATATCCTGTGATCACTCCTCTTATTTGGTTGGTCTCAACTGATGTGATTCTTGCACCAAGGCCTTCTTGAATGGCTCTCAACTCCGTGGCAAGAGAATCTCTCACCTCTATGACAATACTTTCTATATTTATCCTAGGAGGCATCTTGGCAATTCTTCAACCCAACTTATCTGCTACCTTTACTGATCTCCCCTACTCTAATACTAATTTGACGCAGAGGAAGGATGAATGAGTTAGTAACAAACCCAAGAGGCAGGGTACTCAAATTTAAACTCCATTTTGCTTTCTCTTAGAAGTAATTTCAGGGATACTAACAAGGGATTCTCAGAAATAATTGATTCAAATACTTTAAGATAGTGTTCATGCATTGTAGATCTATCATGGGTTCAACAACCTTGGATATAATTCAAAAGATGTGACAAACATCAACTACCAAGTAAACTACACCTTGCATTGACCAACTAAATAGAATGGTTTCAATGTAACACAAAAGCAACCTTTGGAGAACATTCAAACCACAAATCTAGCTTGGGATACCTCTTTCATACATTCAAGAGTTGATTTCATAGAGTATCTAACCATAGTTCCATGCACAAACCCCAACTTGATTTGTTTCCCATGCTTTCCTTATGGTTGTCTAACAATTCACTTGGGAGAGTAGAAAATAAGCATGTAAAAACCTTTGAAAAATACTCAAAAACTATTGATTCAGGTCTAAGAGACCTCTAAAGACATTTCCCAACCCTTACCAATGCCAACCCCTATGAAGAAAATGCAAAGATCTACACAAACACGATAATGTAAGGGTTTTTTCTGAGCTAATTTGGAGTGGACTGGTGAATATTTCTCCCAAACATGAGAATATTGGGATTTCTAACCTTGTAAATCTTGAAGAACATGCAAAGAAATAATTTTGTATGAGTTTATAGTACTTTTGAGTAGTGGAAATTAAAGATATTACATTTTTACTACCTGCTGCTGCTCTAGCTAGGGTTTTAACCCGTTTTCAGTAAAATCTCAATAACTTTAACAAAACTAAATGAAATTTTCTAAAACCAAAAAAAATGTAGTAGATTCATGGGGCTATCAAATAAAATTTATTTCAGATTGATCCATGGATTGTACAGTCCATACAAGAAGCCAGAAGTTGTTACAACTTAGAAAAATCACAAAAAACTTGCTCCAATTCACTCCAAGTTTGAAAAAAAACAATACAATAATGCTCCCATTTGACCATTATAACATATTAATATTTTTCCAGACATATACCATTGATTCCCATTTTCTATCAAGAGCATGTAACTGAAATCCCATTTTTGACAACTTGGCCAAAAAGGTTGCATGCAAAAATTAACAACTTTGACAATTTCTGCAATTTTGAAACCCACGACCACAAGCACCACAAAATGAATTAAATACATGGTAAATTGTCATAAATGACCTTATTAGACCTTAGAACCCATTAGCAACTAAAAAACACCAAAATTACAAAAATGAGCAAAAATGGACTCCTAGTGCTCCTGCACCACAAAAATTCCAAATAGAGTCAAATTTTTTCGAGTTTTGACGTTGTGTGCTTTGTGGTTGCAGGAGGTCATTCCACCTTTGATGTCTTGCGAGCACTGACCCACAATTTTGGAAAGAATTGGTGATTTATCCATGTTGCGATAGGAGGACCTAGGGGAGATTGGCCTATGGTACATCGCGCACATACCCGTTGTCTGGATGCACTTGATGATGTTGACTGTGTTGTGTGAGTAATGGCACAGTGAGAATTATTCATTCCACCTTCCCATAGGTGAAGCGACAGTGACATTAGAGGATGTATGGTGGATATTGCATTTGCCAATACATGGAAAGCATGTGATTTACGACTTTGATGTCGGTTATGATGCCTGCCATGAGGTGCTAGAGATTGAGGACATTGTTCTAGTCACTTTGAAGATTGACCTTGAGATGTACAAAGGTCGAGTGACCACTTTCAGATTGATTGTCGTAGCTATTATCTCTGGCTTGGTTGCTCTAGATCGATGGAGTTGAGGATTCAACCAAGAATGGGGCCTTACATGGCACAAGATGCTCTACAAGAGGAAACTGTTTGCATGGGGTCTAGTGATGCTAGCCTCACTGTATCATGATATGCATTATTTTGTCTACTATGATGATAGGGTGATTGGAACAGGGCTTACCTTGTTTCATTTTGGGCTTGGTAGAATATTTTTGTGCTTTGATCGATCTTCTAGATGGTTGATGTTGAGCTAGATGATCCAACTGTTTGGCGTGATAGAGGCACCATCACCTTATAGCACACTGGGCAGGTTGGGATCCCATACTAGCACTGAGTGCTTGATGATATGACAGTGTTTAGATGGAAACCTTGGCCACAAATTCTAGTGTGGTTCGATGATGTTCAACAACTCTTCTTTTCCAGATAGACCTGATATATATAGGGTTGGAAGCATACTATTATAGAGCGGTATCTGCCAGATAGGGTGGCTCAATAGTTTGGTGAGTAGTAGGATAGGTTAGACGATGCATATAGGGCCATGTTCGCCAGATCATCTTGAGAGGTTCCCACGTGGGGACCTATGATCCCAGCTCCTGAGGTTGTTGAGGATTTTCAATAGTTGTTTTCCCAACCATGGGCTTATGACCAGGGACAAGTAGATGCACAAACAATGCCTGCATATGATGCATTGTTCACACCCCCTCGCCGGTTGATAGATCCAGTGGGTGCTCCTCCATGAGGGAGATCGAGAGGGAGGGGTACTGGTAAGGGTAGAGGCAGAGGTAGGGGATAGGATGGACAAGATGGGTAGATCCCTGGGGCACCACCACTAGGACAACCTCCACAATAGCCTCCTGTTTAGCAGAAGCTAGCGTAGTAGCCACTGCCAAGACCATATACCTAAGATTTGTAGATTTAGTAGCTACAACAGCCTGCTCAAGTCATAACAGGTGAGTGAGATCTAGCTTGACAAAAAATTGTAGCTTTTACTACTGAGAGGGATCAGACACAACAAAAAGTATAGGCTATCATGATAAAGCGGGACCATGAGTGGCAACTCAGAAAGACTACAAAGATGTAGTTAGCACAGGAGGTCAGGTGGTGCCAACAACTTGAGATAATGACAACTACATCCTAGGGAAGGACAGTCTTCATGAGATTATATAGAGAGGCTATGATTGAGGAAACCTACTACATGATGCACTATCATAGAGATGTTCCCGCAGTGCTTAGATAACCTGATTATTCCTAGAGGACCAGGGCACATGGCAGCGTAGAGGATCAGCCTGAGAGACATGTTGGAGAGGGGAGCAACCATCAGGGCTAGCTTGAGTGTGTAAACAATTTTTGATATGTTGCCATTCTTTTATACAAATATACATTCATGGGATTCTTTTTGATAGCCTCGTGGATATTGCATTTATGATTGATATACGTAAATTGATTCATATATTGTACCATGACAGTCATGATTTTTTTTGATATATATATGATATGTTACAGATTCGATGTGATGTGATGTGTTCAATTTATTTATTCTTATGAATGTATCTAGATGCATTTTATTTATGTGTGATTATGCGATATGCGATGCTATGAGATATAATGGATGCAATGTTATATTGTTTTTTAGTATCTTTTCATGATATGCCATGTGATGGATGATATGATATGATTATTTTATGCAAATGATATGGATGCATTTTTTTTGTGTATTTCTTTATGTAGTTTTAAGATGTGATGTATGCATGTGGATATATGGATGGAAACTACAAATTTTTATACTTATGATATGATAATGTGATACATGTTTCATGATATGTGATGCAATGATTTAAGGTGTTTAAACTAACAAATATATATATATATATATATATTATTCATTCACAACTTAAATGATAATGATAATGCAGGATGGATGTTTTATGATATGCTATGATTATGTTGTGATGTATGTATGCTAATATTTTGTGGATGCAAGAAAAATGCATTGATGATGTTTTTGTTTGATTGTCACGATACCAAGTTAGCGCAGAGAGAAGATGGAATAAACAAAATGATCAACCATTGATTGTTATGATTGTTTCAAAAGATCCAATAAGTCTATGATCCACTGAGACTTTATTAGAGATGGTGATGAGAAATGCATGATGATGAGGGATGCATGATGATGATTTGCTCATTTCTTAGGATTGGAATTTTCTATCGTTCCTTATTGTTTAATATAATACATTGACATGATGCATCAAGGTATTAATAACCAAGGCGACGTATCTAGTGTAATGGACTTTAACTCTGCAAATAGATAGGATAGTTCTTGTTCAATCTTGACATATGGAAACCTCGTTGGAATGTAAATTAGAAGCCTAGAATATATTGGACCAAAGCATATGCAATAGTGAACAACATACTCCAAACAACCTTCCTACACAAAACTAAGCAAGTATGCGCCAAGTTTACAAGAGTACCCACAAACACAACTGAAAGATAATGATCGGTGCCCCATTTATTTCTCTCTAAATATTTTTTAGATAGACATCATCGAGAGGTCCTTAGAATGGGTTATTAAGATAAATCATAAGAAAAGATCAAAGATAAACATTTAGTGTTATCTATATCTCTTGCTAGTCTACTTTAGCTACTTGGTGATTTTTGATATTGATGTTCATCGCAGGAAGGATACATCCTAGGAAATGTTGATTAGATGGCTGTTTGATATTAGGATGATGATGAGCTTTATGATAAGCTATTGATGTAAACTTCACCGAAGCATTTAACCATGATCTAGACTTTAGATTTTTGACACTTAGGTTCTCACTTTACAAATTGTGACGCTTGTTTTCTATTTGTTTCACCAAAGGTTGAAGGTGACGATCAAGTTATTATGGGTGAAAGCAAGATGGGATGGGTGGTTTTGGATTTTCTGGAATATTTCAATGTTTTTGGTATTTTGAAAATATTTTGAGTCTATTTTTGGTCTTTTTGAAAGTTTATGTGAATGTTTTGGTTTTTGGTTGTTTGAGGCTATTTAGGGTTTTCCAAGGATATTTGATGCTATTTAGGTCTTTTGAATGTGTTCTGAGTGTTTTTGTATTTTATGAGTTTTCAAATGTTTTTGGGATTTTCTGTTATCTGAATGTTTAGGAGTTTTCTGATATTTTACAAATGTTTAAGTTTTTTTTGATTTTTTGAATGTTTTTTGATTTTCTAAGTTTTGACCAAGAACCTAACCTAAAATATCTATCCTAGGGGCCTCGACGGTTGATCAAAGATAAGACTTTCCTATGTTATACACACAAAGATCACATAATTTGACTAACATGACTTATTGAAGATGAGATATGAATAGTTGATGGAATGCCAGTTTATTATGATAGACTCCTAAAGGACCAACCTAGGGTGTCTCGGGGGCACATCAATGATGGCCTTGCCTACATTCAAGCTCAGAGACCCATAGTTCGATAGGGTACTATTTTTGGATTTTTTGATGTTTTGACATTTTTAGGGTTTTTGATATGTTTTGGATGTTTTGGATTTTGACTTTATAATTTTATGAATGTTTTTGGATTTTGGTTGTACAGGATTTGGATGTTTTTGGATTTTCTGATGAATGTTTTACAAATGTTTTTGGGATTTTGATAACCTTAAGATATACAAGAACCTGATAGGATCCATAACGAATTGGCCCCAGTGTGACATGCTTGACTACCTCGATGTAGGAAGGACAAGCCGACCTTTGGAATATGCCAAGTAGTACTAACATGATTGCGATACTTCACAAAATAAAGATATGATAGGGACACAAATAAGGTGATGGATGAATAAAATGAATGAAGTGATAAATGGATGGAGTGATGCAAAGAATGATAGGATAAAGAGCCAAAGAATAGATGGAGGTGCTTTATTTACTCAAGGCGCCTATTTGCCAGTTTTTCACCAAGGTACTTGGCCAAAGTGCCACCAAAGTGGTTTTCATTAGAGGACAATTTTTTTTCTTTACTTTTTCAATCCTTTTTTTCATTTTTTTTGGATTTTGATCATTTTTTGATTTTTTTGTATTTTCAAATTTATACCCTTAAGACTAGGCATAAAGCCTTTTAAGATGCAAGTTGTTAGTTGGTTCCTGCAAGGGTTCTCCTACAGGTGTTGACAATTGGTATTCTCTTGATCCATAGCTTGTTGTGATGACAAAGGGACCCAACCAGTTAGGCTCAAACTTTCCTTTACTATCCTAATCTAGAATATTCTTCTGGTTTTTCTTTAGGACAAGATCCCCTACTTAGAAAGAATAACATTTGATTTTCTTGTTATATCTCTATTTAAGTTAGTTTTGGTATACTTGCAAGTGATTGAGGGCATCAAGACGATGCTCATCCAAGAATTCTAGCTCATTTAGCTGAGATATTCTGAACTCTTCATCGCTGATCAGGTTCTATAGTGACACTCACAGTGATGGGAGCCCAACCTCAATTGGAAAAATGGATTTTGATCCATAGACCATGGAGAACAGGGTTGCACTTGTTGGTGTGTAGATACTGGTTTGATAGGCCCAAAGAGTTGGATTTAGCTGTAGATGCTAGTCATGACCAGCTTCATTGACCATTTTCTTTAGGATTTTTAGAATGGTCTTGTTTGTAGCCTCAACTTGACCATTTCCTTGGGGTTAATATGAGGTAGAGAATCGGTGTTGGATGTTGAATCTTTGACATAGCTCTTTCACATCCTAATTCTTGAAGGGTGCTCCATTGTGTGAGATTAGGGTTTATGGAACACCATAATGACATATTAGGTAATTTAGGATAAATTTGGCAATTTTCTTCCCCATTATGTAGGTCATAGGAATAACTTCAACCCACTTGGTAAAATACCAATGGCTATTATGATGAACTTATGGCCATCAGATGAGGTTGGAGTGATCTTTTCTATGAGGTCAAGTCCCCACTATGAGAATGGCTAAGGTGTGATCATTGGTTGCAATTCCTGAGTTAGAGCATGAATCAGATATCCATGCTGTTGACATTGGACACACTTTTGCACATATTGATGAGATTCCATTTCCATGGTTGGCCAATAGTACCCCATCCTCAATAGTTTCTTAGCTAAAGTTGTATTGCTAGAATGGGAACCACATATGCCATCGTGTACTTCTATTAAAGTGGTCAAGGATTCCTCTTGGTTAAGACATCATATCAACATCCCTTTAATGCTTCGACAGTAAAGGGTATCACCTAGGATCACAAATCGAGATTCCTTTTTAACAAAGGTCTTTTTAAGGTTCGAGGTGATATCAGATGGGAGGGTTCCTCTGCTTAGGTAGGTAAAGATGTCATGGTACCATGGGGATCTAGGACCAACAATGACACAGACAAATTTAGATTATGAGATTTTGAAAGTTGGTACAAGAAGTTGTTCTACCAAGAATTCACATTGGAGGATGTTGTTTGGCATGTATACAAGTGATCTGATTGTTTCCATGGCATCTACTGCTCTGTTATTCATGTGAGGAATTTTCTCAAAAGTTATTTCTATAAAAAGGTCCTTGAGACTTTCCACCATCTTTTTGTAAGGAGTGAGCTTTTCATCCTTAGTTTGATGGTCATCATTGACTTGGTTGATAACCAACTATGAGTCTCCATAGACTTTCATCTCTTGTATCTACCACTAAATTGCTATCCTTAGACCCGTGATTAGGTCTTTGTACTTATCAATGTTGTTAGTACAAGGGAACGATAGTTGATATGAATTTGGAATGCAATAGCCTTGAGGGGTGATGATAAGAATACCTACTCTTGATCCATGCTAGGTGAACGATCCATCAAATTACATCTTCCACTGAGCTATGAGATTGATAAGGAACATTGATTCATTAGGGAGCTCAGATATCAGAGGGTTCTTAGTATAGATAGGTGCTTGTGCTAGTTGGTCTATGATTACTTTTCCCTTGATTTCCTTGTATTCTACATACTCTATGTCAGATTTTGTTAAGATCATTACCCATTTGGCCATTCAACTTGTAAGAGTTAATTTGGATAATATGTATTTCAATGGGTCAATTTTTTCAATAAGTTCAATTTGATGTGACAACATGTAGTGCCTAAACTTTTGTGAAGAAAAAACTGCTACTAAACAGGCTTTCTCAATAGATGAATAATTCATTTCATAGCCCACCAAAGTCCTACTGATGTAGTAGACAACTCTTTCCTTTCCAATTTCATCATGTTGTGCCAAAAGAGCTCCTTGCTGATGTTGCTAAGATATACAGGATCAGTGGTTTGTATGGTATTGATGAAATGGGCATTGGAGGTGTTAGTAGATAGTCTTTGATCTACTAGAAAGCTTTATCACAGTTCTCATCCCACTTGTAAGTTATTCCTTTATGGAGAAGATGTGAAAAGGGGTGGATTTTATTTGATAGTTGAGCTATGAACCTCCTGATGGACTGCAATATTCCTTGTAACCCTCTCATCTACTTTAGTGTATGTGGTGGTTCCATGTCTAGGATGGATTTTACCTTTGTTGGATCAATTTCTATCCCTCTTTGCAGGATAATATAATCGAGGAGTTTCCCTGATGTAACCCCAAAGACACACTTTTTCGGGTTTAGCCATACCATGTATTCTTCCGCCTATCAACAATGGGTCCTAAGACTTGTATGTGCTCATTTCGTTTCCTTAAATTTTCCAAAATACTATCCACATAGTCTTCAACTATTTTATAGATCATGTCATGAAAGATGAGGTTTATTTCTCTCTGATAGGTTGCTCCTACATTCTTTAGCCTAAACAACACCACATTCCAATAATAGGTTCCCCATGGACAAGTGAATGTAGTTTTGTGTTGATCCTCCTTGATGATCATGATTTGATTATAGCCTGAAAAACCATGCATGAGTGACAACATTTCATGCCCAACTGTTAAGTCTACAATGAGGTCGATATTAGGAAGAGGGAAATCATCCTTTGGACATGCCTTATTTAAGTCTCTAAAATCACTACATAATCTAATGACCCTAGTGGGTTTTGAGACTGGTATCATGTTTGAATCCCACTCAAGATAATCTATTGGTCAGATAAATCCAACGTAAAGAAGCTTTTGTAACTCGAGTTTGACCAAGAGTGCTATTTGAGGGTGCATTTTCCTTAATTTCTACTTGAATGGCTTGGCTTCAGGATAGACTGCTATGTGATGCACAACTACTTTTGGATAGAGCCCTATCATATCAGTGTATGACAATGAAAAGTTAGCTCTGCACTCTTTCAGGAATGTTTCCAGGTTCTTCTGTTCTTTATCCAACAAGGATTCAACATAGAAAGTGATATTAGGCGCTTCTTTGGTACCCACATTGACTGGCATGGCCATTTTTTCTAACACTTCTGACTTCTCTAGATGCATTTCCCTAAGGGGGAGATTGAATCCATCATCCTTGGGTGCCTCAGAGAGGTTTTCACCTTTGGATGCATCCTTTGTTTTTACTATTTTAGGATCAGAAAGTGCCATAGTGTGGTTTTCACTTAAAGATCTACATGTTAGTTGCATTTCATCAATTTTATGACTGGAGGATTCAATTGTCTCCCCATAGTATGCCTCTGTATCTAGCTCTATATCAAAACATGCTTTGTGATCTACCCATGGTAAGTTGTCACAGAGTCCCATGAATTCTGAGATCACTTCATCATTTTTGAATAAATTAAGAATTGGTGGTCCTTGTTGGTCCATGTCAATGAGTTGTGGGTAGACTAGGTGTATTTTAGTTGGTTGATTGATTGGAGCAAAGGATGTAATGGATATCATGAAGAGGGAGTTGTTTTAAAATAGGGTAGCAACATCAAGGGGGAAGTCATCTAAGGTCGTATCACGTGATGGAGGCAAAGAGGAAGCCTTGGCTCATTTAGCAGAAGTACCTTTTCCAATAAGGGTGACCTTGCTAGTAGTACAACCTAGGCCAAGATTCTTTAGTCATTTCCCAAGAATGATGGGTTATAGTAAACCATTATCATTCTATCCTAGCTTCTCATTCTTGTTATATCCCATTCCCTTCATTAGATGCACAACTTTGATATCATCTTCCATGGGAAGAGTGGGGATAATTCATTCATCTTGATAGAGGATTTTAGAGATATCGTCCTCATTGACATCTTCTTTATTCAAATCCCCCCACTTGGTGAAGGTAGTAGCTGCCATCTTGATAGTTTCAAGCTCTTTGTTGCTAGATGTGGGTTTCTCATGAGATTGAGGAGAAATAGGTAGCTCTCCTAAGACAAAGGTGTTCTTTATTAGCTTATAGTTACCACAATCATCATCCTAGATCATTGCTTTGATATTAGGTATGTTCTGCATAATGAGTGCCTTTGTTTCAGAGGTAGATGCAAGGGATGACAAGTCAAAAAAATTAGGTAGAAGGTGTAGGCCCTTCATTATTCTTGGGTATCTTATATAAATTGGCCTCAGGATGTTTGCAATAGTAAAAAGGCTCAGAATCTCCATGGATAGTAATATCTCTTCCTTCAAAAGGAAACTTCATACATTGATGATAATTCAAGGCTAACACTTTTAGGGCATAGATCCAAGGTCGACCAAGTAGTATATTGTAGGGAAAGTCAAGGTCTAACACTTGACATGTAGTTTCTGTGATGATGCCTTGTGATACCTGTTGTTGGTTGTCATATGCCCTGATGGTGGTACTCTTTTTATTTTCAATAGTATCTTCTGAATAGCCCACATTTTTGATCAAGTGAAGGGTGTAAATGTTCAATCTGGCACCTCCATCTACTAAGAATCTTTTGACCTTGTTCTTATGAATGATAACCTCAAAGTGTAAAGCACAGTTATGAGATGGATGTGATAGTAGTTCTTGCTTTGGGAAGGTGAGAAGGTGATTAGCAATATGGCCTTCCATAGGTTGAAACTGATTTATCAATATCCTCTGGTACAAAAAACTCTGATAAAGCTTTCTCCAAGATCTCCCTATGTGCAGGGGATAGCATCAATAGTTCTAAGATTGAAATCTATGTGGGGGTCTTCTTAAGCTGATCTAAGGGATTATATTTGCTAGGATTTGATGTTGGCAAAGTAGGTTGTGCCCTAGATTGAGATGGGACTCCTTGGATGGTGATTTTTCCGCATCATGTGGTGACTTCACATTCTACACTAGACCCTTTGATGGTGAAAATGGTAATGATGCTATCACAAGAAACAACTACATTGGTATAGGTATGCTACATGTTTGTGTAATCCTTAGCTTTTCCATTGTTGTTCCCTTTGCTATGATCTGACATAGGGTTCTTGTATATCTTAAGATCTTGATTCCCAGTTGATACCTCAACAGATATGGTGTCATTCTCTATGAGGTCTTGGATAATGTTTTTAAGCCTCATGCAGTTTGTTGTTTTGTGTCCTTTAATCTTGTGAAAGTCACAAAGGTCATTCTCATTGTACCAGGATGGTTTCTCTTGTGGTTCTTGGTAGTTTTCAAAGTTGGGAAGTGTGATCAGATTTGACTCTACCAAATTTCTCATGATGGTTTTGATAGGTTCAAATAACTACATGTACTTGCATTTAGGATAGTTGTTCTTCTTAGGGGTTCGGCTTTGCATTTTAGTGTTATTGATTTGATTTTTCTATGGGTGTTGTCACAATAGTGGTTTACAATTCCTGAGAGGAACGGATTTTAGCTGAAATCACATATTTTTAGAAAATATAATGATTTAAGCCTTAAAAAGTTCCATTTTAAGGATTCCAATTGAAGAGGGTTTCATCAAATCACCTTAGATCAAACCCCCTTGGATAGAACCTCGCTAGTTTTAAACCATACCTATAAATGCGTCTCCTTTACACCTATCAAAATGATGATAAAAAATGACTTTTGATTTAGCTTTAGGATCAAATAAATTCATTTAAAATTTATTTCAAATGATTATGGTATTCCTCATAACAAGCTATCCAATGAATATAATTTTAATATGTTTTGGTTTTGTTATGTATTTGTTTTTAAGTTTTATTAAACATAGGTTTTTCATCGAAAATAAATTTCTTTGTTCTTCACATGTGGAAAAATAGACAATTATCAAAAAAGAAAATTGAAAAATATGAGTGCACCAGATACTGGAGTCCTTGATCCAACAAAAAAAAAATAATTTTGACATATACAAAAGTTACGCTTATACGCTGTGCGAATTATAATTTGTTTGACTTTCAAACTTGATTAAGGAAAAATATTCAATAAAAACTATCTAACCAAGTGGAAGCACTAGATATCAGAGTTACAAATCTAAATTTGAAAGAATTAGAATTTTATCCTTCATGGAAAAAATTTATGCGTTATACGGTGTAGCGTCACTTTTTAAAATGTTGTTTTCTGAAAAAATCAATTTTCGTGGAGATGGAAAGAAGTGTAATTTGATTCCAAAAATTTTGAAAAAAATATTTTTAGAATCTACAGACAAAATTTGATGAGACTCTAGTTTGCACCATTTTCAAATTCCTCACGGTTTAGCCGCTATAGGTGCCTGAATGTGAAGATTTAGTTAAAAATAATAATTACAGTGTCCAGTTTGGCCAAAAATTGTAAACCACTATTATGGGATCACCCCTATGGGGTTGTTGTTTGCTACACAGTTGGTTGAATGTTAGCAACTTGAGTGTTGTTTGGCATAGGAGCACTTAGGAATACCTTAGCATCTACCACACCATCATTTTTTATGTTCTTGTTCTTAGCCCAAACATGAGGCTTATCATTTGAACTAGTTGATGGGTGGTTGTCTTTGTAAGCTTGATTGTTTCCTTGTGAGATTAGAGCTCTCTCAATGTTAAGGGATCTAGGGACAAGCTCATCATAAGATGTGATGCACTACATTTTCAAGTGGAATGATAGATCTGGATCTAGATTTTCTATGATGATTCCCACTTGTTCATTGGGAAGAGGCCATTTTCTCTTACTAGCTCTTTGTCTCCACTATTGTAAAAAATTAGCAAAACTTTCTCCTTTGTTTTGTATAAGAGTGTATAATTCCTCTAGACTGATGTCCATGCCAAGATTAAAGGAGAAGTGATCCATGAATTTATCAGTAATTTCTTGAAATGTTTTGATACTAGGAGGCAGATGAGAAAATGAATCCATGGCAGGACTTTTTAAACTTTGAGGGAAGAGGCACATTAAATATGAATCATTGTAAGCCATCTTCATACACATGAAGTTAAGCTATTTGACATGGTTCATGGGGCTTCCTCTACCTTTATATTTTTCAAATTTGAGGATTTCAAAAGCAGGAGGGAATGGTACCATTGCTATGTTTTGATCAAATGGATATGGGAATAGTTTCTGTGTATGGAGCTTCTTGGTATTTCCCATCTGAAGGTCTTGCATTTCTTATGAATGCCTTAAATTGTGATGCTAGATTGTCTTGTGGGTTTGGTGGAGGAAAATATGGTGGGATGATGGATGAGTTGTATGTGGGATTTTGATATGAGGATGTGTTATATGGAGTGTATGGTGGTGTAGGATTTTGTAGGTGATTGAGGTAATGATGTATACGTTCCTAACACATTTGTATTGATGATGTGTGATTGTGGGTTATAATAGGAACCTTTTTGTTGTTGTTGGGAATAATATTGAGCTAGTAAGGCTTTCTATTAAGATTGTTGTTGTTGTTGCGCCACAAGGGTTTGTTGTTTGGCATGCTATTGTTGCTATGCTACTAAGGCTTGTTGATGGGCTTGATGTTATTGTTGTGTTAAGGCTGCTTGATGTGCTTGATGTTGTTGTGTTGCTAAGGTTGCTTGTTGTTGTTATTGTTGTTGTTGGGCTACTAGGGCTACTTGCTGTTGTTTCTATTTTTGTTGGGCTACTAGGGATATTTTTTGCTACTGGTATTGTTGTAGGGCTTGCTGATAGGCTTGTTGTGCTTGTTATAAGGCTAAGGCATGCACTTGTAATGTGGGATTAGGTGGTTGTTGGGACATTAGTGGAGGATTTTGGGTGTTGATGTTTTGAGTGGGTAACAAATTGGTGATGAGAGGTTGGGGATTCCATTGGTTCAACATTCCTTGTAAAATAGTGGATTGAGGTGGAGGAATGTACATTTGAGATCCCATTTGATTTTTCATGGTAAAGGGGACTATGGGAAAAGATGAGGATGGTGCCATTAGATTATATGATGGGAATGACACACTAGGACCTTGAGTCCATTGATTAAAAAGGTTTCCTTGTCCCATGTATTGAGTATTCCCTTGTGTTAGTGATGTAGATGATGTATTACCTGTGTTGACAAGATTTGTTACCAAGGGATTGTTTTGAGATGGGTTGATAATGGATGGGATGGATGTTTTTTGGGACACCAATGGTATGGATGAACCAATTGGAGGATTGGGTAAAGATGTACCTATATGCATTAAGGGTTGAATCTATGGTATGGTATTGATAGGTCCTTGCGTGCTATTTTGAGATACTTGGTCCACAATGATTTGCGTGATGGTGGGAACACTTGTGGTACTCATGGGTATGGATGAAGAGGTATGTCCTTAATATGTAGAGGTTGTTGTGGAGTAATGAAGTTCAATACATTTGTATGGATGTTTGGGATCTTTGGGAATGAGAGGAGCACCAAAGGTAGGTGTCCAAGTGGTCGTGTGAGATGGAGGTTTGGTTTCAAGAGTACCCACAAGTGTGTTTATTTAAAATGGAAGGGTATGGCTAAAGTCTTTAGCAAGGCTTGTTGTAGACCGGGGATGTAGATTTTATGTAGCCCTAGTGGTGGGGTTGTGAATCCTTGTGTCAAATTCTATGCAACAAATTGTTGGAGTGCGTGAGACATAGAGAGGGGGGGTGAATAAGTGTCTAGACAAATTAATTCAATTTTCTAACTTTTAAACCCCTTTTAAACCTTTTGAGAACAATATGAATTATATTTCAAGAACTAACATGTGTACCAATCACATAAATGTCAATGCAGAAATGTATAGCTATGAAACAATAAGATCACAAATGAAACCAAATTAAATAACCATAGCATAGTGAATTTCATGAGGGGAAAACCCTCTTGGGGTAGAAAAACCACTCGTAAAATCACCTCACTAGCTTAATAAACCTCACTGGTTACAGAATGCCTCACTGAAAATAAAACAATGCTTCAGTGGTAGTGTGTCTCACTGACATTAAATGTGCCTCACTTGCAAGTGTAAAGTACCTCACTGCCTCACTGGCTACCAAATACTCTTTAAAAATAAACTATAGAGGATCACTCTATCTCTTTGCAAATCATTATAACACCTTTACACTAATATATTATATGTCCCAAATATTCATAGTATGGAACCTTTAAAACATATAGTATACTAGGTATTCTTCATTGTTTTGTTAACAATCTTTTCAAAAAATAGATTTCTACATTTTTCTCAAGTTTTATTTATAACATGACAATTACAATGAATAAGAATCACATATACAAACAATGTGATTTATACATTATCTTCAACCAACTAAGCCCAAAGTCCATAAAATATTTTATATCTGTTCGGGCTGCTCATACTCAAGCTTGTAACTGAAAAAGCCATTAATCGGTGATAACTATCACAGTAAAACTTGTCACCAAAAACTTCCAAAGTAAGATGCACACCCAAATTAGTTAGAAAAAAACAACTCAACAATATTAGTATTGTACCAAAAAAATCAGTATGCAAAACACCAAGGTTATAAACCCTAACCTTCATTTTGTTGCAAAACAATAACTCTTGTTATTCAAACTGAAAAAAAAGAGATATCACCTAAAAAAAAAACTAACTACGCATTGTCTCTTCAAGCTCCATTGACACCATCATTTCTCAACTACCTGAAACCATTATTTCTTTCTTCCCTACCATCATACCACTACCTCCAATCTTTTTAAACCACTGTGTAGTCTCGAAACCATTTTCATCATCACAACTGAATCTTGATATACCTTGCATAAAAATGTAACCCTAAGTCAAGAGCAACATGTTACAAAGTTTAACCTTACAAAATGGGCTTCCAAAAACAATCTTTCCACCATATACATCTCTCGACTTCCTATTCTGGTGTGCCCTAAAGAACCCAGTGAACAATAGACTAAAACCATCAACATTTACCTTCTTCTCAAACCTGAAACCTGTTGGGAAAGTTCATGACTTAAGTGGCCTGAAAACAAGCTTTGTTATTTTTTATTTTTGTATAAGACAAATCAAAACCCTTTCAACAAATGGTGCCTTTCACTAACTTTAGAGTTAGAAATTATAATCACCTACACACAATCTTAACATGTTTTAACAATATGAAACCTTCTTAAGAAATAAGAGATGTTAAGGAATGATCAATGTCATGATAACAAATATAACTCCATGCCTTGGTAACATTGAATTGCAAAGTTAAGACACATGAAGATTACCAAGAATGAAATCCCCTCAATGATGCCATCAAATAGGTTTTGTCCCACTTACAAAAAAAAATAGGACTTGGTAAGTGAAACATCAAAGAATCTGAATGCTGATCAAATTGAAACAAGCAACCTTTCATATCAATGATGAATATTACTTGCATATTGGATCAAAAGAAAAATAATCAAGTTCCTTATTCAACTTCCCTTGCACTTAACACCTTTATATTTCCAATTGTAACAAGATTGCAATGAATAGATCATTATAAAACATTATGCAAGTGAAGGAGATCATACCCTTGCATTATCAAATGTCATAATGCCAACCAATATTAACAAAATTGCAACACAACCACATTGAAAAGAATCTATATTACAAGGATATATCAATCAATCAATGCCATATGATTATCAATGTGCCCATGCCACCATGATCAACTTAAAATGCCACAAACCTGAGAGTTTGTGTATTTTTCATCAAGGAAAACAAATGAGAGGGCAACGCAAATGATGTGGAGATATGATCTATGTTTTCAAAGGCTTGACATTCCATGATTTCCTCCCTAGTGAGTTCAAATGGATTGTTTGTGATATCTTCTATTTCATAGGATCTTGATGGTGATGAAGGTTGTTGTGATGGGGTAACTTGACTTCTTGGATCAAATTCTAGAGGATTTGGATCACTTGAGGTAGATGTGACTTTGGTTTTCTCCATGATTCTCTTGTGTTGTGATCTCATCTTTACCATAAATTTTGTGTCATGTTTTGGAGAGTTGTGTTGTGATTTGTAATGTTTGAACTCTCTAGTTGACTCAAATCTAGGTAAAAGGGACACTAAGTTTTTTTGGATCAATGATGATAGTGGGGGATGAAAAGATGGGTGATGTGGAGAGTGATCTTTGTAAATGTTTTGGGACAACACTTTTTACTTAAGCTTGATGTTTTGATGTTGGGATAACGGATGTTTATGAAGTTGGAAATATTTAGGGTAGACTCATGACCTTCAAGATAGACTATTCAAAGATGATAAATAACTCAACCAAATGTATGGAAAAGGATACATTTCACATACAAAGTAGCTAAGTTAGGGTTTGGGTTGATTGATGTCTAAGCCAAAAGTGTTGATGTATTAATTTTTTTTGCAAATTTTGGTGAAGTGAAAGATGAAATTTTGATGAAGGGGTGGATGAAATGTTTGAGCCAATGTTAACCTAAAGTGAACCTTTGTTTGAAAAGACCAAGGTAGTGAGAAACATGCTATACCTCTAAAGCTTTCAACTCCTAAAGACTTAATGATTATGTGAGAAATTCAAAACTTTGGAAAAGACCAGGGCTCTGACTATAATAGATGGAATACAAGTTTGGAATGTTCCTTGAAGCACATTTGTAGAAGTTGTATACCAACCTAGTTCTGGTTTTGTGAAGTGCCAAAAGGTATTTCTTGAGAGCTTTTTGACTAAGATGCCTAATTTTGAAATGACGACCTGTAGAATTACTTTGGGGATCTTGAATTTTCATGAGATCATTTAAAAAAGTTTAAGTTTATGGAAGAAAATGAGGATATTTATTGCCATGTGGGTGGTGGTAATGTGGGCCTTCTAGCCTTAATATCAGCTTGTTCCTCTTCTTCATCTAAAATGGTTGTTGCGTTTCTCCACTGGGTAGGTGTTTCTTTTGTTTCAAAAGTGAAGCTTCTCAAACTACTAATTATATTGGTTTGTTCTTTGTTAATGAGTTCAAAGTTTGGTTGAATGATAGCACCTTCAATATCAGATTTTTTGACGGGAGTAATCGGTCTCCAAATAGTCATGTGGGGTTCAATTGTTAATTTTATCTTGCTTAAGTGAATTTATTTTTTCCACAAACACTTGTCTAATAGATGCAAATGATGAAATTAATTAATTAGCTAGGCTAATTCAATTAATTAAGTGAAAAGATAATGGTTTTCAAGAGAAAATGATGTTAGTATACCTAATTTGAGTGTATGATATCATTCGAGACATTTTTCAATGTCTATAGTAACACACTTTCACACTTTCCTAGGCTTTTCATTAATAATTGTTCTTCCTTATGCTTTAATTGGCCTTATTTTTCATCGAAAAGCCTCATTTATTGCATGTTTTTAAGGACAATCCTAACAAAAATCATTACCCAATCATAATTTAGGTGTTTCAAGCTTGAATGTCCTAGATTTAGTGATCTGGGACTCATTCACTACCTTGGGCGAATGAGTCCCACCTAGATTTTTGGGTCCCGAACTTGGTTTCACATATTTCTAAGCATTTTAAAAATTAGTCCCAAAATTGAGGCCTGGTGGGACTCATTCACCACATTGGGAGAATGAGTCCCATGTGGCCCAAAATCAAAATTAATTCAAATTTTCGGTAAGATTTTATTCTCCTAGATCTGATGTCAGCTTGTAGTGTTGTAATTTTAGGAATTATTGCATAATCAAGTATAAATACAAGTTTCTTTCATTCATTTTACACCAAAGCATTCAAGTATTCATCCTTATAGAAAATTTGAGTTCACAAGTGTTTGCAAGAGCATTCAAGAGAAGGGAAACTTATCAAGAATTTTAGAGCAGCATTCAAGCATCAATCATCATATCAAATATTTCATGCATCATGTTTGTTTTGGAGCTAACAATTGTGATGAAGGATTTTGTGATTCAAGCGAGCATTTCACTCAAGATCTATCCTATCCAAGGAAGAGTCAAGGTCTACATCCATTTTAGCCATTTCATACATGTTTGCAACCTCTTATTGTTAGGGTTTGGTGAGTTGCAATATCTTATTTTTTTCATTCATCATTCTCCATTCTTATTTGATTTCATTTCAAGGATTGATTTCCAAAACGAGGTTTGACCAAGGAAAACCCTTATCCACTAACCCAACAACATTTTTCCCTCTCATTTGTGTGTGATTTGTAGGTCTAGGTTGCATATTTCCTAAGGAGAAAGATTGGAAGAAAAATTTCAAGTCATTCAAAGTCATCAAAGCTGTCATCAAACATTGAAGAACATTGAAGAACACCTACAGGTTGCAAATTAGGGTTTCGGATCCGAAAATCAATCAAAAAGGATAGATTGGATAGAGAAGAACATGATCTAACTTTGAAGCTTCAGAAAATTGTAACTATATTGATTTTCCACTTCTGGCGAATGAGTTCCAGTTCTAGTCAAAATTCAAATTTTTACAGATTCATATACCCTTTTGGCAGATTCCTGTTCCTGCACAGTTTTCCAGAATTTGGACCAATTCGCCCAACTTGGAAAATGAGTTCCACACAACATTAAAGTCATATTTTCTAGTGTTTTAGACCTCCATTCAACCATCTTTAGATTCCTAGGAGCACACATTTCATTCTGTAGCTTTCTATGTTGTTTCATTCACTTTTCTAGGTCATTTTGTAGGTCATTGCATTGAATTAGGGTTTAGTGTTGCATTTTACATTTAATTTGTCTTTCCAAGTCCTTACTTGGTGGTGAACCCATTTTTAGTTAGCATTCAGCCCCTAGGACAACCCTCTTGTAATATCTCTTTCTCGTTTGCATTGAGATCTCAAGGGTTTGTTCTTGAGTGAAAGCTAGTGAAAATTTTCATTTTAGGTCCTAAACCCTAGGAAAGAATTTTTTTTTTACACCTTTCAATGATAAAATTTTTGTTATTTATTTTTCCTTATAACTAAATATATTGATTTTGTTTTCATACAACTCTCCTAAAATATTGTATTATGAAGTGTTTCCATATTTTATCTTTATTTTAGTGAAAAAAAGGTTAATAATTACTAAGTTATCTTAGAAATTGTACTTGTTACCTATTTTTAGGTTAATAGCTACTAGCTTTGCTTATAAATTGTATTATTAGTTAAAATCATAGGTTAGTAGTTTGTATATTAGGTATTATAGTTTAGAAAATAATAGGTTCACTTAGATATTATATTTGCTAGTTAAATGTATAGATTAATGGTTTGTAGATTAGGTAAATTTCTAGTTTAGTAAGTTTAATATTAAGTAAATAGTTAATTCATTTATTATCATCCCCTTAATAAATAAATAACTAATTTCAAGTTCCCTTAAGCCATCCTCTAACTACATTTTATAAATTAGATATGTTTAGGTTTACTTAGAACTTATATCTATTAGATTTTGAGGTTAGTAGTTTGTAGGTTAGAGAATTGTTAATTAAATATTTGTTGGATAGTAATTTGTAGTTTCACTTGGAAATTATAGTTTTTATTTTAATTTATAGGTTAGTAATTTATAATTTTATTAAGTTCAATATTAAGTTTAGTATATAATTAATTGATTTTGTATCAACCTCTGATCAAATTAGTAACTACTTGCATGTCCCCTTTATATATTTCCTAAGTCTTAGGATTTTAATACATTTCCTTAAGCCCCCTTTTAATACATCCCATAATTATATTCCATAAATTAGGTAATTTATTTACATATTTAACTCATAAATATGAATGAAACTTCATTTTTCATAACAAATTGTAGTAATTTAAATTTTTAGTCAAATTTTAATATATTGAAATTAATTTATGAGTCAAAATTTCATTTATACACACACATATTTACATCTATACAAAATAGATGCATAAAATAGTCCAAACTTTAGAATATATCAAAATGAGATAAATATATCAAGTACATGAAATTGTAAAAATGTTCAAATAGAAACTATGGTCCATTATCATAAAAACCAAGAGTCCTCTTATTTCCATATGAACTAGATAATGTTCATCCTATAATACTACCACCTCCTCTTAGTACAAATTCATGTGTTGTCCTAAACCTATGAGACAATAAGAAAAAGAAACTTACAATCAATATTCAAAATCAATCAAGTGCACTTATTATAATCAAATATTTAAAGAAAAATAATGAAACATGCAATGTTTATATATTTTTAGATATACATATTATTGGATGGTCATCATATGCATCGCAAGATCCTACATTTCAATAAAAGGAACCATAACTAAGTATTAAAAAATGCAATAACAAAAGACCTAAATTTCATGAAATAGTTTGTATAAAATACTAGTAGAAACCTTGAATATGGTAGAATCGGTCTCCTCATGATGAAACATATATTTTTTCACCCACAATATATTATCATGCATAAATTTTAAGTATCATTTAAAATTATAAAATTATACAATTTTTTAACCAATATATGTAATATGTATGAAACTTATTTAACATATGTAAACTTTTAAATTAGACACACTACAATCTTTTACACACAAGTGATGATGGCTACACCACCCAAAACCCACACAAAACACAACAATAAATACCAAAACAGAAGATGTGAGACATAAAATAACTCACTTTTTCAATTATTTTGAGAAAATGAAATTACAAATTTAGAAATTACAATGCTACAGCCTCATGGAATTGATTCATTACAACAAAATCAACTCTGAAAGAAAATCTATTATTTAGAGCCACAATATACACTGATGGAGCCACCTCCAATAATCACCACTTAGCCCTTTTTATTTTACCCTAATAACTGCCTTAGAATGTTCTGGAAGGTGTAACTTTCCCTTTTGTCTTGGCACCAAAAGTCCAACCATTTGATTTTTCACACAGGAAGACATTTTAATGAAATTCACTATTTTGTGGGGAAAATTCTTTGAGCCATAACTTTTGACTCGAGTTTCTGATTTGCTATTATAATATATTATTGGAAAGCTCTCAAAGAGATCTACAACACCAAATTATCAATTTTGTACATTTTTCAAGCTTTTTGGGGCTTCTAAGGTTTTCAAATTTGAATTTGAAGCTGCATTAGAGAGATTTCCCAAGATGGTAACATTAATATCTCCCAAACCATGTAGGATATTGAGATGATTCTTCTACCACTAGAAATATTTTTTAGTTCCGCTCCTTAGGGTAAATTTTTAGGTCCATGCAAGCCTGTTTAGGCCAATTACTATAAATAGAAGTGACCGTTTTTCACCTTTTCTAAATTCTAACTATCTTACACCACTTAAGTGCCATCATGGGACTCAAACCAACTAAAGAAAATAAGGAAAACACATTTTTTTGGGTTATGGAAGATTTCCCCTACACCACTAGATGCTCCTGCATCAAACACCTAGGGTAATTTGAAAAGTGACCCTATCCATTCTCAAGAGTTAGGGAAACCAAGACAGTTAATCACAACCTCAAACAACCATGATGAATTTTCAACAGGCCTTCCTCTCCATTTCACCAAGTACTCTGCATATTGCCTGTTTCTTGTGCTTCTACCCACACAACTATCCAAAATTTCTTCTATCTCCTTTTCTGAAGTAGGTGTTGAAATATTCCACTATGCTTATGTTATTTCTTCTTCAATTTCCCCTTCATGATATTTTGTTAAATCTAAAATGTTACACATAGTTGAAATATGAGTTTCATTAGGCAACTCTATCTCATATACATTTGTTGAATCATGCTTCTTTAGGATCTTGCATGGTTTGAACTTCTTCATCTTTAACTTGTTGTATGTACCAACTGGAAACCTCTCCTTTCAAAAATGAACCATGACTTCATCTCCCACCTGGAACTCATTATACCTCCTTTTCTAATCTTTCTTAGCCTTATACTGTGAGTTCATCTTATTGATATGTTTCTTCACCTCTTCATGCAAATTCTTTAGGTGTTCAACAAAATATTCGGCCTTAACACTACTCTTCTCCCCCTTATCCATCTTCCTTAATTGAGAAGAAGTTCTTGGACTACTCCCATACATAATCCAGAATGGTGATTTACTGTTGCTCCTATTGATAGAATTTTTATAGGAAAATTCTACCTATGGTAAAATAAAATCTCATCCCTTGGGTTTGTCTCCTACTAAGCATCTCAACAGGTTACCCAAAATCCTATTCACCACCTTTGTTTTTCCATCTTTCTACAGATGGTGTGTAGAATTGAACTTAAAATCTATCTTCAACTTCTTCCATAATTTCCTCTAGAAATAACCAACAAATTTGGTATCTCTGTCTAAAACTATACTTTTTGGTAGACCATGTAGTTTCACCACCTCTCTAAAAAATAATTTTGCAGCATGAATAGCATCACTGGTCTTATGACACATAATGAAGTGTTCCATCTTTGAAAATCTATCCACGACCACAAATATGGAGTCATGCCCTCTTTGTGTCCTTAGCAATCCAAGAATAAAATCTATACTAATGTCCTCCCATGGCCTCTCAGGTATAGGTAATGGCTGATACAATGCAATATTCTAACTTGTTCCTTTCACCATATGACATACTCTACAACTTTGCACAAAATTATTCACATCATGTTGCAACTATGGCTAGTAGTAACACTTACAAACAACAACAATGGTATTATCTTGACCAAAGTGTCCAACTAATCCTCCACTATGTTTCTCCTTGATTAGGTTCTCTCTCATGGAACACCTTGGAATGCACAACTAATTCCCTTGAAACAACATACCATCTTGGATAGTAAAATCCAACCATCTCGTCCTATCCAAAGTGATAGGCTCCTTCCAAGCTCTTCAATCCTCTGTAAAATTAGGATCCTTAGGATACAAGCTCTTGAGTTGATTGAACCCAACAACTTTTTTTTTTATTCAAAGGGTAAACACTTTTGATTGGAGCTATGAACCGGAATACAACCATTCAACAATACCACCCCAACAGGGTTTGAACCTTGGTGGCAAGAACAACAATGCCACTGAAAAACCATCACACCATGCCAATACCGGCTATCTTAAAAATATTAAGGTTTGGGCCTTGGTTGTTGGCACTATAGGCAAGAAGCCCCACCAATTCACCAAGGAACCTCCCCTTAATATGGGGGTAAATAACAAACTCCATTGTTGACACGGTAGAGAGCAACCCCGCGAGGTTTGAACCTTGGTTGTTGGCTCTACAGGCAAGAAGCCCCACCATTTCACCAAAGGGTCACCCCCGATTGAACCCAACAACTTCAATTTGTATTTCTATTAACAATTTTTTCCTCCTACTTAAGAAATTTGCAACTCTGTTAGATCTTCCACTTTTATGCTTCAAAACAATCTATAACTTTGGAAAAATTCAACCCATTTCAAATGTCTTTGATTCAACTTCCCTTGACTATTCAAATATTGAAAATCTTGATGATCAATAAATAAAACAAACTCTTTTGGCAACAAATAGTGTCTCCATTTCTTCAAATCTTGAACTATAACATAAAACTCTTGATCATAAATATATTACTTCTTTGCATCATTCAAATTTTCACTTAGATAGGCAGCAAGTTTACCTTCTTGACTCAAAATAGCTCCAATGGCATTACTGCTAGGATCAAAATCTACTTGAAATACCTTGTTGAAATTTAGAAGTGACAAAACAGGTTGCTCTGTAACTTTCTTCTTCAACATATAAAAACTTTTTGCTGCTCCTGTAGTCCACTTAAAAAATATTTTCTATCCCCTCTCATTGTTTCAGTTAGAGGTGCACAAATACTATTGAAACCTTTAATAAACTTTCTATAAAAACTTTCCAAACCATGGAAAGATCTCACCTTTGTAGCACTCCTTGGTATAGGACATTGGACAATAGATTTCACCTTCTCTGGATCCATCGTAAGACCCTCTACTGAGATAACAAATCCTAGGTACACCAACTCTCTCTTCACAAAATTGTACTTCAAATTGATCAATAATTTCTCCTCTCTTAGCTACTCAATTTTTTTTCTAATATGCATCAAATTCTCCTCCAATGTCTTGCTAAAAATTAAAATGTCATCCAAATAAATAATGACAAATTTACCCAGAAACTCTTTCAATACCTCATTCATGAGCCACATTAATATGCTTGGTGCATTAGTTAGCCCAAAAGGAATGAATAACCACTCATACAAGCCCTCTTTAGTCTTGAAGGTTTTCTTCCATTCATCTCCTTCTCTAATTCGTATCTGGTGATAACCACTCTTCAGATTTATCTTTGTGAAGTACTTAACTCCACTCAAACAATCCATGATGTCATCCATCCTTGGCAAGGGTAATATATACTTGATGGTGATCTTGTTGATGGCTCAGGAGTCTGTACACATCCTCCATTCTCCATTCTTCTTTGATGCTAGTACTGTAGGTACCACACATGAGCTCAAAATCTCTTGAATCAATCCCTTCCACAACAACTATTGCACTTGTCTATTCAACTCTTCATTCTCTACTAGAGTCATTTGATGGGCTGCCTTATTTGGGAAATTGGATCCAAGAATTAGATCCATTTGATGGCTAATCTTACTAGAGGAAAACCTTCAAGTATGTTATCAAAAACAATAACTTGAAACTCATTTAAAAAAATCTGAAATCTCTATAGGTACCTCATTAGTATCTTCTTTATCAACTCTAGGGATCAATGAAAAAAACATATGCCTATGCCTCATACCTTCTAGGAACTTTCTTCCATCAACCAAACGAATTCTTGCATTACCACATACCTTTTCTTCTGCCTCCCTTAGTAGTTTCAACTTATGATGAATGCCATCCTTTGTCAAGGAATAGGTGTTAGTATGTACATCATGCACCACTCATCGATCAAACTGCCATGATCTTCCTAACAACATGTGACAAGCATCCATAGGTATAATATCACACAAAACCTCATCCTTATAGTTACCAATCTTAAACTTTACCAAACATTGTTGATTGACCAATGCACTATGGTCCTTTTGCAACCATGCTATCCGATATGGTTTTGGATAATTTATCCTCTCCAACTACAATTTAGTGACCATTTCTTTTAAAACAAGATTATCAATACAACCTCCATCAATGATAACATTATAAACTTTACCTTCACACTTGCATTGAGTGTGAGACAAGTTCTTTCTTTTATTTGGTTCCTTCTCCTCATTTAGCAAGGCTCTTCTAATAACAAGGGCCTCCCCTCTTTCAACATCTTCAGAATGTGAAGAATGAGCATCTTCATCGACATGGGTAACTCGTGCATTTCCTTAAGTTCTTCTATTTTTCCTCCCTTGATGTTGAGGACACTCGTAGGCTCTATGTCCTTCTCCGTATTGAAAAAAAGGTTCTATAGAAGCCTCCTCTTCCTCTTTAGTCTCCATTACTTTGATCATGAGGATGATATGGGTTATCTCCTTTCTAGTTCTAGCTATTACTGGATCCTTTGCCCTTCTTTTGATCTTCACTTCAGCCTCCATATGACCATCCACTAGTCTTTCCACCATGACCTCCACCTCTTTGCTTGCTTTCAAACCTTTTTTTCAACTTTTCTTCTACCTTCAAAGAAAAAATATATGCATCTTCAATGGTAGACATTCTTACCAGACTCAACTCTTCTTGAATGCTCAGCTTCAACCCACTTATGTAACAGGAAACTTTCTACTTGTTGGCCTCAAAGTGGCCTTTTCTGATCAAGACTTGGTAGAATTCTCGCTAGTACAAAAACAACAATAAATGACTAAAAAAACTACTAAAAACTGCTTATAAATGATTGAACATGGTTGTATGACTAGTAGTAGTTTATTGCTAGTCATTTATAATGTGACCAAATTGATGACTAAACCATTTTTAGTCGTTCGGTTGATTTATTTGGTCATTAATTTAGTCATCTGATTGATCGATTTGGTCATTGATTTAGTTGTCTAATTGATCGACTTGGTCATTGATTTAGTCATCTGATTGATCGGTTTGGTCGTTGATGTAGTCGTTAATTTGATTGATTTTGTAGTGAGTTTATTCATTAATTTAGTCATTGATTGTTTCAAATTGGTCACTTATGCAGTCATTTTTTATTCAATGGTATATTTAGTCATTAATTTGGTCATTGATTGATGTTAATTGGTCACTTATTTAGTCATTTTTATTCAGTGATTTTCGTCCATTGGTAGTTTATTTAGTCATTAATTTTAATCATCGTTTTGATCAATTTGATAGTTTATTTAATTGTTTTTGTTCACTAATTTTTTTCCACTAGTAGGTATATTGATACATTGTTTATTAATTGCATAATTATTTATATTTAGTCATATTTGTTCACTGATTTCTATTGGTTGGTAGTATACTTAGTCAATTGGTATTTTTTTTAATTGTTTTTGTTCACTGATTTCTACCTATAAGTGCTCGAATGAGACAATGCTTTAATTGAGATTTAAACATATAAAAACACAAAAAAACATAATCAATCATTCATTTGCACATAATGAAATAGTTATTAAGAAGGAAAAATACTAAAATTTTATTGAGAAAACATGTTCTTATAGTAGATACAAAACATAAATGTGTCTTTTCTTTGGAAAATGTACTGTTACAAAGTGTGTTTCTCAATGCCGCGACTGGGAAAACTGAGTTACAATGCCTTTTTTTTCGTTTCTACAAGATATTACAATTTTGATGACAATTCTATGTTGCAACTTATTTGCAACTACTATGTTGCACTCTTTGCAACTTTTCCTCTTCTCTACACCTCTTTATCTACTCTGTATTTACTTCTTTTTCTGCACCCCTATTCTTTGCGTCTACTTCTTACACATCAACATATCCCCTCTTTTATAATGCACCAATTTGAATGTGATTTAGAGTAGGGTGGAGTTCATCAAACAATCACAATTCATCCAAATATGAACAATCTTTCAACCTTGAAAACTCTAACTTAGTGTTTTCTCACAATTTCTTCAATTTTGCTTGTAACATAGCAAATAGGGTGTTTTTGTCATAAAATTTTGAAAACAACTCAAAACCACATTTTGAAAACTGATATAGATACCCTTTTTGGAGTTTCAAATTATATCAAGATTTTAGGTATTATTTCTTTGGAACAAACCCCTCAAAAACTTACTGCTGTGTTTGACAATAGGCCTAAAAGAGCAGAAATTCAACTTTTTTGGAAATAACTTGTATAAAACAGCTCTGACCCATAATATAAAACCTCTTTTCGATACCCATTTGGAATTTATTCAATCTATGTGGAAATAATGGGTGGTTGTTTTGTAACATAGGGCCTCAAAATTGATTGTCCTGTTTTGAGACTAGGCCTAATTAGGCTAGTTTGTAAAGAAAAAAATAAGGTTATCACTCTATTAGCTTCCAATATTTAAATTAGACCTCCAATAATATCAAAAAATGTCTATACAAACACTTTCTATCATTTCCAACAACTTTCCAATATTCTTTCATCAAACCCTAACCTTTATGCACCACTTTTGCTTTAAAATCATGGAGAAAACCCACTAGGACATCACTCAAACTTTAACAAATCCACCTCCCCTGCTCTTGCAACTTGGTAAACACAAAAAAAACCTAATATACATCCCTTCCACTGATTTTGAAAATATTTCAATGGTGGAATGGAGAGTTCTACATTTTTCTTGCTCTCAAACCTTCAAATTTAGGGTTTCAAGATGAGTTTTAGTAAAACCTCTATAAAATCTTCAAAACTTAATGAAAAAATCTCAAACAAAAACCAAAAGAAGCTTAACTCATTCCTCTACCAAGTATAAACCATATAATTGCAAATTTTGATCATATCGGGCCATACAAGAGCCTGTAGCAGCAAAATACTATGAAAACCACATAAAAAGTGTATTGTTTGATGTTCAAATTTGAAATTTACAATTTCCAACCTTGTTCCAACATACAGAAGTGCCTTTTAAACACACCCAAGCCTCCCCAAATTTAAAAAACTGACTTCTTATTTTATTTTCACCTTTTGACCCTTCATATTCCCATTTTTTGCATTTTTGCAACATAACAACATTTGCAAGAATTGACAACTTTTGCAAAATGTAACAATTTGACCCCACCAACCTCTTACCAGCCTAACAAGGACTCAATACACATGTGACATGGTCAAAATGACCTTATTACAAAGGAAAAAAAAACCCAAAACCAAAAATGATAAAATTTCCTCATGGAGGCATGAAACCAAATAGGTGCTCCTGCACCATACTCCCGGGAAAAAAATTGACTCAAATCCCTTGAGGACCATGCTGCAACACAAAATCATGCTCGATCACATCATAATCTGACCTCCAAGTGACATCTACATTTTAAAATCCTTTCTAATGAACAAAATATTTAAAATAGACACTGTCTTTTGGCTTGTTGAGCTCCTCAACACCTTGGATGCAATCCAACTTCAAAGAGTTGCTTGATGATTGATCCTTGATTCCTCCATCTGAAAGTGTTGTTGAACCTACATTGATACCTGCAAGCATACCTCTGCCATCCTTGTCATGAATTATCTTCTTCTTTACTTTTGATGCATGCTTGAACTTTCCCATGTCTTTTCAATTCACCTTTAATTTCCCCACTTGTGCTTCCTTTCTCATCCTTCTGTTGTAGTAACACCTAGAACTACTGCTTCATGAGACCTATTATGGTGCAGGAGCACCCATGCAAGATCATGCCTCCATGAGGAAAAATAAGGATTTTGATTTTGTATAGGTATTCTCATTTTGTAATAGGGTCTAAAAAACCTCAATAAACATGTAATAGGTTTTAGGTGGTTACTTTAGGTTCATTTGGGCATAAAATGTAGAATTGCAAAATTTGACAAATTGTTGTCAATGCACAAATTGTAAAAATACAATAAAAAGAAAAATAGTGGAAGGTAAAGATTTAGGAAGTTAGAAAGTTTTTTTTAGGCATTTAATATGTTTATTTAAGGCATGTAGAAGCCTCAAAAACTTTGAGGAAGGTTGGGGACAAAAGGTGTAGAAGAAATTCAATAAAAAAACACAGTTATTCTATTATTTTTTTGCAAATTCTTGATTGTAGGACATTGTACAGACATAAAAAGTTATTGAAACCTCTCCTCATCCATTTAATGTTGTATCCCCATGAATCTAATTTCTTTTACTTTTTGTTTCATCAAAATTCATTAAATTTTGCAAAAGAAATGAGTATTTTTATCAAAAACAGTGAAACCTTGATTTAGTGTAACATGGAGCCTTTAAATTCACGTTTATCTTATATGTATCAATGAAAGTGCTTGGTATTTGGTAAGGATATTGCTTGGTGGATGTAATTTCATTATTAAGAATAAAGTGAGTAAGGTTGAAGTTTTCTATCTGAAAATTGTGTCTTAGTCTATAAACAAGGTAGTAAAGGGAGTAAAGCCTTAGGGTTTATAGAAATGCTTTTGAAAATGAAATTTTGGCATTATTTTAAGCATATTCAGGCCTAATATAACCTATTCCAAACATTTGTTGAGTTATTTTGAGTGTGGAAGCATTAAAATCAATAAGCCCTAGATTTGCAATATATTGAATTGGACTGGTAATTCTGTATGTAGAGAAATTTCATGAGATTTGTTGGTTTCTTTGAGACTTTATTGTGCAATTTTTTTTTAAGAGGATGCATAGAAGCCTTGAGAATTCAATTTAAGTCTTTTTTGGTGAATTTTAAATGTTTGAGACCATTGTATAGTGACTGTCTTGTTGGGACAAAATATCATAGTCCTATTTTTGAAGTCATGAAGGGACGGTTTGAAATAAGTGTTTGACAAAATGATATGAACAATGAGTGGGGAATGGTTTATATGTTTGGTGCAGGTACATTTGAATTTTTTTATGACTTTTACAAAGAGAAATGGGCTTGGAGGATTCAGTTGACCTTGTTGTGTGGCCTAAAAGGCCTAATAACTGATTTGGGAATTTTCAAGTTTGTATTGTTTTGTTGATGATAAAGTATGGATCTGTAAATTGGTTGATATCTAATTTTTTTTGAAGAATCTTCAAGGTGTGTGAGAGATTTGGTGATAGATTGGAACTCCTTTTTGCAAGTTGAGCATTTGTGTTGAGTTTTGTGAAGGGAAACATAGTTGAATAAGTGTGTCAAAGGAAGGTGAGTTAAAGATGTTTTGAGTTAGTTGTTGAAGGTGTTGATTTCTTCCTTTGTGCTCTGCATCATATTAGCCTTTGATATAAAAGGAATGAATTGGCCAATATCTCCTTTTCAAAACAAGGAGTGGAACACCTCTTTTATCTTCTTAGCAACATACTCTTCAAGCTCATCTTGAATCTTCAAGATCAATTCAACCTCGACCTTCTCGATATTAGATTTTGTCATTAACTTAATATCATGTTCCTCCTATTTCAAACCATTCTTCAAGTCTACTATTTTGGTACTTTCAATTGTAGGAGTGACTGAAAACTCCATAGGCTCCTCTTCCTCTATCTTTACAAACTCTTTCCTACCTACCATCATCACATTAGGCTTCATGGTCTACCCTTTATCATCTTCTTTCAATGGTGTCAATGTTTAAGAGATTCCATCATTTTGTATCTCATAAGTGTTGCTTCTACCATCATACAAGGCATGTCTATCAAATTTCTATGACCTTCCTATTAGAAAATGGCACACATCCATAGGCAACACACCACATAGAATCCTATCCTTATACCCTCCTATGTTGAACTCAACCCAAGCTTGCTCATTAACCAAAATAGATTGACCCTCATTTAGCCAAGACACTTTATATGGAGTAACATGTGATATCTTTTCTAATTAAGTTTGTAAACCATTCCAATGGACACCATATTATTAGTACTGCCTGAATAAACTACAACCTTACATACCTTTCCCATGCACTCGCAATTTTCTTGAAAAGTGTTCTTTGTGATAACTCCTCTTCTAATGCTTTGATGAGTGTTCTTTTGAACATTAATGATTCCCCAACTTCTAGAGAAACATATTGCATTGGAGAGTTTACACTGTCATTATCACCCTCTTGCACTAGTTGAATTCTCTTTTCACCACTTATTGAAGTAGAAGGTTGTTTCTCCTAGCACTTCCATGCTTGATGACCAAATTGATTGCAATGATAAAATCTTCCAGAGAAGGTATTTGAACCTCTACCTTTTCCACCAAATCCTCCTCTAAAACTTCTATATCCGCCTCTTTAATCAAAAAATTCTTCTTGGCCTTTGCTTTCATTTTCTTGGTCCTCATAGGACTACCTTGAAGTAAAAATTGAACATTTTCCTTGTCTTTCCTTCTTTCTTTTTATTTTTTTTCTTCTCTAACAACCAATTGAAAGCATTCTTCAACTGTTCTAGGAATGGCAAGACTCAATTCATCTTGAATTTGAAATCTCAATCCTTTTATATACCTTGCTATCTTCTCAACTTCATCTTCAACATGACTTGATCTAATGCTCAATTTATGAAACTCCTCTATATAGGTCATGAAATCCATTTCCTTTTGCTTTAGGTTTTGCAACTTTCTAAAAATCTGAATTGCATAGTCACCTGTCAAGAATTGACTCTTCAATTTAGACACCATCCTATCCCATGAATTTATTTTTGCTTTTTCCTTTTTCACTCACTCTTCCTATACATAGTTCTACCAAGTTAGGGCAGTGCCTTTCAACTTAGTCTTGGAAAACTTTACCTTTTATTCTTCTGTTACCTCCTTGTATTCAAAGTAGCTGTTCAGTGCATCTATCCAATCCAATACTTCTTCACTATCCATTTTCCCATTATACATGGGAAATTCCATTTTCACATTATACATGGGAAATTTCATTTTCACTTCAGTAGTCTCTCCTCTGATACCCTTCAGCATCTTAACCATTCTTCTTTCATCAAGGTCCAACTCATCATCAACTTGGACTCCTCTTTGAGGGTTTTCATTCTCACCCTCTTCCTCTTCCTCTTGGTCACTTTCCTCTTGAGTGGCCTTACCTCTTCTTTGGTTTGTTTCCAATGCTACAAGTCTGGCTAAAACAACTTCTTGAGACTCTTTCTTCATCCTTATTTCTCTAGCAATGAATGCACTACCTTTAGGAGACATCTTGTCCTTTCAAATTACTACTTTTCATTCAAACTTCAACCCCTTTCCTTCAAAAGATCAAACAATCACAATTCAACCAACTTTGAACAATCTTTCAACCTTGAAAACTCTAACTTAGTGTATTCTCACAATTTCTTCAATCTTTCTTGTGGCATAGCAAACATGGTGTTTTTATCAAACTTTCAGAAAATTACTGAAACCAACATTTTTAAAACTGATATAGATACCCTTTTTGGAGTTTCAAAACATATCAAGAGTGCAAGTATGATTTCTTTAGAACAAACCCCTCAAAAACTTGTTGCTACGTTTGACAATAGACCTAAAAGAGTAGAAATTCACCATTTTTTGGACATAACTTGCAGAGAATAGATCCAAACCACAATAAAAAACTTGTTTTAGATACTCATTTGGAAGTTATTGAACATATGTGTAAATCAGGGGTGGTTGTTTTGTAACACAGGTTCTCAAAATTGAATGCCCCATTTTTAGACTAGGCCTAATCAGGCTAGTTTGTAAAGGCAAAAATAAGGTTATCACTCTATTTTATTCTAATATTTAAAAAAAACTCCAATCATGTCAAAAAAGGTTTGAAAAAACACTTTCTATCATTTCCAACAACTTTCCAAGAGTCTTTCATTAGACAATAACCTCTATGCACCACTTTTGCTTTAAAATCATGAAGAAAACCCACTAAGGCATCACTCAAACTTTAACAAATCCACCTCCCCTGATCTTGCAACTTGGTAAACACAAAATAAACTTAATCTACCTCCATTCCATTTATTTTGACAAAATTTCAAGGTGGAATGGAGAGTTCTACATTTTTCTTGCTCTCAAACCTTCAAATACAGGGTTTCAAGACCATTTTTGTAAAACCTCTATAAAATATTCAACAATTAATGAGAAAATATCAAACCAAAATGAAAATAATCTTAACTCATTCCTCTACCAATTTCAACTCATAAAATTGCACGTTTGATTGTACCAGTCCGTACAAGAGTCTGTAGCAACAAAATACTATGAAAAACGTAGGAAAAGTATATTGTTTGATATTCAAATTTGAAATTTACAACTTCCAACCTTTTTCCAACATACAAAAGTTCCTTTTAGACACACCCAAGCCTCCCCAACCAAAAAAACTGACTTCTTACATTATTTTCACCTTTTGACCCTTCATATTCCCATTTTTTGCATTTTTGCAACATAACAACATTTTCAAGAATTGACAACTTTTGCAAAATGTAACAATGTGACCCCGCCAACCTCCTAGAAACCTAACATGGACTCAATACACATGTGACATGGTCAAAATTAACTTATTACAAAGGAAAACACAACCCAAAACCAAAAATGACAAAATTGCCTCATGGAGGCATGAAACCAACTAGGTGCTCCTGCACCAAAATGAGTGGAACCCAAACAAAAAGACAAAAAAATAATCAAGGGGTTTTACATTACAGGTGCAGTAAGATAGAAAATTATTTTTTCTACTCATAAAATATAAACCCAAATAAAATTTTCTAGTTTTTTCTTGGGTTTAACTTATTCAGGCCGAGTAAGTTCTCTATCTGCAACTTCACTCTCCACACTTTGCTGCTGCTAACCCTTCTTTTTATCTTCTGCAATTACAAGTAACACTCTATCATTTTTTTCAAGTATTGTAGTATCTATTGTGTGAAGGTCCCTTCTTTCTCTTTCTGACAGACAACTCCATCTATTTTGTCTAGATGAGGAAGGGTTATGGTACTTGTGACCTGTAAAATTACTTACATTTGTATCTCCCGTTCCTTTCAATTTGACTCCATGTACAATGGATAGTGTGTGAATCCACCCAATTCCCATAGCAACACCATCAAACGAATCCAACACCTTAACTTTATGCCCTTCTTGGAGTTTATCAATAAATGTCTGCAAAAACAAAAAATACACATTATATTGAGATATAAAACACACATTATATTATTTTTGAAAACTGTATGTAATGTCGTATGTCTTGGAACAAATAAGATTTTGTATGTGATTTTATAAAACACTCCATTACAACTAAGCTCTAAGCTTCCATATGTAAGTTATATTTTCTCCCTTATTTCCATAATCTATGTATAGTAGCTAATTAAACTTCACTACTATTCTAACCAACTTCTATCAAATAGGTAATGATTACCCTTATTTACATAATAAAACAACCATTACTTACTTGAATAGTACTTGCTTGCATGTGGTTTCATAGCACTCACCTCGATTTCATCATGACTACAACTATGGATATCATGTGCACGCTTTTTGAGTTCATTATCATTATAACCACTATCAATGTCACTGCAGACATGAAGTTGTACAACTTTGCAAAGAGTTCTATTGACATGGCCTTTTGGTTTTTTTTTTTCTTTCATAGAATTTCTCTGCATCATGTGGTTTAATCATCATGGAAAAATTAATATAAGTCAAGTAAAGAATGCAAAAACTATAATTTTTTTTCCAAAAGAACATTTTAAGCATACAAAATGACAACATTGGACATATTAACTTACAACATAAAGAATGCAAAAGCTATAATTTTTTGTCCAAAAGAAGAATGAAAAAACATTGGGATAGATTAACTTACAACTTAAAGAATGCAAAAGCTATAATTTTTTGTCCAATTTTTTTTTTGACAAAACATTAGGATAAATAACTGACAACTATTATATTAATTACCTCAACTTTAGGACAACTAAGATGACTGTGCTGCGTATTCTTGTCCACTTCATCACTATCAATATCAACAACTCCGTTGGTGCCATGAAGGCATTTTTATTTTCCTATTGCTTTGATAAAATTTCTCTACATTCGGTTTAACCATCATGCAAAAAAATATACAAATCATTCAATAGTCAAGTAAAGAATGCAAGCTATAAATTTTTCCAAAAGATTTTTTTTTGGATCACTCCAACAATAAAGAAACTAGGTTGGATTCACCTACGCTTAAATTTCAATAATTGACATATTAAGAGGCATTTGTATTTATAAATATCAAACAAGAAGAAATGAGATCAATAGTGCCTCTTATCTCATCTGAATCCATGGATTTATGCTCATTTCATGCAAAAACTATAGGGTTAATAGATTGAACCAACTACGTAACTTGCCAACTGAGACTGAATATGCAATTCACTACCTTTTCGTACCCTGCTTTATTTGAGTTGACATGATCTACAGAGGCTCCTATTGGGAATTAAACAAATGGCTATGAAATCTCTATTGACAAAATAGATTTCCACTTCATCCTACTCTTAGATTTACTAGCATCTAGTGCTGCCATACAATTGACAATATCTTCTACACCTAATTCTCTATTAGTATTTTCCACCTAAAATACAATGTCAATTTCAACATATAGTCAATTCAATAAAAAATTGAAATAAATAACATAATGTAAATTGAACCAAAAATCCATATAGTTACTACAAATTTGTCCATTTTGGCATGTAATCCGCCTCGGCCAAATGTATATCCAACCCTCACATTTTCTCTTGCTCTCTTTCCTTTGTTAATGTTTGCCAAATATTATTTGAAATGCATAATTTCTCTCTGTCTCCCAATCTTTGGGAGATAGACTAGAGTCGAACCTCTCTTTTCCCCCCATGATTATTTTTCTACAACTGAATCTATAAATGTTCATCAAAATTCTCATATTTTGCTTGTAATATTTTCTAGAGATTTATCCACCAGTAGTCTCAAAAGCATTTTCCACTTTTTGTATAACATTTTCCATAGCTCATGGATCTTTCTCTACAAAACTTGATTTTCAAATATCCAAATGGGCCCTACATCTTACACCCAACTCGATGGCCCACTTTGCAGCATTTGGCCCAATGGACTCACCATCTCTCGATACCTCAAGAAAGAATGACTTCTTTCTTTCTAAATTTTTCTTTTGCATTCCACTCTATAGATCTATACAAATCTTGGTTCAATCTGTAGACATGTCAAATTGACATAATGCATTCAACTAGGTCATATTCATCCATTCAGCGAATAAATCAAGTTTATTTACCAATCTCCTAAAGTCATCAGTTTAAATCAAATAAATCAAACTTGATCCTATCATCATCTCTTTGATTAAATAAATCAATCATTTATTTAATTAAATCTCAGAGCATCATTCATCTCCCTTTGATTTGATTTAAATCCCTAAATCAAGTCAAAGTGGTCAAATCAGCCTAATCATCATCCTAGCTAATTAATCCTGATTAAAGACTAATCTCATCCCACTTGCATTCTCTAGATTTGGCCACTTGCACATGAAATTGCAATTAATTGATTTATCAAAATCTTTATTTTCAACTTGGCATAAAGAAGGAATATTCTCCAAGTTTGAATCTCCCCAAGTGGACATGTACACCCAACAGAGCATTTATGAGGCCTTACATGTCTCTTACATGTCCCCTTCCAAAGGTCAAACTCAGCATTCATTACAAATTTGAATTCAAATTTTCCCTCTCATGGGCACTCTTCCCAAATCTTGCACAACCATTGACCACTCACCACTTGACAAGTGTCCTATCATTGGAAGAATCTTTAGTCCCACATTGGTCCCTCTTCAACATTAGCATTTGAAAATCTTTAAATACAGGCTTCATCCTTAAGCAAATCCTCCACAATTTTATGCAAGGTTACTCTCTTCATTTGAGATTTGATCTTGTTCATCATCACTCCACCATCTCCATCATTTACACAACTTAAGCTTTGATCAAGGGTTGGGAAAGGGTCACTAGCACATGTGACACCAATCCACTATAAGATGCTATATTTGATTCATTAGAATGATGCCCTTCTATGTTTGCTTGTTTCTTTGGCATCATTCTTGTGATTAAATGAATCTTATAGGGGATCTTTTGGTTTGCTTTGGTTTACTAACAATAATAATGGTTTTTGTTTTTGATCCAATGCAGATTTAGGGTCCTACACAATCTTTTAATTTTGAAAAAAGCATCCAAAAATTCTATTAAATTACCACTACCAGTATTTCTAGTTGATCCACTTGTTCCATCAAAATTTCTAGATGCAATAGGTGCACTTTGAGGCACGACAGATGCAAGCGGTATCTCTCCATCAATTTCATTAACCAGAACTTCATGCTCCTTGGCCACATCAGGTGTGGCATGAGTAGGTAGATCAATACCAGTCTTCACAAATTTCACATCATTAAACACATCCTTTAATAGTGTTGAAAAAAGCATCTACAAAATTGCTATTCCTTTGCCCTGATGTTTTTCAATAATCCTTCTTAGAGCATAAGAGATTATTTCATAAGGAATGCCATTTCGTTTGCTTTCTTTTAATCAACTTCATACTGATATACATAAATGAAAAGTTTGTAGATTCCAACATATCATGCGCTTCTGCTCATGCTTTGTTTGTGCGCTCATGGTGGCATTCCAATCTGTGGCATTCCTTTGGTTTTTCATTGAGCCTTCTCTGTGCTTTACTAAGTGTACATGTCCTTGCTGCAAACTGCGAGCCTTTAACTCATTTACCATACTTCATTGCATTTATTTTGAAGTTTCTGAAGCTTTAACAAATTTGTTCTATGCGCATATGCTCTACAGTGGTTATAGCATGGTGAATGCTTCTTAGTGAGAGGTAAGACTATATTCAAAAAGAGAAATCTGATATTTCTTTTGCACACCTCGTGCCTACTGCATTTACTTGAAAGATTCTGTGGAATTTCAACAAATCCCTTATATGCAGGCCACGCCTTGTTCACAGACCACATTGGACTAAATTCAACATGTTCATCTCTTCTGTGCATTTTCCTTAAGGTCTCTAAAATTTCTAAACCAGTCTATTTTGTGAATCTTCAGCCACTGTGGCATTCAGTTTTAGGAGCGAATCTCACTTTAAAATCAAACCAACCCTTTTCATCATGTGCAATGGCTCTTTCAATCCATACTTTGGCTTTTTTTTTGTAGGAAGTGTTCCATTCCTTGCTTAGAACACGCCATCCTTCACTTCAAACTGCATTCGATTGAAAGCTTCTAAGAGCCCTTTTCAACAAATCCCCAAGGCCTATGACTCGTTCATTCCCCAACCTAACATGGTGCGGTATAATGGCCTTCCGTGAGATCACATTTAAAAGGAGGCATTCATGCTGTAGGTACGGGCAGTGTTCTGACTGTACATAAGTGGCTGAGAGATGGTATACTGTGTGTAGCCAGGGAGGATGCTGGAACGGCTGTGGAGCGTGGTTTCACACTTGACAGTTGCATTTGCTTAAAAGTTTCTAAAGTCTCTTCAGCGAATCCATTTATTTTATTTTATTTTACATTGCAATTATCCCATCCATGGGACCATGTATTCGAAGCATTCTGTGAAACAGATCATGCCTTGTCTATGCTCGTGTATTCTAATCATGCTTGGTGCAATTCTAATCGTGATTGGTGAAAAACATTGTCTATTTGTGCTAGAATTTTGGTGAAATAGATCACGCCTTGTCTATGCTCGCGTATTCTGCACATTGACAATGTATTCTAATCGCGTATTCTAAGTTTCTGAACAAGAGATGTCAGTGGTCATTCTTTCCTCTAAAAAATGTTTTTCACCTATCGATGTGCATTCATTATGTTACCTTTACTCGCTGCGTAGAATTTGTCATTGATAGGTTGTGACTTTTAAGATCTCTGACGATGGCAACAACTAGGGGTAAGTGGTACGCTTTATCTACAAAGTTACTGCCTTGACATGTTTATTTCTTTGCAGAGAACATACAACCACGCTATCCCTTCAGGTGTACAATACAACTGTGGTCCTTTGAAATAGTTCATGTGCCTTGTCCATTACTTTGAAGCATTCTATCCAGTAGTTCACGTGTCTTGTCTATGCTTCCACAAATTGCATTTGCTTGAGTGTTTCTAAAGCCTTTTTTCATTCAATTTTTTTATGCTTGCTGAAAACATTTACTTGAAAGTCTATTAATAATATCTTGTGCACAGAAAGACTTCACTGAAGGCAGCAGAAGAGGATTTATGAAGGCAGAAAAATGAGAGGGGATAGATGAATTGGTGCTTGACTTAAAGTTGGCCGACAACTTCCAAGATTACATCAATCCTACTGCTGTCAATCACATCATGCTAAGCTTTCTTTACTCATTTAATAGATGATCCACCTTCACACCTATCAAATGCATTTGTTTGAATTCCTAAGATCATTAATGCATGCAGCAGGGAGGGAACTTACATGGCAGTACACTTTATGGCTTGCAGATTTGAAATTCAAAATTTAAGATCTCAGAAATTCAAATTTGGTTGTCATTGGATAATTTAAAAGTTGGAGGGAATTAGAGGATGCTAAAGGGAGGTTTGAAAGATTTATTTGGAGAGTTGACTTTTTTAAGCAATTTATTTTCAAAAATGGCATTGTAAGTTATTTCATCAATATAGTACTTTTTGAAAGTTGTTTTCTTGATGGTTGGTAAAACTTATGACATTACTATCAAAGCAAAAAGTCACTTTTAAATATTTCTTTTATTATCATTGGTTTTCTTTTTATATCATGCTATTGTTTGGAGTTAATAATCAAAAGACATTTAATGTTTTAAATCTCACATGATTTGTCTTTTTGATTGAATAGGTACAAACGAACAACAAAGGTACAAATGAAGGAAAAGCAAAGGCGAAAAGGTACAAAGCGAAAGAGAAGGCTATCAAACGAAAATGAAAGGAGGGGGAATTTTTTTTGAAAACACAATGTGTTTTTAAACACTTTAGTGTTTGATCAACACTACTTCACGAAGTTGTTTATCATTTCGTTTTAGAACACTAATTTTCATTTGGGTCTAAAATGAAAAATTTGATTTTCATTGCAAAGGGCTTAAAATGAATCTTAGGACAAACTCACTAGATTTGGTTTGAGGTTAAGAATTGAACAATCAAAACTCACACTTCATTTTTGGTGCTAAAAACGAACTCACAATTGCTTTGAAGGCTATAAAACGAACAAGTGTTTGAATTGTGTGATTTTTTCTTTTGAGTGCGTATCCTCTCCCCTTGCGCTTCGTGTGATCTAGGGTGCAAGAGAAACACTGAAAATACATTTTATTGCTTTGAAACACTTCAATTTGGGCTTAAAAATTTAACATCTTGTGCGAGTGTGAGTAGGGGCATTTTCGCGTACATTCTCTTTCTTTGTGCCATCAAAGATCGATCGAGTTACGGATTGTGTCTTTGCTCGCTTTTGTTTATCTTAGAGGGCCTGCCTTGGGGAAAAAGTACTCACCCAAGGGAACGACTCAACCGGTAACACTCTAAAGCCAGAGTATTTCAGCCGGGATATAAATGTGGGTTTTGGTTAAACGCCATAATCACGCGGTTGGCTCCGACAAGATGGATCCAAAAGGGGACTCTTACCGTATGGGTCAATCTCCACGAACGGAAAGTCCTTACTAGAACCTATGTGCTAGAATTTTCCAAAATCCTTAATCTATTTGTTGGTGCAAGAACGGTCGTTCTGAAGCCACCCCACACTCTTACGGTCTTCTAGTAGAGATGGAAAGCACGCCATGGGAGTTTCATGGGTGTTGATGCTTGGCTGCCCCATTGACGCTAATGAGCCGTGAGGGAGCCAGCTGGGGTCAAGCATCTAACCATCCACTAGAGATGTTTAGCTGGACTTGTCAAGTGGGAATCCAACAAATATTGTCTTACACATCCATAGGGCTTGTAATTGTTCTTCATTTGAAAACACAGTTGTATTGAAAACATTTTGCAAACAAACATTCAACATGATTCTCAAAATTTCAAACCCTCTTGAAGACAAATATCATTGACTCAATCCATATGTTACTGCTTTCCCCTGATTCACGTCAGAGGTTCCTAAGCATTGGATTATACCTCAATTTGTCTTCTTGAGTAAACAATAGGAAAACCCTTGCCTTAAGTTCATTGAATTTCCACATAAAATATCTTGTGGGGTTTAAAGAAATTAAGACATTGGACATCTTAGTTTGAAACCTTAATCAAAGAGTGTGTTTTTGGTAAAAAGTACTCATTAAGTAAAGATAACAATTTGGACCCCACACATGCACTTGATATCTTTTGGTCATATTGGTCTTTTGATTGCTCTTAGAGAAAAGTGTGTTCTTCAATACCTTGGCCTAGTAAACAAAGTCTCTCTAAGTCTCTTAGGATCATCAAAACTTTCATCTATCTTCCAAACATTCATCAATCCATCTCACCAAAACAACTTTAGATCTTTGCAAACATCATTCTAGACTTAGGCACATCATCAAAATCAAAATCACCTTGTTTAGTTAGGGGGCATGGGAATGTATCCTTTCTCATACATCTAGTTAAACTAGCAATCCTTTGAACAAGTTCATCCTAAAGATCACATCCAACATCTTAGGGTTTACAAGTTCATCATCCAAATCAAACAAAATCAACATCAAACCCTAAGTCTAGCATTGATCCAAAGTTCCTAAACGTTTGTCATCCATATCATTTACACCTTTCATCCTCCATCTCGCCATTGGTCCTAAGAACCTTAGAAGTCACTTTCATAACAAGGTCAAAACACAAGAAGAACATGGAATATAAACTTGATCCATACATCTTGGGTAATCCAAATCAGTTGAATCTTCAAAGCCTTGCAATGCCTATCAATTATCAAAGTCCATGCATAGGATCATTGCCTTCAACAAATGTCAATGGTACAACAAGTGTGGGTATGCCCAAGTCAAAGTTTGGAACACATTTCCCAATGATAGATCTAAGTCCAAACCTACAAATCCACCAATCGAATAATCAATGCATGAGCCTTGAAACAAACAATGTCATTCCACCAAATCCCTACAAACCAAATGTGGATGTACCAATTGCAACTTTTTGAAACATGAATCCTAACTCGGAAAACTTTGGAAAAATGATTCCCAATACCAACAATGTTCATCCTATCATGCCAAATCTAAACATCATCCCAAATCAGAACATTATCCAAAGTCAATTTTCCCATAATCCCATTCAAAAACTACAAGCATGCATGCCAAAACTACTTGAACACAAGCCAAATCAACTATCTCAAGTGAGTCAAGATCAAAATCAAGAACAAATTTGGCGAGATCAAATTGCGGAACTTTCCAAAATAGTTGAGGCATTGCGCCAAGGGAAATCTCCACCACCATTACCTACATCATTCCTTGGTTTAGGGCTTCCCCCTTTACCTAACACCAATCATGCCACCCAAATCAATCCACCTAACATCAATCAAACTATCACGTCAAATCCTTTGAATATACCATCGACATCACACCAACAGATGGTATCCAATCAAACAACAACATTGATCCCAAATCGAAATACGATCTCCCAAGGACCTATCACCTCGGTCATTCCAACCACCACTATCCCTTCAATGATTCCAACCACCACTATCATTCCCATCACATCTCAAACACTCACTATCACTCCAAGTGTATCTCAATCACTTGTCACCGCATCCAACACGATTCCAAATACACCACCACCCCCACCACCACCAATTTCCACCACATCAATCTAATACAACTCAACATTACAAGCTGCTTTTCAAAAGGGATTACAACGATATCTATCCATGCAACAAGCAAAACAAGCTCAACAAGTGCAACAAGCCTCTCAAGCTTCCCAACAAGCACAAGCAAAAACACAAAAGATGACAACTATTGAAAATAAGGGTCAAGATCCATCCATCAAAGAGCACATTGAAAATGTTTCTATCTCATCCGAAGATCAAATCAATATAGGTCAAGAGTCACTTTTTAATTGTGATCAAAATCTGCCAACAATACTCGACAATGAGCCAATTCAAGAAATATCAACATCACTTGACTCTATGGTCGAAGACATTCACAATCTCTCCACCGCAATTGTCGAAAACAATGATGAAAACCTCTCCATCGAGAAGCACATTGAGGATGTATCTACGCAATCCGATGATCAACTCACCATACATCAAGAGCCACTTTTTAGTGATCTCTTTCAAGGAGTGTTAGGACTATTTGATCTAGCTGACATAATGCATGATCCATTGACTAATGATCATATTGAAAATGTCTCTACATTGCCTTATGAGTTAGAGGATATATCTCAAGCATTTATGCCAAAGCATGATCAAAATCTTTCACTAAGGTCTAGCAATGGTCATTTTCAAAACATGTTGGTCCCCTTTGACCTCATGGTTACAGATGCTGAAGGAACCTTGAACTTGACCATTCCTAATGACGACATCCAAAAGTCCTTTGTAAGAAATCCATCCTTTGAAGTTGCCCCATGTCAAGAACTTGATCCAAAGCATGTCAAAAGCAACTCTGAAATTAATCAAGATCAAGAATTTGTATCTTCAAGATACTACAATAATCTAATGAACACTCTCTTATCCATGCAAGATGATCATATCCATACTCCTCCATCTACCCATGAGATGCTTTCTTTGGATGGAAACATAGATGATCGTTATTCAAAACAGGATCCCTTTATTCCTGACATCACTACACAAAAAGAGTAGATTATCAATTCCCATGGTCAAAAAGAGTTGTCCAAAACAGGATCAGATATGTCCCAAACTCAGATTGAGGACATCATGAATAAAGATATCCATCATCATCCACTCAATGAAACAAGTCAGATAGAACATCCAGAGTTAGCAGAGCAGCAAATTGAAAGAACGTCACCTGCAGTGGTCATCTATCAGAGAACACTTATTGAAAAAGAGCTCTTGGAATAGGAGAAATCAAAGCATGAAGGTACTACTTCCACCATACTGGGGGCAACTTCGTCTCAAGCAAACATCAACATAGGGAGCACAAAGAATCCTTATGATGAAACTAGTGTCAATACTACAACCAGCCATGCCATGAATCTTCATCCACCCATCACTCCATCCACAAATTGGGACCAACATCAAAAGAAAAAATTCAATCAAAGTACGAAGAATGTTATCAAAGCAAAAGAAGCTAAGAAGCATATCAGACAAATCAAATACATATGGATACCAAAGAATACAAAGAAAGATCATCCCTATCGAACTCCATCAGTCAAAGAAACTATGGGGCAAAATCAAAAAGGGAAAAGTATCCATCAAGAATGTCCGCAAAAGAAAAAGCAGGCTTCTCAAGCGACATACAAAGTATATCAAGCAGTTGGTCCTAATTCCATGCACACTTTCATATCCACCCATCATTGCTCATCTTCCCAAGTTTGGAGAGTCAAAGGTTCCAAACTGTCAACCAATCCATCTCTTATCCCTAAACACACTCCATCCACGCTTCCATGCATAATATCCAATTCTTACATTGACCGTGTATTGGCAATGACCCTTCATCATAAGGATTCAAAAGTCACTTTATCGCGATGTACGCACAGAGACAGAGTTAACCCCGGTATCAACAAAGCAGATCGAGAATCCCAAAAGTTGCATTCAAGTGCACGTATCTTAGCAAAGCAGCTCCTTCAGGCAGGATATCGATGGCACATCATGGCAGGGGCATCTATGTCAACACCACCAGGTGGTTCAGCATAAGTATTTCAGAAAAAATACAAAAAAATCAAAAATCATGAAAATCCAAAAAAATCAGAAAAAGGATTGAAAATAGTAAAGAGAAAAATCGTCCTCTAGTGAAAACCGCATGGGTGGCACTTTGGGCAAGACCATGACAAAAACTTGGCAAACAGGCGTCATGTGTAGAATCGAGCATCTACGTGTGCCACTTCAAGTGAAAGCATCTCATCCCATCCATAATAAATCAAGCATTCCATCCATCATATCCATAATAAATCCATTTATCCATAAGCCATTTATTCAATGCATCTTTATCCATCTACGTCCATCATGCAAGTTATCTTGATCTTGACAATTTTGGGGCACGCTTTACACTTGCTTACAGTAAAAATCTTGACATGGGCCATTTTCATTGAGCTTATCCTATGCAACATTATTTGAGCTATGAATCATTATCCAATGGGATTTCGTTATCTGAACACCTTATCTTATCGTAAGATAATCCTTGGCATCCTTTGCGTGATTACCATATCCATCCATCCACACACCTATCCAAGCATCCATCCATCACATTCCATACATTGCTAGACATTGGGGGCAGATATTTGCATCTTGCTTCGAGAATAAATCTTGATCTATATCCTTCGCCTTATGTGGCGATCCGAACATTGGAAAACATGAAATCAAATTGGTCAAGCATTTTTGATCTAGAATTTGAATCACTAGCCCATGGCATATTTTGACGAGAAGACATTCCTTATCAGTCTTCATCTTTTGTCAAACATCAAAACAAACAATCACTATCGGTCGCATCTAAATGCATCCTTCAATGTCACATCAAATCATCCAAAACATCTTTTGTTCCAAATCAAGCTTCATCAATCATGATCAATCAAATCCAATCAAAAAATCATCATCTTGAGATATCCTTGTGTTGCTTAACACTATCCCTACATTGTTGTGTATCCTCAACAATGTTATCATCTCAATCCTTGCATTGTTGTGCATCGTCAACAATGTTATCGTCATCAATCTTGATCAATCAAATCCTTGTGTTGCATAACACTATCATTACATTGTTGTGTATCCTCAACAATGTTATCATCATCATCAATCCATCGATCTGATCAATCCACCTTAGCTTGGTTTCCAACAAAATCCCAAACAAAGCACAGATATCATTACACATCCATATCGAAATCGTCAAAATCATGCGAAAAATCCAAAAACATCCAAAACATATCAAAAATCCAAAAAACACTCAAAAAGCAGAAAACATCAAAAACATTGAAATCCGAACTACGTCGTCTCTGAGCTTAAACGTAGGCAAGGCTAATCTTCGATCAGCCCCCGAGACATCAAAATCCAAAAACATTCGAAAAACATCAAAATCCAAAAACATCCGAAAAACATCAAAATCCAAAAACATTCGAAAAACATCAAAATCCAAAAACATCTATAAAATCTTAGAAAATCCCAAAACATTAGAAAATCAAAAAATCAAAAACATCGCAAAATCCAAAAACACCAAAAAACAGCCTCAAAACATTCCAAAAAATGTCAAAAACATCCAAATATTTGAAAAAAATCCACCCGTCCCATTTCGCTTTCACCCACAATAATCAATCATCCATAATAAACTGATCATCACCTTCATCCTTTGGCAACGCAAACAAAAACAATCACAACAGTCAGCAAAAGCAAACTTCAATTGTAAAATCAAAATCGAAGCAACAAATCTTTAAAACAAAATCAAAGTCTCGATCATTTTCAAACATGTCAGTTAACCTTATATCAATAGCCTATGAATCAACTTATCAAACCATCATCATCCTGTACAATGCATGTCCTAGGATATATCGTTCCGACAATGGGCATCATTTATGGATATCACCTTGGATTCTTATCCTATCAAAATAAATCCCTTTGGCTAGAGGTATGAAGAACATTGGACTTGTTTGTGTACTTGGTCTTTTCTTTTGATTTATCTTATTGCGCTCATTCCAAGGACCTCTTGATGATATCCAAACAAAGGATTTAGAGAGATAGGAATGGGGCAACGATCATTATTATTTTGTCTCATTGGCTTGTTGGATGTTCTTGTAAAATAACTTGGTGAATACTTGCTTTATTAGATATGTATGGAGGATGTTTTAGATAGCTTGTTGACTATTGCATTGATTGGTTATACCTTTCCGCATTTTGGTCCTAGAGATGTTTGAGACTTCTAAAGTGCATCCTAGCAAGGTTTCGTATGTCGTGAACAAGAATATTCCTATCCGCTTGTTGAGTCAGTCCATCGCACTAGGTACAACACCATCCCCGGTCCTTCATACCTTGATGCATCGTGACCTATGTGTGTTATCAAACATAAAGTAAGTGACCTTTGAAAATCCCAATCCTTGATAAGCAAATCATCCATCTATCATCATCATTTCTCATCATCATTTATCATCATCATCATCTATCATCATCATCTCTAATAAAGTCTCGACTCAATCATGGACTTGTTGGATCCCCTCTTGTCATCATCTCAAGTCAAGGCTTAACAAAACATCGCCACGCATCCATCATGCATCCATCCTACATCCAAAAACTGCCAAGATATCACATATCATTCATATCATACATAATAGGAAACATCGATCATTTCACATACATTTTCATTCATATCATCATCATAATATAGATCTGTTAGTCTAAGCATCTGCATAAATCATCCATTGCATAATCACAACATATCACATCATCCATGTCATCCATCATCACATCATATCATCATTTAAGTTGTTTAGGATAATATAGATTTTTATTCTAAGCATCTTAAGATCATCTCATTTGCATCATCATCCATAACCACCCGACAACCTTCTTATCATGAGATCTAATCTCAAATTGAATCTTTTCACCTCGATCTCTCGAGGGGTATTGCACTGCTGTACTCCTTTCCACTGGGCATCTGAAAAATCAAAAAAAATTTAAATTTCGACACGAGCTTATTCCTTTGGAACCAATGCAACAAGTACATTGCTTCAAAGAGGGGCAAATGTAGACACGCCAAATTGACATAATGCATTCAACTAGGTCATATTCATCCATTCAACTAATAAATCAAGTTTATTTACCAATCTCCTAAAGTCATCAGTTTAAATCAAATAAATCAAACTTGATCCTATCATCATCTCTTTGATTAAATAAATCAATCATTTATTTAATTAAATCTCAGAGCATCATTCATCTCCCTTTGATTTGATTTAAATCCCTAAATCAAGTCAAAGTGGTCAAATCAGCCTTAATCATCATCCTAGCTAATTAATCCTGATTAAAGACTAATCTCATCCCACTTGCATTCTCTAGATTTGGCCACTTGCACATGAAATTGCATTTAATTGATTTATCAAAATATTTATTTTCAACTTGGCATAAAGAAGAATATTCTCCAAGTTTGAATCTCCCCCAAGTGGACATGTACACCCAACAGAGCATTTATGAGGCCTTACATGTCTCTTACATGTCCCCTTCCAAAGGTCAAACTCAGCATTCATTACAAATTTGAATTCAAATTTTCCCTCTCATGGGCACTCTTCCCAAATCTTGCACAACCATTGACCACTCACCACTTGACAAGTGTCCTCCTATCATTGGCAGAATCTTTAGTCCCACATTGGTCCCTCTTCAACACTTAGCATTTGAAAATCTTTAAATACCGGTTTCATCCTCAAGCAAATCCTCCACAATTTTATGCAAGGTTACTCTCTTCATTTGATATTTGATCTTGTTCATCATCACTCCACCATCTCCATCATTTACACAACTTAAGCTTTGATCAAGGGTTGGGAAAGGGTCACTAGCACATGTGACACCAATCCACTATAAGATGCTATATTTGATTCATTAGAATGATGCCCTTCTATGTTTGCTTGTTTCTTTGGCATCATTCTTGTGATTAAATGAATCTTATAGGGGATCTTTTGGTTTGCTTTGGTTTACTAACAATAATAATGGTTTTTGTTTTTGATCCAATGCAGATTTAGGGTCCTACACAATCTTTTAATTTTGAAAAAAGAATCCAAAAATTCTATTAAATTACCACTACCAGTATTTCTAGTTGATCCACTAGTTCCATCAAAAGTTCTAGATGCAATAGGTGCACTTTGAGGCACAACAGATGCAAGTGGTATCTCTCCATGAATTTCATTAACCAGAACTTCATGCTCCTTGGCCACATCAGGTGTGGCATGAGTAGGTAGATCAATACCAGTCTTCACAAATTTCACATCATTAAACACATCCTTTAATAGTGTTGAAAAAAGCATCTACAAAATTGCTATTCCTTTGCCCTGATGTTTTTCAATAATCCTTCTTAGACTTAGTTCTAAGACATCATCACAATGTTGCACATCACCATGTGCTATATCAAGCTGCACATCACCATTTGCTATATTAGGTCACACATCAACATGTGCTATATCAAGCCGCACATCATCATGTGCTATACTAGGCTGCACATCATCACAACTATTATTTTCACCCATTGCACTTGTTGAATCACAAAACGTCAACTTCTATGAGATGGCAACATTATATCATTTCTTTCCTTTTGTTTTTTCTCCACATTTTTTTTGCACTTTTTTTTGTTGCCTAGAAAACAAAAAAAAATCATATTATGTCTTATATACATAAAGATCTTGCTTATAAAATTTCATTAAACACTATTAAAAAAATAATATACTACTTAGTGGATTTACAACTTTCCTTGTCAAGACAAGACTCAAAAATATTCATTATTCTTGGCCACTTTTTCACTACGTGCACAATCATATTCTATCACTGGAATTTTAGCACTATGATCACTATCATCTAATTTGCGCCTTACAGTCCTTGTCTTCATTTCCAAAAGTCAAAATAAAAAAATAATGTATAAATCAACAAATTGAATCAATAAAAATTTATTGAGTTCATACGTTGATAATTTTTGACTTTCCAATCCACTAATAATTGCAAATGGAAACTTAAAATAGAATTCAATTTACAAATTAAAAAGAATTTGCAGTCAGAAATGAAGAAGATGTTTATAATTACAGGTATCAAACAAATTTTCCTTAGGGATATATTCACAAGAGAAGAACTCATAAATACATAACACAAGAAGGATGAAGGAAAAACATAGTCTAGTTCATCATGAGATGTGTTAGAACCTTAAAATTTTTCCTAGTTCCATTATCACAATTAACCTTGAGCTCCATGACCCAAGCCTTGACCCTTATATTCCTTTTTAGTTTTTACTAAGCCTCCCCATTGTAAACAAATGTATAAATCTTTTAGGTCTAACTGACATTGAAAGATTATACAAAGCCAAAAATTCATCATATGTACTTAAGCAAAAACATGTCTAGCTAAAAACATTCCAAATCCCTTAACAATTGGTTACCACAATCCCTCAGTAGTAATCTGAACCCTTGGTGGGCTAGCGGTGTGTAATAGACAACATGAAGATATTTACTATGATACCGAAAAAGTACTATGATGAGGATACAGTAGGGTGGTATGAGAGAATTTAAATGCATCATAAAACACCATACCACGAGAAGGGAAAATGAAGGGTGTGGTATAGTAGGGTAACCCGCCATCTTGCTAGGAAGATCATAAAGGCATGTGGTAGGATGGTATGAATTGGTATACCATGGAAGGATGTGATGAAGCATGTGGTATGGTGGTAAGCCATGTGTGATAGTTAATGTAAACCACAGTATTGCAGGTTAAACAAGTTAAGCTTGTGGTATAGAGGTAAGGATCCCACTACCCCACAGTGAAATGCAAAGAACCATGTGGCTAGTGGCTTACACCCCTATATCCTACGATAGTTATAGAAAGTGGTGGCGATAAAGTAGTATTAAATGCATAAATCACATCAACCACCTAATCTTGTAAAATCAATGGTGCATGTTCAAACTCAAAATATGAGCAAAATATTTGGTGTAAGGTTGATATTAATGTTGACATGACTAGGCTTAGAAGCCATTAAACCAAGAATTTGACATTCTCTTTGTAGTCATTTGCAAAAATGATCATGTGGGGAGATTGGAGTTTGAGGAGGTTAAGCTCTGCAACCATCATAACTTGGGTAAGCGCATTAAACTCATTGTGAATTAAGTTTTACAAGTACAAGATTGTTTGGAATTCTGAATTTTGTTGTAGTATATGAGAAGTAAGATAGTTAAACTATAATTTAAGTTTTATGAGTACAAGATTGTTTGGAATTCTACATTTTAGAAGTATAGGAGAAGTAAGATAGTTAAACATCATGCCACCCAAGAAGAAAGAACCTGAAACTAAAAAGGAAGAATCTAAGGTTAAAAAGAGGTCCTTACAATAGTCTATCCTAGATATACTCCATGAATCAAATGATAGAGGATTTAAGAAAGTTTTTAAAGATGTGGCTTACGTTTGTAGAGATAACCTTATCCCTATCTCTGAGTGGGAACTGTTTTGGTAATTTTACGACAAAAGGGAGGACATGATTCTGGTGAAAAATCCATAGGCATTAGATTTGGCCAAGTTAATTATCCCAAATGTTTTTATAGATGTAGAGTTCATCAAAGTATTTGCTCAAAGTTATCATCCTGCTACTAGGTCTATGAGATTACTAGATGGTTCACCATTATTTGTGTTGACTAAAGTGGTCATCATTGAATGTTTTGAACTAAACAAACAAACCTTGACTAAAATTGATTTGCAAAGAAGTGAAGAAGAATATACTAGATTGAGGAGAACCTATAGAAGTGATGAACCCCCATTTACATGAAAAGGGGTGTGAACAACAAGGTGATTCCTATATTCCCTTCTACTACTGAACCATTTGCTGTCACAAATTTCCAATTCTATTTCAAGAAAGCGTAATTTTATCTCTATCAAGTACTTGGGATAGATGCACAAGAGAGAATTCCAATTAGTTTAATGATGATGGATATGAGGATCCAAAAACCTGAGACAAACATTGAATATGATTTTTCCTCATATATTGAGAAAGCATTGTATGAAGGATTTGTGCAAGTTAGGGACAACAGATCTAAGAATTCAAATTATGTGATATTCCATGATGACTTTATGAACAAAATTATGAGAGTCCTTGGCCATCAACCACCAAGACTACACACACTTGTGCTACAACTATTAAGACATTTGGCTTTGAAACCTGAACAAGGCCATACTCATAACTTTGGTGATTGAGTTTTTCTACCAGATATCACAATAATCAGGATTTATGGATGCCTATAGGTCCCACATATATTGCCAAAGTTTGTCTTCCTTTGATTATCCTTTTTAGATTTCATGTGGAAAATTCTATGGATGGAAAATGATGTCATGCATAAATAAAGGAAGGGTACATTTCTACCCAATTTGACAACATGTGGGGAACTATCAATGGGATCTAATACACTTGAAGAGTTGCATAATTATCTAAAAAAAAGGTAATCTTTAGAGTCTAGAAAGGAAAGAGCTTTTAACCTTGAGGGTCACATGAATTTTGTAAGACACACCATCCTTACCAAGGCTATGGTTACTCACTAGATTGATTATGAAGAAGAAGTAATTAGAAATTGTTTTTCTCTTCAACAAGTATATGAGAGGAGGAGAAAATGGGAAATTATGAAAAGGATTGAGGAAGAAAGAAAGATAAAGCATAGTGATTTCTTGGGGTATTTCATAGAGGAAGAAGATCCTCTCAAGAGGACTGCAATGATAATTGATAGGTTTCATGAATTATAGAAGTCTGTAGTGGACTTGGGGATGGCGAGACCTACCAAATTGTCTTTGAAAAGGTAGAGTGGTGTTGTAATTATAAATAACTTTGAATACTATTTCAGTATGCCATGCTTCTCCAAGATCACCTCCTGAACAACCACGTTTAAAAAAAAAAAGAAATAAGAGATAGAATCACTTGTTTCCTATGAAATAAGTGAGGAGGATGGAGATACAGAAGAAGTAGTTATTGTGTTAAGAAATTTGAAGGATGATGTTGAAGTGGACCAACCTATGCCTAAAATTGAAGACCATAGGTCTGAAGCTAGAGCTTATATTCAAGTACAAGGAGAAAGAGAAATTCATGAGGATGATAGGGTAATTGTAACTCTTAGGTTCTTGGAAGATGATGAATTTATCAAAACCCTTGAATTTAAAGATTTTTGGATTAAGATGAAAATGAGAGAGTTTGAAGCAGAGGTTGAAATAAATAAGATGGGAGTTGATGAATCCCAATATGACCAGATAGTAGCCCAAAATTTTAATGAATTAAGGATTGATAATATTGATTTTAGCCCACAAAAGGCTAAAGAGATGATTTTGAAAATTAATATAATTATTTTCCTTGGTATGGAATTAAAGAAAATGTTTTTACTTGATCAAGTGAGAACATAGGAAGACCCAATGATGATTGCTGAGTTTGAATCAGATGAAGGGGTAAGTGGCACATGGTATAACCCTAAGATTGAAACCTTGGAATTTTGGGCCAAACAAAAGAGTACACAAAAACCATGGTTACTAGATGTAGTGTAGGAAATGAAAGGGACAACTATGATGAAAACATTAAAGGATACATCTCCTTTAGAAACTAGAACCATGACAATACATTCAACTATGTTCAATTGAGCTGCAGTTAAGGAGATGGAAGCTAGACTGAGAGAGTATGAAAAGGAATTAAAAAAAAAAATGATTAAGTCCATAAATTGTTCATGGAAAATTTGAAGATGAAGGAACAATTGAAAGGAGCAGGCCCCTCATAGAATAATGAAATAATGCTATACCAACATCCTCCTGCTCCACCAATTGATATAGAAAGTGATTCTACTAAACAAGTGAGCATTTTTTAGACAAGAGATTGAAGAGTTAAAGAAAGACAACAATGAGGGTAAGCAAGGAGTGAATAAGCAAATCTGAAATGTTTTAGAGAAGGTCCTTGAGCATAGGATAAAGCTAATTGTGGATAAGTTGGAAAGTGTGTATGATTGCTATAGCTCACTGACATAGAAAATTGATCAGATGAAAACACATGTACCCATACTGGATCCCCTTTATAAGAACTAGCAACCCATACACCACACATTGGTAACCTTGTGCATAATCTTATAGACTAGTACTGAGGCTCCTACAACACTAAAACCTATAGAGAAAATGGTCAAAATAGTTATAGATGAATTCCAATATATACAAGGAGAGGACCAAAAGATTAGAACAAGAATAGATTCATTTCATACTCTGAAGCAATGGTTCGTGCCAAAAACATTGAAAGATGATGACCACTTGAAGGACCTCATTAAATGGAAGAGTGAATTTGGCCAGATTGTTCCATAATGCATCACTTGCATACAAAAGGATGGTGAGTTGAGTCTTGATAGGTTTGACTTAATCATGGATGGAGTAACAATGTTGGATGTTGGATATTCTAAGTTTATCATGGATGGAAGGGCATTACTAGACAACCGATGGAGGATTCACCTTGCAAATATATTGAAAATTCAAGAATACAAATGGCTACATGATTATATAGTGTACGAGTGGGATTAGAAGTATTTGGGTCCTCCTGAACAGTAGGCCTTGGGGCTCTCACAATGGAAGAATCGCACATTCAGATACACTAATATGGAGAAAGGACCTTAAACATATCTTCAGTGATCATGGGTTCGTTATGGAGATTAACATACTATAGAATCATGAATGCTATGGACTTCATTAGTTATCTATTCTCTTTGTTTTATGTTTCAAGAAAAAGTAATGTTTAGTTTAGTTTATATGAAGAGGCATGAATTTTGAAAAGATTCCATATTTTGTAATAGTTTGAAGCTTGTTGCTTCTATTATAAAAGAGAAACTAAGACCGAATTTTGATATCATCATCATTGGAATTTATAGAAACATATATGAGGAGACTTATGTTATATTGTAATATCTATTTGAAGCAATCAATGGACAAGAAGATTTAATCTAATACTCAAATTTTGGTCTCGATTATTTATTGATAATACTATGTATGATTGGATTTTTTTTTATGTATTTTAGGTTGGAATATAGGGGTATATTATGAATTGGTATCAATTATTTGTTCATAATAATCTGCAATTTTGATTACATTGCATTGCACATCTTTCAAACTCAAAGCATTACTTCACATTGCATAACTAATAACTTGATGCTGATAGATGACAACATTTCAATTACAATATAGTTTTTAGAAAGTCAACCTAAGCGGTTATGCAATTAATTCACATTGCATAACTAATAACTAGGAGTAGCTTCCAATTGCATTTGCTTGTCATGGCATTCCATGAGACCACATTTATTTGAGGCATTTTTTCAAATAGTTTACTACCTTGTCTATGCTAGCAAATTTTTCATACATATTATCTACTAAAGCATTTAATCAAATAGTTCATTGTCTTCTTGCTATGGCTAAAAGCCTAAAACAAGTGCTTTCAAACAAGCTATGGATGCTTGGAAAAAATATATCAAAGCATAATAGTAAGCAATAACATAGACAAGGTAGTGAACAAGTTGAAAAATGCCTCAAAGAAATGTGGTCTCATGGTGATGGAATGCCATGAAAATCAATAACAATTCTCTTGTCATGGCATTCATCATGGCATTCCTTCACCATGAGACCACATTTCTCTAAGGATTTTTTTCCAAAGTTCATTTCCTTTTCCATGCTACCACATTTTTCATACATGTCTACCAAAGCATTTTATCAAACAGTTCATTGCCTTGCTATTATGGCTAAAAGCTTAAAACAAGTGATTTCAAACAAGCTATGGATTCTTAGAAAAAAATTCTCAAAGCATAATAGAAGCAACAAGCTATGGTCTCATGGTTTTTTTTTGGTATGAAAATTAGTGTGATTTTATTTGCATTTTATTTGCAAGTTTTAAATGCATTTTTTTTGGAAATTTTGTTGTTTGAAATGGGGAAAAATTTGCATGGTCAGCTTTGTGCATATTTTAATTATAGGATTCTCACATTTAGTGAAAAAGGTAGTGTTCATGAAGGAATGGAAAAGATGTGTAGAGCCTTTGAATTATACCCGTACTATGCAATGGCATTGAATCATTTAGCAAACCATTTTTTCTTCATAGGGAAATTTTTTCTTGTGGAATAGTTGACTGAGACATCTCTTGTTTCAACTAACCACCCTCTCATGAATCTAATTCATATTATAATCTTGCACAATCTTATCATAGTAAAGGTGATTATGACACCAATGGATGCAACTACATGGAATTAGTCAAGGAAAGCTCGAGGCTATATGATTTTGTGGAGATGTTCAATTGAAGCTAGGAGATTTTAAGAGTTCTCTCTCAAAATTTTAAAAGGTTTTGGAGGTCCACCCTGAGAACTGTGAGAGATTAAAAGTTGTAGGACATATATATGCTGAGCAAGGGAAGACATAGAAGGCTTTAAAATTTAACTCGCATAGATCCATGTGATGCCTATGCATTTATCAAGATGGGTGAGTTGTTAATATTGTCAGACCCTAGTGTAGCCTTAGATTCTCTTAAGACAATAAAGTCTCTTCTAAAGAAGAGCATGGAAGAAGTACCCATTGAACTATTAGAATACATTAGAGTTGTTCATTTTGAGCGTGATGAACTAGATTTGGCTCAACAAACTTTTATGGAGTCATTAGGAAATGGCATTTGAGTTGAATTCATAAATAAAATCCCCAATGCCAGTTCTGTAGTTTTTCTATGCACTTGAAGGATATGGAATTCTTCCATAGACTAGAAGAAGGTGTTGTTTCACTTGAGTTACCATTGGATAAAAGTTACAAAACTATTCAATCTTGCTAGGCTTATTGAATAGCTACATGATACTAAAAAAGAAAATCTTTTATACAAACTAAAATTGTTCAAGTTTCTTGATTATGTGGATGCATATCTACATCTTGTACCCATGGATCAGGATCAAAATGAGATCCGAATAAGCCTAGAATTGATTGGGTATGCACTTAATATGGATAAAAACTCACCAAATTCTTTATGTATGCTTGGAAACATGGAACTGGAAACCAATGACTGGCTTAAAGAAAAAGAAACAATTAAAGTAGCATGCCAAATCTTCTTTATTGATGAAGGGGAACAAAAAATTTGATGAAGAACGAAGGATTCAGATGGAAAGGAGAAAGCAAGAGGAATAACTTTGGCAGGTGATACAACAAGAGGAGCAATTTGAACTTGAGAAGGTATTATGGAAGAGTAAGTGTAAGGAAAAGGATGATGACGATGATGGGGCTGGTCAGTCTAAGAAGAAATAAAAGAAGGAAAAGAAGAAAAAGAAGGATAAGGACCACAAGGCTTATGATTCTTATATGGAGGAACCTGATGTTTCCATGGAAGATGAGGAAAATTATATGAGTGATAAGACACAAGATGATGCAAAAAATTCCCAAGATCTTCTTGCAACTGTAGGTCTAGAAGACTTTGATGATGGTGAGACAAATTATCCAATTTCAAAAAAATCACGAAGGAGACATGCATACTCTAATTTTGAAGATGATGAACCATTGCTGAAATAGAGTCTGAGAGAAGATGATCCATATGATGATGATGTCTAGGCTTCCTGAGCTTTAGCCAAACCTAGCTCCTATTTTCCAAAAGAAAAATCCCCAAGGCCCATGGGAAATGAATGATGAGCATTTGAGTTTCAACTTGGTTTTATTTCAAAAAGGGGACATTACATTGTACAAGATTTGTTTAACAACAAAACAATTTAATCCACCTATTTGGGATTGTAAAATAAAAAAATATGAATTGATATATTTTCAATTATACATTCTTTTAATCTAGAATCTGATAGAAAGATAAAGCATAATACATTGAAGGAAATAGAAAATGTTCTAAAATAAAGACTAAAATAGGTTTCCCATAAAAAACAAGCGTGGACACTAAAAAAGTAACCCTTCTACTTTTTTTGTCTCATTTGGGCCCTCCTTGTGATTTTGGCTTAATATTGGCTTGATTTAATGTTGTAATATGGATAACACATCCACATTAGGTCTTGGGCCCTTTTAAAGCTAAATAAACCTAACTCTGTCCTAATTTAATGTTGAAAATGTGTTTATTGACATTTTCACATTGAATTTAGAGGGTTTATCAATCAAGTGGACCTAATCTAGTGTTATAATGTGTCTTACACATTCACATGGGATTTAGGGCCCTTCTAAACTAATAGACTCAAAATTTCCTTAATTTAGTGTTGTAAAGCGTATTTATTTACACTTTCACATTGGATTTTGGGTCATATTGTATTTATGACCTTTATATCATCATTAATAGGCCCCTATGACCCCATATTGTGCATCCCAAGGAAAATTTTGATAGAAAACATGACTATATCAACATATGAACTTAATTTATGCATTCCTCAATACTTTAGCTATCACAATGGCCCCTATGGGACCCATTTTCCACTTTGGCCAATTGAGTCCCATCTAGGTGGGACTCATTCACCTAGGATGGTGAATGAGTCCCATTTGATCTATTTTCAAAGTTTGAGCAGGAAAAACTAGGTTTTAAGTTTAAATTTCTTCAATGTCAGCCTTGGGGATCAAAATAATGGTCAATTGAGTGGATTTCCTATATTCATGCTTCATTATATTGTTTCATAATTTTGGTTTAATTACTTAAAAGGGGTTTGACCAAGGTAAACCCCTATCCCCTAACAATCAAAATTTTCTCCCTCTTTCTTTGTGTGATTACAGATCTAGGTACTTTGAAGGCTTGGAGATGATTGAAGAATAGGTTTCAAACTTGTTAGAGTCACCCCCTATTGGAAAGGTCAAAATATTCACCAAAAGTCACTTATAGTCCTGAAAAATTAGGGTTTTGGATTTGGACACCTAGAGGAGTAGATTGAGAAGAAAGAGAAGAGTAGATCCAAATTTTTCATTTCTAGAAAAGGAAAACTAGAATAATTGACCATTAGTGGTGAATGAGTCCCAATGTAGGTGTCTTTTAGATATTTTTGTAGATTCAGATACCCATTTTCCTGAATCTTGGTTCGGTGCAGTTTTCCAAAATCAGGACTGATTCGCCCAGAATGGTGAATGAGTCCCACCAAGCTTAAAAATCATCATATTTAAGATTTCAGATTTCCATTCCATCCTCAACAAGTTCCCACATGCACACTTTCAGTTTTACAACTTTCTATTTTGTTTCACTTGTATTTATAGGTCATTTCGCATATGTTTGCATCTCACATTGTCTTTTCAAACATTTCATTTTTTCCAAGTTTACACTTGGTGGTGAACCCCCTTTCTTGTCTCATTCATCTAAAAGGATTTATTATAGTCAAATCTCACATCCTTCATTGGGTTGAGATCTCCTATTAGTGATGAAGGTATCTTGGTGAAGGAAGATACAAGCATTGAGAGTCTTGACTATCCATCTCCTCATTCCCCTTTGGAAGATGTTAGACAAGAAGAACATGAGATCATAGAAACATTCCTCAACATCATCTTACCTAGTCTCCATAACCATGAAAATCAAACTTGTCCATCTCCTAATATTACTCATTGATGTAAAGAGGATAGGTTGGTGTTAGAAGGCATCCCTATTAAGAATCATGAAACCCTTGATCCTCCCTTCCCTAATGCTCCTCCCATTTGGGAAAATCTATTTGAAAACCATAGTGTTCCTTCTCTTGATACCTCCCCCACTTGTGAAGAAGCTATTTTACCCTTGGATGAACAAATTACAAGCTCTCTTAGTAGGGTAGATAATATGGAACAAGAGAATGAGACCTTAAAGACAATGGACACTCAACTAACACCTTCTCCTAATCATCCCCCTCTTGATAATCCCATCATTTATCATCCCCCTATTGGTGATGAAGTTATTGTGGAAGAACCAAGCCTTACTTGTCAAGCACATGGTTTTTTTTTCCTAAAAATTCTCCTCCCAGGGAGAATATCATGGCGCTAGAATGTGGCAACACTAATAATGTGTCTTCCTTCAATAAACAAGTGATTCTTGATTTCCCTTTATTACATATACATCAAAGCAAGACCACTAAGGTTATGAATGCACAAGTGTCAATTAGATGCCCCTCGATCAATGGACCTCATACATACCATGTGGGACACCCTAACAACCCTCTAATTCTCTACCCACCTTCACACAAACAACTAACTCAAACTAAACTTGAACTTCTCCTTTACCCTCCTCAGAATAATGTTTTGCAACAACTGAGTCATAATACCATTGCTCATACATATAACACTTGCAATAATCCACAACTGCAACAACCAACCCCGACACCATTACCATTGCCTAATCCTATCCTACATAACCCTTTCTTGCCAGGTTGTAAGGAGTATGATCTTGTTGAGCAACTTAATAATACTCCTGCTAAGATATCATTGTGGGACCTTATTCAAGCCTCCCCTCACTATCACAACATGAACCAAATAGCCTTACAAAAAGTTCTTGTCCCTTCTAATATGCCACCAATTGATATTGTATCAATGATTCAAGGCCAAAATGTTGACATTGTTTTCCACCAAAGTGAACTCCCCTCTTTGGATGTGCAAAAACAAAATGATGCTTTCATGATCCTAACCCAATACAAAACAAAAGGGATAAAGATAACTCTTGTAGATACTAGTTCTGCTCTTAATGTGTGTAGTGTGTGCCTTTAGGATAGGCTTGACATTGATCAATCAAGCATTCAACCTGATCCTTTCTCTATTAAGGGATTTGAAAATGTCGAAAAGAAACCGCTAGGCATAATCATTATGCCTCTTGCCATTGGAGTGGTCACCTTGAATACACCAATCCATGTTATGCCTTATGAACTTTCCTGCAATCTTACCTTAGGAAAACAGTGGATTCATGTAATGAAAGGTGTGCCTTCCACTCTTCATTGCAAAATGAAATACATCTACAACAACATAGTCCACACACTTGATGCTGATTTTGAACCTGATAGTGTCTTACAAATTGAGAAAAACAAAGAAAATTCCTTAAACACATCAACTACACTAGTGGAACTTGTACACCAAAATGACAATGACCAATAACTTACACAACACACGAAGCTATTATATGATGATTGGGGTTCCTTGGATTTTGAACAAGACTCCATGGGTGAGTACAAGATCATACACAAAGATTCAAATAGGGAAAACAAAAAAACATACGACCCTTCAAAAGAATCCATCTCAACCACTTTAGACAATGACATACACTACACGACCACCTTTGACAACACTTATCAACAACCACCAACTGATCAAAAAGCAATGAAAAAGCTTTATGGAAAAGGGTATGAGCTTATGAAACAACTTGACTATAGTGGAAAAGGAGGTGGTGCTCATGAACAAGGTATCCGCAACCCTATAGACCCTATCACACAACAAAAAACTCATGGTCTTGGTTATTTCCCTTTGATATAAATTGCCAAGCATTCCCTCAACATCGACACTCTCACACAACATACTCCTAAATCAACCTTAACTATCATCCATCTTGAACTCCTTGACACTAGTGGTCTTCAACATCATCCTTTCCCAAACATCAAACAAACAACTATGCCTTCGCTTAATGTCAATGTCATCTCGCAAAATGTTCATGATATGAATTTGTTAGATTTTCTACCCTCCTATAATGGAGAGAGAAAAATCTCGCAATCTAAAGAGCCTTGTGTAAGTATGACATCTACTACTAAGCAAGATGTATCTTTGACGCCAACCACAAGACCACCTTCTACCATTGATCAAGAAGGTATCTTGTTGAGACTCCTCCAAGATCACTTGATCAACCTCCTTCCCAAAACTTGAAAGAAATGTTCTTATAAGACTTCATTCTATGCCTATCATAGAGTTCATGGTCATTCCACTAATGAATGTAAGGCTTTGACTCATAAAATACAACATTTTCAGGAGTTTGGTATGCTTCCCTCTATGGGGGCACCTAGATCCTCTAATTGATACTAATTTTCACTCTCGCCTACATTTCATCAATCATTTCAGCTCACCTTTGTCGTGCACTTAGTGGGGGCAAGAGGTTTAGTAGCCTTTTCCTCATATGTCACTTGTCATTTCCTCCTTTGGCTACTCGTTAACCTTTCATGAACATATAAGAGCAAGCTTGGGAGGTGGATGATGTGCCTTAAGTTGGCTCGCATGTGACATACTACCTTTTTCATGATGTAGCTTATCAAAAACATATGACTTGGCATAAGGCTTTCTGAGTAAGCTCTCATGTCCTCTTCTTCTACTTTAAAGCACTTGCTCATAGTACTGGTCTTTGCAACGACTTTAAAGTGGGGGCATACATCACCACTCACATTTCATTGTGCGATTATCTTTTCTTGTGATTTCTTCTCTTAGAAAAATTAGGTACAATGTTGCCCAGAATGAGGCGTTGCACTTCTCTTCTCTTGGAAATAAGATGATACCATTTGCACTTTTTCCTCTCTTGGAAGCATTAGATACAATGTTCCCTAGGGAGAGATCTTGCATGAATTAAGAAAAAGTACTTTGAACAATCCTTGCACTACCTTGCATTAACAATGTCTATGAGTGTCAAGCATACAAAGTTTTTCTTACCTCATAGAGCTAGAAAATCATTTTCCTTTGTGGTGCCTTATTAAAGTTATTGGGAGGTATAACTTTGATATAGTTTGAGTGGGAAGCCCATTCTGAGGCACGACTTTCCCCATAGCCACCTATGTGTTTGTGAGTGCATACCAACTAGTGTATGTTTCTCACCTTTTGGGATTTCTCACTCGACAGACAACCTTGAGTTCCGTCACCCTAGAGTGTACACATTTCTTTTTCCAAACAAACAATCTAGATTTGATCCACAACTAGTTGGATAAATGATTGAAGCATGATCCACCTTATTTTCATCTTTTTCCTCCTCCTAGTTCTTACCATTGTATGATTATGTATCTTGATAGTTTGACTTAGGATCTTGGATCCTGGGGGCTTGATTTTCTTCTTGATCTTTTTCATTCTTTGTCATCTACATCTATACACTCGAATCTCTCTTGAATGCCTACTTTAGTTTGAGTTTGAAGCAAGTTCATCCTCTCACTAAAGTGGGTGCTAAATGTACCATAGAAAAAGGGAAACTTGCTTGACATGGGAATAATTCATGATAAATTGGATTTAATGAGGCCTTGATTCAGGTGTTGTGAAGAATTTGTGCATCCACACTAGGTCTTGGACCCTTGCAAATTGAATAGCATGCTTTTAACGATGTCTTGTAAAGGTGTTGTAAAGTGTTGTAAAGGACTTTCATGCTTTTCTAGACTTAATAAACCCATTTTACCCTAACTCAACATTATAAAATGTGTTAAATAACATTATCACACTAATCTAGAAGGTTTTTTTGAATTAAACTTAATGTTATTCTAGTGTTGTAATGTGTCTTGCACATTCACATTGGATGTGCCTTTCTAGGATGTGTGGACCTCATTTTAGTGTTGTAAAGTGTATTTAATCACACTTTCACATTGAATTAAGTGTCCCAAGCCCTAATTAACCTTTACATCATCACTACTAGGACCCTATTAACCCATTTTTTGCATCCTAAGGCAATATTTGAAGAAATATCTGACAAAATCACCATGCAAACCTTATTTTCTTATCTTCTGCCATCCTAGCTATCAAAATGGCCCCTGTGGGACCCATTTTCCATCCATGGAAAATCAGTCCCATCTAGGTGGGACCCATTCACCAGGGGTGGAAAATGAGTTCCATTTGGCCCAATTTTGACCTTTGAGCGAGAAATATTGAAATTTAAGTTTATTATTTTTATATGTCGGCATTAGGGATCCAATTTTTGAGATAATAAGGTGAATTTCCTATAAAATAAAGTCTCTAAACCTTAAATGATAACCATTCTTCATTATTCATCCATCATTCTTCCATCTTAAGTCTAGCAAGCTATGGTTTCATCATTTCAAGTCATTAAGATAGAAATTTTCATTCAAGGGTAGATTCTTCATTTTTTGTTGAAAAAATTCAAGATCAAACATCATGGAAAGGTAATAAACTCAATTATTGCATGTTTCATTCCATTCTTTTATCATTTTGGTTTAATTATCTAAAAGGGTTTTTACTAAGGAAAACCCCCATGCCCTAACATTCAACATTTATTCTTCTCTTCTTGTGTGTTTGTAGATTTAGAAATTTTAGAAGCTTTGAAATCATTAAGAATCAAGTTGAATTTTTTTTTAGGTCTTCTCTTCATTGTCCAAGGAAAAATATCAACAAAAAGTAGCTTTCAGGCTCTGAAATCAGAGTTTTGGAAATAAACACCTACAAAAAGCCAAAGTGTAGATCGAAAGCTCTAGATTCTACCTTTGAATATTCGGAAATTCAAAATTGGTTTCATTTGCCATGGTGGCGAACGAGTCCCACTTCAAGGTCAGTTTTTGGTTGTCTATATTTTCAGATACACTTAAATGTTAGAAACAGGTCCCAGAACAGTTTTACAAAACTGGGATTAATTCACCCTCAATGGTGAATGAGTCCCACCAAGCCTAAAATTCAGCATCAACAATATTCTAGAAGCCATTTCTAGTCTCCATCCATATTCTAGGTGCACACTTTCAGTCTCATCCATTTCCATTCAGTTTTGTTCACATTTCTAGGTGTTTTTGCATTACATAATGTGTTTTCAAACAAGTCACATTTCTTAGGTTTTACACACTTAATCAGTCAATTTCATTATATAATTGCAGTTAGATCATTTCATTTAGCCTTAAATTCATCATACATTTCTTAGTTTGAATGAACTACCTAGATTTTGTGGTGTGGGATCTATCTCTTTCTTTTAGGTGAAAGACCCTAATTGAGCAAAGAGACTTAGCATTCCTAACCATAAAAATTATGGTACACATAATTCTGATTTGGATTCCATCATCATTATAGATCTAGCTTGCATTAACTTCGCATTAGGATTTTCATTAGTTAATTGACATTCTACGGTTTCAAATTTTGCATTAGTGAAAGTGCATATAAGTTGCATTTTTGCATATCAAATAATTGCAAATCATCTAAAAACTGCATTTGCATTTAGGATTCACATCATACAACATAAAAAAGTATCAAAAACCATTAAAAATGTCTAATTTTTTTTAAAAAATCCCTACTAGGACTCATTCGCCACCTTGGGTGAATCAGTCCCTGTGCACCCCTGAAACTACCTTTTATAGCATTAAAAACCCTCTTTCTATACTTTTGTTTGCTACCATTAACTATATGTTCCAGTTAATTGAATTTCTGTTACATTAATTCACTAAATTTAGCTTAATTTGGTCCATTTCATGCATTTCTTAATTTCAAATTTTCATTCTCACATTGTTACACAACATAATTAGTCCACTGTCATCCTCAAAATCTAAAAAATTGCATTACTCTTTTGCATGTTTGATTTAGCATTGTTGCATTTGAAGCTTGTAGAACAATTATTACATCATGTTTTTATTGCAAAAATCTATAGTTATCATACTTCATGTTCTTTTTTCTAATCTTGTTGAATGTTGTAAGAAAGTTTTGTTAAGTGCATATGAATATGAGGTCTTGTCCCCTCTCTTTTTGTTCATCATTGATCCCTCTCCTAGTATCCCTTCTATGAGTGAGGCTAGTCTAGTGAAAGAAACCTTGGTAAATCATAACAATCACATTTGTTCTTCTCCTAATATATTTGGACTACTTGTGAAGAAGATATTGTAGCGTTAGAAGAACTAATCGATGAGAGTTTTGAGAACCCGAGTTGTTTCTCTCCTCTTACGTCTCTTATTAGGAAAGAAATTACTAAACAAGAGGACATAACAATAAGTAATCATGATGATCACACAACACAACAAGAGACCATTGAAACTTACCTATGTTCATTTCCCAACATCTTCTCCTCTTGTGATAGTGATGATGATATGTTGGTGTTAGATAAGCAAACCTTCAAGATCTATGATAACCCTCTTTATGATTCTTCCCTTACCCATCCTATTTTCCAAGACATTATGGGCCAAAGGAATGAACTCATAAATGATCATGATAATCATACTGGTTCTTCTCCTAGTATCTCTCATAGCTATGAAGAATATAATTTGATGTTGGAAAACACAATGGATGAAAGTCATGAGAATCTTAGTTGTCCCCCTTCACCTAGGGAAACCCTTATTGAGCAACATAGTTCAACCATTGATCATTCCCTTACTTGCGATGAAGTCAGTTTGGAAGAACCAATCCTTGAATATTAAGAACATTTGGTTTGTAGTTCTCCTAAACAATATCCTCCTAGGGAGAATGTCATGGTGCAAGAAAATGAAAAAAATAGTAATGAGGCTTCATTAGGTGATGATAAACAAGTGATCCTTGATTTCCCTCTTTTAGAGATACATCAAACCAAGACTGCTAAGGTTATGAATGTGCAAGTGTCCCCTATAGTAATGAACCTCGTACATATCCTGTGGGACATCCTAATAATTCTCTAATCCTTCACCCACCATCACATAAGCAAAACAAGCCCAAACTTATCCTTTACCCACCTAAGAACAATTTTTTTGCAGCAACTGAGTCACAATACCATTTCCCATACATATAATACTAGGAATAATATGCAACCACAACAACCAACCCTGACACCCCTCCCCTGGCGTAATACCATTTTCCTAGTGCTCCTTTCTTAACTTCACATAGTGGGAAAGAGTATGATCTTGTTGAACAACTTAAGAATGCTCCTACAAAGATATCCCTCCGAGACTTGATTTAGAATTCACCTAACTATCACACTATGCTTCAAACTACCTTGCAACAAGCTCCTATCCTTTCCAATGTGCAACTGAATGAAATAGTAGCCATGATCCAAGGAATGAATGTTGAAATTGTTTTCCACCAAAGTGAACTCCCCCCTTTGGAAGTGCAAAAACAAAATGAAGCTTTCATAATATTATCTCAATACAAAAACATTGGCATAAAGTGAAACCTTGTTGACAATAGCTCAGACCTTAATTTGTGTAGCATAAACCTTTTGGATAGGCTTCATGTGGATAAATAAAAAATTCAACCTGACTCTTTGTTTATTAAGGGATTTGACAATGTAGGAAAACAACTACTTGGTGTGATCACTTTTCCTATTATAGTTGGAATGACCATAATAGAAACACCTATCCATGTTATGCCTCATGATATTTCATATAATCTTCTCTTAGGTAGACCATGGATTCATGCAATGAATGGGATGCCTTCTACTCTTCATTGTAAAATGAAATACATCTACAACAACAAAGTGTACACACTTGACGCTAATACTGAGCCTTATAATGTCTTACAACTTGAGAAAAACAAAGAAAACCCCTTGAAAGCATTAAAACCAACCACAAAAGTAGATCCCATGAAAAAAAAGGACAAAGAAAAACATATCGAGGAAGTCACAAAACTCTTCAAATATGATTGGGGTTCCTTAGATTTCACACCAACATTCATTGGAGAATACAAAATCATACATAAAGACTCTGAAAAGGGAAAATAAAATGCGGTAATGACAACACAAAATTTAGAAGACCCTTCGAAAGCATCATCCTCAACCACTTTAGAAGAAAAGACAACATACATAACAAATTTTGATGAAACTAACTATCAACAACCTTTGAATAGTAAAGAACTAAAAAATTATTATGGAAAAGGGTATGAGCTTATGAAATAATTTGGATATAGTGGAAAAGGATGTGGTGCTAGACAATAATGTATCCACAACCCTATCAAGCCTAACATGAAATATTGACTCATGGTCTTGGTTATTTTCCTTTGATAGAAATAAACAAGCCTTCACTCAATATCAACACTCTTACAAAACATCCTTCTAAGACAACTCTAATAGTAATGCATCCTGAACTAATAAAAACTACTAGTCTTGAAAGTTATCCTTTACAAGAAATGAAAAAAACAAATACATCTTCGCTTAATGTCAATGTCATCACGCAAAACACTAGTGATTTGAAATTGTTAGATTTTACATGCTCCTTTCACGGAGAGAACAAAATATCACAATCCAAAGAGTCTTGTACTAAGGAAGAGAAATATTTTTTGAATAATAAAGGAACGTCTACCATTGATCAAGAGGGTATCTTGTCGTGACTCCTCCAAGATTTCTTGATATCCCTTCCTCCAAGAACACGTAAGAAATTACAAGACTTCATTTTTCACCTATCATAGAGTTCATGGTCATTCTACTAATGACTGTATGGATTTGAGTAGTAAAATCAAACATCTTAAGGAGTTAGGTGCTCTCTCTTATGTGGGGGAACCTAATTCCTCTAATTGATACCAATTTTCACTCTACCATGTATCTTATCAATCATTTTGGCTGACCCCTATCCTACACTAAGTGAGGTAAAGGGGTTAGATAGCCTTGTCCTCGTATGTCACTTGTCATTGTATCTTTTGTCTAGTTGATCACCTTTCATATACATATAAGAGAAAGCTTGGGATGTGGACGGTATGCCTTAAGATTGACTCACACACGACATACTTATTCATGATGTAGCTTATTGGAAACATATAACTTGGCATAGGGATTTCTGAATAAGTCTTGTGTTTCCTTCTAATTTAAAGCAATTTCTCATAGTAATGGTGTTAGTAACCACTTAAAAGAGGGGGCATACATTGACACTCATTATGTTTCATTGCACAATTTCTTTCTTCCTATGATGCATCCTTTTTCTTGGTGGTGTCAGTGGGCTCGATTTCCTACAAGAGCATGATATTTCTATGACGTGTCCTCTCTTGGAAACATTAGGCACAATTTTCCCTAAGAAGAGAGCTTGCATGAGCCAAGAAAAATCCATTTGAAAAAATCTTGCACTATCTTGCATTTAAAACATCGCTTTGTTCATGAGCTCCAAGCATACAAAGGTTTGATTGTCTCATGAAGCTCAAAAATTCATGTTTATGTGGTGCCTTATTAAAGTTATCAGGGGGTATAACTTTGGTATGGTTGAGCGGGAAGCCCAATTTGAGGCATGAACTTCCCCATGGCCACTTGTGTGTGTGTGAGTGCATACCAACCATGAGTGTATGTTTCTTACCCTTTTAGGACTTCTCACTCGATAGATAGCCAAGAGTTCCATCGCCTCAGAGTGAGTATGCATTTTTTGGACAAACAACCTAGATTTTATCCACATTGTGTTGGACAAATGGTCCAAGCTTGATCCAATCTCTTATTTTACTTTTTCTTTTAGTCATTTCCAATTGTATGATCACGTATCTTATTTTGCTGCATATCATTCACCTTGCACGTGTCCTTTTGTGCTTATGTCGGTTTGAATTTGGATCTTGGATCCTAGGGGCTTGGCCAACTCCTTTGATCTTTGTTGTCCTTTTTCATCCACATTGGTACGATTGGACTCCTCTTGAATGTCTACTTTAGTGTGAGTTTGAAGCAAGTTCATCCTATCACTAAAGTGGGGGCTAAATGTGGACACTAAAAAAGTAACCCTTCTACTTTTTCTATCTTATTTGGGCCCTCTTTATTTTGGCTTAATATTCCTTGATTTGATGTTGTAATATGGATAACACATCCACATTAGGTCTTGGGCCCTTTTAAAGCTAAATAAACCTAATTTTGTCCTAATTTAATGTTGTAAAATGTGTTTATTGACATTTTCACATTGAATTTAGAGGATTTTTAAATCAAGTGTACATAATCTAGTGTTGTAATGTGTTTTACACATTCATATGGGATTTAGGGCCCTTCTAAGCTAATAGACTCAAATTTTCCTTAATTTAGTGTTGTAGAGTGTATTTATTTACACTTTCACATTGGATTTTGGGTCCTGTTGTATTTATGACCTTTATATCATCATTAATATGACCCTATGACCCCATATTGTGCATCCTAAGGAAATTTTTGATCAAAAACATGACTAGATCAACATATGAACTTAATTTATGCATTCCCCAACACTTTAGCTAGTAAAATGGTCCTTGTGGGACCCATTTTCCACTTTGGGTGAATGAGTCCTATTTGAGCTATTTTCAAAGTTTGAGTAGGAAAAACTAGGTTTTAAGTTTAAATTTCTTCAATGTTAGCCTTGGGGATCAAAATAATTGTCAATTGAGTGGCTTAAAAATATAATAGAGTTCTCTAATCCACATTCAATCCATCCATTATCCATCCATTATGCATTCATCATCCATCCATATTTTCAAGTCAAGTACTCAAGGGTTAAGCATTTCAAGTTTTCACAGAGTCATCAAGATAGCTTTCAAGATCAATTCTAAGGCATTCAAGGGTATATTTCTTCATCAATTGTTGTAGAAAATCAAGATCCATTATAATGGAAAGGTTCTAATTGAATTATTTCATATTCATGCTTCATTATCTTGTGTTGAATCATTTTGGTTTAATTACCTAAAAGGGGTTTGACCAAGGAAACATTTTCTCTCTCTTTCTTTGTGTGATTGCAGATCTAGGTAATTTGAAGGATTGGAGATGATTGAAGAATAGGTTTCAAAATTGTTAGAGTCATCCCCCTATTGGCAAGGTCAAAAAGTCACTTACAATCCCAAAAATTAGGGTTTTAGATCCGAACACCTGGAGGAGCGGATTGAGTAGACAGAGAAGAGCAGATCCAAACTTTGCATTTCCAAAAAATGAAAATTGGACTCATTCTCCATTAGTGGAAAATGAGTCCCATTGCATTGCTTTTTAGATATTTTTGTAGATTCGGATACCCATTTTCCTAAAACTTGCCCTGGTGCAGTTTTCTAGAATTGGGATTGATTCACCTAGAATGACGAATGAGTCCCACCGGGCTTAAAAATTAGCATGTTTAGGATTTTAGAGGTCCATCCATCCTAAAAAAGTTTCTAGGTGCACACTTTCAGTTTTACAACTTTCTCTTTTGTTTCACTTGCATTTCTAGGTCATTTAGCATATGTTTGCATATCATATTGTGTTTTGAAACATTTCATGTTTTCCAAGTTCACACTTGGTGGTGAAACCCCTTTCTTGTCTCATTCATATCCAAGGATATATTATAGTTATATCTCACATCCTTCATTGGGTTGAGATCTCTAAGGTACCCTTGAATGTGGATATTATGAAATTGGATCCCTTTCCTTGCATTCCATTTTGTGGACAAGGAAGTGTAGCATCCATTTATGGTGTCCACAACAAGAAAGATAAAAAATGAAAAGATAATATACAAATGATTCATTTGAGGTTTTTGATAAGATCTCATTTAACTATGTCAACTGGATTTGGAAGGGACAAAGCATATTTGATTGACTAAAATTTTGAGGTAGCTTGTCCATCATCATTGTATGCACCATCTTCTCTTGGAATCTGTTTCTACAATGAACCAAGCCTACAATTGATTGGGGATGAAATTAAGGTGGATAAAATATCATCAAATGCTTTATGTATGCTTGGAAACATGGAACTGAAAATAGATGACTGGCTTAAAGCAAAAGATACAATTAAAGTAGCACACTAACTTATCATGGCTGATGAAGCAAAATGAAAATTTGATGAAGAACAAAGGATTCATATTGAAAGGAGAAAGAAAGAAGAATAACTTCAGTGAGTGATGCAACAAGAGGAGAAATTTGAACGCGTGAATGAATTATGGAAGAGTAATCATAAAAATAGGGAGGATGATGATGATGAGGTTGATTAGTCTGAGAGGAAACAAAAGAAGGAAAAGAAGAAAAATAAGGATAAGGACTAAAAGGCTTATGATTCTTATATGGAGGAACCTGATGTTTCCATGGAAGATGAGGAAAATTATGTGAGTGATAAGGCACAAGATGATGTAAAAAATGCCCAAGATTTTCTTGCAGTTGTAGGTCTAGAAGACTCTAATGATGGTAAGACAAATTCTCCAGTTTCAACAAAATAATGAAGGATATGTTAGAGTATTAGGTTGTTTACTTGATTAATTTAATCATATTGATTAATTAATTAAGTCACCTTTACTTTATTTCACTTAATCTAAACTTAGAAATATTTATTTTTGCATTATTAAATTATTCATGTCATCTCATTCATTATGATCTTGACACTTTTCAGATGCTAATTTATTCCTAATCCTAGGGTTCTCACATTTAGGGTTTTGATCTCTTTTCTTAAGGATTGATCTCTTTGCAATTATTAAAAACTTCTCGGGTAATGCATCTTTTGCTTCATGTTTGCATAACATCATTCTTGTGTCTCTTGATCTCCTTTGGTGATAGGTTATTTGATTGCAGGTGTTCATTGGGATATATGAGGTTGGATTATCAACTTCTATAGGAGACATGCATATTTTGATTTTGAAGATGATGAACCATTGCAAAAACAGAGTGGTGCAGGTGCACCTAAACATTTTTGTCAATATTTGATCATTTGAAGTTGGTTAGTAGTTGAGTCAAGGGTAGATAGGGGTGTTTTGAGTCTATCTATATTAAATAAGGCCCAAAAGACCATTTTCTATGTAATTGGATGGGTTTTTGGTTATAGGTGTCAAATATGTAGAAAGTTGCAAAAGCAAAATTGTAAATGTTGTAAAAAAAAAAGAAATTGTCAAAATGCAACTTTAGGGAATAGGAAACGTCATCAAAGTTTAAAAAGTATTTATGAATGTTGGACTGGTTAGAATTCAAGTGTAATTTCTATATAAAGCTACTCCATGGCTTGAGAAAGGGTTGTTGGTTGATATGTTAAAGAATTCCAATAAGAAAACAACGTTTCTTTTGAATTTTTTGTGTTTTCAGAAGTTTTCCTATTCTATATGGCCTATACAGACTTTATGATGATTTAAAATCTCTTGTGAATCATTGTAACATGTATTAGCTTTGATTTCTGTCCATTTTGAGAGTCCAAAACTCAATTTTGTGGAAGATATCTTTAAATTTCTGTAGTAGCCCTGTTTTTATAGTTTTAAAGGGTTGAAGGGTCTCTAAAATGGAAAAATGACCCATTCCAATTTCTATACCTATTGTTTCTTATGGAATGGGTGAAATACTCTCTAACTTATGTGTTTTCATGTTTTTTTAGGCTATGGAATTGAGTTGTGTGAAATGGAGTGAAGCCCTAGGGTTGGATAGTGAAGTTTTCTTAGTGAAAAGGTGGTGTTGTGATAGGGTTTTGTTAAATTGTTGAAGAATCTATCAATGTAAGGGTTGATCAGCCTTGTGTAGGGAATTTATGACTTGTTGGATGTGGTGGTTAAGTTTTTTAATCCAGGTGATGGGATTTTTTATAAACCCTAGGTTATTTGCTTGTAAATAAAGGGTTTCTTGGATCAACATCCTAGAGGACTTGAAATTGTGAATTGATCATGAAATCTATGGTTTTGCATCATATATAATGACTCTCAATAGAGATTGAGTGTAAAATTCAAGTTTAGGAAGTACTTTCTTTGAAAAATATGGCTAATTTAGTAGCCTAAAATATGGGTGATTTATTGGTTCTTAATATTGTTGTGAAGAAATAACTTCAAACCTTTTTGGATTTCAGTTTGGGGTCTATGGTGAATCTTTATTGATGCTTGGTTGGCCTTTGTATGACCTTCTCTGAAAGATATTGTGCAAAGTTGGATTTTGAGGACTACAAGCCTCTAGTTGTATGTTTGTGAATAGAGGAGTGGATTGTGTTTTAAGAAGTTGATTTCTTGTTGAAGCCTGATCAATTTGTGTTGAATAGTGAGTGTCAACCACCTTGCTTACATCAAGTGGTATTAGAGCTCAGGGACAAGGTCTCTTGTGATTGAATTTTGCAGGTTTGAAGAAAGCTGATTGGAAGGTGAAAAGACAAATTGGTGAAGATGCCTTTGAAAGGTGCTGGTGCTATAAGAGAATTGTAGGAACTGAAGGAGAAGCATGCCAAGCTTCTAGAGCCACATAATGTAGTGTTGGCAAGGCTTTCTGCCTTGGAGACAAAGAAAAGAAGAGATGAGAATGAAACAGAGGAAGATGATGAAGAATATGAGGATGTTGATGAAGAATTGGACCCTGAAGATCAGAGGATTGCAAAGTTGCTCAAAGTAGTGAAAGGTGATTCAATGAAGGTAAAAGTTGATCTTCCTATGTATGGTGGTAATTTAAATGAAGAAGAACTGCTTGATTGGATTGTTGTTATAGAAAATTACTTTGAAAGTGAAGACATTTCATATGAACAGATGGTGAAGGTGGAAAATACTAAACTAAAAGGTCATGCTCTTCTATGGTGGGACTACAAGCAAGCAAAAAGAAGAAAACAAGGCAAGTGAAGAATAGTTTCTTGGGACAAGATGGTACAAAAATTGAAAGGTAAGTTTCTTCCAAAGGATTATGAAGTTCAATTATATAAAAGATTACAAGGTTTGAAACAAAAATATCTAGATTTCAAGTCTTATACTGATGAATTTTACAAACTAAGTATAAGGTCAAGAAGGGATGAAGATGAAGCTGAAAAGGTGGCTAGATATTTAGGTGGTCTCAGATTTAATTTTCAAGATGAAATTTTTGTTGCTAACCCAAAGAATGTTGAGGAATGTTTTCAATTAGCAATCAGGGTGGAAGAAAAGCTCAAAAGAAGGCGAGAGAAATATGTTAGAGGAAGAGGTATTAGCACAAGAGGGAGAGGAACAATCCCTACACCAAAGAAGCCAAGTGAGTAACAAGAAGAAGTAAATAGAGGTAAGGAGCAATGTGTTGATACAAGAGGTGGTTTTAGGGGTAGAGGAAGGTTTAGTGGTGGTAGAAATTCTAATGATTTTTTAGGGATATGTTATAATTGTAATCAATATGGTCATCCTTTATGTAAATTTCCTGACAAGTTTGGTAGTTGATAAAGTGGTGAAAAGAGGATTGATAGGAGAGCACAAATCATTTAAGAAGAGGAGTGTGAGAGTAACCATCCTGCAAGTTTAAGAGTTGCTCCTTAAATAGGGGAAATGTTGATGACAAGGAAGACTGTATTGAAGGTAGCCAAGGAGGTGGAACCATTGCAAATAAAGAGCCTCTTCAAGATCACTTGTAAGTGCAAGAACAAGGTATGCAAAATTGTGATTGATTCTGGCTCTACAAAGAATATGGTGTCAAGTGAGATGATGAGTAAATTGAATTTGCAAAAAGTTCCTCATGAGTTACCTTATAAGGTGTCTTGGTTGAGTGATGGATAGTCTCTTTTGGTTAAAGAATTTGTTTTTGTTGAATTCCAGATTGGAGGCTATAAAGATAGTGTAGTTTGTGATATTCTTCCTATGGATTGTTGTCACCTACTCCTAGGTAGACCCTGACAATATGACAAGAATGCAATGTATGATGGAAGAGAGAACACATATACTATAGTGAAGTATGGATGCACGTTTGTTTTAAATCCTTTGGTGGAAGATGAGAAAGGTAAGGAAAGGTAATTATCTATGGAAATAAGGAACTTGTAAGTGTTGTGAAGGAAGATAAAAGGTTGGATGTTGCAATCAGTCCAAGGTATGAGAAAGCACTGACAATATATGTGAAAGATGATACTGTAGTAAATGGAGTTGACAGTGAATTTGAATGAGAATGTTTTGGTGGGGACCATTGTGTGTCCTATAGGTGAGAGTAAAGTTGCAAGGTATAAGTAATTTGTAGGTAAAATAGGTGATAGGTTTGTCAGTACAATCGTACTTGGTGTTGACAAAAAAAAAGTATGACGATAGTGATGCAGGGAAAAAGTGTACAAGAAGTTAAGGGAAGATGCGAGGATGAAGTTGAAACAAAGAAGTGAGTACAAGGGATTACTAGTAGTTGTTTGTTTGTAGGTATGAATGAAGGAGTACAAGAAGGATTTGATCAAGGGGCAGGGAAAAGACCATTGTCAGGTCTGAATGCAAAGTTGGAGACACATTCAAGTGCAAACAATGTCAAGAGTATAGGGCAGATTATAAGTTCATTATGCATGAAATAGCGGAAGGTGTTTTCAGATCAAATATTATATGGATCAAATATGAAGCATGGTAAAAGATCTAACTCATGTGGTATGAGTTCTTTTTCTGTGGGGATGTATGGTGCAAGAGAACCTAAACATTTTTGTCAAAATTTGATCATTTGAAGTTGTTCAGTAGTTGATTTAAGGGTAGATAGGGGTTTTTTGAGTCTATATATATGAAATAAGGCCCAAAAGACCATTTTCTATGTAATTGGATGGGTTTTTTGCTATAGGTGTCAAATATGTAAAAAGTTGCAAAAATAAAAATTGTCAAAATGCAACTTTAGGGAATAGGAAAGGTCATGGAAGTTTAAAATGTAGTTATGAACATTAGAATGGTTATAATTCAAGTGTAATTACTATATAAATCCACTCCCTAGCTCAAGAAACGGTTGTTGGTTGCTGTGTTAAAGAATTCCAATAAAAAAATGTTTCTTCTACATTTTTATGTGTTTTTAGAACTTTTCCTATTTTGTACAGTCTGCAAAGACTTTATGATGATTTGAAATCTCTTGTGAATCAAAGTATCATGTATTAGCTTTCATTTCCATCCATTTTGAGAGTCTAAAACTCAATTTTGTGAAAGATCTCTTTAAATTTTTGTAGTATACCCTATTTTTACAGTTTTAAAGGGTTGAAGGGTCTCTAAAATGGAAAAATGACCCATTCCACTTGATGTACCGAATATTTATCATGGAATGGGTCAAATAATCTATAACTTATGTGTTTCCATGTTTTGGTTAGTTGTGGAATTGAGTTATGTGAAATGGAGTGAAGCCGTATGGCTGGGCATTGAAGTTTTCTTAGTGAAAATGTGGTATTGTGATAGGGTTTTGTTAAATTGTTGAATTTTTTTTTAATCTAAGGGTTGATCAACCTTTTGTAGGGTATTAGTGACCTATTGAATGTATTGGTTAAGTTTGGTAAGCTAGGTGATGGTATTTTTTGTAAACCTTAGGTTATTTGCTTGTAAATAGAGGGTTTCTTGGATTAGCATCCTAGAGGACTTGAAATTGTGAATTGATCATGGAATTAGTGGTTTTACATCACATATAGTGACTTTCAATAGAGATTGAGTGAAAAATTGGAGTTTAGGCAGCACTTCCTTTGAAAAATAGGGCTAATTTAGTAGACTAAAATAGGGGTGGTTTATTGGTTCTCAATATTGTTGTGAAGAAATTACTTGAAACCTTTTTGGATTTTGGTTTGGGGTTTGTGGTGAATCTTCATTGATGCTTGGTTGGAATTTGTACATACTTCTCTAAAAGATATTCTGCAAAGCTGGGTTTTGAGGGCTACAAGCCTCTAGTTGTATGTTTGTGAATAGAGGAGGGATTGTGTTGTAAGAAGTTGATTTCTTGTTGAAGTCTAATGAATTTGTGTTGAATAGTGAGTGTCAACCACCTTGCTTACATCACAAAGTTTGAGAGAAGATGATCCATATGATGATGATGTGTAGGCCTCTTGAGCTTTAACCAAACCTAGCTCCTATTTTCCAAAAGAAAAATCCCCATGGCCCATGGGAAATGAATGATGATCATTTGAGTTTCAACTTGGTTTCATTTTGAAAGGGGACATTACATTGTACAAGATTTGTTTACTAGAAGAATAATTTAATCCACCTATTTGGGATTGTAAAATAAAAATAGATGAATTAATCTATTTTCAATTATAGGTTATTTTAATCTAGATTCTGATAGAAAGATAAAGCATAATACATTTAAGGACACATAAAATGTTCTAAAATAAAGACTAAAATAGGTTTCCCATAAAAAACAAGAAAGAGGAAAAATGAAAAGATAAAATATAGATGATTCATTTGAGGTTTTTGATAAGATCTCAATTAACTTTTTCAAATGGATTTGGAAGGGAAAAAATATATTTGATTGAATAAAATTTTGAGGTAGCCTATCCATCGCCATTGTATGCATCATCTTCTCTTGGAATCTGTTTAAACTCAAATGCTTATCATTCATTTCCCATGGGTGTTGGGAATTTTTCTCTTAGAAAATAGGAGATAGGTTTGGTTAAAGCTAAAGAAGCCTACACATCATCATCATATGGATCATCTTCTCTCACACTCTATTTCTGCAATGGTTCATCATCTTTAGAATTAGAGTATGCATGTCTCCTTCATGATTTTGTTGTAACTAGAGAATTTGTCTCACCATCATCAAAGTCTTCTAGACCTGAAGCTACAAGAAGATCTTGGGAATTTTCTACATCATCTTGTACCTTATCACTCATATAATTTTCCTCATCTTCCATGGCAACATCAGGTTCCTCCATATAAGAATCATAAGACTTGTATCCCTATCCTTCTTTTTCTTCTTTTCCTTCTTTTGTTTCTTCTCAGACTGACCAACCTTATCATCATCATCATCCCTATCTGCACACTTACTCTTCCATAATTCCTTCACACATTCAAATTTCTTCTCTTGTTGCATCACCCACCAAATTTCTACCTCTTGCTTTCTCCTTTCCATCTGAATCCTTCGTTCTTCATCATATTTTAATTTTTCTTCACCAACCAAGAGAAGTTGGCGTGCTACTTTAATTGTTTCTTTTTCTTTAAGCCAGTCATCTATTTTTAGTTCCATGTTTCAAAGCATACATAAAGCATTTGATGATATTTTATCCACCTTAAGTGCATCCCTAATCAATTATAGGCTTGGTGCATTATAGAAACCGATTCCAAGAGAAGATGATGCATACAATGACGATGGATAAGCTACCTCAAAATTTTGGTCAATCAAATATGTTTTGTCCCTTCCAAATCCATTTGACATAGTTAAATGATATCTTATCAAAAACCTCAAATGAACCATCTATATGCTATCTTTTCATTTTTCCTCTTTCTTTCTTTTTATGGGCAACCTATTTTAGTCTTTATTTTAGAACATTTTTTGTGTCCTTCAATGTATTATGCTTTATCTTTCTATCAGATTCTAGATTAAAAGAACCTATAATTAAAAATAGATTAATTCATCTATTTTTATTTTATAGTCCCAAATAGGTGGATTAAATTATTCTGCTGTTAAAAAAATCTTGTATAATGTAATGTCCCCTTTTCAAAATGAAACCAAGTTGAAACTCAAATGCTCATCATTCATTTCACATGGGCCTTGGGGATTTTTCTCTTGGAAAATAGGAGTATAATAATAACTCAAGAGGATATTAATTTCATAAAAGGGGCCACTTAAGTGTTGGCGCATAGACCAAGAAATGCTTATGCTGCAAATGGGGTAGCCATTCTGCTAGTTGAAAGGGGTCAATTCGATATTGCAATGGACATTTTCACACAGGTACAAGAAATTGCTGCAGGAAACATATTTGTTTAGATGCTTGATGTGTGGGTAATTCTAGCACATGTTTACTTTACACAAGGACAGTTTGCGCTTGTAGTGAAATTTTTTATGTTGCAAATGGGGTAGCCATTGTGCTAGCTGAAAGGGGTCAATTTGATATTACAAAAGAAATCTTTACATAGGTACAAGAAACTATTGTAGGAAACATCTTTGTTTAGATGCATGATGTGTGGGTAAACCTATGACATGTTTACTTTGCACAAGGAAAATTTATGCTTGTAGTGAAAATGTATCAAAATTGTTTGAGGAAATTCTATTTTGGCACTGACACCAAAATTTTATTATATTTAGCTTAAACACATTATGAAGCAGAACAATGACAAGATTTTAAAAGAACATTATTAAGAGCAGTAGATTGTAATGAGAATTTCAAATTGTGTTTAATAAAATGAGGTTTTTGAATTACCTTTGAATTCACTATAGAGGGCATCCCTAAATTTGACTTCGCTATAAAGGGCCTCAGTGAATTCAAATTCGTTGCAACAAACTCCAAATTCCTTTCTTTCCTTTTCAGATTTCTCCACGTCCTCTCCAAATTTTTATCGCCCATGCAAGTAGCTGCTATAATTGATCAAAATGCCTCAATGCCAAGCTAATGAATGAAGTGAGGTCTGTAATGAACAAATGAAGTGAGGTCCACGGTGAACGTGAATGATCGTGCCAATATATCATGCACAATACATTGCACCAATAATTGGTTGAATTGTTTTTTAAAAAATTGTCTAATTTGTATTTGATGACTAACCATTTAGTCATTTTTTATTTCTATAACTCAATATTTTTTTATTCAATGACCAAATTAGTCATTTATAGCTAAGTTGCAAAAAATGAGTAGAATTTAGTCTAGTTGTTGTGAATAACAGTTTCAGTCACCTAGTCATTTATTTGCCAAATTCTACTAGTGTCTTTTGTATACTTCTTAACAGATTTTCTCACTTGTTTCAACCCTTGCATCTTCTTCAAAAAATCTAGCTCATAGTCCATAGGAATGAACTGTCTCTTCAATTTCTCCTCCATCCTATCTCATCTCGTTATTTTCTCTTTTCCTCTTCTATTTATCTCCAATTGGACTTCTTTCCACCATATGCTAGCATGGCCTTTTAGCTTGGTCCTTGCAAATTTTACCCTCTGCGGATCTTCTATTTCCTCATACTCAAAATACTCTTCCATGTCATTAACCCAATTGATCAACTCCTTTGGATTCAGGTTTCTAGAAAAATTAGAAGCTTCTATCTTTGGTCTCTTTCCAATCTTGGAAATGGCCCTAATCGGTCTAACTTCTATAGGATTCATTACCTCCTATGCTACTTCTTTGTATGGCTCTTCATTTTCAGCCTCATCTTCAGTTTCATCTCTTCTTCTGACATCAAATCCTCTACAAAGCTCCTCTTTTAGTGCTTGAACTTGTCTCTAGAGGGCTCTAAAACCCTCTTTTTTTACCCCAACATTTATTCCACCATAGTTTCTTCATGGAGGCATCTTTTCTCATAGACCCACAACCACAAGTCCTAGTGTAAACTACCTCACATTCGATGATCTATCTACACACTTAGGAAAACCTTCTTTGATACCACTTGATGAGGGCTACACCCCTTGAAATCCACACAAAACACAACAATAGATACCAACATAGAAGTGGGAGACAAAAAATGACTCACTTTCAATTATTTTCAAAAAATGAAATTACAGATTTAGAAATTACAATGCTACAGCCTCATGGACTTGATTCATTATAATAAAACCAACTCTAAAATAAAATCTATTATTTGGAGCCACCTCCAATAATGTCCACTCATCCCTTTTTATTTTACCCTAATAACTGCCTTAGATTGTTCTAGAAGGTGTAACTTTCCCTTTTGTCTTGCTGCCAAAAGTTTAGCCATCTGATTTTTTTACCGAGGAAGATATTTTAATGAAATTCACATTTTTGGTGGGGTAGCTTCCCAAAGCCATAACTTTTGGCTTGGGTGTTCAATTTTCTATTATAATATATTGTTGGAAATATCTCAAAGAGATCTACAATTCCAAAATTATTTGAAGATCATTTTGTCCATTTTTTGAGCTTTTCTAGGGCTTCTAAGGTTTTCAAAATTGAATTTGAAGTTGCATTGAAGAAATTTCTAGAGATGAAAACTTTAATATCTCCCAAATTGTGCATGATATTGAGATGATTCTTTTTCCATTAGAAGCATTTTTTAGTTTTTCTCCTTGGGGAAATTTTTTAAGTCCATAGAGCTTGTTTAGTCTGAATTACTAAAAATAGTGACTGTTTTTCACCATTTTTGATTTTGACTATCTTACACCCCTTAAGTGTCATCATGGGACTCAAAACAGCTAAAGAAAATAAGGAGAAAGAATTTTTTGGGTGATGCAAGATTGTGCCTATGCCACAAGATGCTCCTACATCAAGTAATGATTGAAAATAATTTGATTAAGGAGGATCAGTGACACCTTGCATTTGGTCTAATGTATAGAATAATCATGATCTTCCAACTATTATTAACATGATTAGGAAGAACTAGTAGATTTAAAAACTATAATTTAAGGTTCTTCCAGGATTTGACATTTTAATTGTTCTAGATGAATAAGAAAATTAATTCCATCTGGTTATAGTACTAACTATATATCAACTCCTCTAGGTTAAGGAAAAATTTGTATCATATAAGGTGTGCTAAGATTAATAATCATCAAGAAATGATGATCCAATCTCTATTAATCACCCCTCATCTATATGAAAAATAATAATTTATAATCAATATTTGACAATTTTATATATGTATGTATGCATATGTAGATATCCGTGTATATAGATGTATATATATGTATATGTATATGTATGTATATGCATATCTATATGTATATGTATGCATGTGTATGTGTATGTGTATGTGTATGTGTATGTGTATGTGTGTATATGTATGTGCATATGTATATGTATATATGTGTGTATATGTATATATGTATATTTATGTATATTTGTATATATATGTGGAACATAGATTTTTGGGACCCACTTGCTTTCTAGCACTTCTAGGGTTTTTCACCTAAAAGGAGAAAGGTGGGTCAAAAATGCTTATGTTCACATTCAAAGATTGGTGTGATGTGGGTGAAAAGAGGATGAAAAATTACTAGATGTGATGTTTAAATGTAAGAAATTAATAAGATTACTTAACTAATGAATAGAAACTAAAGAAAAACAACTTTTTTGAAAACACATGGTGTATTGCAAAATCACCAACAAATGAATGGAAAAATGCAATAGAAATGAATCAGACTAACAATGTGCACTTGGAACCTTGATGGAGACTAGAAATTACATTTGAAATGTTGTTGATGTTGTTTTTTTAGGCCTGGAGGGACTCATTTGCCCCTCTGGGTGAATTAGTCCTAGTTTTGCCAAACTATACCAGAACCTGTTTCTGACAAAAGGGTATCTAAAAATGCAAAAATCCAAAAAATAACCTTGGGGTGGGACTCATTCGCCACCCATGGTGAATGAGTCCACTTTTGAATTTCTAGATTTTCAAAGGTGGATTCTGAAGCTTCCAATCTTCACTTTGACGCCCTATAGGTGTTCGCTTCCGAAACTCTGATTCACGGGTCTGAAAATGAGATTTTATTGATTTTTTGACTTGTTGAATGAAGAGAGGACTTTAGCAACCTTTTAACTTGATCTTCAATGATTTCCAAGCTTCCAATAGACCTAAATCTGCAAACACATAAGGCAAGAAAGAGAAATGTTGATTGTTAGAGCATGGAGGTTTGAATTGGTCAAACCCCGTTTAGGTAATTAAACCAAAATGATGAAAGAATAGAGTGAAACATGCAATAATGGAATAGATTACCTTTCCATGATGATAGATATTGAAAGTATACAACAAAACATGTAGAATCTTCCCTTGAATGTCTTAGGAATCTAAATTAATGACCTGCAATGTGAAAGCCCTAGCTTGCTTGATTTGAGATAGAAGATAGATGAATGGATGATGTGAATGAGTCAATGAATGAATGGATGTATGAGAGATGTAAAATGAGGAGAAAATCACTTATTTATACAATCTTGTGCCTTAGTTACCCATTCATACCTCATCACAGGCTGGCATCAAGTGTTTTTGAATAAAAACCCGAAAGGAATTTTAAAATATTTTGAATTTGGAGCCAAAGGGGACTCATTCACCACCCGTGGAAAATGGGTCCCACCTAGGACCTGAAAATGGGTGTTGGGAATTATCTTGTATTTAATGTTGTTTGTCGGGCTAAAATTCAAAAATACACTTAATTTTAGCCTGATAAGGGCATAAAGGGACCAAATAAAGCATAAGAAAGGAGTAAATGGTGAAATTATGCCTAGAAAAGCATGAAATCTTGTTACAAGACTTTACAACACTTCAAAATAGGACTTGATTAGTGATGAAAAGATGATTTTTAGGTAAATTGTAATGAATAGAGTTTAGAAGAGTGTAGAAATGTTTTACAACACTTCACAACACCTTCACAAGATGTCGTTAAATGCATTTTATTTAGTTTTCAAGGGTCCAAGAACTAGTGTGGATGCATAAAATGCCTCACAACACCTGAATCAAGGCCTCATTAAGTCCAATTTTATCATGAATTAATCCCATGTCAAGAAAAGGGTCCTTTTTCTACGACATAATATGTGTATATATATTATAGATATCTGAAATATAACATTTCATTATAATTAATTAAAATTCTAAATTTTAATTAATTTTATCCTAATATGCATAATCAATTAAATATTTTATTATTTAATTAAATTATTCCTCTCAAATTAATTATTTTATTCAATTAATTTTCTTCTTTTCCCTCATTCTAAAAGTTTTTTAATATAATTAATTAAAGCTTGTTCCTTACCATTTAATTCTTCTACTTTCCTATTAATTGTCTAATTAGTCTTCTTCTAATCCCCATTTATCCTTTTTCTCAATTTAAAATTCTTCAAATCCAAACTTGTCATCACTTGCCATGTGTCATCCCCCTTCACATGTGCATGCCTACACATTCACCCAATACTTCTTCACCCCTTCTTCCTTAAACCCACTAGAGACACATGCCACCTTTTTAGTTGAATTTGTATGAGGCCACCTCTTTCCTATCAATAAAATCCATTTTTTAATTCCCACCTCCGTAAAAATAGGAAAAATTCAAAGAGGCAAATTCAAAGATTGCCTCTTTTGGGAATCTTATCACAATCTCCCACAATATTATCCAATCTCCATAATTTAGTCTCCATCCATAATTTACCCTCACTTGACACTTTTCCTTTCTCTCTCTCTTGAGAGAACCTCTTAATCTAATCCCTTCATCTTGTGGCAAGATCTCATCCTTCCATTCGTTTGACCTTATTTCTATAAATTGGATCCCTTACATTCATTAGCATTAATTCTATTGTTATTAACCTTATGTTGCTATTTTTCTTCCATTAACCTACATTGCAACAAGATTATGTTGAATTAGTCTTAAGAAGCAATCCATATTTTATCTATTTAAAGCATACCAATAGGCTTTGGGTGCATCCTATTCTAGGTCAATCATGGAGTTTGAAGGTGATTTGAGGTAAGTGTATGTGTTATGCATTTATCTTATTTATTTTACTTCAATCTTTTTTTTATCCTTGTATATATAATATTTGTGTGTGTGCATATTGTTGGAGTGCAGTTAACACTAAGAGGGGGGGGGTGAATCAGTGTTAACAAACTAATCAACTATTTTTAAATCTTTTAACAATAATCAGATTATGAATGAACTTATGCTGTAAAAATGAAATGAAAAAATAATGAACAAACACATTTAAAAAATTGACACAGAGTTTTGTCTTGAATGGAAACCCTCTTGGGAATAAAACCACTCGAACTTGGCCTCACTAGCCTTATCTGAAAAAATATTCTTTGTACAAAGCCTCACTGGCTGATTTGTCTCACTGACAACAATGCTATCTCACTGATAGTCTTATGAAAATGTACAAATATGAAGCAATTTAAATAAAAAGTTGATCTATGTTTCACTAATCACATACTATGTTCTGTCATGACTTCAGAATTAGAGTTACAATGTTCCAAATCACAAAACCAATATATATTGTCTTTTCTGAAAGATATAATCTATGTTTTTCAAAACCTCTCATCAATATATTTGAATGAGCATTGCCAATCATTTTATATGTTCTCTATTTTGAAACAAAGAATATGTTTGAAACCTGTAACAACAACTTCCATATGAAACTGAATCTGCAATTACCTTTTGCCAGATGAAGGATTACATTATTTACAAAGCTCAACCAAAACCCTTTGAAACTAAATAAGACCCAAACTGGCCAAGGAAAACAACAAACAAATAACCAAAAAATACCTACCACTAAAACTAAAGAGTCAACAAAATAACCTCATCACATTAACACAACCAACCCCACAAAATAACAAGAAGTTTATACTTAACACAAGAAATTACAGACAAACCCTTTTACAACATTTTTTTTTAATAAACCTGCATGGATTTATAAATCAAAATTTACTCATCAGGATTAAAAAAAAACATAACACCTTTACTACAATTGCCATAACCCAACTTTATGATTGAGAAAAAAACCAGAATTTTTTTCATTAAATAAAGAAACCAATACTTGCAACCGTAACCTCAGAACAAAGACAATTACACAAAGATTATTTAAAACACTTGTTTATGTCTATTGGTTCTCAAATATCACTAAGTAGAGCAAAGCAAAGGAGAAGAATACACCTGAGTCGACGACAAGAGACACCAAAAAAATAAACAACTTTCAACCATAGCTTGCCCACCCAATTGATGCTTGAAATAGGTTCATCTTACAACCATATAAAGATTAGGGTAAACAAAAAACACCAAATGAAATGAAACAACCTTCGATGATTGTTCAAGACTTACAAATTCTTTTTCAAATCCGACATAATCATTTTCATATCCGAGCATTTTGATGGGAAAAAAATTCCCAATAAAGTCAAACAACTAATGATCACCGACAACCTTGCTTTTATCATAAGATTTTTGAATAGGAACAATTTTCCACCCTTATTGATATTGCTTTGTAAAGTAATATAGTGTGCCAATGTGTCATTCTTTTGAAAAGACTTTTGTACTCACAATAATTTCAAGTTCTATTTGGAGAACAACATTACTTTGTGAAAAAAATGTAGCAATGCCCTTTTATTTCTTTGAATAGACCTTTAGAATATAGCCCTTATCACTGCACTTTACCAACAAATTGACAATAGATATATAAATGAACTTTATGATACCAAACTGATCATAGGACAAACTGGGTATATCACCACTGAATTATACCAAATGTAGATGAAGATGCTAAAATGGATCAGCATGGATATATAAACTCATACAAAAATGAAAGAAATAACCATGTGCATAACCTATAACTTCAACCTTAGTGTATTGAAATTAATGCCAAATGATATTAAGGGATAAAAAACTCCCCCTTTGGCATTGATGTCAAACACAAAGGGTTATCAATAAGATCAGAGCTATAATATAACTGTTTTGAACATGATGACTGCATAAAGTACATACCCATCTTGTCACATATAAAAGAAACCATGAAATACAACTGAAAACTATATAAACCAAACATATCACTGCAAATACTGCCATAAGATACAACTGAAAACAGAATAAACAAAGCATATCACTGTGAAACATAACATGACCAAAACACAAGCTACCAAGATCTCCAAACCAAATGAAACATAGCACTGCCAAAACACACAAGCTGCCAAATTCTTCTTCCAAATTTCCAAAGAAACCAAATTCTTTTGCCAAATTCTCCCCCTTTTTGACACAATGCCAAAGAGATACCAAGGGACAAAGGAATATGCATGAAGTGCTCCCCCTATTTCTATGAACTAGAGTTAACATGGAAGAGAACTGATAGAGACAACACCAAGCTTGTCTCTTAGAGTTTCAAACTAAGCTTTAGGAAGGGGTTTGGTAAAGATATCAACCATTTGATCATTAGATACCACAAAATCTAGTATAACTTCATTTTCCAACACCTTTTCACGTAGAAAATGATACCTTATATCAATATGTTTAGTTCTAGAATGTTGCACAAGATTTTTGGAGATATTAATGGTACTTGTATTATCACATAAATTGTGAACAGGTCTAACAATATCAAACTATATGTCCTTCAAGGTCTGAACCATCCAAAGCACTTGTGTACAACAGGTAGCAACCACTATATATTCAGCCTCAACAGTTGAAAAGGATATTGAATCCTTCTTCTTGCTATGCCAGGCTACTAATCTACCTCCAAGATAGAAAGCACCACCTGAACTGCTTCTCCTATCATCAATATTTCTAGCCCAGTCAACATTAGTGTAAGCAACCAAAGTGAAATCACCATGCTTAGGGTACCAAAATCCAAAATCTATTGTGCCAACAACATACTTTAAAATTATTTTTACAACATTCAAATGTGACATTTTAGGGGCATATTGAAATTGAGAAACCAAGCATATAGCATGCATAATACCAGGCCTTGTGGCAGCAAGATATAAAAGAATACCAATCATGGATCTATACAGAGTATGATCCACATTAGGCTGATCAGTGTCCTTTGAAAGTTTATAGCTAGTTTCCATAGGAGTCCCAGCTGGTTTATAGTCAATCATTTGAAACTTTTTCAACATTTATTTAGCATATTTTGTTTGTGAGATAAATATCCCTTTATCAAGTTGACTAACTTGAAGACCCAAAAAGAACGAAAGTTCACCAATCATTGACATTTCAAATTTAGACTTCATGATTGCTAGAAATTCAGAGCTCAAAGCATCATTATTACTGCCAAATATAATATCATCAATGTAAACAACAACTATAATACTATCATCTTTCACTTTGAAGTATAAATTGTTGTCTACTACACCTTTTGAGAAGCCTTGTTCATGTAAATAGGTGTCCAACTTTGAATACCAGGCTCTAGGAACCTATTTCAGACCATAGAGGGCCTTTTCATCCTATATACATAACATTCTTTAACTGCAACAACAAAGCCTTGACAAGTCACCATTGAGAAAAGCAGTTTTAACATCCATTTGATACACTTTAAAACCTTCATACACAGAATAAGCCAGAAACATTCTAATTGCTTCTAACCTAGCCACAGGAGCAAAAGTTTCATCAAAGTCCAATCCTTCAACTTGAGAATAACCTTTACAAACTAATCTAGCTTTATTTCTAACTATATTCCCTTGTTCATCCATCTTGTTCCTAAAAACCCATTTTGCACCAATGACATTTTTATTTTCAGGTCTAGGTACTAGTTCCCAAGTTTTATTTTTCTCAATTTGTGCAAGTTCTTCATGCATAGCCTTAACCCAACAAAGATGTCTACTAGCCTCAAAATATGTCTTAGGCTCTACTTGTAAAATCAAAGATAAATAAACTTTTTCACCTTTATCTTTTGTACTTGAAAGCTGCCTTCTAGTTTGAACTCCTTTTGACACATCACCAATAATATGATCAAAAGGATGCTTCTTTTTCATTAACCTAGAAGAAAACTGAGAGGAAGGTTCAGCGATATCATCAACCACATTTTGTTTAGTTGATTGCTTAGGCTCTGTTGAACTTGAAGGTTCATTTTGATCTTACAGATTTGTATTAGGTGTCTGCACAATAAAATCACCATCATCATCAAGTTTCTTTTGTTGTTCGCAATTTTGTAAGGTTTCATCAACCTTAACATTGGCACTTTCCACAATTTTTCTTAATCTTTTATTGTAACATCTATATGCTTTACTGTGTGTAGAATATCCCAAAAATGTACCCTCATCACACCTCGATTTAAAACTTCCAATGCTATCAATATCTTTCTTAATAAAGAACTTGCTGCCAGTTTTTTTGAAATATCCTATATTAGCAGTCCTACCATACCATAATTCATATGGTGTATGTTGTGTTTTAGTCCTTATCCGAACTCTATTCAAAATGTAAACAGTTGTATGCACTGCTTCTTTCTAGTATGTGTTTGACAGAGCTGCATCATGCAACATAGCTCTTGCCATTTCCTTCACTATCCAATTTTTGCGTTCAACAACACCATTTTGTTGTGGTGTCCTAGAGGCTGAATATTGCATTTTTATTCCATGATCTTCACAATAATCAACAAACTCTTGTGAGGTAAATTCACCTCCTCTATCTAACCTAAGACATTTGATTTTTAGATCAGATTCATTTTCAACCAAATTTTTGAAAACTTTAAATTTATGAAAAGCTTCTCCCTTATGTATCATAAATGTTACCCAAGTCATACGAGTATAGTCATCTATAAACAACATGAAATACTTCTCATTGTTCAAGGACTTAGTCCTTGTTGGTCCACATAGATTAGTGTGAACAAGCTATTGGGGTCTAGTTGATGTGTATTCTTTGGTTTTGAAACTTGTTCTAGCTTCTTTTCCTTCCTGACATTCTTTGGAAATTTGATTATCTGGTTTAGATATTATAGGCATGTTTCTAACATTTTGATTTTTACTTATCTTTACCAGATTGTCATAGTTAATATGGCCAAATCTTCTATGTCATAACTTAGACTCATCAACTTGACTCATGTAGCAAACATTACTTTCCTGCTTATTATTTGAGCTCTCTTGTAGGTAATACACATTACCATTTGTTTTGTAACCTGTTGCTACTGTTTTACTAGATTTCCTTTGAATTTCACACCCTAATTCAAAGAATTTTATTTCAAAGCCATTGTCACAAATTTGGCTTACACTCAAGAGATTGTGAGTTAGTCCTTCCACATAATAAACATCATTGACAGGGATTTCATTTTCAAGCAAAATAGTACCTTTTCCCACTATAGGAATATAGTGATCATTCCCAAACTTAACAAAACCACCAGAATAGTCTTCATAGTCTATAAACCCGTTTCTCTCACTAGTCATATGATGAGAGCAACCACTATCGAGAACCCAAAAATTTCTCTTAGTAGAATGTAAAGTTGTTTCAACTATAAAGGCTTTAACATATTTAGGCCTCCAAACAAGTTAAAATCCATTAGCACTGTTTGACTGTACTCTTAAACCAGATTTACAAAATGCTGCAATATGATCTCATATCAAAGTAATTAGTTTTTAAACACATCTCAAACTCAACCATATTTTTCTATAAAAAATATGGAACCTCAATATTTTCATGTAGTTTATGTTTATAAAACATCAATCAATGGTCTCAAGTATTAGCTAAAATCATAACATGCCTACACCATTTGATTACATTTTTTTGGAGGGGTTGGTAGATTGGTACAAGGGTTGATGAAATTTGGTTATAATATTTTTTTTGTAATATAAAAATATTTTATCTCTTTGTATGACAAATCGTTTAAATAGAAATATGTACTCTCCTCCCTTAAATGATAGAATTTATCCAAACTATTATCTATGGTTCTAACTAAAATTATTGTTGTCTAAATAGAAGTGGAAAACCTACATAAATGAGAGGAAATATGAGGATCAATATGAAGTAATTATATATTGCTTTGGAACATGGTTACATTTTTAATCATCTTCTCTCTCAAAAATTTTCATCAATTTGAGGTGGGTTTGAGGTGGGGGGATTTGAGGTGATTAGGTAAAATTTCATCCAATATAAAGTCATATACATGTGTAAATTCCATTATCTCAACTATAATTATACAACACTAAATTTAACTAAATATATTTTTATTTTAAAAACTACTTTGCATACAAATTTTAAGATAGTATAAATTTAGCTATAATGCACTTGAATAAATAACCTTCAAATTTAGTTATCTATGAATATGAAATTTATTACATGCATGTGGTGAAATAAGTCAATATTCTCCAAGGAAATAAAAATGAAAAGGTCAAGTATAGGTTCCTTATAGCTCATAATTATTATTTTCATGCATAGATGTTTAACTATGATTTTAATATTAATTATGGTTAGATGATAGTTGTATTTAATAACTAACTATAATTGATAGTTCTTTACATGATATTAGTAAGGAAAATAATGAGAATGTTTTTATATATACCAAATTCTTATACATCTAATGTCACTGGTAGTGGTGATTCACATAAAAGGTGATATTTACTAAGTACTTTATTTAGGTTTGGTTCCAACTGAACAAGTTGTCATGTTTTATGGCATAACTAGTTGTCATGTTTTATTACATAGTTAATTTACCTAGATTAGGAGAAAATATTGTAATTATTTCAAAACTAGAAAATATATAGAGATAGATACTAATATTCTAATGAATATTTTTATGCTTTAATTAGAAAATATGTCTCCATATACTTATTCTTAATATTTTTATTTATCCTAAATTATTTTATATTTACTAATGTAGACATCTCAAATACGAGCTTACCCAATGACACCTCATTTTACCCTATCTTAATCATTTTTTTTAATTCAAGGGGTAAATGATTTTGAACCATAGCTATGAACTGAAATACAACCATTCAACAATACCACCCCAACAGGGTTTGAACCTTGGTGGCAAGAACAACAATGCCACCTTTAAACCATCACACCATGCTAATACCGACTAAAAGTTTAATATTAAGGCTTGGGCCTTGGTTGTTGGCACTAACTAGTTCACCAAGGATCCTCCCATTATTATGAGGGTAAACAGAAAACTCCATTGTTGATGTGGTAGAGGATGACCACGCGAGGATTGAACCTTGGTTGTTGGCTCTACAGGCAATAAACCCCACCATTTCACCAAAGGGTTGCCCCCTATCTTAATCAATCAATTAATTAAATAATATTTATTTATTTAATTAATTTATCCATCACCATTATCCCACCTTATAAAAGCCAATTAATTAAATAAATATTAATTATTTATTTAACTTTATCCCAAAACCCTCCAGCTAAATTAATTAATTAATTTAGGCTAATTAATCCTCATTACCTTTTCCTCCATTAGGTAATTTCAATTTATCCCTCAAATACTTTCCCATTTAATCCTAGCCATCGATTCCATTCACATGGATCACAATCTAAACTTTTCATCATGTGATGAGTGTCCCTTGCACATGAATAACTAAGACCTTGTCTAGATTCATTGAACCTAGACACCCTAGCCAAAGTCAAAATAACTTTTCATCTTATCCATTCATTTCAATCCCACCTCTTAATCTTAGTCATTTACATAAGGATTTTTCTTGCATAGATAGTTATCGTTGCACCAAAAGATCAACCTATTAATTCCTAGTACAACCGTCAAAGTTAATGAATCCATGGGAGATGATTAAGCCATGTCACAAACCTGAGCATTGTGCTGCACAACACAAGGATACCAAGGGCACACACCTTACAAAATTCCCCCCCCAATGCAAGCGATGATTCAAACCCATGATCCAGGCTCTGATACCAATTGTTGCACATGCGATTTCCATTGCACCAGAAGATTGACCTGTTAATGCTTGATATAACCACCAAAGTTAATGAATCCACATGAGTCGGTTAAGCCATGTCATGAACTTGAGCATTGCACTGCATAGCATAAGGAGACCAAGGCCACACACCTTGCAACAATGTTTCCCTAGTGCACTTCTTAAACCTATCTATAATTCCCCACCATAGAACCCCAGAGGACAACACGCATTATGAATTAATAATGAATTTAAAAAATAAATAAATGAAATACACACTAGATTTCATAAGATAAGATAACACATAATCTAAACCTATGTCCTCTAAGTTTCCATGACTATGCTACTAATATAACTATCAAAAAAGAATATTTTCATTAAATACAATGATAACATGAGTTAACTAACAAGAAAAGTTGATTTTAAATCACCACATTATAAGATACTACATTAATCACTTTCATAACATGTCATCAGATAAATAACAATTAATATCATTTCAAATAATTATCATATATAATATATATTGCTTAACAATTTCCATTACAAGAGAGTTCATCACTATTTATTACAACATTACGAGGTTTACAATAATGCTTCCTTGAGATCAATTGGGAAGAATATACATCTGATTACAATAGGTGATATAACTAACAATGCATATACATAAAGTTTGTCTCCTCGAACTGGAGCATGAATTGGAATCTGCTACACAAGGTTCACCTTCACGCACATAAACAAGAAACAAGGAAACCCAATGGAGGAAAAAGCACAAACCTCCTGACCATGTGGAACCCTAAGGTCCACCCCCCATGCTAGGAGATAACCCAAGGTCCCACAACAACAAACAATCAAACAAGAAGAGAACAAACTAACATAAGCAAGGGCCATACATGACTCCAACACAACACAACTAACAATACCAACATCACATATAGCACTTACATCACTTCCAAAGGTATACACACAATGGAAGGAGAAACACAACAAGGGAATGCTAGAATTCAATAGGGAGGAGTGTCATTGCATGGTTCAGACATGGGTTGTCCAGAGAGTCTCTCACTAGATGTCAGCCCCCATCTATGGTTGTCTTGACAGTCTCTCACAAGACGCCGGCCCCATAGGGTGACACATGTGGAACCAACATTCCTTTTATGAGGACAAAGAAGTTTTTATTTCCAACCAAGCCTTCTCAACCCATCCTTAGCCTAAACGAGTAGTATAGGTATGGGTGAGGCATCCAATTATCTAGTTTAATGTGAAATCTATTGGTGCAGGGGCACCCAAGGGTTCTCATGCCTCCATGAGGCCTTTTTCTTATTACTTTTTGTTTTTCAATATGTCCTTGATGTAATATGGTCCAATGGACCATTTGTAATAGGTTGTAATAGGTGTCAAAGTCCAAATGTAAACTTGGTGCACCTAGGTCCAACAAAGGAAAAAGTTGCCATGGTGCAACCAAGTAATGATATTGATGTAATTTGGCGATTCAAGTCCAATAAGGTGTGTCAAGGGTCAGTTGGTGGTCATTTGAGTCATGCAAATACTTGAAACTCTTGTGAGAATTCATAGTTTCCAAAAGTTGCTTAGCAACTTGGACAACTTTTTTCAAAAAAAATGTTGTAAACACACTAACCAACGGTCTCCTCATTCAAAAAATAGTTGAGGACCCTTGGAAGAGGTTGAGTCATGTTTAAAAAGCCTCCATGTGGTCGAGGCAAGGTTGATGATTGGAATTTTGATGGATTGAATGAAAAAGAACTCTATTTTTTTCTAATTTTCACGCATTTTTCTTTGCTTTTCTGCTTGTTATGGACTATGAAATCATTTTATGGGCTCAAAACACCCATGGTCTAATAGAGGACAGAGTTATCTTTATTTTGGTGGTGATTTGAAGCAATTTCATCAGGGAATAAGAAAGTTACATCTATTTTTCTAGAAGTGGGTCTGAAAGCCTACCAAACTAGGGTTTGAACACAAATATGCTTATATCTTCCCATTCCACAGTGGGAAAAATCTAATTCTTGGTGGAATGGTAGGGTTAGGAGTACTCTTCATGTTGCAAGTGGTTTTAGGGAGAGAAATGAGGTTTGGCGTGAGATCCTTGATGCCCTAGGCCTGGCATCTCTATGTGATAGGCCTAGAATTGATCCTTGAAGTGAGTATCTTGTAGATTGTTGAGTGTTTGTGCAAGGATGATGTATGAAATGTGTCAAAGAGTGTTTGGGGAGTCCTAAGGAACCTATTGGCGGCATTAGGGGTGTTGGGGTGTTCCTAGACAGGTTGGTTCCTTCATTATGCAGGCCTAATTAGGCTTCTTGGTGGCATTGAAATTTAATGAATTGGAGTAACTCAACTATTGGATAATTGTAAAAATAATCAACTTTCAATATCTAACCAAAAAAAAAAATCTAATTTTATTTTATAACAAAATCTAATCGCAAATTCTTTAATTAAACTAACTATACGTAAATCAACTTTTTCCTATTTAATATTGAATATATGCATATTTCTATATATATATAAGTTTATAAAAATGATAGAATACTATTTTTCATTATAATAGATTATAATACAACAAATATATATACATATATAACATATATACATAAATACACACACAAATATATATATACTCTAAAAACCAAACTTAATACTCTTACATTGAATTCAAATGCTATAGAATACTAAGCCAACCACATATACTTCAAATGATGAATAATCGAATGCCAAGCAATTCTCATATTCATTGAAATCCACATACAATAAAAAAACCATTGAATCACTTAGCATAATGCTAACTTATTGAATGTCGAATATGATAGGATTGAAAGTAAGTTGTATGCTAAGGGATAACCACCAAATCATATAAAATCTATTGCTAAGAAAAAACTATGCGCCAATCATAGTACCAAGTACTAAACATAAAACATAACCATTAATGGGTATTCCAAATAGCTAGTGACAAACATAAGGCACAAAAAATATTATTACATAAAACAACAATCAAAGCCAAAGACAAATCAACCCAAGGCACATGCAAAGGAAGCCAAAATCATAGTCTACAAAATGTTATCACTAAATCAAACAACAACGAATTCAAGCCCTAAGATGCAACAAAGGCGAATAGCTTGTAGAGGGAGAAAACACCCGAGCCCTCCTCTCATGAAATCTCATTCTTATTATAATCTTGCATGATTTTGTTATGAAAAATGAGATTTGGTGTGGCTACAAAGTTTTAGTGTTGCCAAACTTAATACATTATAACCATCCAATAATTAAAAGAAACAGGTCGGAGTACTTTATGTTAAATATTAGGCACAGGGATTAAAATCGCACAACATAGTGTCTAAAAATAATAATGCAAAGCATTGAATACTTAGCCAAAACTAAAGACATCAAAAAAGGAAATTTTGGCACAAACAGGATATCACAATATCAATGATATTAAGAGGAAACGAAAAACCACCCTAGTGCACCTCAAGAGAAATTTATTTTTAAGGAGAACATGAAAATAGGGTACGCGAATGACAAACAATGAAAGGCTAAAGATCTTCCAAGAAATGCAAATGGAAAGTGAAAATAAACACTATCTCATGGAATGCATTGGTTGTAGGAAATACATAAAATGATTTGCTATGAGAACTAAAGAAATCTTCAGAAATAACTTTTAGTAATTGTTTCAATTCAAAATTAAGAAGAGGTAATATTCAGAAAGCAATGGAACTTGGTTTCACTCGCTTGACAAAGCTGAAGATTTGATGCTGAGCTCCTAAATCCCAGCTTGCAACTTTGATCTCTTAAAAAAAACCCCAAAAAATCTTTGCAGAATCACAATTCAAAATCTCCAAAAACAAGATGAAATTATCCAAAAACAAGAAAATATTCATAGGTAGCAAACAAGACCTTTTCAATATTTTAATTCCCATCCCCCTTTTCGTTTGCAAAAATAACCAATTTTATTAACTGCTCTTGAGTGCACATTGCTGCATGCAAACTTTCTTTTTATTTAACCATTTTTTTTATTCATTGTCCACTACAGTTATCTATATATTTATTTTTATATTTATTCAACAGAACATATTTTAATTTATTTAATATTTTATTTACCAACTTCAACTTTACATTATAATTTTATTTTATCTTCACTATAGTTATATATAAGCATTTATTTTACTTATCAAAATACCTTTTTAACTTAATAATTCTATTTTAATGCAACAATTAATCAGAAACATTTATTGAGAAAATTTAAATCAAATGGAATAAATACCAAACAATACTTGACCACAACACGAATTCAAAAAACAAGACCACAACAACACTGACAGGGTGTGAAAATCGGATACTAATCCTCTTTAAGGATGATGGATGAAATAGGGGACCAAGTGGTACCTCTATTCAAAAATTCCATTGGGTTTTGAGGCATGCTCAAACTTGTCAATTTAGGTGGAGTCAATGCTTGTTACTTGCAAATTTTAACACACAAAACAATCGAGCATATACATAATCATATAATCAGGCACACCGTGAAAGGAAATCGCAACATAGCAGGGTACTCATGAATGAGTAATGTGGCACGGTCCCTTTCACCAAAATACATAAAAAAAGTAACCACATGAACACATATAACAACTAAGGTAAATCAATCACATGATAATCACACCATAATCATGATAAGAAAAGCACATAATACTCATGATCAAATAAAACCATATACTAATTGTATCATGTGCATAAAACTCCACAATGTCTCAATCTAAAACAAATCAATAGTCAGTCTATTAGAGCATAACATGAGGGACACTACACTATCCCTTATCCCTCATGTGACATTGTCAAATGACTAAAACTTTGATCCCGACCCTAATCCTCAATCAATCCTAGGAATTCATCACTCATTGCATCTTGGTCCAATTATCTCATTTTCTATCTAATCTTCCATTATATTGGTCTTATTGTATCAATTTGATCATTAATAATATAAATCATACTATCATGTTATTGGTTTTATATGTAACTACATTCCTCCATCAACACATCAAAAGAGAAAATCAAGTGGACCTAGTGTACACTCTACTTCAACTCTATTTGAGGATAAATAAGGGTTTTAGGTGAAGGTATTGTTTTTGTTACATTGTATTCTATGTTATTTACCTTCAAAAAATTATTATCTTCAAATAATAATACCATTTAAATTTCATATTCATCATGTAAAAGCATGTATCATAAAGTAGAAATATAAATTGTCAATAAGCTTTTTCATCCATTCACAAATAGAAGTAGTAACATTTGGGTATTAAATATTCTTTATATATTATGTATCATTGAGAATATGATAATTATTCATTAGGTTCCCTATGCTCTTCATCAAATAACTTATATTTCTAAGAGGGTTTAAGAAAATTATGTAATTTTTTGTGAATTTTGTCTCATGTTTTTAACACTCATTAAAATTATGGGATATATGTAAAGTAGGAAAAGTGATCCTAGATCTAAATAGGATTGTCTTCTTTTCACTTTCCCTCTACATCCAAACACAAAAAAAATAAGGTTTGATGATTAGCTTGCTACCACAAGGGAGAGCCAGACTCCTAGGGTTTGGACCTTTTAAGTTGCAAGGAGGAGAATTTTAATGTGTGTTTTAATAAGCCTATTTCACATAAAATCTTAGATCTATAATTGTATTTTATTGCACAAAAAAAAAGGAAACTAACAGAATAATTGAAGGTCTAGAAAATGGATAAAAAGAGGAATCTGTGATTAAAATTTGAGCCTAAAGTGGGTGGACAACAGCAGCACCACCCTTATCTAAAAAAGCTTATTTTTCAAGATCTAAAAACTCTAAAAGGTAGGTTACAATTTCCTCTATGTTTCTTGTGACCTACTCTTGATGAAACTTTTGAAATTTTCCTACACGCATGAAAAAAGGGGGAAAGGTAGTGCTCTATATGGGCTTGCATAATTCAAACACCATTTTGGTGTTTCCACCTCTATGTATAACAAATGATGATGATCAAGAGGGCATACCATAGATAGGGTAGGGACGAAAACAATAATTGACTGAAATGTTAAATGATAAATGGATAATGTTACCTTAGGCATGAAACCCTTGTGGAAGTGGTGTTCACACCATAATTTTTAGCACCTAAAATACTGAGAGGGGGGTGTGAATAAGTATTCTATAAAATTCATTAAATTTATCAACTTAAACATCCATTAAATGCATCACATTAAATTTGCAGTAGTAGAAAGGAACATAGAAAGCATGCATCACTTCAAAGAATACAAGAACACTAGATTTTATGTGGAAAGCCCAAAAAGGGAAAAACCACATTGAGGATTAGCTCATAATATTATAACCGATCATAAGATATTAAAAAATGGCTCATTAGCAGGTGGACTCACTGTTTGGAGGACTCACTATCTAGATAATAGAAGAAATGGCCCACTTCCATAGATTTGAACTCATACTTGATGCATCTACAATATGATGAAGATAGTTCCAATTAAGCTCTATAAAATAATCTAACACACTTCATGCTTTGCAATTATCATACTCTTCTCTTACATTATATTCATATCACACCTTGTCACATTTGCATCATACTCACACAGTTATCATTATGACTCACTTACAATATACTAAAATAAACTTATATTTATATGCATTACATTCACAAACACCTACAACATCGACTAGGTCGGCCTAATTATATATCTACCATGCAATACCTCAATCTTTTGGCTCAAAACTCAACCAAACATGCTTCATAGAATAATCCAAAACATTTGACACCTAGAATAGGTCATTAGGGACATATAATTACTCCCATATTTCTTATCTATACATCCTTTTAACTTTGCATGACCTTAAAAATTTTAGGTCAGCACCGCTGGTGAAGCAACATTAAAATGAACCAACTGTTCATCCACATTTCGACACACAAACCACCAAGAATCTTTCTACTTGGACCACACAATTCTAACACTTGTAAACATTCCATCAAATCTACATACCATAATAATCATCTTGGATGGAATGCAAATCATTCCAATTAGGTACTCTATCACTATAAATTTTCCATATCTAGAGTGATACTATGTCAATTCTAACTTTGACTGTGGAGGACTTCAAGATGTGAAACCTTGGATTTATATTCTTCCAATCTAACCTAATTTTGCATTGAATATTTCAAACAATAAATCTGGCAACCCTGTATTTGTATGCACAGTTAAATTTTGATGGTCTGCTGATCTATTTTATGGATCTATGACAATTGCATTTGAATGCGTAACATTTACAATTTTAAATCTGAATTACTTAATAAAAATTAGTACATGAACATAATTAAATAAACAAAAATAACAAAGTGATGAAAATTAGAAATGAGAGAAAGGAGAGAAAATGTAAACAAAGTTGATAACGAAGTTCGTTGTAAAAATGACTACATCTTTGGGCCCCTCTCCAATGAGTAGACCAATTTGATTAATTCTCCAGAAAATTAGTACGTAACTCTGGCATGGTTTCTCCTTGTTTTACAAAGAAATTTTGAAAAGCTCCTCAAAAGTGTGCAAGAACAATCTCCTTGAAATCGTGGGATGAGAGAAAAATTTCACCAAGATAATTGTCCCAAGTCACCACCACTTAGCTTTTCCCATCCTACACTACCCCCTTTTATACACCAATATTACCCCAATTGGTTACTAACCAATTGATTTTACAATATTCCCCAATCTCCCTTTACATAGTAAAATATTTGAAAATCCCCTCATAAAAATCATAATTAATCTCCTATATATTATTTGAGCCCTTTAAATTCCACTTTTCGAGCTTTTATTTTTGTATGAAGTTATGTTTTGAATCCTTTAAAAGGATTTAGGAGGTTTGATTGTTTTGCATTTGGTGGAAATTATTTAAATTAAGGGTATTCAGTTTATGGCCTTCAACAAAACCAAATGAGCTCCTATATTGTTTCAAGGGCACTTGGTGGTCTGATGGTGGTTATCATTTTGCACGACGGGGAGGTCGAGAGGTCATCCCCCCCGCCATCCATTTATAAAACCAAAATTAACCCACACATTCAACAAAACAAACCAGGGATAAATATAAGGTAGGCGTGGATTTATAGCCGGATTGGTAGGAGGTCAGCATGGTATTTGTGAGGTGGGGGGATAAAATCCCCCCAACAAAACTTTTAACAAAAAAACAAACTGTTGCATCCAGCAGAGGAGAAGTGAGAGGGCCACGTGGCATGCTGAGGAGGTGCCACGTGATGAAGCCTAATTCACCGCTTCGTTATAGTCATTTTCCACTCAAATGCCACATGTCCACCAATGGTTGGTCCCTACTCACTTAGTCAGATGCCACATGTCCTCCGATGGTTGGTCCATGTCTCTGTCCATACCGTACAAACTACGACGTCAGCGTCCATACAGTCAAATTCAACCTTTCCACACAAACTTTGACTGGTTGTAAATTGTGCAAACAGACTCCAGTTCATGCGAAATGAATGTCGTCAAAAAGATCTCAATAAGCTCTTTGTGATGATGCCAACTTTGACTACTTTTGGTGACTTTGAATCTTCACCTTTCTCTCTGACCTGAGCCTTGAGTTGACCAAGGTTTTATCAAGCATAACTCGAGATCCGTAGCTCCGTTTGACTTCGTTCGAGTTGTGTTGGAGTCGGGATTCCAAGCTCTTCCCGATGATGTCAATTCTAGAGACAAATGAGAAACTTCAAATTTTGACGAAGATCCTTCGGATCAGTCCTCCCCACTGGAGAGCTTTTGGACCTCTGAAAGCTAGTTGTAAAGTTCCCTCACTTTACCAATCTCCATCCATCTTACCTTTCTTGGATTCATCCCCTTTAGTCCCACTCTAAGGTACTCAACTTCACCTCTTCGTGAAGTCCTATTTTTTATGTCTATTACAACATCCTCTGGCAACTCTAATGTGTACTCCAGTGAAAGATCATCAACTGATGGAACTTGAATGTTTGTGTCTTCATCCAGTATCATCGGAGGGTCATACAACTTTAGATTCTCAACATTGACAACCAAATAGATGTGCATGTATGGAGGAAGATTAAGGCAGAATGCGTTGGTTCCAATCTTTTCCAAGATCTCAAAGCAACCATACCGAATTTTCTTGAGCTTCCTTCCTTCGCCTTGCATTCTTTCCTTGTTGATGTGTAACCAAACTTTGTGTCCAACCTAAAAATGGTCATCACTGCGATGCTTATCATGTCGAGCCTTGTATTTGGCTTGACTCTTCTCCAACTATGCTTCCACTGCCTGATGAATTGCTTGGAATTTCTGGATAAGCTTTAAAGCCTTCTCTGAATCATGGCATCCATCTTCAACATCATCTTTCCCAAAAGAAAAATCCATCGATGTTTTGGGCACATAACTGAAGCAAGTCTCAAAAGGAGACCTCTTTGTAGAAGAGTGTGTCGCATGTTTGTAAGCATGCTGCACATAACGAAGACTCTCATCCCACAAATTGGGATGTTTGTTGTAGTAACCTTTGAGTAGATGCACAACTTTCATGTTTACTACCTCTATCTGACCATCGGTCTGCGAATGGAAGGTTGTACTCTTCTTTAGTTTGGTGTCCATGAGTGCCCACAAAGCTGACCAAAATTCCCTTAGGAATAGAGAATCTTGATCCGATAAAATAAAAGTAGGTAACCCAAAATGAACCCATACAAAGTACATCTAAGCTGTTAGTTCAGCAGTGGCCTATTTTTTACAAGGCATTAAGATACACATTTTTCTGAACTGATCAACTACTACAAACAAGTAATCATGTCCCTTCCTAGACATAGGTAACCCCTCGACAAAATCCATTGAAACACTTTCCCATGGACAGGATGGTACATGTAGAGGTGTGTACAACCCCAATTTCCTATTACTAGGTTTACTTGTACACATGACACAACCTCTAATATACTTAATTACAAATTTTTTTATATGAGGCCAATAACAATACTTTTGCAGCTACGTAATTGTCTTGCTTACCCCAAAATGTCCTACAATCAATGAGTTGTGTGCTTCTCTGATTACTTGCGCTTGTTCATCTTTTGGAATGCATAACTTTCCCAAGTGAACAACAGTTTATCTTGCACATAGTAATCTTTCTCTTCTACATGTTTGCTTGCAATTAGAGCTAAATAGATTTCCTTAAATTCTTCATCATTAACATACTATCCTTGAAAAATTTCATGTACCATGGAACTACCTTCAAGGATAATCAAAGTATTCATAATAGGAGGCCTAGACAACATATCTACTACTTTGTTATGGGCACCTTTCTTGTACTTAATTACCAAATGAAACTGTTGAAGAAAAACCATCCACCTAAAGTGCCTACTTTGTTGCAGTTTGGATTGTGAATGCAAATACTGAAGTGGTTGGTGATCAGTGTGGATTATAGCTTCTTTCCCCATTAAGTAGTATTTCCATTTTTTAACACTCTGAACTAATGCATAAAGTTCCTTATCATAAGTAGGATAGTTAATTACTGCACCTGAAAAGGTCTCAGAGTGATAGCAGATTGGTTTACCTCCTTGCATTAGCACTTCTCCCATGGAAAATCCACTTGCATCTACCTCAATCTCAAATGGTTGGTGTAAATCTGGTAAATCTAGAACTAGTGTTGTGCTCAACTTTTCCTGCAAAGTGTTGAAGGCCTTTTACTATGGGCCTCCCCACTGAAAAAGTTGTCTTCATATTGGTCAATACATGCAATGGTGATGCAATGTAGGAGAAGTTTGTAATGAACTTCCTCTAGTACTGGACAACACCTAAGAAACTTCTGACTTCTATGATTGTACTTGGCTTATGCCATTTTACAATAACTTCGACCTTCATAGGGTCTACTTTCAATTGACCACCACCTATGACATAGCCTAAGTACACTAAGGATGTCTTAGTGAATTCACATTTAGGCATCTTTACAAAGAGTTTTTCTTTTCTCAATACATCAAAAAATTTCTTTACATGAATTACATGATCTTCCCAAGTTCGAATGAATACAAGAATATCATCTAAATAGACTATGACAAAATCATCAATAAAAGGATGAAAGACATCATTCATGGTTACATGACATAATAACTTGACCAAAATAACCCTAGACAGAATAACCTGATCATAATAACCCAATGAAAAAATAACCCAAGGTCATAATAACCCAACCCAAAATAACTCGTGGTCAGAATAACCCATGGAAAAAATATCCCCATAAGAATATAGAGAAAGGAAAAAAAAAATTATAAATTACATGGGTTATTCTGTCCATGGGTTATTTTGAGCACAGGTTATTTTGTCCATGGGTTTTTATGACCCTGGGTTATTTTTTCCTTGGGTTATTATGATGGGGTTATTGTGTCCAAGGTTATTGTGGTTGGGTTATTATGTCTTGATACCATCATTCATGACTCTCATAAATGTAGTTGATGCATTGCAAAGCCCGAAGGGCATGACCAACCACTCGAACAGTCCTTGTTTTGTCTTAAATGAAGTTTTCCAAATGTCATCTTCTGTAATTCTTATCTGATGATATCCGCTATGCATGTCTAACTTAGTGAAATAAATTGCATGTTTTAATTGATCAAGTAAATCATCAATACAGGGAAGAGGATACATGTTCTTTATCGTTATCTTGTTCAGGGATCGATAGTCGATGCACATTCTCTAAAGCCCATCCTTCTTTGGAACCAACACAATTGGAGAACCACAAGGAGATCTACTAGGATAGATGAATCCTTTTTCCACCAACTCTTGAACTTGCTTTTTGATTTCCTCATTTTGCAAAACTGATAAATGGTACATGCTGATGTTTGGAAGAGGCACATCTTGCTGCAATTGGATTTCATGTTGTATCTCTCTTAGGTGGTAACCCCTTTGGCTCCTAAAATAAGTCATCGTAAGAAGAAACTATTTTGACCATCTCATTTTTACACTCTAGATCACACCCCTTAAATGTTTCAACTTTTTAACCCTCTTTGGGTTTTACAAGCATTAATACAAAGTTCTTACTAGCATTGACCAACCTTTTTATCTGACCAACATTAACTAGTGCAAGATTAGTCTTAACTTTGTGTGCACGTACAATGTATTCTATCCCATCCTTAAAGAGATGATACTTATTCTCCCCCTATAAAATATTTCTTTTCTGTCATACAGATAAGGACTCCCTAACACAAGCCCACAAATATCCAAAGGAACAACATCTACCTCTAGCTCATCAACAAAGTTTGCAGTGATAGAAAATTTCAATTTACATTGTTTCGTTACTTGTAGTTGAGCATCATTGCAAACTCATCCAACTGGATATGGCTTTGGATGAGGTTTTGTAGCTAGATTAAGTTTCTTTACCACCTCTTCAGATACTAAGTTGACTTGAGAACCCGTATCAAATAGTGTGTCAATTTTAGTATTCTTAGTTACAACTCGGATATGAAACAATTCATTTTGTTGATTATTAATTTTAGGAGTAGATACTTTACTTGTACTTGCATTTTCATTAGAAACATTTCCATTAGAAGAGAGAATTATACCTTTTCCTTTACCTTGGACCCTGGCAGCAATAATCTATGTTTCATCTCTAGAGTCAGATCCAAGATTTTGTTGAATCACTGCAACAGTATTTTGCTTGCCTTTATTGCCTCCATATCTTTTCAGCCTCAATTCGGGATACAACTTCCAACACTTCGAATCATCATGCCCCTCTTTCTTGCAATGGGAGCATGTGGGCTTATCACCCTCCTTCTTAACCATAGCTGTCTTCTTCCCTTTTCCTTTATCTTTATCTTTTTCTTTACCCTTACACTTCCCCTCAGACTTAGATGGTTTCTTTGAGAAATTATCACTGAAAGTGTTCTTACCCCTTCACTCTAAATGAGTGGCTTGGCCTGACACTTCGTCCAAATTACTAGGACTCAACATTAGAATAGTATGTCTTAGGTAAGAATGCAAACCACCTATGTACTTGAGTAATGTATCCTGAGTATACAATGGAACATTTAAAGAAATAGCCCATTTTCTAAACTCATGGGTGTAATCTTGGATAGACTGACCCTTACCTTGCCTAAAGGTTTTCCAATTCATTGTTAATTGTTGCATATAACCTAAAGGGTAAACCTATTTTTAAGGGAAGCAAAAAATTCCATGCAAGTCATATTAACCTTACCATGGCGAGCAATTTCCTCCCGAGTTCTACTCTCCCACCAGGTGAGAGTTGTACCTCCCAACTGGAGAGTGGATAACTAGATCATAAAAGCATATTATTTTAGGCCTTGAATCCTACAATACACTTCTACCTACTAGATCCAATCATCTAAATTTTTGGCATTTAACTCCCCACAATACTTAGGCAATTCAAATTTTACATCCATTTTAATAATAGGCTTAGACTTGCTCTTGAAAGGATTAACAGTAGTAGAAGAGGAAGAATAAGAAGGGGAAGACGAAGAAGAAGGGGAAGATGGAGGAGATGGAGCTTCTGGATCTTCTTCTTCTTTCTCCTTTCGATCTTCCTTCTTTTCTCGCTTCGAAGAATCTCCCTTTTCACGCTTCTTCTTTTCCGCATAAAGATCTTCCACCATAGCCTTCATGTCAAGAAAGGCTCGCTAAAAAGATTTATCATCAAGCTCTTTCTCAGTACTTTTCCCAGCTTTAGTTTCTTCCATTGTTGGCAAAGTCCTTCGTTTACTGATATCATGATTGTATTCTTCTAGCTCGCCTTCACCCTGCTGTTTCCTAGAATGTGTTAGCATCCAATTCTGCAATACTAGTCACACAAAGCTCTGATACCAAACTTGATATGTTTTACAAATCTATGAAAATTGAGTTTGAATGCATAATTTTTACAATTTTAAATCCGAATTACTTAATCGAAATTAGTACAAGAACATAATTAAATAAATGAAAATAACAAAGTGATGAAAATTAGAATGAGAGAAAGGAGAGAAAATGCAAACATAATTGATAATGGAGTTCATTGTAAAAATGACTACGTCTCCAGGCCCCTCTCTAATGAGTAGACTGATCTAATTAATTCGCCAAAAAATTAGTACATAACTCCAACATGGTTTCTCTCTGATTTACAAAGAAATTTTGAAAAGCTCCTCCAAAGTGCACAAGAACAATCTCCTTGAAAGCATAGGATGAGAGCAAAATTTCACCAAGATAATTCTCCCAAGTCACCACCACTTAGTTTTTCCCATCCTACACTACCCCATTTATACACCAATATTACCCCAATTGGTTACTAACCAATTGATTTTACAATATTCCGCAATCTCCCTTTACATAGTAAAATATTTGAAAATCCCCTCATAAAAATCATAATTAATATCCTATATATTATTTGAGCCCTTGAAATTCCACTTTTCGGGCTTTTATTGTTGTATGAAGTTATGTTTTTAATCCTTTAAATGTATTGAGGACGTTTGATTGTTTTGCATTTGGAGGGAATTATTTAAATTAAGGGTATTGGGTTTCTTGCCTTTAACAAAACCAAATGAGCTTCTATATTGTTTCAAGGGCAAGCGGTGGTCTGTTGGTGGTTAGCATTTTGCACGACAGGGAGGTTGGGAGGTCGACCCCCCCCCGGTCCATTTTTAAAACCAAAATTAACATGCACATTCAACAAAACAAACCAGGGATAAATATAAGGTAGGCACATAGTTATAGTTGGATTGGTAGGAGGTCGACATGGTATTTGTGAGGTGGGGGGATCGAATCCTCCCAACAAAATTTTTAACAAACAAACAAATTGTTGTGCCTATCAGAGGAGAAGTGAGAGGGCCACGTGGCATGCTAAGGAGGTACCACCTGGCGAAGCCTGATTCACTTCTTCATTATAGTTAGCTACCACATGTCCACTGATGGTTGGTTCGTACTCACTAACTCAGAAGCCACGTGTCCACTGATGGTTGGTCCATGTCTCTTTTCGTGTTGTACAGATTGCCACGTCAGCATGTTGACATCAACGTCCATACGGTCAAAGTCAACCTTTCTACACAAACTTTGACTGGCTATAACTTGCATAAATGGACTGCAATTCATGCGAAATGAACATCGTTAGAAAGCTCTCGATAATATCTTTGTGATGATGCCAACTTTCATAACTTTGGGTGACTTTGAATATTTTCCTTTCTCTCTGACTTGAGCCCTGAGTTGACCAAGGTTTGATCAAGCATAACTCGAGCTCCGTAGCTTCATTTGACTCTGTTTGATTCCATTTGAGTTGCATTGGAGTCAAGATTTTGAGCTCTTCCTGGTGATGTCAATTCTTGAGACAAATGAGAAACTTCAAATTTTGATGAAGGTCCTCTGGATCATCTGCAAACTTATGCATTAAGCATGTTGATCTACATCACCAATACTCACCAATAGCTCAAGCATGTTGATCTACATCACATATCTTCATATTGAGGCATCAAAACCATTTTCTTTGGCAAGGGATAAAAGATGTTCTTTAAATCTCCCCTTGAGCTAAAGCTCTCTATGCCAATGGAAAATGTATCCCTCTTCATTTTTCATGCTTGTTTAGGCCCTCCTTGTTAATTTAAGCTTAATGTGGCCTTGATTTAGTGTTGTAATGTGTTTTACACATTCACATTAGGTCTTGGGCCCTTGTAAACTAAATGAGCGTAATTGTACCTTATTTAGGGTATTGTAAAGTGTATCCTAATACTTTCACACTAATCTAGTGTTTTAATTATTAATTGGGATTATTTATGCCTTATTTGGCTTTATTTTTCATCCACAATCCTTAATTAATGCATCTTTCGAAGGATAATCCTGACATAAACTAGCATCCCATCATAATTTAGGTGTTTTTGGATTCTATGGCCTAGATTTAGCGATATAGGACTCATACGCCACCTTGGGGATATGGGTCCCACCTAAGTTTTGGGGCCTTGATCTAGATTTCACATGAATTTGAGCTTTTCTTGAAAAATGTGTCCCATAGCCTAGCCTAATGGGACTCATACGCCACTTGTGGCATATGAATCCCATGTGGCTTAAAATTAATAAATTCAAATTCTTGGTGGGATTTTACCCTCCTAGATCTGATGTCGGCTTGTAGTGATGTAGTTTTGAGAAATTTGGCATAAACAAGTATAAATACAAGGTTATTTCACTCATTTTCATCCAAGACTTTCATGATAGCATTCCTTATGGAAAATTTGAGTTCACAAGAGCATTCAAGTGTTTAAAAAATCATTCAAGAGTCTTCAAGAGATGATTATCAAGTGTTTTGGAGTGTTATTAGGGTATCAAGCATCATGTCAAAGTTATCATGCATCATGTTTGTGTTTGAGCTAACAATTGTGATGTAGGGTTTTATGATTCAAGCAAGTACTCAATTCAAGATCTACAACATTCAAACAAGATTCAAGATCTACATACATTGGAGCCACTTCATACATGTTTGTAGCACTTTGTTTCTAGGGTTTGGTGTGTTGCAACATCTCATTTTGTTCATTCATCATTCCTTTATCTCATTTTATTTTCATTACAAGGTTTGATTACCAAAATGGGGTTTGACCAAGGAAAACCTATTTTCACTAATAAAACAACATTTTCCCCTCTCTTTAGTGTGTGATTTGTAGATCTAGGTTGAAGACCTTCTAAGGAACAAGGTTGGAAAGAAGTTGTCAAGTTGCAAGTTGTCAAAGTTGCTACCTTGTTTACAAAACCATTGTAGGAAACCTATAGAGCAGAAGTTTCCAGTTCAGATCCAGAAACTAGGTTAAGAAGAAAAAGTAGAGATTTAAGAGCAGATTCAAACTTTGATCCTTTGAAAAATCCAAGCAGGACTAATACACCACTTCTGGTGTATGAGTCCCAGTATATTGAAATTTGCAATTTTTAGGAGTTCTAGACTTGTCTCTGCCAGATTTTTGTTCCTACCTAGAAACCCTAATCTAGGACTAAATCACCCAGTATAGCATATGAGTACTAGTAGGCATGAAATTTAGTATTTTCAACATTTTAGATCTCCATTCAAGCTGCTATAGGTTTCCAAGTGCACCTTTTCCAACTTCTCAGTTTTCTATTCCGTTTTGCATTCATTTCTAGGTCATCTCTTGTAATTTTACATATCATTAACTTTCATAATTAGGTTTTTCATTTTACTTATCATTCCAAGCCCTAGCTTGGTGGTGAACCCCTTTACAGTCTCTAATCCTACCCTAGGAAAACCTTTAGAATATCTCTCTCTCATTCTATCATTGGATTGAGATCTCTAGGGTTTCCTTGAGTGAAACAAGAATGTGAAATAGGAACCCCTCATTGTGCTTCATCTCCTAAAAGGTGGAGCACCTTATTTTTGTTATTTAATTTTGGTGAATGTGCATTTAGAACATCTTAATTTTGACTTGGAGTGCATCATAATCCTTGATCTAGGTTGCATTAACATTGCATTAGGGTTTTCATTAGTTAATTGGCATTCTAGGGTTTCTAAATCTTGCATTAGTGAAAGTGCATATAGGTTGCATTTTTGTATCTTGCATCATTGAATTACATCTAAAATCTACATTTACGCTTAGTTTAGACATCATACAAATCAAAAAGCATAAATTTTACTTAGAATTTTCTATTTTTTTTGCAAAAACCCTAAACTAGAACTCATATGGCCCTCTGGGCAATTTAGTCTTAGTATAGGTGATTTTTCCTGATTTCTGGGTATTCTGTGGTTACTGTTATTTAGCATTCAAACCTTTGAAAAAACCTGTTTGGGACTAATACACCCCTTTGGGTGATTTAGTCCTGTTTCAAATTTTAACCTATATTTTACAGGATAAAATTCTATGTTTCTATGTTTTAGTTTGTTGTTAGTTTTTTGTTTTAGTTTACAAATTTTCTATTTCATTCATTTCATTGCATATACCTTCACTTGGTTCATTACATGCATTGCATAATACCATATTTTCATTTATACCTTTAATTCTATGTTCTTGCATCACATTTCATCATGGATATGTTCTTTGGTAAGCTACGGATGTCCTTGAAGTCCTTAGTGGATTTATCAATTCATGCTTTTGGAAATGACCCTAATTAAATTGAGCTTACTCATGCTCACTAGACTCCTAATGCATGTCCTCCTCATAATTTTTACATCATTGGAGAAGATGATGACAAAATGAATGAATTCCTAAATAATTTCCTTAATAACCTTAAGACTAATGCATCGTTTTATCCTTCCATGAAACAACCAACATCCCCTATAATACCACCACTTGAGATGTTTGGTTACCTACATCTTGAAATTGAAACACAAAATAAACCTAAGTTCCATACAATAGGTGAACCTAGTTCCTCTAATCAAGCAAACATTTAACCATTCTATGTTAACAAAGTGAAAAACACTCACATCAATCTAGAAGAGACATATGGAAAAGGATTCACGATCTTAAGCAAAGAAGGATGTGATACAAGAAGTGAACATGAAATTCATCAACTCTTGAGTAAATATCGATTGAAAATACTAAGGGATTAGGATATCAAGATCCTCCTCTTGACATGAGTATCCTCCTTCCTAAAGAACAACCAATTCCTTGTAACGATGATAAGGATGATAGGATTGTCTTAGGTCCTCCTCCTCAACATTCAACTCGAGAAGTCGATGAATCTAGCAAGCGATGAAAGCCTTACAAAATAAAGAAAATAAAATTCCCTTGTCCACCAATTTCCATTGAAAGAACTTTGTAAATACTTTTAAACCAAGGATTGATTACAATACCACCCATAAGAGAAGATCGATCTCCAAATCCTAAGAATACAAACACATCACATTGTCGATACCATAGAGTTCTTGGAAATAGTAACAATGAATGTTGTGCTTTAAAAAAATATTTAAAAAGTTTGATATCATAGAAATAGTCCCTTAAAGTGGAACCCTTTCACTCCTTGCCTTGTAATAGTTGTAGAATCATCATGTTTTCACTATTACATGATTTACATTCACTGCAAATCATTTCAAGATGCAAGGAGCTCTTTCTTGTCACCTACCTTGACTCATTCTTTTTTTGCACTAAGTGGGGGAAAGAATTGGATAGCCTTGTCCTAGTAGTACATCTGTCATTGTCCCTTTAGCTAGTTATTCACCTTCTACATATGATGAAGACGATTGAGATGCAGACAAATTGCTAATAGGTTGACTAGTATGTGCCTTACTAGTCTTTTGTATTATTTTCCTTTCATGTTTTGTGTGTGATTGCATGTGCGTAATGTGATTCCCTGTGTTGTTTTGTTTGATGTATTTCTCTCTCTTTGTGACATTCCTCTATTTGTATCTACTTTCTTCTCTATGTCATAAAATATTTCACCTTATCCTTTATCTTTTCATTTGTTTTGTGTTTTTCCTTTTGGGGGTGATGCAAGGTTTCAAGACATTCATGTCTCTTCCATGTTGACCCAATTTTTTTTTTTTAATCTTTTCTTTATCTTTTCTTTATCTTGTGTTTTTCCTTTTGGGAATTACATAAGGAATTGAGACATTCATGTCTCTTCCATGTTGACATGAAAGGTTTTTCCTTTGATTTCATTCTATTTGTGTCATTCTTCTAGTTCTATGAGTATTTGGGGAATGATGACAATTCTGAGCTCTCTTAAAAATATTGTAGCAAGAACATACTGACCCCAAATCCATGGATCCATCATGTGTTTGGATTTTTTTATTTTTGTGGGAAACCCCTCCTATCTTTTCCATGATGTGGCCTCACTTGGAAACATATGACTTGGCATAGGGCTTTCCAAGTTAGCTCTCATGTCTTCTTTATTGTTAAGCATTTATCATTTGCTACTTTAAAGTAATTGCTCACAACATGGTGTTTAATAATTTTTTAAAGTGGAGGCATCCATTGGAATTATTATTTTGAATTTCATGTTTCATTGTGTAGTATTCTTACTTCATGTGATGTGTCTTTTGCTTTGTGGTCTCTAGTATAGAAACAATAATATATGATTGAAAAAGTTACTAAAAATTGCTTATAAATGATTGAACATGGTCATGTGTGTTGGATGTTGTGTTTGTTGCTGATATGTGGTTTTCGTTGATTTCAACACTATTAGCATTAGTATATTTGAAGTTGTATATGTCGAGGATATTGAGAAAATTGAAAAAAAATGAGTTGTAGGTTGTCAGTGGTTAAGTGAAGTTTAGTATGGTGGTATGTTCTGTATGTTCAAGATCAAAGTTTATGGACTTTTCCTTTTGAGTGTATCTAGTCTATCCACATCGAGTTTTAGAGATCCACATGAAGAGTTGATTGAGTTATGAAAATTTTCATTCAGATAGTTTTTTTGTTTCTTTAGTTAGTGTTCCTGATTGAAGATGAGGCTATTTCAATTAGTTTAGTTGCTGTAGATGCTTCTCTATTGGTTCTTAATGTTTTTGGATGCTTCAAGATCATGCTCTATCTTTTTTCCATGTCTACATTGATCGGTGTGCTCATGGTTGGCAATTTTCTCTTGTGTGTTCATATTTTTCATGTTCCTAGCCGACATGGTGTTGAAGTGTGTTGTGGATCTTCGAGGAGAATTTAATTGAAGTGTTTTCATGTTGAAGATGTTGATTTAGGTCCTCACTAAGTTATGGCCAACTTTGGTTGATACACATTGATTATTATGAATGATTTGGGTTGACAGTTATATTCATTTTATTATTTCTTTGTGGCCGACTTGTAGTGGTGAAATTTCTTGTTGCAGATATATAAGAGCGATTTTTTGTTCGAATTGAAGTGTGCGAGTGTGTGTGTATGTGTGAATAATGTCCTAATCATTCGAAGGCAAAGGAGAGTGTGAAGAAAAGGGAAGAAGAGTGAAGAGTTGTTCATGTGCTTAACCAGAACTGTGATTAGGCATTAGCAGATGCTATTTTATCAGTTCAAATCCTTGTGGATGGCTTTAATCCGAATCCTTTTGTAAGATAGTGTGTCTTCCTTTGTAATTGAGCAATGAGCTCTAGGCAGTGTGCCTAAATATAAGTGCATTCCCCATATTTCATTTTCATTATACTTTTAACAGGGTATAATTTTGTGGACTAACCTCCATCGTGGTTTTTCCCCTAACAGGGTTTCCACGTAAAAAATCTTGGTGTTATTTGTGTTTCTGATGTGTTAATGATATTTGTTTTCATGCTTAATAATTAGATCTAAGAATAAAGTTAATAAGTTTTGAAGTTTTGAAGTTTTGGGACAACTAATTCACCCACCCTCTCAGTTGTCTGCTCTTGTTTTTCCAACAATTGGTATCAGAGCTAAGTTCCTTGGAATAATTTTAACAACTTAAGGTGATTTGGGATGGCAAGTTATAAGAAGGATAGTCTGAGATTTGATGGAAAAATTTACTCTTTGTGGAAGACTCGAATGGAGTGTCATCTAAGATGCATTGGTGAACCCTACTGGAGCATTAAAAGTAATAGGTATGCTATTCCACCAAATAGTACATATGTTGAGTATAATATCTAGGCTAAGGAAGCTTTGTTGAGTGCTTTGACTAATTTAGAGATGACAAATGTTATGGATATGAAGACTACTTATGAGATCTAGAAAAAGTTGGAAACCTTGTATGAAGGTGATGATAATGTGAATATTGCTAAGTTTCAGAGCTTGAAAGGAAAATATGAAAGGTTGAGAATGGGTGATTATGAGAATATTAATACTTTAATACAAAGAGTGAATGAACTTGTGTATGGTACTAGATGTGCTGGTGGAAAGATAGAAGAATCTGAGATTGTTGATAAAGTGCTTAGATCCCTGCCCGATTCCTACAAAGTCAAGGCTAGTACTATTGGAGAGCTTCAGATTGTAACAAACATAACCAGAGATACATTGGTTGGTAAATTGACTTCTTTTGAGTTGAGCGAATTTGGTGATGCCCTTCCCAAAGTTGAATCTGCATTTAAGGCCACTACTTCTAGAAGAGATAGACAGAGATATGAACCAGGTGAGAGTTCATCTAGAAAGATATTCAAGTATGAAGATGAAATCAGACAGATTGAAGAAGAAGAAAAAGAGATGGAAGATATGGAAGCACTTATTGTCAAAAAGGTACCAAGAGGAAAAGGTAAGTATGAAGGAAAGTTGGCTCTTAAATGTTTTTCTTGCAATAAGATAGGTCATTTTGCATCAAGGTGTTCGGAAAGAGCCCCTAAACCAAGACATAACAAGCCTAGATTTCAGAAGAAATGTTACTATGCTATTGATGAAGGTGTAACAGATGAAGAATTTGATAGAGATGATGATGAATGGGTATTTATTGCTGTTAGAGAAAATAGTCCTATATCTATTGAATATGCTAGTTGCACAAATGTGGAGAAAGCCCTGTCTGCTCGAGTTGAAGAGAAAGATGAATGGGTAATTGATAGTGGATGTTCACATCATATGACAAGAGACAAAAGTAAGTTTTTGAGCTTTGAAAAATATGATGGTGGTGTTGTAATATTTGGTGATAATACAACTAGTGTGATCCGTGGAAGAGGATGCATTTCTCTTGATGGTAAGCATAATACTGATGATGTTCTGTATGTGGAAGGCTTGAAGCATAAGATTTTGAGTGTTGGTCAAATGGTTGATAAGGGATATAATCTTCAGTTCAATGATGGAAAGTGCATAATATCGAGTTCTAGAAATGTAATTGCATTAGGTACAAAGACAAAAGGTAATATCTTTCACTTTAATTCTGCTAGTAAAATTTGTTTGATTACCCAAGTTGATGAAAGTTGGTTATGGAATAGGAGATTGTGCTGTGTTAACTTTGATAATATTATCAAGATAAGCTTTACAAAGGCTGTGAGAGATCTACCTAGGTTGGTGAAACCTACTAATGCAATATGCAAGGAATGTCAATTGGGAAAGCAAACTAAAATTTCATTTTAGAGTAAAAAGCATTGTTCAAATGAATTGTTAGAGTTTGCGCATACTGATCTGTGTGGTTCCTCTAAGGTCAAAATTATACAAGGTTACAGGTATTTCATGCTACTCATTTATGATTATTCTAGAATGGTATGGGTTACATTCTTAAGAGATAAATCTATAGCACTAGAAAAGTTCAAGATCTTTAAAGCTATGGTTGAGAAAAAGACATGTTTGAAGATTAAGTGTCTGAGATCAGATAGAGGTGGTGAATTCAATTTCGGTGAATTTAATTATTTTTGTGAAGAACATGGAATAAGAAGACAATTGTTTACACTATGGACCCCTCAACAAAATGGAGTTGTGGAAAGGAAGAATAGAACAGATGAAGATGCTACTAGAACAATGATGCTGGAAGGAAATGTCCCTCATATCTACTGGAGAGAAGCTGTGAGTACTATTGTGTACATACTCAATTGGGTACAAATCAAAGGTGATACTAGTAAGACCCCTTTTGAGCTATGGACTGGTCAAAAGCCTACTATTAAATACTTCAAGATATTTGGAAGTAGATGTTACATTAAGAAAGATGAAGACATAGGAAAATTTGATGCTAGGAGTGATGAAGGTATCTTTCTGGGTTATTCTACTAAGAGCGAGGCCTACTAGTGTTACAATAAAAGATTGAAGAAAATGGTTGAAAGTTCAAATGCTAAGGTTGATGAATACTTTGGTACACCATCTAGAACCTATGGATATGAATTTGATGATCAAAATGACAGTAAAAATCAAGGAAAGCAAGATCAAACTACAAATCAAGTGCAAATCAATCCAAAAAATTAGGAGAATGAAGAAGAAGGAGAAACTAGTGGAAACATAGAAGAAACTAAAGTTGAAGAACAACCTAAGAAGACTCCAAGGTATGTAAGATTGAATTATTCAGAAGATAAGATTATAGGTGATAAGAAAAAAGGTGGCCAGAGTAGGAGAAAGATTGCAGAAGAATATTGCTTGATTTCTAAGACTGATCCTACTAGTGTGAATGAAGAATGTAAAGATGAGCATTGGGTTGAAGAAATGAAAGAGGAATTGAAATAGATTGAAAAGAATGATACATGAACTCTTATATCCAGACCTAAGGATAAGAATGTTATTAGAACTAAATGGGTTTTTAGAAACAAACTGATTGAGCAAGGTGAAGTGATTAGAAATAAAGCAAGACTGGTATGTAAAGGATATTCACAAATGGAAGGAATTGATTTTGAAGAGACCTTTGCCCCTATTGCTAGAATTGAAGTTGTAAGATTATTTCTTGCCTATGCTACTCACAAGGATTACAAAGTCCATCAGATGGATGTCAAATCAACTTTTCTAAAAGGTGAATTGGAAGAAGTGTATGTTGAGCAACCAGATGGATTCCAATTGACTGATAAGGAAGATATGGTGTGTCGGTTGAAGAAAGCATTGTATGGATTAAGCAAGCCCCTAGATCATGGTATGCCAGATTGGACAAGTATTTGTTGAAGTTTGGATTTAACAAAGGTATTGCTGATAATAATCTGTATTTCAAGAATGATGATAAAGATATGATTGTTGAAGTCTTTGTTGATGACATTATTTTTGGAGGAGATGATGCCTTGTGCATGAAGTTTGCAAGTGAAATGAAAAATGAATTTGAGATGTCTATGATTGGTGAGATGAAAGTTTTTTGGGGATTGCAAATTACTCAGTTAGATAAAGGGATATTTATATCTCAGTCCAAGTATGTGAAGGAATTGTTGAAGAAGTTCGGTATGGAAGATTCAAAGCCACTTGGTACACCCATGGTGACTGGATGCAAGTTGAGAACAGAAGATTGTTGGATGTTGTGGATGTGTTGTTGATATGTGGTTGTCATTGATGTCAACACGATTAGAATTTATTGTATTGAAGGCTATATATGTTGAGGATATTGAGAAAATTGTAAAAGAAAGTGTTCCAAGTTCCCAGTGGAACTGTGTAGGTCATGAAGGAATCTTTTTTTGTAGGTTGAAGATCAGCTACTATGGACTAAAGGGTTTATTTTTGAGAGTATCTAGATCATCTACCAAAAGTTTTAGAGGTCTGCATATAGATTTGATCATGTTGTGGTTTGATAGTATTTTTGTGGTCTATGTCAGTGTTCCTGAGTGAAGTTTGTGTGATTCTGATAATCTCAGTTTTTGTGGGTGCTTCTCTATTGTTTCTTAGTGTTCTTGGATGTCTCTAGATCATGCTCTATCTTTGTGGTATGTCCACATTGATCAGTGTGCTCGTGGTCAAATATTTTTCTTTGTATGTTCATATTTTCATGTTCTTGGTCGACATGATGTTGGTAATGTGCTATGGATCCTTGAAAAGTAAAACTTGAATGTTTGGTGCACTTGCAAAATTTTTTTTGGGTCGCATCATTGTTTTGGTTGATGGTGTTTAGATCCACATTGAAAATTTAATTGTAAATTTGGGCCGACATTGAAAATATGTTTTATTTTTTTGGCCGACTAAGTTGTTGATGTAATCTCATGTAGCAGATATATAAGAGTGATTGTTTCATCGGTATAGAGTGTGCTTTGTGTGTTAGGTGTGCTCTGATGTGTGTATCTGTAAATATCATTCAACTGCAGAACAAAGTGTGAAGAAGACCGAGCGAAGTGTGAAGTAGTTTGAGTGAAAAGTGAAGGAGTTTTCTATGCTTAATTGGAACTATAATTAGGCTTGTGTAGAAGCTATTTTCTCAGTTCGTATCCTCTGAATTTAATGCTATTCTATATTGTTGGGCAGTGAGCCCCTTCTGTAACTGAGCAGTGAGCTCTAGGAAGTGTTCCTGAATGCATTCCCATTCCCCTTTATTTTTTTCATTATACTTTTAACAGGGTATAATATTATGGACTAACATCCACCGTGGTTTTTCTCTAACATGGTTTCCACGTAAAAAAATATTGGTGTTCTTTATCTCTCTGATGTGTTAATTGCTTATTCATCAGATCTGAGATTAAGTTAAGAAAATTTTGAAAAGTTTATTATTTTGTGACAATTGATTCACCCCCCTATCAGTTGTCTGTCCATGTTTTTCCAACAATTGGTATTAGAGAAAGTTCCTTTGAAGAAGTCTAAAAGCTTGAGGTGATCCGAGATGACAACATACAAGAAGGATAGTCCTAGATTTGATGGAACTAACTACTCATTGTGGAAAGTCAAGATATAATGTCACCTAAGGTGTATTGTTGAAGCTTTATAGAATATTACAAAATATTGATACGTTATTCCTTAGAATGGTCCCTCCACTATTGATGAGATCAAAGAAGCTGAAAACAATATTAGGGCTATTGAAGCTTTGGTGAGTGCTCTGACAGATTCAGAGATGGAAAATGTGATAGGACTACACACAACTCATGAGATTTGGGCAAAGCTGGAAACTTTGTATGAAGGAGATGCATAGGTGAAGATGGATAAGCTACAGAGTTTGAAAGGAAAGTATGAGAATTTGAAGATGGGTGAAGATGAAAATATCACTTCTTTTATGCAAAGAGTCAATGAAATAGTGATGGGTATTAGATGTGCCAGTTGTTCTTTGGATGAGGATGAAATTGTGGCTAAAATACTCAGATCCTTGCCTCCCTCCTACAAAGTGAAGGCTCACACTATTGAAGAGCTCAGATTAGTAACAAAGATGACAAGAGACACATTGGTTGGTAAGCTTGCTACATTTGAATTAAGTGAATTTGGTGAACCTATTCTGAAGATTGAATCTGCATTCAAGGATACTATAGCTGGAAGTAACAAGCAAAGATATGGTATGGGAGAATGTTCAAGAAAGATATCCAAGTATGATGAAGAACTAAAATAGCTTGAAGATAAAGAAAGAGAGGTAGAAGAATTGGAAGCACTGATTGTAAAGAAAGAAGGCAGAGGAACAGGTAAGTATGAAGGAGTGTTACCTATTAAATGTTTTTCTTATAGTAAAATAGGTCATTTTGCATCAAGATGTCCTGAAAGAGTACCTAGATCTAAGCCTAACAAGTCTAGGTTCCAAAAGAAATGTTACTTTTCTAAAGAAGGAGTGACTAATGATGATTCTGATAAAGATGATGTAAATGAAGTTCAATGGGTTTTCATTGCTACCATTGAAAATAGTCCTGTGGCTACTAAATTTGGTAAAGATGAGAAAGCTCTTGCAGCCCGAGTTGAAGAAAAGGATGAGTGGGTTATTGATAGTGGATTCTCACATCATATGGCTAGTGATAAAAACAAATTTGTAAGTCTAGAGAAGTATGATGGTGGTGTTGTAAGATTTGGAGACAACAATGCTAGTGTGATTTGTGGTAGAAGTTCTATTTGTCTTGGTGGTAAGGCTAACATTGATGATTTTTTTTTCTGTTGAAGGATTGAAGCACAATATTTTAAGTATTGGACAGATGGTGGAAAAAGGCTATGATCTACAATTCAAAGATGGAATATGCAAGATATGTGTAAGTTCTGGAAATATGATTGCTACAGGTAGAAAGACAAAAGGTAATATTTTTCACCTGATTTCTGTTAGTGGGAGTTGTTTAATTTTTCAAGTAGATGAAAGTTAGTTGTGGCATAGGAGGCTGTTTCATGTAAATTTTGATAACATTTTCAAGGTAAGTTCCACTCAAGCAGTAAGAGATCTACCTAAGTTACTGAATCCTGCTAACAAAATTTGTAAGGAGTGTGAAATGGGTAAAAAAAACTAGTGTCTCCTTCTAGAGAAAACAGTTTCATTCAAATGATTTGCTGGAGCTACTACATACTAACATCTGTGTTCCCTCCAGAGTCAGAAGTATTCATGGAGAAAGGTACTTTATGTTGATTATTGATGATTACTTTAGAATTATATGGGTTTCCTTCTTAAGAGAAAAATGTGAAGCACTAGAAAACTTCAAAAGTTTCAAGGATATGGTAGAGAATGAGAAAGGTCTAAAAATCAAGTGTCTGAGATTTGATAGAGATGGTGAGTCCACCTCCAAGAAGTTCAACTCTTTTTGTGAAGAACATGGAATTAAAAGATAGTTATCTGCTCCCCGAACCCCTCAACAAAATGGAGTTGCAGAGAGAAAGAATAGAACAATCTTGGATGTTGCTAGAACAATGATGATAGAAGCAAATGTGCCCCAGATCTATTGGAGTGAAGCTATAAGCACTGCTGTGTATACCTTAAATAGGGTAAATGTCAATGGTAATTTTGGTAAGACCCCTTTTGAGCTATGGTTTGGTTATAAGCCTACTGTTAAATATTTAAAGATCTTTGGAAGCAAATGTTATATCAAGAGAGATGATCATACAGGAAAGTTTGATGCAAGAAGCGATGAAGGAATATTTTTAGGTTACTCTACTAAAAGCAAGGCCTACCAGTGCTATAACAGAAGACTCAGAAAGATGGTTGAGAGTGCAAATGTCAGAGTTGATGAGGACTCTACCAAATCATCCAGATATTATGGTTATCATTCAGATGAAGACAATACAAGCCATTCGAAGAATTCTCAGACACAAAACCAACTTCAGATTATTCAATATGTTCTAGTAAAGCAACCTCAATTCATTCTGGTAAATCAAGTAAGTCAGGAAGTACAGACAAGTGCAAGTGCAGAAGAAAGATCACAAGAACCAGAAGCTCGTGAAAGTCCCAAAACTCCAAGGTATGTAAAGCTAAATCATTCTGAAAGCCAAATTATAGGAGATAAGAATAAAGGTGTGTAAACTAGAAGAAATATTGCAGAAGAGTATTGCCTAATTTCCAAGATTGAACCTAAAAGTGTCACTGAAGCCTACCAAGATGAACACTGGATGGAAGCTATGACAGAAGAGATGACACTGATTGAAAAGAATGACACATGGAAACTGGTTCCTAGACCTAAAGACAAAAATGTGATTGGTACTAAATGGGTGTTTCAGAACAAGCTGAATGAACAAGGTGAAGTGGTCTGAAATAAAGCAAGATTGGTATGTAAAGGGTATTCTCAAATGGAAGGTGTTGATTTTGAAGAAATTTTTTCCCCTGTTGCCAAAATTGAAGTCATTAGATTATTTCTTGCTTATGTTGCATACAAGAACTACAAATTCTATCAAATGGATGTGAAGTCAATATTTCTGAATGGAGAACTAGAAGAAGAAGTATACATTGAACAATCAATGGATTTCAGCTAACTGACAAGGAAGATATGGTTTTCCGCTTGAAGAAAGCTCTAAATGGACTTAAGCAAGCCCCCAGAGCCTGGTATGCTAGATTGGAAAAATACTTACTGAAGCTTGGATTCAATAAAGGTAATGCTGATAGCAACTTATATTTCAAATTGGATCATGATAAAGAGTTAATTATAGAAGTTTTTGTTGATGACATCATTTTTGGAGGAAATGACAATCTATGTATGAAGTTTGCTGATGAGATGAAGGATGAATTTGAGATGAGTATGATTGGGGAGATGAAGTTCTTTCTGGGATTGCAATTTACCTAGTTAGACAAGGGAATTTTCATATCTCAGTCCAAATATGTGAGAGAGCTACTGAAGAAATTTGGGATGGAAGAATCAAAACATGTTGGTACTCCCATGGTGACTGGATGCAAGCTAACATAGAATGATGATTCTCCTAAGGTGAATCAAACTAGATACAGGTCAATGATTGGTGGATTTCTCTATTTAACCCAGACTAGACCAAATATTATGAATGTTGTATGTATGGTTGCTAGATTTCAAGCTGATCCAAAAGAATCACATGTGACTGTTGTTAAGAGAATCTTTAGATTTCTAAAAGGAACAATTGACTTTGGACTTTGGTATCCAAAGGATGATGATATCACTTTGAGTGCATATATTGATGCAGATTGGGCTAGAGATGTAGATGACAAGAAAAGTACTAGTGGTGGTGCTTTCTTCCTGGGGAAGACGCTGGTGTCCTAGTTGAGTAAAAAGCAAAATTCCATTTCTCTATCTACTGTTGAAGAAAAATATATTGCTGCTGCAAATAATTGTACTCAAGTGATATGGATGAAACAAATGTTGAAAAATATCAGGGTGATATATGAAGAGCCTATTGCCATATACTATGACAATTCAAGTGCAATAAATATTTCAAAGAACTTGGTGCTACACTCTAAGACTAAACATATATCAATCAAGTTTCGCTTCTTGAGGGAGAAAGTGAATGAGAAAGAAGTTAGATTGGAGTATGTGCCTATGAAAGAACAAATTGCAGACATCTTTACTAAGCCATTGTTGAAGGATACTTTTGAGTATCTTAGAAGAATGCTAGGGGTAATTAACCCTCCTGATAAGAACTAAAAGATGCATTTATTTGCATCAATCCGTGAGCTACATTGCTATATTCTGATCTGGATTGATGTTTTTGAGGCTGCTACTCAGGGGGAGTAGTTAGATGTGCAGATATGTGGTTTAGAGCATGTATATGCAAAGGTCATGGTTACCTTTTCCATTTATGTCAAAGGGGGAGAAGTGCAATGTGAAAAATATTTTGAGGAGAAGAGCCTTGTGGGAGAAAAGCAGTTAAGAAGCAAGTGTGTTGGGTTGATGGTATTTTTCACATCATGTGTTGCCATCAATGCCAAAGGGGGAGATTGCTGGATGCTGTGGATGTGTTGTTGATATGTGGTTGTCATTGATGTCAACACTATTAGAATTTGGTGTATTGAAGGCTGTATATGTCAAGGATATTGAGAAAATTGTAAAAGAAAGTGTTTCAGGTTCCTAGTGGAATTGTGTAGGTCATGAAGGTGTCTTGTTCTGTACGTTGAAGATTGGCTGCTATGGACTAAAGGATTTTTTTTTGAGAGTATCTAGATCATCTACCAAAATTTTTAGAGGTCCGCATATAGATTTGATTGTGTTGTGGTTTGACAGTATTTCTATGGTCTTTGTCAGTGTTCCTAAGTGAAGTTTTTTATGATTTTGATAATCTCAGTTGTTGCGGGTGCTTCTCTATTGCTTCTTGGTGTTCGTGGATTCTCTAGATCATGCTCTATCTTTGTGGTATGTCCACATTGATCGATGTGCTCGTGCTCGAATATTTTTCTCTGTATGTTCAGTTTTTCATGTTCTTGGCCAACATGATGGTGGTAACGTGTTGTGGATCCTTGAAAAGTAAAATTTGAATGTTTGGTGCTCTCGTGAATATTGTTTTGGGTCACATCATTGTTTTGGCCAATGGTGTTTAAATCCACATTGAAAATTTAATTGTAAATTTGGACCGACATTGCAAATATGTTTTATTTTTCTGGCGAACTAAGTTGATGTAATCTCATGTAGCAGATATATAAGAGTGATTGTTTCATCAGTGCAGAGTGTGCTTCATGTGTTGGGTGTGCTCCTATGTGTGTATGTGCGAATATCATTTGATTGCAGAGTAGAGTGTGAAGAAGACTAAGCAAAGTGTGAAGTAGTTTGAGTGAAAAGTGAAGGAGTTTTTTTGTGCTTAATTAGAACTATAATCAGGCTTGTGCATAAGCTATTTTCTTAGTTCGTATCCTTCGAATTTAATCCTATTCTATATTTTTGGGTAGTGAGCCCCTTCTATAATTGAGCAGTGAGTTGTAGGAAGTTTTCCTGAATGCATGTGCATTCCCCTTTATTATTTCCATTATACTTTTAACAGGGTATAATATTGTGGACTAACATCCACCATGGTTTTTCTCCTAACAGGGTTTCCACGTAAAAAAAATCTTGGTGTTCTTTGTCTCTTTGATGTGTTAATTTATTATTCATTATTCATTAGATTAAGTTAAGTAAATTTTGAGAAGTTTATTATTTTGTGACAACTGATTCACCCCCCCTCTCAGTTGTTTGTCCTTGTTTTGCCAACAAAGATGATTCTCCAAAAGAAAATTAGACAAGATATAGATCGATGATTGGTGGATTGTTGTACTTAACTCAAACCAAGCTTGATATTATGAATGTTGTATGTATTGTTGCAAGATTTCAAGCTGATCCAAAGGAATCTCATGTGACTATTGTGAAGAGAATTTTCAAATACTTGAAGGGTACTATTGATCTTGGCCTATGGTATCCTAAAGATGATGATCTTACTTTGAGTGACTTTATTGATGTTGATTGGGCCAAAGATGTAAATGACAAGAAAAGTACTAGTGGTGGAGAATTTTTCTTGGGTAAGAAGCTAATTTCATGGTTAAGCAAGAAGTAGAATGCCATTTCTTTGTCCATTGCTAAGGCTGAATACATTGCTGCTACTAACAATTGTACTCAAGTCCTATGGATGAAGTAGACGTTGAAGGATATTAGAGTTGTATATGATGAGCCTATTGCTATATACTATGATAATTCAAGTGCTATTAACATTTCCAAGAATTTGGTGCTACATTAAAAGACAAATCATATATCTATCAAGTTTCACTTTTTGAGGGAGAAGGCAAGTGAAAAAGAAGTAAGATTAGAATATGTGCCTACTAAGGAAAAGATTGCAAACATCTTTACCAAGAAATTTCCTAAGGATACTTTTGAGTATCTCAGAGGGAAGTTAGGGGTGTGATTACCCCTCCTAATTAGAACTAAGGATGCAATGCAACTACATTAGTCCGTGCATTTCATAAACAAATTTTATTTTAGATTGATGTTGTGGTGGCTTCTACTCAGGCAAAGTAGTTAGATTTTTAGGAATTCATATATGTGGTTCAGAGCTTAGAGATTCTTTGTCATTGATTTCAAAGGGGGAGAAGAATCATGTGAAAAACTGGTGATTATCTGGGGAGAAGATTTATGTGGGAGAAGAAGTCATGAGAAAGAGTTGAGGAGAAAATGACTCAGATCCTAAGGGGGGTTAAGTGTTAAGAGTTAGTTGGGTTGATGGTGTTTTTCACATCATGTGTTGCCATCAATTCCAAAGGGGGAAATTTTTGGATGTTGTGGTTGTGTTGCTGATATTTGGTTGTCATTGATGTCAACACTATTAGCATTAATATATTTGAAGTTGTATATGTCGAGGATATTGAGAAAATTGTAAAGAAATGAGTTGCAGGTTGTTAGTGGTTAAGTGAAGTTCAGTATGGTGGTATGTTTTGTACATTGAAGATCAGAGGTTGTGGACTAAAGGGTTTCTTGTTAAGTGTATCTAGTCTATCCACATCAAGTTTTAGAGATCTGCATAAAGAGTTGATCGAGTTATGAAGATTTTCATTTAGATAGTTTTTTTGTTTCTTTAGTTAGTGTTCCTGATTGAAGATAGGCTATTTTAGTTAGTTCAGTTGTTGCAGATGCTTTGTTATTTGTTCTTAATGTTTGTGGATGCTTCTAGATCATGCTCTATCTTTGTTGCATGTCAACATTGATCATTGTGCTCGTGGTTGGCGATTTTCTCTTGTGTGTTCATATTTTTCATGTTCCTGGCCGACATGGTGTTAAAGAGTTTTGTGGATCTTTGAGGAGAATTTAATTGAAGTGTTTGCATGTTGAATATGTTGATTTAGGTCCTCAGTAATTTATGGCCAACTTTGGTTGATACACATTGATTATTATGAATGATTTGGGCTGATAGTTATATTCATTTTATTATTTCTTTGTGGCCGACTTGTAGCGGTGAAATTTCTTGTTGTAGATATATAAGAGCGGTTATTTGTTTGAATTGAAGTGTGTGAGTGTGTGTATGTGTGAATAATGTACTAATCATTCGAAGGTAGAGCAGAGTGTGAAGAAAAGGGAAGAAGAGTGAAGAGTTGTTCATGCGCTTAATCATAATTGTGATCGGGCATTAGAAGATGCTATTTTATCAGTTCAAATCCCTGTAGATGTCTTTAATTCAAAACCTTTTGTAAGATAGCGTGTCTTCCTTTGTAATTGAGCAGTGCGCCTAAATGCAAGTGCATTCCCCATATTTCATTTTCATTATACTTTTAACAGGGTATAATTTTGTGGACTAACCTCCACCATGGTTTTTCCCCTAATAGGGTTTCCACGTAAAAAATATTGTTGTTATGTGTGTTTCTAATGTGTTAATGATTTGTTTTTTCATGCTTAATAATCAAATTTGAGAATAAAGTTAATAAGTTGAATAATTTTTGAAGTTTTGAGACAACTGATTCACCCCCATCTCAGTTGTCTACTCTTTTTTTGCCAACAGTGTGACCAGTAGTAGTTTATTTCTAGTCATTTATAATGTGACTGAATTGATGACTGAACCATTTTTAGTTGTTTGATTGATTGATTTGGTCATTAATTTAGTTTGCTGATTGATCAATTTGGTCATTAATTTAGTCATTTGATTGATTGATTTGGTCGTTAATTTAGTCGTTTGATTGATCGAGTTGGTTGTTAATTTAGTCGTTAATTTTGTTAGAAACCAAGATCAGACATGCAAACTAAAAAACCTTCCACAAAAGAGAAAAGAAAATAAAAGCAAAGCTATTGCAAAAAGATGTGCAAAAAATTATTATTCAGGAATTCATAATTACATGAGATGATTTGCTTTATAAAAGCAAGTATGCATAACCCTAATCTTATCTTGAGCAACAAGATAGCTCAACAAGATAAGGATGACAATAATTAACCTAGGAATTAAAATATTACCTAAGTAAAGTTATGCAAGTGTAATTAAATATTAATTACACTAACACCCCCCATAAGTGCAACTTAGGGAAACTAAAAAAAGCATGCACCTAAAACTAAGATGAATGCAAGAAAGGATGGATGGGTTCCGAAAACAAGGCCTGATTAGGTACCCATGTACACATGCAATAATGAGGTAGAGAAGGAAAACCCAGTGGGACAAAACCCCCTACAATGAGATGACTACTACAAAGAAGCACTAGAAGAACACTGTGGAGTAACACTAGAACTAAAATATGGCAAGCAAGGAAAGATACTTTTGTTTACAAGAAACCAAATGAGAGTCACTAAAGGACTTAGGAAGAATCAAAATAATGCAACAGCAGACCCGATGCCATGGAACATTGGAAAACTCACAATTTGGAACAACCCTAGAATCTGTGAAGCAATAGTAGATGATATGATGCCCCCCATAAGAGGGAATGATATGATGACAAAATATGGAAGCCATATATCTCGATGCTGATGCCAAATTGAGACTAAAACTCTTCCATGGGAACAAGTACCATAAATATTCTGGAACATTAACCATGAAAACATGGCCCTCAAACTGAAATGGATTTGAACCAATGCAGATCAATAACCATAGGCTCCCAATCTGAAGTGTGAACCAATGTGAATCTGATATGTGTCAAGATATGAGCAAGATGTGGCCAAAATAAACTAAGAAACTAGATATAACCCATGTGAGTTGTCAACAAATCAAGATGAAGATCAAAGTGCATGCACACTCTAATCAAATTATTATGCAAGAAACCCCCCTGATGGAGCTTTATATCAGTTCATTTATTACAATACCTAATGATTGCATAAGTTGATAATGCTAAACATGCATAAACAAAAAAACCAAAAAACCAAACCTACACCACTGGAAATTTCTCAGAACCAACTTTCTGATGATATCTCGTTTGCAAAAAAATGATGCCGTAAGAAAAAGTTATGCCCAATTCCGTGAAAGTGCTCTGAATTTTCCCAATAATGTCCTCTACAACCCTTAGGGGCTAAAAGCAGTCGGCCCTTGGTTGCATGCAGGACCAAGGGTTGGCACACTGGGGGCTGGGTTGAAGTCCTTGGTCGTTGATATGATCGGGGCTAGGTGTTGCGGATCGGCAGGGTGTTGGATCTTGAGCCCCCAGTTCTCACATGACTGACTTCTAAGCCCGTAGGGTTGAGAATAGGGAGTGGCGCTACAGAAAAAGCCACCGGTGGCGCGGGGGCGGCGCTGGAAAATTGAATAGGCCGTGCAAAATGTTTTCACAAATTTTGATTTTTTGATTAGTTTTTTTAATTTTTTTTTAAAAATGTGCCTCGGGAAGCATGTTGGGGAGGCCATACGACCTCCCTGGCAAATTTTTTTTGCCTCTCCAGACAACTTTGTCCAAAATGGACAAATTTTATATGAAAATAGGGGTTTTCGGGTGTTGTGAATCCAACAACAAGGTCCGTTTGAGCCCAAAATGCTCCAAAAATTAGGCGACCCCCAGATCTCTCAGAAAAATCATTGAGCTTGAAACCCTCACAGGTTTCTTTATGATGATGAAAATTAGTGAAATAAAAGTCAATCCTAACTTTTTCGAGTGCTTTGAATCCAATGGAAAACCTTGATTTGATTCAAGATGCTTCATGAATATGCTCAAGGAATGAAACCCTCGAGGAACCCCAAACGTGCTCTGTAATGTATTTCTCCAAAAAAGCTAAGAAGGGGCTACAAATTGAGGCTCTAATACCATGTTAGAAACCAAGATCAGACATGCAAACCAAAAAACCATCCACAAAAGAGAAAAGAAAATAAAAGCAAAGCTATTGGAAAAAGATGTGCAAAAAATTATTATTCAAGAATTCATAATTACATGAGATGGTTTTCTTTATAAAAACAAGTATGCATAACCCTAATCTTATCTTGAGCAACAAGATAGCTGAACAAGATAAGGATGACAATAATTAACTTAGAAATTAAAATATTACCTAAGTAAAGTTATGCAAGTGTAATTAAATATTAAGTACACTAACAAATTTGATCGATTTGGTAGTGTGTTTAGTCATTAATTTAGTCATTGATTGTTTTAAACTTGTCACTTATTTAGTCATTTTTTGTTCATTGATATATTTAGTTGTTAATTTATTCATAGATTGTTGTTAACTGGTCACTTATTTAGTCATTTTTATTCACTGATTTCCATCCATTGGTAGTGTATTTAGTCATTAGTTTTAATCATCATTTTGATCAATTTAGTAGTTTATTTAATTATTTTTGTTCACTGATTTCTATCAACTATAGGTATATTGATACATTTAATAATTGCATAATCATTATATTTAGTCATATTTATTCACTAGTTTCTTTCAGTTGGTAGTATACTTAGTCAATTGGTAGTTTATTTTTTTTTTTTTCTTCACTAATTTCTACCTATAAGTGTTGGAAATGAGACAATACTTTAATTGAGGTTTAAACATATAAAAAAACATAAAAACATAATCAATCATTCATTTGCACATAATGAAATAGTTATTAAGAAGGCAAAATACTGAAGTTTTATTGCTCGAAAACGTGTTCTTATAGTAGATACAAGACAAAAATGTGTCTTTGAAAAATGTACTATTACAAAGTGTGTTTCTTAGTGCTGTGACTGAGAAAACTGAGTTACAATTCCTTTTTCTTGCTTATGCAAGATATTACAATTTTGATGACAATTCTATGTTGCAACTTATTTGCAACTGCACATACATGTATGTTGCACTTTTTGCAACTTTTCCTCTTCTGTGCACCTCTTTATCTAGTATGTATTTACTTTTTTTTTGTACCCTTGTTCTTTGCTTCTATTTCTTACACAATAAAATATCCCCTCATCTATAATTCACTAGTTTGAATGAGCGAAACCCAAAAAAAGAGAAAAAAATAATCAAGGGGTTTCACATTATAGGTGTAGTAAGATGGAACATTCTCTGTTCTACCCACAGAATGTACACCCAAATTAGATTCTCTGGTTTTTGTTTGGGTTCAACTTATTTAGGCTTAGTACATTGTCTGTCTGCAACTTCACTCTCCACACTTTGTTGCTACTAACCCTTATTTTTCTCTTCTACGGCTTGACAAAAAACACTAAGATCACTGAACAACACATTCAAACTATTGCACAAAGCATTGGGCCAAGCTGTCTAACATCTAGTACTACAAGATGATAAACATCAACTATGCCATTTTTTTCAAATATTTTAGTGGCCACTGTGTGAAGGTCCCTTCTTTATCTTTCAGATGGAAAACTCCATGTATTGTGTCTAGATAAGCAAGGGGTATGTTACTTGTGACCTTTAAAATAATTACATTTGCATCTCCTGTTCCTTTGAAATTGACTCCATGTACAATAGATAGTGAGTGAATCTGCCCAATACCCATAGCAGCACTATAAAATGGATCCAACACTTCATCTTTATCCCCTTCTTGGAGTTTATCGATAAATGTCTACAAAAACAAAAAAATACACATCAGCTTGTATCAAATAGGTAATGATTACTCTTATTTACATAATAAAACAACTATTACTTACTTGCATGTGGTTTCATGGCAGTCACCTTGCCTTTAGCATGACTACCACTATGAATATCATGTTCATGCGTGTTGAGTTCATCATCATAATAATCACTATCAATTTCATTATAGACATGAAGTTGTACAACTTTGTAGAGTTCTATTGACAAGGCCTTTTTCTTTTCATTTTGCTTTCATATGATTGCTTTGCATCATGTGGTTTAATCATCATGCAAAAATTAATATAATTCAAGTAAATAATACAAAAGCTATAATTTTTTTTCCAAAAGAACATTTAAAGCATGAAGAATGACAAAACATTGAGACAAATAACTACCAACTATTATATTAATTACCTCAACTCCAGGACAACTAAGATGATTGTGTTGCACATTCTTGTCCACTTCATCACTATCAATATCAACAACTCTATTGACATCATGAAGGAATTTTTGTTTTCCTATTGCTTTGATAAAATTACTCTACATGTGGTTTAACCATCATGCAAGAAAATATACAAAACATTCAATAGTCAAGTAAAGAACACAAGCTATAAATTTGTCCAAAAGAACATTTTTTGGATCACTCCAACAATAAATAAATTGGGTTGGATTCTCCTACGCTCAGATTTCAATGATCTAGATATTAAGAGGAATTTTTATATATAATTTGTAAACAAGAATAAATGAGATTAATAGAGCCTCTTACCTCATCTGAATCCATGGATTTATGCTCATTCCATGCATAAACTATAGGGTTAATAGAGGCAACCAACTCTGAAACTTGTTGAGTGAGACTAAATATGCAACTCATTACCCTTTGGTACCCCAGTTCATTTGAGTTGACATAGGCTCCTACTAGGCATTGAATAGATGGTTGTGAAATATCTGTTGACAAACTATATTTCCACTTCATCTTGTATATGAAAAATTTGGATACAATAAAAATGATAAAACAATAACATGCATTACCTAATCCAAATCTTCAATACCTCAAATAGATGCAATGATGGATGAATCATTCAATTGATTGATAAGTTGGTTGCTCAATTCAATAGCATAACATTGAGATGGAGATGATAGATAGAAATGGATGATTGATTCAAGAATGATTTTAGTAGCATAAGGATACTTGAAGAATCAACCCCCCAAATGGCTTATGAGAGGGTTAATTTATAGACAAGGTCTGATTTGGATTGATGGTTGAGATTGGATGTAAATAAGATGTCTTAATAAATGGCCAAGATTGAAAGTTGTAGTATGAAATAGGGTTAGGGAAAAACTAGGGCAATGATAAGGATTAATGGCCAAGATTGAATTATAAGATAATTCAACCAAGGGTGGAAAATGAATGAGACAAGAGAAGATAAGAATCACACGGATAACGAGGTTGGCACAGAAAAAGATGTTGTTGGAGAAAATTAAATAATTATAAAATTATTTAATTTGGGAGGGAAGGTAAATAATAAAATAATAAAATCATTATTTAATTATAAAAGACATGTGAAATGTTGACTTTTAAATTAAATGATAATTTAATTCAAAAGTGGATGAAAATGACAAATTAGTAAATAATTAAATAAATAAAATTTATTTAATTATAGAAGAAGAGGATAATGAATAATTAAATAATTAAAATAATTATTTAATTATAGTTGAAAAATGATAATAATTAAATAAATTTAAGCATTTATTTAATTATAGAAAGGAAGGGGCTAATTAGTGACATAATTAAATAAACAAGATTTATTTAATTAATCAAGAGAAGAATAAAGGAAAAAATGAATTAATTAAATAATTAAGAATTATTTAATTAATAGAGGAATTTGACCTTAAAAGATAATTAAATAATTACAATTATTTAATTATGCAAGTAGAAGGAGGAATTGATATGAAAAGGTGGGTTCATAGGTGAAGGACAATTTTCAATGTCTATATTCTACCCCTCTTTGAGATGATGTTCAAGATGATGAGATTTGTGTCGAGTAACATCATTTCAAAGAAGCTAAGGTATGGATAGAGGAAAATGGATGATGATAGAAAGATAGGATGATGACGAAATAAGAGTGGGATGATGATGATATAAAAATAGGATGGTGATGGGATGATGATACCCCCTCGAGAGGATAGGCGGGTTGGAAAAACATGGGTATGCTCTCGAAATGAAATGATAAGGAGGGACAAGATGAATGATGTAAGATAGGAAGTGGATGAAAGAGATGAATGACACGTTATAATGCAAGAAAGTGAGAAACCATGATGTTTTATGTAACACTAGACATGATGCACCAAGGTATAAGGACCAAGGTGATGATGTATCTCGTGCCCCAATGTAATACAACCTTGTCTAGATACAAGATATGAATATTATCTCAGAGTAATTCGGATTTGATGCAAATGGAAGATAAAAATGATAACACACACAAGCAAGCAAGAAAGCAAGCAATAAAGCATGCACAAATGATACAAAAAACACTCAAGGTATTACCCTTGTCAAGCTATAAACCAATGAGTAATTGATTGATTGATTAATGATGATAGTGTTGTCATGGTGGAGAACGAGATATCCCTAGATCAACACAAGGATGATGACAATTGATTGATTTATTGGGTTTACAACAAGATTAAGATCAAGACCAAAGGATGTGATTGGATTATTTGACAAGACTGATTGACTTGCATTTGGATTATTGCTTGAAATGATTCGATTGATTTGATTTGAAGAAGTGGTTTGGAATGATATGATGATTGATTTGATGATTTGATTGGATGAAAGGATGTGATGAATTGAATAGAAGAATTGATGTGATTGAAATGATTTAGGTTGGAGCGATTTGATTAGAGGATTGATTGATAATTTGAAGATTGATTTAAAGGAGTTGCTTTTTTTTAATAAGTGATTGGAAGAAGTGATTTGGTTTTATTTTATTGCTTGGATTTTTTTTGGCTATTTGATTTTTTTGGATTTTTGAAATGTTTTGATTTTTTTGGATTTTTGAAATGTTTTGAGGTGTCAATGGATGAAAATTTGGGTATCCTTTGTGCTAGATACCAATGAAAAGGGGAAAACAAAGTCTAGGTGCAAGGGTGGGTGATAGGATAAGGGATAAAAGGCTCATCATAGATGGATGGATGGAATGGATGTATGCATCATAAGAGAGCAAGAATGTGATCTCCAAAGACTATGTCGCATAGGAATAACATGCCCCATTCTAGGTACAAGACTTAGTATTTTTCATGACAAAGCTTATGACAATAAGATAATGTTATGATTGGTTGGAAAGGATGGAGTATGTCAAGAGATATCCAAAGCATGTTTCAACTTCCCCCCTATTTTTATCAAGATAAAAAGGAGGAAGAGAGGATGAATGGACTCGATATGATAGGTATGTATGAAAACTAAAGATGGTAGGATGGTAAGATAAAATGATATGACATGAAAATGATATGTTGGATAGATAATACATTGTGCCCCCAAGTGTAAGTGACATAGAAGATCAACCTACAATGGGGCATTGCTTGCACAAAATGATCATAATGAGAAAGAAAGAGCTATATACTACATTAGTCATACATTGGTCAGATATGAAAATTAACTACATGCCTATTGAACGTGCCTGTCTCGTAGTTGTCTTTGCCACTTAGAAGTTAATACATTACATGTTGAACCACAAGACACAACTAGTGGCAAAGATTGATCCATTGAAGTATCTCCTTAGTAGGGAAACATTAACAGGTTAGTTGGAAAAATGGGTTATGATACTAAGTGAGTATGACATATAGTACATGGAATGCAAGGCTATAGTGTGATCTTGGATGAAAAAAATAGAGCTTTCAATTCACTTTTTTTTAACCTTAGAGGGGCCTTCATCGAAAGAGGGAACAACTCCAACCAGTTTTTTGCTTGGGCCGGTATATAAAAGGATAAAACTAAACCATTAATTCCTCATGGTATGTAGGCCTTAGCCATACAATTTCATTCAAAAATGTGTACCTAAATTTTATTTTAAAGGTATAAGAGCCCCTAGTAGAGTGATTAAAGCCTTAAGTGGCTTGCTGGATGCTCACAAGGTGCCATGTCCCTGAGTATTCACTAAAACCCTTTTGTGTAGTTTTCCAAAATCCCTTCTATTCGTTGGTGCAACAACAGTCATTTCCAAGCCATCCCACATTCTCGCAGTTCTTAGTAGAGGTGAAGAACCTATAATGGGAGATTTATGAGGGCTCGAAGCTTGGTTGACCCAGAGAAGTGAGTGTCGTAGAGGGGAGCCAGTGTGGCCAAGCTTCTAAGTCACCTGCTAAGAATAAGTGCGGCTAGATAAATCCAAGTGGGAATCCAGGGGATATAGTCCTTGCCATTTCTAGGGTTTTGCTTATCTTCATTGTGTTTGTTTTCAACATTCAAATACAAAACCATGTGTTTTCCAAGTGTTTTATGAAACAATAAACACATAAAAACATCCTTCACAAATTTGGAACAACACATTCAAACTGAAACAATCTCAAAAATTTTCCAAAAATTACAAGGAAACAAAACTTTAGACGTTGTGCAACACATCTGAGACTTTGTGCAATGTATTCAACCTATTAAACTACATTTGAAAAACAAAAAAAACACATCTGCCTTTGTTGAAATGCATTTGCTACGCTGTAAAATGCAATTGCTCTGTTGAACCGCATCTGATATCTAATACAACGCATGTGCTAAAAGTGAAATGCACTTGACTTTTTGAACCGCTTCTACAATTTGTAACCACACATCTGACTATACTGCAACACATTTGCTTCATTGTACAACACAATTTATCTATTGAGCCACATATGTGGTTTAAAACTATGCATTTGTTGAAGTTGAAATGCATTTGAAACATTGCAACACATTTTCTACTTGAAATGACACATTTTCCTATCATTGAGAAAAATCACTATCACTGTCTAAAACTCGGGACCAAACATTTTCAATCTATTTCCAAAAATCTTTTTCCAGTGGCCTTTGTTCAAAACCAATTTTTTTTTTGCTCAAATCACCCATCTTTGCATCTTTTAGCTTGCATTTTACCATAGGTCCACCTTAGCAAATTTTTAGTTGTATCTTAGGATCCATCATCATTTCCAGCATAAACAAGCTCTTAGGTGCTCATTTTTTTTCTAGACTTTAGAATAGGGAACTTTCCATACTTTGTAAAATCTTTTCCTTCAAAAGTAGGTTGTCACTGGACTAAGTCAAAATCAATTCCTTTAAGTCATTGTCCTTTTGTGAGACTTTCCAATTCATAAGTCTAGTTAGGAAACCTCACTTTGTCACCTTGTCCTTTCATTTAGTCCTACAAAAAGTCCTTTGATAATCCAAATTGAGGCATCGACCAAGCTTTGAGTGGGTAGTAAACCTTTCCTAAAAAGGTCTATCAAAATTGATTGCACCTTATAACTTTGCATTTGCATACCTTAAAACACTTGTCTTCCACCATTCATTTTAGTCATCATTTTGCATCCCTGATTCCAAAAATCCAAAAAAAATAGTGTCATACCTTTCATTTTTAGTCTTCATTATCCTTTTGCATTTGACATCCCCTTTAGAAAACATTGTCATTATTGCATCCCTTATTTCCAAAAACACCAAAAATATAGTTGCATTTGCATTACATACCTTATTTCAAAAATCTAAAAACATAGTATCATATCATTCCCATTCATAGATTTGGTTATCTTTCATCCTCATTTGAGGAAATACTTATATGGTTGAGACTAGGCTCCAAAGGAAAAGAAGATAAATGGACCATTTTGGACAAGGAAACAACCCCTACAACTCTTCTAGTGACATGAACTTAAACACAGACATGGGGACATCTTTCATCAACCATTTTACCAACATGAACATGGAATCTTCCTCAAGCAACCCCTTTGAAAAATTTATACGTAGAGACAAAAACGAACAAGTATTCATGGAAGACTTAAAAGCTGCCACTCAAAACCATGACGTGGCTTCCTTTGTGGAGGAATTACTCTTGCAAGATTTATAGAGATATCTAGCCCTGCTTTTACAACAAGGGAATAAATTTCCATGAGGGTTCGACATTAACACCTTAAGAGTAGCATCTCCTGATCATAATGCAAACAATAATGCAAACAATACATCTAACACCAATCAACCTCTTTCAACACCACAAGATAATGAAAACAATACTCTCATTGGTGCTACAACACAAAGTGACACAAACACCATCAATGCTACCTCCAATGGCACCTCCACTAAAAATACATATAACAAAGTCAACACAACATCTATTGTGGGAAAATCAACCATATCACATGCCACATCACAATCTATCCCAAAAATGCCAAAAAATCCATCACAAACTATTGGGGCTACCTTTGGGGGGAATAAAAGACGAATCACCATTCAAGGACCTCAACCCAATGTTAATACACAAATCAATACCAACACTAATATTCCCCAAAGGAAAAACACCAACATTCCACATGGCCACATTTACCAATTTGGACAAGGTAACCAAATAACACAACACATGACTCCTTTTGGGCATCAAAACACTCAAGGACAACATATTCCACAAATACAAGCCAAAACTATTGGAAATCACATTCCTACATATGCATCACATATCCATACACAACAACGCAATCCTTATCAAAATTTTCAATAAATTCCAAACCAAAATGCATCATACATTACACAAAAAATACATCCCAAATCAGAACACATCATCACAGTAGATGGGAACTCATGTAATACCCATTACCAACATGTGTCTCAATACCAACAAATTCCAAACCAAAATGCATCATACATTCCACAAAAATACATCCCAAATCAGAACACATCATCATAGTAGATGGGAACTCATGTAATACCCATTACCAGCATGTGTGATGCCACAAACAACCCCATAATTGATGCACTCAAAACTCAACTTGTAACCTTACAAAAAAAAAATTGAGAACATGCAATTGTCCCACAAAAAGACCCACATGTCCTATGACTTATGTCCATACCCATTTGATATGAGTTTATACATGCCACGGTTCCCTCTAGGATATGTGGTACCCAACTTCTCCAAATACAAAGGAAAAACTAATCCCCTTGAGCACACAAGAGAATTTACAACCAATTGCGTGGACATTGCATATGAACATACCTATCTGATGAGACTCTTTCCTAGAAGTCTCATGGGTACCGCACTCAAATGGTTTGCTACCTTTCCCAAAGAAATATTTCATGGGAGGAACTTGCTGATAAATTTGTACAAAATTACACCTATAACATCAATACTAACATTACCATTGCCAATTTATGTATGACTACCCAAGAAGACACTGGTGAAACATGCATCCCATTTTTCCAAAAATGGAAGGGTTTGGAAATTTGATGCCCTTTTAAGATATTGAAAAAGGAAAAGGTAAACATGTTTTCCCAAAACCTTGTGGGCCCATTGAGATACAATTTGCAAGTTCATTGTTGCACCACTTTCACAAATCTAGTCAAAAAAGGAGTTCAACTTGAAAATGCTTTTATTGCTAAAGGAGAACTTAAATATGGCAGCAATAACACAAACCCAAACCCACCTAATGACAAAAGAAAATATTGGGTCAAAAAAAAACATATCACCAATGATGGTGTTGTTGACACTAAAGCAGTAAATACGACAGGTCTTGCAATCACTCTCAAAGGAGCGCAACCCCAAAACACACCATTGACCACACCAAAACCCACAACAAATGCTATCCAAAATAATTAAGGCTAAGGGAAACCATGTAAAACTAGAAAAAATCCAAAAAGATGCACATACATCACCTTAGGTGAACCAATTGAAGTTGTCCTTAAGAAGCTCCTCCAAAACAATGTCATTACATTGTCGGAATCCAAACCATATGACCCAAGATAGTTCAAGCCATCTTGGTGGGATGAAAATGCATTCTGTGATTACCATTGCACAAAAGGGAATAAAACTTCTTCCTTTAGACAATTAAGAAATCTTGTACAAGATCTTATTGAAAATTGTACCATTGAACTAGACGGTGAACAATTTGCTTCAAATTTAGACCATACAATTCATAAAAACCCACTACAGGATCATGGTTTAGGGAACCCCTTCGCGTCAGGTCCAAAGAACAACAATCCAACCAATTACACTCACATTGCTTTTGATTATTCCAGTGGACCTATCATTAATCACTTCTAACTTGCTGACGAACATGTCAATACTATCACTATTAAGAAAACTCTTGAGTGTAGAGTCACCACCCATGGAGGCAAGGTCACAATAGCTGGTCCTCTTGCTAGATAGCCAAAGATCACAATACCTAGTCTATCTTCTAAACAGTCACAACCCAAGGGACAATTTAATCTTATTGATCAATTGGGAAAGACACCCGCTCAAATCTTCATAATCGAGTTGCTATGCATCTCGCCTGCACACAAAGCCATGCTTGATAAAACCTTATAGGAGTCTTCTGTCCCTAATGAAATTGATGTCAACTAATTCAAAGCCATGGTCAGATACTTGACTACTCCCCATCACATTACCTTTTTGGATCAAGACTATTCCTCACCAAAACCCTCTCACAATGATACACTACATATTGAAGTCTTCATCCATAAACATAAGGTTTGATAGGTCTTAGTAAATGACAGAGTAGGATTGAATATATGCTCCCTAAAATTGGTTAAATCACTAGGCTTCTCTGATGCTTGTGTGGATGCAGCCAAAAGCATTTTCATAAAGGCATGCGATGATGAAGAATTTTCTTTTAGGGGCATCATCACATATCCTATTTGTGCGGGGCCGGTCATTGTGGATACAACATGTCAGGGCCTGGATCTTGAGCTACCATACAATATCTTACTTGGTCAACCTTGGATTCATGCCTTAAAGGTCTGTCACTAATCCATCAGCATCACAGACCCATCAAAGTAATATTTTACCATGAAAAAGATTATTACAATAGGATAATGATAGGATTATTTGGAAGGATGAGGTATATCAAAAGATATCCAAAGAATTTTTCACCACTTTTCCCCTATATCTTCATCATGATCAAAAGGAGAAGGGTGGATAACTAGACTAAATATCATAGGTATGTATGATGGCTAAAGATGGTAGGTAGGATGGAAATGATATGACATGAAAATTATAGGTTGGATAGATAAGAAATTCTGCCCCCAAGTGTAAGTAACATAAAAGATCAACCTACACATGATGCTTGCTTGCCAGGTTTTCATCATGGTACTTATCACCAAGGACTTATGTCCACTATAGTCAAACACATCTTCATAATCAACTTATCTCATAAAGGGATACTATTAAATCAATTGTATAATGAATCCTTCAAGATCTATGATAAATACTACTTCATAAATGCATAACATATTGCAGGATAATAGAATCAGTTTTTGAAGCGATTCTACAATCTCTAACCACACATCTGACTATACTGCAATGTATTTTCTTCAGTGTATCAACACCCAATCAACTAACATTTGACTCATAGTCATTGGTTAAAGCACTAGGCTTCTCTAATGCTTGTGTGGATGCAACCAAAAGCATTGTCATAAAGGCATACAATGATGAAGAACATTCTTCTAGGGGCATCATCACACTTCCTATTCATGTGGGGCCAGTCATTGTGGATACATGTCAGGTCTCGGATCTTGAGCTACCATACAACATCTTACTTGGTCGACCTTGGATCCATGCCTTAAAGTTCTATCATCGATCCATCAACATCAAAGACCCATCAAAGTAATATTTTACTATGACAAAGCTTATGACAATAGGATAATGATAGGCTTGCTTGGAAGGATGAGGTATATCAAAAGATATTCAAAGCATGTTTCAACACTTTGCCCCTATATCTTCATCAAGATCAAAAGGAGAATGGTGGATAAGTGGACTCAATATGTTAGGTATGTATGATGGCTAAAGATGGTAGGTAGGATGGAAATGATATGACATGAAAATGATAGGTTGCATAGATAAGACATTGTGCCCCCAAGTGTAAGTGACATAGAAGATCAACCTGCACATGATGCCTATTTGCCAGGTTTTCATCATGGTACTTATCACCAAGGACTTATGTGCACTATTTTTTAAATGAGTGAAATAGATCTTCATAATCAACCTACCTCATAAAATGATATAAAAGGATACTATCAAATCAATTGTATAATGAATCCTTCAAGATTTGTGATAAATACTACTTCATAAATGCATAACATATTGCAGGATAATAGAATCAATTTCTGAACTGCTTCTGCAATTTGTAACCACACATTTGACTATACTGCAACACATTTTCTTCACTATATCATCACCCAATTGACTAACATTTTACTCATAGTCACTGGTTAAAGCACTAGGCTTCTCTAATGCTTGTGTGGATGCAACCAAAAGCATTGTCATAAATGCATATGATGATGAAGAATGTTATTCTAGGGGCATCATCACACTTCTTGTTCATGTGGGGCTAATCATTGTGGATACAACATGTCAGGTCCTGAATCTTAAGCTACCATACAACATCTTACTTGGTCGACCTTGGATCCATGACTTAAAGGTCTGTCATTGATCCATCAACATCACAGTCCCATCAAAGCAATATTTTACCATGACAAAGCTTATGACAATAGGATAATGATAAGCTTATTTGGAAGGATGAGGTATATCAAAAGATATCCAAAGAATGTTTCAACACTTTGCCCCTATATCTTCAACAAGATAAAAAGGAGAAGGATGGATAAGTGGACTCAATATGACAGGTATGTATGATGGCTAAAGATTATATTGATAATATTCATTATGATTTAAAGTTTATGTTTTTTCCAATATATATATTTCATCATTCTCCATTTACTACAATATTATGTTTTCCCTCAGACCAAAGATGCATTTGACTCATTTTACCATAAGTCATGAGTCAACGCATTTTAGCTTTGTGATGTCACAAATGATGGATATTATGACTATGATGTAGTCATAATATTATGATGTATGCATTTATGATTTCATCCTTCTCCATTTGCTGCAATATTATATTTTCCCTCAAATTTTTGATGAGCAACCTATGACTATGACTATGCCCTAAGAAAATATTGAAGGATTCTATTCAAAAACTACAAATGAAAGTATGCAAGTATGAAGCAACCCTAAAGTTTGCAGAAAATAGCCAAGCATGAAGTGTTTCAAATGAGGTAAAGATTGCCTTTTTATAGAAAATCCAATTTTAGATGAATGGCTAGGATTATCAGATGAGAGATGCCCTAAGATCAATGGTTGAAATTAGAATTGAATTTTAAGGTAGTTGGGTTAGCATGAAATAAAATGAATAATCAAAACCCTAGCTAAACAATGAAGTACAATGGAGTAAACTAGCTCAAAACAAAGAACAATCTCACCAAAAGTCTTCAAGCCTTCCATGATTGACCTTCATTGCCCTTCTCCATTTTCTGTAATATTATGTTTTCCCTTAGATTTTTGATGAGCAACCTATGACTATGACTATGCCCTAAGAAAATATTGAAGGATTCTATTCAAAAGCTACAAATGCAAGTATGCAATTATGAAGAAAGCCTAAAATCTGTAGAAAATAGCCAAGCATGAAGTGTGTCAAATGAGGTAAAAATTTCCTTTTTATAGAAAATCCAATTTTAGATGAATGGCTAGGATTATCAGATGAGAGATACCCTAAGATCAATGGTTGAAATTAGATGTGACAACCCACATTTAGGGTTAGGAAAATATTAGGGTGAAATTTGAAAGAAGGGCTAAGATTTGATTTTAGAAAAATCAAATCAATAGACAAGGTTGCATATGACAAGAGAATATTGGGCATGGATAAAGAGGCTGCTAGAAAATCAAATAATAATTTAATATTATTTGGTTTAAAAAGCCGAGTTAACCTTTTGAATTAAAAATTAATTTAATTCAAAAGAGGTGGGACCATGTGATAGTAAATAATAATTTAAATTATTTACATGGAGGGAGAAAATAGAAAGTGAGACATTTTAAATAAATGATTTTATTTAAAATTAGAAAAAGCCAAGGTGGAAAATAATTAAATAAATTATAAAAATTTATTTAATTATAAGAAGACATTAGAAATTAATGACATACTTAAATAAATAAATAAAGTTTATTTTTTAAATAATCAGGAAGAAATAGTGGACAAATGATAATTAAATAAATTTATGAATTTATTTAATTATGGAGAGACATAAGAAATTAGTGACGTATTTAAATAAAATAAATATAATTTATTTATTTAAATAGTCATGAGGAATAAAAGATCTGAATTAATTAAATAATTAAGAATTATTTAATTAATTGTTGAATTTGGAGTATTAGACATAATTAAAAAAATTAATTATGTTGAGAAGAATATGGAGAAAATAAAGTTTGTAGGCCTAGGTCAATTTTATGTGTCTACACATCCTACTCTTAGATTTACTAGGATCTGGTGATGCCATATAATTGACAATATCTTCTACACCTACTTCTCTATTACTATTTTCCACCTAAAATACAATGCCAATTTCAACATATAGTCAGTTCAATAAAAAATCAAAATAAATAACACAATGTAAATTGAACCAAAAAGCCATACACTTACTGCAAATTTTTCCATTTTGGCGTGCAACCCACCTTGATCAAATGTATATCCAACCCTCACATTATCTCTTGCTCTCTTCCCTTTGTTACTCTTTGCCAAATATTCTTCAGTATGCATAACTCTCTTTTCCCTCCATGATTGTTTTTCTACAATTGTATTGATAATTGTTTATCAAAATTCTCATCTTTTGCTTGTAATATTTTCTAGAGATTTGTCCACCAATAGTCTCAAAAGAATTTTCCATTTTTTGTATAACATTTTCCACAACTCATGGATCTTTCTCTACAAAACTTGATTTGCAAATATCCAAATAGGCCCTACATCTTACACCTAATTCAATGGCCCACTTTGCAACATTTGGCCCAATGGGCTCTCTTGATACCTCAAGCAAGAATGGATTATTTCCTTCTAATTTTCTTTCTCTTGCATTTTGCTCTATAGATTTGTACAAATATTAACTAAATCTTTGTCTTTTGATAAAAGCATCCACATCTTCTATTAAATTACCACTAGTATTTCTGGTTGATCCAGTAGTTCCATCAAAAGTTCTAGATGCAACAGGTGCACTTCGAGGCACAACGTATGCAACTAGCACTCTCTTTTCATGAATTTCATTAACCGAAACTTCATGCTCCTTGGCCACATCAAGTGTGGAATGAGTAGGTAGATCAGTACCAGTCTCTGCAAATTTCACTTCAAACAAATCCTTTAATGTTGAATAAATCATATACAGACCTGCTATTCCTTGGCTCTAATGTTGTTCAATAATCTCTCTTAACCTTTTATGCTAAGACATCATCACAACATTTCACATCATCATATGTTATATCAGCCTACACATCACCGTGTGCTATATTATGTTGCACATCACCATGTACTATATCAGGCTACACATCACCATGTGCTATATCAGGCTACACATCACCATGTGCTATACCAGGCTGCACATCATCACAACTATTGTTCTCACCAACTGCATTTGTTGAATCATAAAAGTGTCAGCTTCTACGAGATGGAAACACTGTATCTTTTCTTTCCTTTTATTTTTTCTCTACATTTCCTTTGCACTCTTTTTGTTGCCTATAAAACCAAAAAAGTATCATATTATGTCTTATATACATAAATATCTTTCCTATAAAATTACATTAAAAAATATTAAACAAATAATATACTACTTAGTGGATTTACAAATTTACCACTTGTCAAATTAAGACGCAATAAACATTCATTATTCTTGGCCACTTTTTCACTATGCATGCACTCATATTATGTCACTGGAATTTCAACATTATGATCATTGTCATCTAATTTGTGCCTTACAATCATTCTCTTCATTTCCTAAAGTCCAAATAAACAATAATGTATAAATTGGCAACTTGAAAATTAGTAAAACTTTATCAAGCTCATAAGTTGATAACGGTTGACTTTCCAATATGCTAATAATTGCAAATGGAAACTTAAAATAGAATTCAGTTTATAGATTAAAAAGAATTTTCAGTAAAAAACTAGGAAGATGTTTACAATTATAGGTATCCTTAGGGATATATTGACAAGAAAAGAACTCATAAAAACATAACACAAGCAGGATGAAGGAAAAACATAGTCTAGTTCATCATGAGGTGTGCTAGAACCTTAAAATTTTGTGTAGTTCCATCATCACAATTAACCTTGAGCTCAATGACCTGAGCCTTGACCCTTATATTCTTTTTTATTTTTAGCTAAGCCTCCCCATTGTAAACAAACATATAAATTTTTTAGGTCTGACTAACACTAAAAGACATATACAAAGCCAAAAATTCATCATATATACTTAAGCAAAAACATGTCTAGCTAAAAACATTCCAAATCCTTGGTATGTAATTAAAGAAAATGTTTTTACTTGATCAAGTGAGAACATAGGAAGACCCAATATTGATTGCTGACTTTGACTCTGATGAAGGGGTAAGTGGCACATGATATAACCCTAAAATAGAAGCCTTGGCATTCTAGGCCAAACAAAAGAGCACACAAAAATGAAGGTTACTAGATGTAGTGTAGGAAATGAAAGGGACAACTATAGTGAAAACATTAAAGGATACATCTCCTCTAGAAGTTACAACCATGACAATGCATTCAACTATGTTCACCCGAGATGCAGTTAAGTAGATTGAAGCTATATTGGGAGAGTACGAAAAGGAACACAAGTTTTTAAATGATGAAATCAATAAATTGTTGATGGAAAATGTGAAGTTGAAGGAACAATTGAAAGGATCAGGCCTCTCACAGAATAAGGAAATAGTGTTATACCAGCCTCCTCCTGCTCCACCAATTGATATAGAAAGTGCTTCCATTGAAAAGGTGAGCATTCTTAGATAGGAGATTGAAGAGTTAAAGAAAGCTAATAATGAGGCTACAAGGAAGGAGTGAAAAAGAAAATTTGTAATATTTTAGAGAAGGTCCTCAAGCATAGGATAAAGCTAATTGTGGATAAGTTGGAAAGTGTGTATGATTGGTATAGTTCACTGACACAAGAAATTGATCAGATGAAAACACATGTACCCATACTGGATCCCCTTTTTAAGAATTGGCAGCCCATACACCACACATTGATAACCTTGTGCAAAATCTTACAAAGGAGTACTGAGGCTCCTGCATCATTAAAACCTATAGAGAAGATGGCAAAAATAGTTATAGATGAATTCCAATATATACAAGGAGAGGACCAAAAGATCAAAACAAGAATAGATTCATTTCATACTTTGAAGCAGTGGTTTGTGCCAAAAATATTGAAAGATGATGACCAATTGAAGGACCTCAATGAATGGAAGAGTGAATTTGTCTAGATTGTTCCACATTGCATCAATCACATACAAAAGGATGGTGAGTTGAGTCTTGATAGGTTCGACTTAAGTAATAGCCTTGGATACTAGATATTCTAGTTATCATAGATGGCAGGGGCGTTACTAAAAAATCGATGGAAGATTCACCTTGCAAATATATTAAAAATTCAAGAATACAAATGGCCACATGATTATACAGTGTATGAATGGGAGCATAAGTATTTGGGTCCTCTTGAATAGTAGGCCTTGGGGCTATCATAGGGGAAGGACTGGATGTTTAGATACACTAATATGCATAAAATACCTTAAATAGATCTTCAGTGATCATGGGTGTCTTATGGAGATTAATGAACTATGGTGTCATGAGTGCTGTAGACTTCATTAGTTATCTACTTTCTCTATTTTCTCTTAATTATGTTTTAAGAAAAACTAATGTTTAGTTTATATGAAGAGGCATGAATTTTAAAAAGATGCTATAATTTGTAATGGTCTGAATCTTGTTGCTTCCCTTATAAAAGAGAAACCAAGATCGAATTTTAATATCATCATCATAGGTATTTATAAAAACATATATGAGGAGACTTCTGTTATATTGTAATATCTATTTGAAGCAATCAATGGAGAAGAAGATTTAATTTGGTGCTCAAATTCCCGTCTCAATTATTTGTTGATAATACTGTTGTGTGATTGGATTTTTTATGTATTTAAGGTGGGATTATAGGGGTATATTATGAATTGGTATTAATTATTTGTTCATAATACTGTGCATGATATAATAAGTTGTGGTATCAAATTGCGGTATTGGATTTTTTATGTATTTTAGGTGGGAATATAGGGTTATATTATGAATGTAGTATTTTAGATATCATTTTATTGAAAAGATTAAACAATTTTCTAATTTTGCAGTCTCTTAGTTTTAGTTTTCAGTTTCAGTCAAACCTAAGAAATCATTTATTTTTCAGAAAAACCTAAGAGATGTATTCTTAAATCAAAGATGTTCATTATTTTTTCCTTCACACAAGCATATTCAATGCATGTGGAGGATAGAAGTTGTATTACAAACTAAAGCTATCATCTAGGACATACAAGAAAACTCTAGCATCTAGAAAACATATAGGACATACAAGAAATTATATTCTAACTAAATAAAGTTAATTTCAACCAAAGTAATAAAACTAATTAGAAGAATGGATTGCATTCAATATACACGATACATATAACCAAAGTTTAGGTGACAAGCTAACCTCTTAAGGTGATAGGCTAGTTAATGTGACAAAATGTCATCATAATCATCTACATTGTTGATTACATTGCATTGCACATCTTTCAAACTCAAATCATTACTTCACATTGTCTAACTAATAACTAGATGTTGATAGACGATAAAATTTCAATTACAATATAGTTTTTTTACAAAGTAAACCTAAGTAGTTATGCAATTACTTCACATTGCATAACTAATAACTAGGAGCAACTGCCAATTGTATTTGCTTCTCATGGCATTCCATGAGACCACATTTCTTTGAGGAATTTTTTCAAATAGTTCATTGCCTTGTCTATGCTATGAAATTTTTCATACATATTGTTGACCAAAGCATTTTATCAAATAGTTCACTACCTTGTTGCTATGGCTAAAATCCTAAAACAAGTGCTTTCGAACAAGCTATGGATGCTTGAAAAAAATATATCAAAGCATAATAGTAAGCAATAGCATAGACAAGGCAGTGAATTGGTTGAAAAAATGCCTCAAAGAAATGTGGTCTCATGGTGATGGAATGCCATGACAATCCATAACAATTCGCTTGTCATGGCATTCTTCATGGCATTCCATCACCATGCAACTGCATTTCTTTGAGGCATTTTTTCCAAAGTTCATTTCCTTGTCTATGCTACCACATTTTTCATACATGTCTACCAAAGCTTTTTATCAAACAATTCATTGCCTTGTTGTTATGGTTAAAAGCCTAAAACAAGTGATTTCAAACAAGCTATAGATGCTTAGAAAAAATCTATCAAAGCATAATAGAAGCAACAAGCTATGGTCTCATGGTTTTTTTGGCACAAAAAATCAGTGTGATTTTAGTTGCATTTTTTTGCAGGTTTTAAATGTATTTTTTTGGAAATTATGCTATTTGAAATGGGGAAAAATCTCTATGGTCAGTTTTGTGTATTTTTTAATTGTAGGATTCTCACAGTTAGTGAAAAAGGTAGTGTTCATAAAGGAATGGAAAAGATGCGTAGATCCTTTGAATTATACCCGCATTGTGCAATGGCATTGAATCATTTAGCAAACCATTTTTTCTTCATAGGGCAGAATTATCTTGTGGAACAGTTGACTGAGACAACTCTTGTTTCAACTAACTGGCCTTTCATGAATCTCATTCATATTATAACCTTGCATGATCTTATCATAGTAAAGGTGATTATGACACCACTGGTCGCTACTATATGGTATTAGTCAAGGAAAGCCAAAGGCCACAGGATTTTGTGGACAAGTTCAATTGAAGCTGGGAGATCTTAAGAGTTCTCTCTCAAATTTTGAAAAGGTTTTGGAGGTCCACCCTAAGAATTGTGAGAGCTTAAAATTTGTAGGCCATATATATGCTCAACAAGGGTAGGCAGAGAAGGCTTTAGAAATTTTAAGAAAGGAAACTCACATAGATCCATGTGATGCCTATGCAATTATCAAGATGGGTGAGTTATTAATATCGATAGACCCCAGTACATCCTTAGATTCTCTTAAGAAACCAAACTCTCTTCTGAAGAAGAGTAGAGACAAATTACTGATTGAATTGTTAAAAAACATTTGGGTTCTTTATTTTGAGTGTGATGAACTCGAGTTGGCTCAACAAACTTTTATGGAGGCATTAGTAAATGGAATTTGGGTTGAATTCATAAATGAAATCCCTAGTGCCAATTCTATAGTTTTTTTGGTGTGCTTTAAGGATATTGAATTCTTCCATCGACTAGAAGAAGGTGGTGTTTCACTTGAGTTACCATGGGATAAAGTCACAACACTATTTAATCTTGCTAGGTTGTTTGAATAGCTACATGATATTGAAAATAGGCTAATATTGTTCAAGTTTCTTGATTATGTGGATGTATATCTATGTCTTACAACCATGGCTTAGGCTCATAATGATATCCAACTAATCCTAGAATTGATTGGGGATGCACTTAAGGTGGATAAAAAATCATCAAATTATTTATATATTCTTGGAAACATGGAACTGAAAATAGATGATTGGCTTAAAGCAAAAGAAAAAATTAAAGTAGCACACCAACTTGTCTTGGAGGATGAAGCAAAATGAAAAGATGATAAAAACAAAGGATTTGGATGGAAAGGAGAAAGAAAGAGGAAGAACTTCAGTGATTGATGCAACAAGAGGAGCAATTTGAACGTGTGAAGGAATTGTGGAAGAGTAAGTGTAAGGATAGGGATGATGATGATGATGAGGATGGTCAGTCTAAGAAGAAACAAAAGAAGGAAAAGAAGAAAAAGAAGAGGGATAAGGAAAACAAGGCTTATGATTCTTATATGGAAGAACATGATGTTTCCATGGAAGATGAGGCAAATTATATGAGTGATAAGGCACAAGATGATGTAGAAAATTCCCAAGATATTCTTGTAGCTGCAAGTCTAGAAGACTTTGATGATGGAAAGAAAAATTTTCTAGTTTCAACAAAATAATGAAGGAGACATGCATGCTTTGATTATGAAGATGATGAACCATTGTAGAAACATAGTTCAAGAGAAGATTATCTATATGATGATGATGCCTAGGATTCTTGATCTTGAACCAAACCAAACCATTGTAGAAACATATTCCATGAGAAGATGATATATACAATGAAAATCGATAAGCCACGTCAAAATTTTAGTCAATAAAATATGCTTTGTCCCTTCCAAATCCATTTGACATAGTTAAATGATATCTTATCAAAAACATCAAAAGAATCATTTGTATGTTATCTTTTCATTTTTCCTCTTTCTTGTTTTTTATGGTCAACCTATTTTAGTCTTTATTTTAGAACATTTTATGTGTCCCTCAATGTATTATGCTTTATCTTTCTATTAGATTCTAGATTAAAAGAACCTATAATTGAAAATAGATTAATTCATCTATTTTTATTTTATATTCCCAAATAGGTGGATTAAATTATTATGTTGTTAAACAAATCTTGTACAATGTAATGTCCCCTTTTCGAAGTGAAACTAAGTTGAAACTCAAATGCTCATCATTCATTTCCCATGGGCCTTGGGGATTTTTCTCTTGTAAAAGAGAAGTATAATAATAACTCAAGAGGATATTAATGTCATAAAAGGGGCCATTTAAGTGTTATTATAAAATGTAATTATAATAAAGAGGGCATCAAGTAAATTAAAATTATAAATAAAGGATGTCTCTAATAATTGAAATCTATTTTAAATAATTTCTCTCAAATATCAATCAAAGGTCATGAAGGAAATTTGAAGATTTATTTCTTCAGAGGAAAAATCTATTTAAGAGAAGCCAAACAAGGAGGAGGAGGCATAATGATCAAGCATTTTATTTTTTTGATTTCTACTCCTTGCTGGAGTTTTGGACTTTGGTTCAATTAACTTGATGACGAAAAATATCTAGGACTAGAATTGGAGGATGAAAACCCACAATTCCTTGGAGTGATTTCATATAGGAGTCACCATTGCCCTAAATTGTTTAAATTCCAAATTGATATTAATATTACACTTGCGTTGATGGGGCATTGTGATTGCTGGAGTAATATTGCATTCTTTTTGGCTAGAAATATATCAATTTTGTGGTTACCATCTGCCATGTAAGTCACTACCATTAGAGCATGATAATGGTTTCCTTATGATCTCTAGTTACTGATGATACATTCCATCATAGGTGCAGCTGTGAAAAAGGTTTCATATAGCTAGTCACCATCTTCCACATATATAAATTACATCATTATTTGTAGGGTAGTTTTGCAAGTTGGGGCACTCAGATATATGATGGATCCATATGGTATGTGAAACTCTTGCACTATTGTCACAAAAATAATATGAGTTTGGATTATGGTGAACAACCCTTTAAAATCATTGTCACATTCAAGGATCATTGTGGCTACTTCATATTTGATCTAGGTAATAAGAATATATGATCTATTATTGTTAAGGTTTTAGGACGGTTACATGACATAATAACCCAGCCAAAATAACCCTGGATAGAAGAACCCGGTCACAATAACCCAAGGAATAAATAACCCAAGGTCATAATAACCCAAGCCAAAATAACCCATGGTCAGAATAACCCATGGACAAAATATCCCCATAAGAATATAGAGAAAGGAAAACAAAATTTATAAATTACATGGGTTATTTTGTCCATGGGTTATTTTGACCACAGGTTATTTTGTCCATGGGTTATTATGACCCTAGGTTATTTTTTCCTTGGGTTATTATGACGGGGTTATTATGTCTAGGGTTATTGTGGCCAGGTTATTATGTCTTGATACCTTTTAGGACTGTTGGGATGAACATAAGCCCATATTATATGCATCATAACAACCTTGTTTTACTGTTCCATAGACCAATTTTCCTATCAATACAAGGTATTTGATGTATTACATCAATATTTTAATTTTCAAAATTTATCTAATATAAAAATTAGGTCCATATTGTTGTTTATCTACATTGTACTATATCTATGAAATATCTCAATTTGTGTAATAAAGAATGCTAAAAAGGAGGGCATAAAATTGGAAAATACTAAAAAATAAGAAGTTCTAGAATTGGGGACATTACAATGGTATCAGAGTTGGATCTTTCCAACCTGTGAGATTTCGTTCTTATACAGTCAAGTGATAGAGCCAACAAGTATTATCAAAGGGAACTTAGAAAAACCATCCATTTCCTAAGAAATAATTAAAGTTGCACAAAGTGAATCAGATGCGAAGAATTCTTATGTTGACATTTCACTTGGAAATTGGAATTATTTTGCATCTTTTCGCAATGAGAGGAGGGATCCAAAGAATGAGGCAACACATCTTGAGAAAGCTAGAGAAATATTGTAAAGTTTTGGCATAGAGACTAAGAAACATTTATGCTGCAAATGGGGTAGCCATTGTGCTAGCTGAAAGGGGTCAATTTGATATTGCAAGGTAAATTTTTACACAGGTACAAGAAGCTGTTGGAGGAAAAATATTTGTTTAGATGCCTAATGTGTGGGTAAATTTAGCACATGTTCACTTTGCACAAGAAAAGTTTGCGCTTGTAGTGAGAATGTATTAAAATTGTTTGAGGAAATTCTATTTTGGCACTGACACCCAAATTTTATTATATTTAACTCGAACACATTATGAAGCAGAACAATGGAAAGATTGTAAAAGAACATTATTAAGAGCAGTAGATTGTAACTACTATTTGTTGCCAATCAGAAAGCTATATTTTGTGTCTAATGTAAAGAGGGTTTCAAATTAACTCTGAATTTGTTGTAGACGGTGCCCCTAAATGCAACTTCATTGCATACTTCAAATAATTTTCAGCAAACATCCAAGTCCTTGTGTTCCTTTTCAGAATTCTCCAGGTCCTCTCCAAATAATCTTTATCACCCATGCAAGTGTTGTAACTCAAAATGCCTCAGTGTAGTTCACACACCCAACTATTGTAACTCAAAATGAGGCACCTCAGTGTAGTTCATGTGCTTCAGTGTAGTTGTTTGAATGGGAATAATGCAAAATCACCAAATTCTAAATGGGAATAATGCAAAATTGCATGCAATACACGACTCATGCTGTAGACATCCAAATTTGACCACTCCCATATGGTAAAATTTGTCCCCTTTATCAGTCTTCCCCATCGATATTAATTAGATGATTTATTTAATTAATATTCCCCCTTTTCTTAAGGTTCCTAAAGTATTTAATTTAATAATTAAATACTTTACCTTTTATCCCTTCCTCTCTAAAATAAATAAATATATCAATTTATTTAATTTAGTCATTTGGCCTTTTGAATTTAAAGCAATTTTAAATTCCTCTTTTTCTCTCTCCTTGTCACATCTTCCATAATCCCCCTTTAATCTAGATTAGTTTAATTAATCTGTGATTAATATGTGCACACCTTTAATCAAGATTAATGTCACATCCTCCATATCTTGCAACTTGCTTCTAATCCTTCATTAGCCTCCTTAATCACCTGTTTGCACAACCTTAATCATATGATTAGGTCAACCTAATCCTCATGCCATTTATAGAATACCTCCAAGTCAACCATCATAAATGCTTTCTCCATTTAACCAAGACAACCTCTTCCCCATGTGAGTTGAAAATTCACATTTATTACTCCAAGGCTCTCCTCTTCCCCATGTGGGTTATTGAGGAATTTTAAATTCCTCATGTGTTACATCTCCCACATGGGGACAAGAACCTCCTTTATGAAGGGACCTTGTCATAATCCCAAGGTACTTCCAAGTACCTTCACAACATGTGAATTAAAAATTCACATTTATTCTTCCAAGGTTTCTCTCTTTCCCATGAGGATTATTGAGGAATTCTAAAATTCCTCATGTGTCACATCCCCCCCCACATAGAGACAAGGAATTCCTTTTTGAGGAAATATTCTCCTAATCCCAAGGTACTTTCAAGTACCTCCACATCACATTCCCCCTTTACACTTCATTGCCACATGGAAAAATGTGAGGGCTTGTGAGTCCTCAACTCACCATAGCCCTTCATCTTGTCCATGGTGGCTAAATCCTAGCCCTCCATTTCTCTAGAGGCCTTTCCCCTAAAATAGAGGACTTAAGCCTCATTCTCATTCATTCACATTCAAGCATTCACACACTCTAGCATTCAAGCCATCAATTTTTCAAGCTCTCATAAGATACTCCATTGCTGCAACTTTCAAGCTCATCTTGCATCCATTTTAGACACTTAATCAAATACCCACCTTCACCATTACATTTTTCATTGCATCTACATCATTTTGCATATAGTTTTATTTGATTTTTCATCAAAGGAGAACATAATGAATCGAATCAATAGGGCAAACCAACCAATCAACTTGGGCAAGGTAAAATCATTGTTTCCATCTTTGTTTTTCTCAAGTCTAACTTAACTTTCTTGAGGTGTTTTTTTGTGTTCTTCCTTTTGCATTTTGTTCATTTTGCATTATTTTAGGTTAGAAAACACACTACACACATTTATGGAACACCCGGTGGGATCCAAAAATGGGTTTGTTCTTTAAAATTCTCTCTTGTTTCAAGTTTTGTAGGTTCAGGTTAAGCACAAGGGCAATTCTACTATCAAAACAGGTGAATCTGCAACAATAGGGGCGAACCTGCCTAAACAGGGGTGAATCTGTATCTTGCAGATTCACCTATCTATCAAAAGGGGGTGAATATGCTCTCTATTTTTGGAACAGGAAAACCTGCTTTCTGCAGATAGGAAAATCTTCTTCTAAAAAGGGTAAATCTATTGATAATAGTGAACTTTCTCTCCAGAATGGGAGAATTTTCCTCTTATAGAGGCAAATCTAAGGTAAAATAGAGACTTGAACTTCTGATTTTTGACTCCGTTTCGGTTTCATTTCCAGGCACTGACTTGCTAACCTGTTTGTTTGTTTGTGAGTGTGCCTCATTTTGCTAACATTTTTTGTAGCTATTTCTCATTCATTCAAGGGTCGAAGGTTCAAGACTACTAAGATTTTCTTGCAGAATGATCGGTCCCAACACATTTAGTTTAGTTTGCTTATTGTTTTTCATACTAATCTAGGCACACGTAGAACTAATTATAGGGTTAATAAACTTTTCTTGTTGTTTTTGTGAGTGGGCTATTGACATATCCAATCCCCTTGCACCATTTGGCAATCATGGGTGATGAAAAATCACATTTCACTCTAGTCCATTTGTTATACCTAGGAGGTACTAGTACGTCTAAGCTCTCCCCTTGTGCTACGTGCGAGCCTAGGGACTAGCCAAAAACGTCTAGTACTTCTTGTAGTGGAACCTGCTTAGGGATTTCATCACCCCAAGAAACAATCCCAACCACATGTATTGGTAGGGTATATAAAGGGGGGAGAGCCAAAGTTGTACCCCAATCTAATCACGTCATGTCTGGCAGAGCCTCGAAGCTAGGGTGATACCTATATAAGACATGAAGATTTGGTCTAAGTTTCTAGTACCTCGTTGGGGCTCCTGACTCACGCTTGTGATGGGATGGTGTTCACGATTGTGCCTTACATACTGTGCGTATATCGAGGACTCCCTAGATCACCTTGTTCAACCTAGATTGAGCCCTATGTTTTCCAAACCCTTCTCACTAATTTTAGGTTTGTGCTGCTTGGCGTGTCTTTTTGTGAGATACCAGTGCTTTTCTTTTTAGTTGGGTCAGCCTTGCCTTCTGTTTGTTGCTTCTTGTGATTTTTTCCTTTTCCACAGTTAGCTATTTTTCATCCAGTCCATTCCAAGTCCATCGTTTTAGGAAAATTCTTCTTTGTCAGGGGAAAACTTGCTTCTATTTGGGGTGAACCTGTTGTCCATAGGGGCAATCCTATCTTTTGTCTGAGTTGTTTCCTAGTCGTTTCCCCTCAAATTCACCCGTTCTCCCTAGAATAGGTGAAATTGGTCAGTGTTTGGGAGAACTTGATCCCTAAAGGGGCGATTTTTCTTGTTTTCTGGGTCATTCTGTCAACCAATCAGTCCATCACATTCACCTATTTCTTCAAAAGAGGTGAAATTTCCTAATCTTTAGGCGAATTTGCTTGTTGTTTCAGTCCCTTGTTAGTGCCCTGAGTTATCAAATTCACCCATTCCCTAGAAATAGATGAATTTGTAGCATCTTTTGATGAATTTGTTCTCTAAATAGTCAAAACCCATCTTTCGTTCAATTCTCTATTCATCTGTTTACCCATTTGATGAGTCTATTTCATCATTTGGTCAAGTTCATTTGTCCGTTCATCGAGTCTGTTTCCCCGTTAGATGAGTTTGTTTCATCGTTTGGTCAAGTCCATTTATCCATTCATCGAGTCTGCTTTCCCCATTTGATGACACCATTTGATCATTTTTAGACTTAGGTGAGTCTGTTTGTTGAATGAGCAGTCATGTTTTTGTGTGAAACTGTTCCTTGTCCATACTGATCAAGAAATAGGTGAACCTGGTAGTTGTTTAGGAAAATGTAAATATTTTTTAGGCGAGTCTCATATTTTTAGGCAAACCTACCCCCTATTTAGGTGAATCTGCTATTTGTGTGGGTGAATCTACCTTTTGTTTAGGCGAATCTACCTCCTGTTCAGGCGAATCTGCACCCTGTTTAGGAAAACCTGCACCCAGGTTGGGTGAACCTGCTCCCTATTTGGGAAAACCTGCTTCCTATTCAGGTGAATCTTCCCTCTATTCAAGCAAATCTACCCCCTATTCAGGTGAATCTGCATTCTATTTTGGCGAATCTGCTCTTTGTTTGGGTGAATCTGATCACTGTTTGGGTGAGCTTGTCACCTATTTAGGAAAATCTGACTACTGTTTAGGTGAAACTATCAATACTTTAGGCAAGTTTGCCACTACTTTGGGTAAATCTACTCCCTATTTAGGTGAGTCTAATATTTGTTTGGGCGAATTTGTTTGTGTTTTTGGAAAAATTTCTCCCCTAAACGGGTGAATTTTCTATACACAGAAGCATGTCCATTTCTCATACAAAATATAGAGAGTTAATCCATTGGGATCCTAAAAGCTTGGTGTTTTCCAAGTTGTTTTGCGGTAATCAAAGAATTTTATCACCTTCTGTTCACCCATAATCTTCACTTCAGTCCATCTGCATTTTCCAAATGTCATCCATTCATCATCCAAATCATATAGGCACATCTTAAAACATTTATAGGTTGCATATCCATTATTTTTTTCTCAATCTAAATTCCCTGAATTTCATTTTAGAAGTTATTATCCAAATTGGCCTAGGTGTCTGAATTTGATCATCATCCTACACATCTACTTAGGATCATTATCCATCCTAAGTTAGTCATCATCTTTGACCTAATCAATCCACTTCCATCTTGAGGTGGATTTGTTGTCGTAATCATCCATTGGTCCTTCAATCCAATCAATCAACTCCTTAAAGCACCTTGGGTGATTTCTGAACTTGGTTTAGAATTTGTTTCATCATCCTATCTCATCCATCATCTAGTCTTATCAATTGTTTCATCAATCAATCTTATCCAATCCAATCCAATCATATCAAATCCAATCATCCAATCTACCAATCCCTCAACCAATCCAATCAATCCTTCAATCCTCATTTAGGTCATCTTTGCATTGCATCTTAGAATCTAGCCTCATTTTTATGCCCGTTCAAACTTGATCACAAGCAAAAAATAAAATGGTAGAACAACCAACTCAGCTTTCCCAGCCAAATATAAATTAGGATCCCAATAACGGTGCCTCGTCACAATCCAATAATGACGTTTGAAACACTTCACCTCCTGGTGACAACAACATGGTAGTTTAGCCTAAAGTCACGGTTGACAAATACCTTAGTAACCCTACCAATGTTTAGATGATGGATCACCTCTTCAACGAACTTGGGGACAAGATTCTTGCCACTTTACTCATGAAGGGAATCAAAATTCCGGCCAACTTTGACATGTCACAATATACCGATACCCAGTCTCTCCCAGTACCTCAAGATCCAAAAACTTCATAGAATATTTCAAGAGATTTGTATATTCTCGAGGATTCACCCATAGACAATTGGTATTAAATTGGGTTCAAAAATGTCATGATGTATCAAGTTGTAAGCTACCCTCACATTCCAGCCTCAGCCTCAGGAGTACAATTTGATCCAAACGACCCCTTTGCTTATGGTATGCCATAGAATATTCCATCTACTCCACCACTCTCACCTCATCAGTCAAGTCAACCCCCTGTCAACACTAGGGGAAATCCCGTTCTTGCATTGATGCCACCTCCAGGGTCTACACCCACTAGCAATTTACTACCACCACCCCAAGTTAACATCCATGTGTTCTCGCAGCCTCCCATTAATCCTCAGCAATCCACTACATCCCAAGCCCCACCACGACACATTGCTATCCCCTCACAAGTGCCACCATAATATACCGCTACTGCTGCTATCTCATCTCAACCACTTCATCAACAACCTCCATAGCATAGCATCATAACTTTGCAACAAAATGTCACAATTCTGTAAAAAAATGTTCTGATTCTACAACAACACACTACTGTTCCTATGCAACCCCCACATCAAGTGACACAAGCTACATCATAGTTGCAACAACCATCCCATGGTGCCCCAATGGTGATTCCTCAATAACACATCCCATCTTGCCCTCCTTACTAGCAACCATCACAACAACAACAACCAACCCAACATACAAACATTCCCACATAAATGCAATGTAATCCCCTCACACAATATCTCTACCATTCGTGAAGCACATATACCGTCTATGTTGTTCCATCTAATCCCAATCCAAATCTCAATCTCATTCTTCATAATCCACCATGATCTCAACCACCACTTTACACCAACCCTCCAAAATCATAGTCAAATCCTTACCATCAAATGTCTAATCCACAACCACCTCCATATAGCACACAATATCCAAACATTGCGTACAAATACCAGTCTTATCCATACTACAGTCAACAATACCCACCCTATCAACAAGGTGCTCCTTCCACTTCCTACTATCAGTAATCGCCATCACACCAACAGGGTGCTTCCACATCTTCATACTACTAAACTCTTATGCAATATCAACATGGTGCTCCATCCACTTCGTATTATCAACAACAACCCCCTATCAACAAGCAGCCTCCACTTCTTACTATCAAATTACATCATCCTCCTATCCACCTTATGTCAATTCGCAACCTTAGTCTACATACACAAATGAATACCAACAAACACCTCTGTATACATCTCCACCAACTTATGACCACACTGCTTCCACCCAATCCTCATCATACCAACACTATCCTCCCTATAATCAACCCAATCCTTCTAATCTGACTCCCCCAGCGCCTCTCAATAAAGATTTGGAAGAAGTCAAAGCTATGTTAAAGGACTTGCAAGCAGGGACTAGCAAACAATCATTTAAGTTTGAAGACATTTGTGCCTCAATTTCATTGATTCCTTTCCCAAATAATTTTGAAATTCTGAAATTTGATAAGTATAAAGGAACAAAAGACCCCAAGGATTATCTTCAAGAGTTTTATGCCCATTTTCAAGAAGTCATGCACAATGACAATTACCTCCTGCGATTATTTACAAGGAGTTTACAAGGGATAGCTCTTGACTAGTTTATGAGTCTTGAGAAGGGATCTATCAAGTCCTTTGTAGAGCTTTCAAAAAAATTTGTCTCCCACTTGTCCTTTAATTTGGAGAAAGATATCGATACGTTGGATTTTTTGAAAGAAAGGCAGTGCAAGGGGGAAACTTTTGCAAGCTATCTTCAAAGATGGCAAGCTTTAGCCAATCAGATGAAATCCCCACTCAAGGAAAAAGATATGGTCACCCTTTTTTATCGAAAAAATCTCATCTGGATATGGCCCACAATTTCAGACTTCACTGTGTCACAACCTTTGCGGAAATAGTGGAGAAAGGTCCTATCCTCGAGAAAGCACTTATTGCCAAAGGGTTAGTCAAATTTTTTAATTCTAATAAAGAAAATTCATTTGGGGATAAACCCCGCTACTGGAACAAGAACAAAAATGTTGTTAATGATGGTATCATTGAAACCAAACATGTCCAAGTAGCTAATGCTTCCCAGAAGCCACAATATCCCCCTCCTTAACGGTCAATTCCTAACACTATATCAGTGCCAGAAGGGGCACCTTTTCCCCCCCAACAATCCAATGAGAACAATCAAGGGAGTAACAAACATTAACTTACTCAACTAGGAGAGCCCCTAAGTGCCATGTTTAATAGGCTCCTTCAAGCTAATTACCTGATCACATATCCTATGACCAAGCCCCTTGACGAATCCAACCCAAACCAGCCTGGTACAAAGAAAATGAGTATTATGAGTTCCATAAGATTAAAGGGAATTCATTGAATAAATGTCAAGGTTTGAAAAAACACATCCAAGATCTCATAGACTGGGGTGATATACATGTGGATGCCAACATGGTACCCTCATCCAATGCTCAATTATTGATATATCAAAATGCTTTCCCTAAGCATAACCAAGGTCCTAATACATCAAACACCAATCTTGGGCCTAGTAACAATAATAATCAGGGTAACAACACTAATAATATCAGTTACAAAAATGTGCCATTTAACTATGAGGGCCTCATCATGCACATTGAACAGGTAGAACCACGTGAATCTATGATACACATAAAAGGTAAGGATCCATAGTGTGTTGTTACAACCTGCCGTACTTGTATCACAGTCCCTAGAGCCTCTACATCTACCCAATCGCCACTGGTAAGTTCTGAATATAACATTCTTGATCATCTAGGAAAGACTCTGACATAGATATCCATTTTGGATTTTCTCAAGTCTTCTCTAGTACACCAAGAAATCTTAACTAAAGCCCTATAGGACACTCAAGTCCCCAATGACATAGACCCTACACAATTTCAAGCATTGGTAGGACATCTCTTGGCCACCTATCAGCTGGATTTTAGGCAAAATGACATGCCCTACATTAACTTGAACCATAATCGTCCACTCCACATTGAAGTACTAGTAGCCCGCAATAAAGTAAAAAGGATCTTGGTAGATAATGGATCTACCTTGAATCTTTACATGTTAAAATTTGTAAAATAGGTGGGATACACCCACATTAACTTAAATAATTAGGTTATCACTATCAAAGCATATGATAATGTGGAGCGTGATTCCGAGGGGATGATCTATCTTCCAATCTAGGTTGGGCCCATTTTGCAGTACACTATCTATCACGTCCTTGATCTGGAACTCCCTTACATTCTCCTCCTTGGCCATCCATGTATCCATGCCATGCAATTTGTTCCATCCACGTACCACCAATGTCTGAAATTCCCATTTAATGGGATGGAAGTTACCATGCATGCAAATCGTCAACCATTCAAATATTTTTGTGCATTAGAAGCTTCTTTACCCTATTCACATTACTTCCCTGGAGTGGAAATGGGACCACTTCAAACATCATCATCTCATTCATCTACCAACACACTAGATGCCGCTTCATCCACTCCATCATCCACATTTGATTTCACCCTTACCAAAATCTAGATCATTGACAAGGGATGTGGTGAATACGAAATGCATACAACTTTGAACATGGAAACCATTCCAACCTCACCACATACATACAACCAACTTCTCAGACTACACCGAAGGAAGAAGAGAAGATGATCACCTTAAACTCTAAAACTGTGGGACCCAACACTTCCGCTCCCTTGGGTTAAGACAAGACACACCAGAAGATGACATCAGCCAATGGGTATATTGTGAAGAACCCTCTCCCTCTCCCCCTTTGAAAGAATATTTCCAAGAGACCTATCCTTGGCCCTCTAAGTTTGTGGAGAAACACAATTATCAGGGGGGAGTCCTTGGTGAAGAAGAGCAAGGAAGACAACAACCGATAGACACTTCTATGCATCTAAGAAATTTGAACTTGGGTTATGACACCAAATAAAAGGGTCCTATGCCATGAACTAGTGCCTCTAACAATGTTATTGTGGAAAATGGTCTCCTCAAAGACATACCAAAAGAAGAATCCATCAAGCACGTGTAAAATGATGTTGATCATGTAGACCTATCTTCCATGTTCGAATAACTATCCATCTGCACCATCAGCTTATCCCTTCGTAATCCTAAACTCATAGACTAGGACCTACATGGTAGGGAACCTATCAAAACCTTTGCCTCAGTGGTTACGTATGTACAACTTATGGGATTGGGGGAAGATGAATTCCCTAACCACAAAAATATAAAGAAGGAAAGTCAAAAAGGGTCACCTAGAGAAAACCTCTGTGAGGCACTTCTTGACTCAAAAAAAGTAAAAACAAAGGGTGTATCATATAGTAAAAACCTCGACGAGGTGCTAGAAGATGGGGACATTCATCTTCCCCTTGTGGGAACTCAACTATCTAAACGATAATCCATTTTGATCAAGGAAACAAAAGAAATAAATTTGGGAATTGAACAGGATCCAAAAATCACATATGTAGCCAAATCACTATCAGAGGAAGAGTACTCTACCATCACCTAACTTCTCAAAGAAGGTATCATCAATTTCTCATGGACATATTCAGATATGCCAGGTCTTGATCCTGCTTAGTAGTACATCACTTGGATGTACATCCGGATGCTAAACCCGTCAAGAAAAACATCAGGAAAATGCATCCTCAAGTAGCTCTACTAGTCAAGAAAGAACTAGAAAAGCTATTAGAAGTTGGATTCATAAGACCCATTGACTATTTTGATTGGATCTCCAACATAGTACCAATTTCCAAAGAAAACGAGAATATCAGGATTTGTACAGATTTCTGGGACCTCAACAAAGCCTATCCTAAAGATGATTTCCCCTTACCAAACATTGACATGTTGGTTGATTTAACTATAGGACATGAGATTCTTTCCCTCATGGATGGCTTCTCTGAATATAATCAGATTAGAATTGCACCTGAAGATCAACATAAAATAGCCTTTACCACACCTTGGGGGACATTTTGTTACAATGTCATTCCCTTTGGCCTCAAGAATGCAGGGGAAACCTACCAAAATGCTATGAATTTCATCTTCGATGATCTCATTCACATCATAATGGAAGATTATGTTGATGATCTGTTAGGGAAATCAAGAACAAGAGAAGAGCACCCGATAATCCTCAAGAAGATTTTTGAGCGTCTAGAGCACTATAAGCTATAGCTAAATCTGAAGAAGCGTGTCTTTGGGGTCATATCGGGAAAACTACTAGGTTTCATTGTCTCCAAAAGAGGCATAGAGATCGATCTAGCAAAATTCAAGGAAATCATGGATATGCCTCCACTGCACAATCTCAAACAGTTAAGGAGCCTTCAAGGCAAGTTATAGTCCATCCAACGGTTTATCACTCAATTAGCTAACAAATTCTAGTCATTCACTCAACTCTTGAAAAAATATACCACCTTCAAGTGGGATCAATAGTGTTAGCTTGGTTTTGACAAAATAAAAGAATATTTGTCTCATTCATCCATTCTTATGCCACCAATTCCCAGTAAACCACTCCTGTTGTATATTTTTGCCACTTCTATCACACTGGGGGCACTATTGGTGCAACATGATGAGTCATCAAAAGAATGAGAAATTTACTACATCAATCAGACCATAGTAGGCTATGAGCTCAATTATTCTCCATTGGAAAAGGCTTGCCTAGCAATGGTCTTCAGCTCGCAAAAGATTCATGTAATATTGTAGAATTTCACCTAGAGGCAATCCCATATTTCCACATTCTTTCCTAGTATTTATGACACCCCAAATATTAATGGAAAAACCCCCTTAGTTAGAATGTTGCGATTCTGACTTCAGGAGGATAAGTGGCTGAGCAGTAGAAGCCTGACAAAAGCATTTTCCTAGAATATAGACTCTACACGACTGCACGGTGTGCAGACGTCCATGTGGCGCGCTAGCGTCCTGTCAGTTTCTTGAGTCTGAAACATGGAATCTGGATAGCTAACCCCTGTGACATGTATCCCAATAGTCACATTTTGAAAGTAACGGCTCTTTGCCACCCTTGCAAGCTTAATAACCTCTTTTTGCCTCTTATTTGGAGGTTGGAAGATTGGAAGACATCACTTAAGTTATTTTTCTTTAGCCACAAATTTGAGGTTTCTTTGATAGCAGTGCATTCATAGGTGAAACGATGCTAGACTGAGGTCCCTCTAGCAGCAATAGCTCCCAAGCAAGCACTCAACGGTGCGTTCGCATGCTCTGGAGAGGGATTTTTCCCATGGGTAACTCTCTCTCTCTCTCTCTTTTCCTTACTTTCTTTCCACAAGAATTTGTTTACTTTATCATGGTATAGGTTCTACTCCTCGAGCAGGTCTTGCTTTCACCACATGCTTATCATGGTGTGGGTTCTACTCCTTGAGTGAGTATTGCTTTCACCACATGCTTTTATTTCCTTTCCAACTTGGCTATCCATGGAGGTGGGAACACCAAAGTGGGGTCTGATTGAGGCAGGCCCCTATATAGCCATCCAACAAACATCCTCCTTGATCTCTTGTGTGTAGGTTGCAAAAAAGGAACTTGGAGTGAAGATCCACACATTTGAGAAAGAGGTAAGCCTGGTTAAGTTGGCAATTATGTTTGTATCATTCCTAGGTCTGAGGGTGGAATCAATCTTTGTTCGTTGAGTTCTTGAAGTTCTCTATCACCTGGGGCACCAGCGTGAATTTTGGACAACAGTGCACTACGTTGGCGTCTTAGTCTCGCACTTACGTCTTCTGGGCAAGAGCTCCCTCTTCATGGACAAAATACTTTTGATTCATCTCTCTCAAAATCCCTTACTCTTTCTTTGAAAACATAGCCGTATCTTTGGTGCTTTATCATTTTGATTGTCTTGAGGTGTATAAGGGTAGTCGATTCCATGGCGATCTCTTGAGAAAGGAGAGACCCGTGTGCAACAAATCCATCTTATATCACATTTTGGTGAACCCGACGTGAACGTCGGAAGTCTATTTGCAATGTTACACATTTTTCATGAAGACTTTTTTGAGGAAGATATCAGTATGTTGGAGGATGCCCTAGATGATTTCTTAGAGGTGTTCCCCCCTACCCGTAAATATCCTGAACAAGTCTCTTCTCAAAAGTTTGATGGGTCCGTAAATGTGGTGGTAGTATCAGTAGCTCCCCCAAGCCCTAGGAAACCCGTCATCTATGTAACCCCCACCTATCCTGTCATCTAGGAAATCCTAGGTCATAGTGATTCATTGGACCTATATTCAAGGTTCGTGAAAGCTACGGATTCCACATCTTATAACATTTTTGGGCACACATATCCCACAAGGAGTAATAGGAAGAACTTGGATCAACAACATACTTCACAACCTACTTCTTTACCACCTTCCCAACTGAGCCTCCCTCGTATACCTAAACCTATGATCAAAGCACCAGGTGATTAGGATCTTGTCGAGCAGCTTCGTGTTACTTTGGCTAAGATCTCACTTTGGGATTTTCTTCAGATCGCCCTGGTTTATCAAGAGATGCTTTAGTAGGCCCCACAAAAGATTCTCTTTCCCACCTCCGCTAGGCCTATGGATGTTAATGCGTTGTTGGCTCATATTCATGTGGATTCACCGAATATTATGCTCCACCCGCAAGAACTTCTGGACGTGCAAAAGCAAGCAAAGCCTTTAATGATCATAGTTAATGTTAATAACATCGGTATTAGGCATACCCTCATTGATATCGGATCACCACTCAACATTTGTGGTATGGATGTACTACCTAAAATCAAAGTTGATTCATCCTCCTTGGTATCTTCCTCTTTGTAAATCTGTGGATTTGATAATGCTGGCCGCCAAGCTCTAGGTACGATAATACTACCTTTGCAGCTAGGCCCTGTTACCTTACCCATGTTGGTTTATGTGATGCCTGGAACTTTACCCTCCAATCTCCTTTTAGGGAGACACTGGATCCATGCTATGGGTTAGGTAACCTCTAACTTTGTATTGTTCTCTGAATTTTTTTGCAAACAACTAGGTAATCATGGTCAAAGAAGACGTAGAAGGCATTCACCTCTGTGAACTGGCTGCTCCTAGTCATGTTTCAACCATGTCTACCCTCAAAAGTTGTATTCCTTCCTTGACTATTGATGTTATGGCATGTTCTTCATTGATACCCTATGTGGAAATCATTCCAAGGGAGAGTGTCAAAACTGAAGAAACACCAAAAGCGAAGGATCCCGATTCTCCCGTATCATCTTCTCAAACAAATGCCTTATTAGGGGATGATTGGAGTTCCTTTAACTTTTCCAAATTCTTCATTGTGGAGTAGAAGGTAGACCCCTCTTGCATAGAACTTCCATGTGCCCCTAGTACAAAGGTAGACAATATTCCTATGGAAGAGAAGAAGTGAAATGCTGTTCAGGAAATCACTCATTCCCACACTGAGGAAAATGGTCCACCTTTTGCAAAAGAAACTAAAATTTGTGAAATCGATACAGGAAAAAGTACCCCCATAGAGATGTTCGATGTTCATTGGTGGAATGAAGCACTCTATGAGGATTCGCCACCCCCTAAAGTCTTACAAACTCGCTATGGATTCAGATATGAGCTCGCTTCTTGATATGGCTATGGGCAGAAAGGCCTAGGACTTATCGATCAAGGAATTCAAGTCCCCATTAATCTCAAACCACGATGGCATAACTTGGGTCTAGGTTGCTCCATCGAAAAATCTAAGCTAAGGCCTTGGTGGAGTGTTAATATGATTTCAGCCGAACTATTGAACCTCGTCCACCCTAAGTTAATAGAGGAAAAGGAGCAAGCTAAGAATATTCCTTTGGATATCTTCTATTTTGATGAAGAATTAGAGGAATTTCTGGCGCATACTCCTCACTCCCCTCTTACCATCACAAAAGATGTTTCCCGTATCGCTTGCATATCCAAGCATATTTCAGGGAATTTGTCCTAGATGTTGATGAGGAGGGGCCTCTATCTAACACCAGTGATGACGTTCCAACACCTGAACATGAAGAAAGAAATTCCCTCATGAAAGGGGATACTATTGAGGTCTCTATGGACCCTATATCCCCTGAAAAGTTGACTAAATCAGAAAGTGTCTTTCTTCGGGAGAAGCAAATGAACACTCTGATATCTTGCATTCCCATCCTGATATGTTTGCTTGGACATATGAGGATATGCTCAGTATTGATGAATCTATAGTGGTTCTTAATATCGCCCTATGTCCCTATGCCAAGCCAGTTAACCAAAAGATACGAAAAGTCAATCCTAGAGTGGCATTAATGGTTAAGACAAAGATAGAGAAACTATTGAAAGTAGGGTTTATCCGTCCCATCAATTATTCCCCTTGGATTTCAAACATAGTCACAGTTAGTAAACCTGACGATCACATTTGCATTTGCATTGATTTTTGAGAACTTAACAAGGCTTCCCTTGAAGATGATTTTTCGTTGCCTAATATAGATATGATTGTTGACTTGACTGTAGGCCATGCATTACTCTTCTTCATGGATGGCTTCTCAGGCTATAATCAAATCCATATTAACTCAGATGATCAATACAAGACAACCTTCACTACCCCATGGGGTACCTTTTGTTATGTGGTCATGCCCTTTGGATTGAAGAATTTAGGAGCTACTTACTAATGGGTGATGACCCTGATATTTCATGACTTCATTCACAAAATTCTAGAGGATTACATCGATGACATATTGGCCAAATTTGTGACCCATCAGGACCATCCTAAGAACCTTCGCCTGATTTTCAAAAGACTTCAACTCTACAAAATGAGATTAAATCCCCTTAAGTGAGTCTTTGGCGTTGATACTGGCAAGCTTCTAGGGTTCATAGTCTCTCATTGTGGGATCGAGGTTCACACTAAAAAGATCGACACTGTCGTTAACATGCCTCCACCTAGGAATATTATTGAGTTGCATAGTTTACAGGGAAGGATTCAGGAAATTCATAGATTCATATCTCAATTGGTTGATCACACCCTTCCTTTCATTCGTTTGTTAAAGAAGGATGTTTGCTTCATATGGGATGAGGGATGTCAAAAGGCCTTTGAGTCTATCAAATCCTATTTAGCCAACTCTCCCATATTAATGTTGGCTATGCAAGATAGACCCTTTTTTCTCTACCTGGCCACATCACCATAAGATTTAGCAACCCTTTTGGCTCAATATGATGACTCTGGAAGAGAAAGAGCAGTCTACTACATTAGCTGTGTCTTGGTTGATTATGAAACCCATTATTCCTCCATGGAAAGGCAATGCCTCACTCTCATCTTTGCTACATAGAAGCTGAGGCATTACCTCCTCCATGCTGAAATGCATGTCATAGTGAAAATAGATCTTTTAAGGCATTTATTCTCCAACACTGACCTAGCAAGAAGATTAGCGAAATGGGTTATGTTGCTTTCTGAGTTAGACATAAAGTTTGTTACTCAAAAATCGATAAAGGGACAAGTAGTTGCAGATCATTTGGAAGACATTCCCTCGTCTCACTCCTTTCGCAACTTAGACCTGTTTCCTAATGAAAACATTCTCTTGATCAATGAGGATCCCAAATGGAAAATGTACTTCGATGGGTCAGGGTGTCAAACTGGTTCTAGAGTAGGAGTGGTCCTAATATCTCCCAAAGGAAAACCAGTCTCCTTGTCTTTTTGATTGAACTTCCTTGCACTAATAACATCGCCGAGTACGAATCCCTTATAGCTGGCTTACGCACCGCAATAGCACTAAAAATCAAAAACCTTCATATCCTAGGTGATTTTGAGCTTATAGTGAATTAAATAATAGGAGTCTATCAAGCCAAGCAAAGCAAGCTGTCTTGATATCGAGACCTTGAATTGTCTTTACTAAAATAACTTTCTTCGTTCATGATAGAAAATTTCCCTAGAAGAGTAAATAGACATGTTGATGCCATGGTAAGTGTGGCTTCCTTGGTATGTTTCAAAGAAGACACTAAAGAGTACCACTTTGTGGTTGAAATCCTGTGAACCCCTAGGATTCTTGAAGAGGTTGAAGTAGATTTCCCCATGTGTTCCCATGTGGACTCTGGAGAATGGTTTGTTGATGTCTATAACTATTTAAAAATTGGGTGCTTCCCTGATGATGTGACAAAAAATGACCGCACTCGTGTGAAGAAATTCTCAGTGCGCTATTTCATCTTATCAGACATCCTTTATAGAAAAGAGTACAATGGTTTGCTTCTTAAATGTCTTACCAAAATAGAAATACCCCTTTCCCTTAAGGAAGCCCACACGGGCTCTGGGGGTGGAAATTTTGGTGGTAAATCCCTAGCAAAGAGGTTGATACATATGGGCTACTATTGACAAACAATGGAACAAGATTCTTTTGACTTTGTTGATAAATTCCCTCAATGTCTGCAACACAACCGACTCATTCACGCACCCACCCAAGAGTTGCAAAACCAAAATTCCCCTTGGACATGCTTTCATCATTACCACCATAGATTACTTCACAAAGTGGGTCAAGGTTGTCTTGCTTTGCTCCACAAACACTGAAGTTATCTATAACTTCCTTATGAGCAACATCATTTCTCAATTCAGATTACCTACTACACTTGTCTCTGACAATGGTAAGCCATTCAAGAATAAGGAAGTGAAGCAATTCCTTGAGAAGTTCCATATCCAACACAGGTTCTCCACACCCTATTATCCTCAATCTAATGGTCAAGCTAAAGCATCAAATAAAACTCTTGAGATTATTTTTTGAAAAATAGTTAATAAACATAGTAAAGACTGGAACATTCAATTGACATATGCTCTATGGGCCTATAACATGAGTGTCTGCACGACTATAGGGACAACACCCTATAACGTCATGTATGGTGCTGAGGCTATCATGCCTTTGGAATTGGAAATCTCATCTTTATGAGTCTCCCTGAAAGGTCTAATTGATAATGCAACCTATCGAGTCAATCACCTACATCAACTTCAGATGCTCGATGAGTGCCATTTATGAGCCCTCAAACATCTTAAAGCTTATCATCAGTGGTTATACAAACAATACAATCAAAGTGTACTCCTTCAAACCTTTAAAATAGGAGATTTGGTTCTTTACGAGAATCAGAGAAATGTAAATGCGTCACTCAACTAGAGAGGAAAGTTTATTCCTAACTGGTTAGGCCCTTACATCGTGATCTTTGTTTACAGCTCAGGTTCCTATGGGTTATCATCTATGGATGGAACACCTTTGAAGGAACCTATTAATGTTATGCATCTTTTCCATTACTATGCATGATATCCTATGTGTCACCTATGTGGTGCTCTTTGTCTACAAGGAGTAGTAGTATTGCATATGTTGACATTATTCATTAACACATTATGATAACTTTGTGCTATGAGTGACCATGTGCATGTGTGTGTGTATTCAACAGATCATTACTGAATTTAAATTAAGCATGCGTGTTTAATTAAATCATATTAGCATCTAATGTGAATCATACATCAGCATGAAAACATTACATTCATATCATGAATATGAGAGAAATATAAAACATAAACATCCAGATATACAACATCATGAAACCAAAGTCAATGTATCCATATATGTATATATATATATATGCAATGTACATATCCAATGTCATATACATGTATCGGGCCACTACTACAAACACGAGTGGCTACTAAATATATGCCTATACAGAAGAATCTACAAGTATGTATGAACATGTATGTATCTCACTATAAAAAATGATGTACACAAAAATGATCACTAAGGAGCATGACTCCTAGACCCCTCTGGCTCTAGTGGATGCTTTGAAAGCCGAGGGAGGGGCTAGATGGTAGTCATCGAGTGTGAATGATGAGAGCACGATATGGATAGGGCTGTCTGCATCCCTTTGATCTCCCCCTGCAAGGAAGATATCATCAGCTTTGCCTGTCGTAGCTGATCTCGCAGTCGTTGAACCTCTATAAAGCTCACAGTTGATGACTGCCCACTGAGGTCATCAAGATGGCTCTAAAGGGCGTCACATGCCTACTCAGGAGCATCAACCCTCCTCACTACCGTGTCTCACTTGGAAGGCACTGTCTGTAGCTCCCTCGATAGTTGATCATGCTATCCTTGTATGCTCGCTAGCTCTGTTGTCAGCTAGACAACCTTTGTACCCTCTCCTCATAGGTAGTCCATAGATGCACAACCAACTCGAAGTTGGGGGCATGATGCCCTACAGACACCAACTAGAATGTCTCTAGGACCGACCCCTGAATCTATATAGCGGGGGCCACCTCTAATATGCATCAAGCTATAAGCCTAGTCCACCCCTGTGTGTCCTCTACAAACACATAAAAGGAAGAGATATCAGTATCACATGGTATATATAGATAAAGATACACATATCATCAGATCTAAAGTGAAAAACATGGAATAACAAATCATGTATACTTGGATCCCTCGGCTACCATGTCAGGTTAGGATGAGGCTCAGTGCTCGGACTTGCGTCGCCGGTCTCGGTGGCCACTCTTGGTGCTAAAAGTGATGCAACCATAGCAGAAGCTGGTGGTGCTGATGAGACTGGAGTTGCCAATGGGGGATCTGATCTCCTCCATCACCTTAGCCTCATTGGCGACACCTCCTCCTCTTGAGGCACCTCCTACTCCTCCTTCTCCTTGGCCTATTGCCAGCCTCTCCTCCTATCCAGTGGTGGCGAGGCTAGTAGATCTCCCTGTAGACCAGGATCCCCTCCCTGAACACATGACTAGGCCAATGCCTCTCCTACCACCACATAAAATATGTGGTGAGACAGACATTATATCCCACTACTAACAATGGAAGATCATGATTAGGCTCATTGTCATCAGATGGTACTATGTCTGTAATACTTAGGCAAGGGAAATCCCCAACCCTTGCCATGCTCCTGTGGGCCCTCATGTAGGTGGGAACATCTGGTGGAATTGTCTGCAGTCGACCATGTTGTCGCATGACTCGACTCCAATAGTAGGACATAATAATGTAATCCCTATGTCCGATCAAAAAGTGGTCTCTCTGTAGGTTCCTCAAATACTTGCCATCATCCACCCACCTAAAAAATTGATAGGGCCTCCATCGGACCTTATTTTCTGTGAGGGCATGAAGTTGTAGCTGCGAACACTGTAAATCTCCAAATCTCCACTGTCCAGTCAAGTCAAACCACTGAGCCATGGGGATCTTGTAAGGCCATAACTGTGGGTAGCCAATAGGCTGAGTGCACATGATGTGGGCGAAGGCCAACACCTACAAAAGTATGCATTCCGTCAAGCTGCGGTACTCATAGTACATGTATCGACCAAGCTCCTGGTAGAGGTGCGCCAACATGCTACACCCCCAGGAAAAAATGGTCCTATGCTCTTCCATCTCTCTAATAGTATGAACGAGGCCCCCATGTAGGTGTGAGCCTCGCCCATCAATCATGATCTGAAATGCAATAGTTAGGACCATAACTCGATGAATCAGTGGCATTGTGGTCCTCGCATGGTCATACTAGTGTGTGTAAATGTGACCCATGTCGTAATCACCATCGATCCTCCCAGTGTAGTAGCGAATGCCCTCTGCCTGCTCCTATGTAGATCATGTGTCATCTAGGGCCACCCATTGCTCGTGGATGGTAGTCCAAGGATCTAATTGACGTCCTCGAGAGTAATCATCATCTCCCCAACTGGTAGCTAGAAATATGTAGTGGCATCCCACCGCTCCATAAGGGATGTAAACATGCACTCGTGGTACCTCATCTTTGGCATAGTGAAAACATGCTAGAGATCGACGTGCTCCAAGAGTGTGACCTTGTCCGCTAATAAGCGATCCCTCTGCTCGCAGACCAGTCGAAATGCTCAACCTTCAGGATGTTCCTGAATCTCTGGGTACTCCTACCAAAAGCACAAAAAATTCTTGAATCAGAACACTAGTACGAAATTAAAAATTACAACAACAAAAAAATATGAGGACTCATGTGCGAAGCGCAAACATCTGTGCACCGTGCATACATCCCCTCTACCATGGTTGCCTCAGACACGTGTTGATTGTCCAAATTACACAAAAATAGTTAAGCAGCATATTACTATTCTATTCTCCTGAAAGAGAAAGAATAACATATGGATATCTTAACTCCCAAGATCTTTATAATCGGTTCTCGACTATGCTAACTTCACTCAATGGTTGATGTGAACTATAAGTTTCAAGGGGCCTACTGGTGTTGAGCTTTTGGATTGTTCTAAGATCAAACATAAATTCAAACCTACTTTAACTAGGGTTTTTAATGAAATAGAAAAAGATAGATCAAAACTTTGGAATTGAAGAGAATGATCATTCATCCAACTTAACCAAACTTGTTACCTTTCAAGGAATTACTAACTAAAACTAAAGAACAAAATCAACTCATGATTAACACATAGCTTCATTCATTCACAGTGCTAACTTCAGTAACAGATTGTAACTAACCATTTTAAACAAAACATAAAAGATGATTTCATTCCTTGAAAGCTTTCAAGTCAAATGATTAACACAAGATAAATACCATTTAGGAACACAACATGAAGTAGATTTGAATTTGATTGCTTATACTATTAGTGAAATAGATAAGCAACATTTACAACACTGGCATAGTCGCCAGTGTACAAAAAGCTTGTCTTCAGATTGCTTCCATCTATACTAAGAGAACCAGAAGGATACATTACTGCCTTTTGTCGAATCTAACTCCTACTCTATTGCTACTCTTAAGTTTCTCTACTGCTTAGAAAATTCTTACTATTCAAACATCTATATCTCTATGTATTCTAAAGGACTCCTAGTCTCCCTTTTTCAAATCCTTTACAAAGAGGCAAAAAAATGCCATATATACATAATGTACTAAAAGGAATGTGCTAGCCCCTATTTTTAGGGTTTACAAAAATATCAGTCGACTTCAGAAGGGTTGGCCCTCAGATCTTTTGAATAAAGTTGATTCTACCTGAAATGTGAATCCCTGATGTCCATGTTGGTGAAGGATTGTTCTGGGGATGATCTCAGATCTTTTGCAACTACAACATTTACTTCTTGTCTCCATGTCCATTTTCTAACTTCCTTGAAGGGCTACTTTGAATGCTCTAAAGTATTACCATTAATACTGATCTGCCTTTTGCTAGTAGACCTCACAGCTGTCTCTGAGACTCGATGACCTCTTCTTCCTTTTGGGTTTCTTCCTGCTCGAGACCTTTCTGCACGTTGACGATCTCTAGATGCAGCATCAGACCTCCCTTTAGATCTGAACACCATCGTTCCCAAGTTGATCCACCACTTTTGATCTCAAAATGAGTCCATGTTGTTTGCATTCTGTTGATCTTCTTCTAAGAGGTAGTCAATCAGTCAATGGTTCATCTTTAGCTCCTTCTGATTGGGTGAACACACTCCATGTGATATTCTTGGGTAGTCAATAGTTGTTCAGAATGAATCGCATGTCAGTGAGACATGATCGGTGTCTCCCCAATGCGATTACATTCTACAACAGTTATCGACATGACCTTGAGCTATCGGTGAGACCTCATATCAGGCTATAGGAGTTATATCGATATCCACAGTGGTTGCCGAGACAATCACCATTGGCCAGACATCATAGTGAGTCCACAACATTCAGCTAGGAGTCTCCCTGATGTCCATTCGAACTATCGGTGAGACCTCATATCGGGATGTAGGAGCTATATCGATATCCATAGCGGTCGCTGAGACAATCGCCATCGGCTAGACATCATAGTGAGTCCACAACATTCAGCCAAGAGTCTCCCCGATGTCCATCTTGTTAACTGACATCGGTGAGACATTATCGGGTTGGCAAGACATTACCCCTAACTCACTCCGCCTCGGAGGGATTGTTGCACTCGGGAAGACATCTCCCTGAGCCCTAATCATTCACTTGGAATCTCCATGATCTCATTCTTATTCCTTGAGCTCAAGCCCCCTTTTGTTTTGGCAAGACACCATTGGGTCAACAGGAGGTCACAACAGGCACCAAGAGTTATATCGACATCCTTTTCCATTGGCAGGCTCGTCGCTATCAGCAAGACTTATTTTCATCGGCATGACATCACATCGAGCCTCTCTTCCTTTGGTGAGCACATTCCTTCTTGGGGAGACTCCTTCATGTCGGGAAGATATCATGTCGAGCTCACGCCCTGTCGGCGAGACTACTGCTGGTCGGCAAGACTTTATGCCGAACTCCTCCATTCCCCCCGTGCCAACTCTATTATTTTGGTGGGCCTCCCGCTGGGTTGGTGGGACCTCATGACGGAGGAAAAACACTACGTCAAATGGAGAATCCATCGGTGAGACCTTTACCACTCAGCCAGACTTTATGGCGAATACATCTTTCTCCCTGAAGGCACAACCTGTCGGTGAGACATCACCTAGTCGCTGGGACCTCATAGCAATGATACCTCTTTTTGCCAAGACCTCACCCCGTCAGTGAGACCTTTCAGTGAACACAAACCACTCTCCTTGATGTCGTTTTATTTCAGCAAGAGTTCACCCTGTCGGTGAGACTTTTTCCTGAAGCCATCTCTCTCGGTGAGATCCTTTCGATGACATCCCCCATTTTGCTGAGACTCCTCGCAGTCAGCCAGACATCACACCAGAGCGAGAACCCTTCAGCGAGACCTTTACCATTTGGCCAGACTTCATGCCAAAGGAAAAACCCTTCAGTAAAACCACCCCCGATTGGTGAGACCTCACCTTGACTGAGCCCTCCTTCGGCGAGTGCAACTTCCTTCGGCGAGACCTCGCCCTGTCGACAAGACGTTATGCCAAACTTAGAACATTTCAGCAAGGCCTCCTCCAGTCGGCAAGACAACTGCAGGGTCTCAACAACTTTTCCCTTGAGTATTTTTATGCTGAATGGGATTGAGGGATGCCTTCCAGTTGACTTCCCTAATAGATATCTTCAGATGAATAATTCAATCCTGCAAAGAAAATGCCTCCATTAGATCTCAAAAGAAAATAAACTACATTATAATAAAATACACTACTGCTTATGATTATTTCATTCAATTTTTAGCAAGAAGAAAACCAACTCAAGCTGAGACAGAACCAAAATTATACAGAACAAAAGACAGACTTAGGAGGAAAACAAAAGAACTCCTAAGACAAAAACAAAAGACCAAAGGCAAAGAAAAATAAAAACAAAGGGGGACCCATTTTGTTCCAAAATAAAATGGGGTGGTTATGCAAGGCATAAAAAATAGCGACTCGGCTGGGAAAATGGTTTAACCATTTTCAAGAAACTGAAGGATTCAGGTACCCAGAACTCCGGTTTATGAACATCACAACTTCGGTTGGGTCAGTTTTAACAACCAAGGCTAAGCTAGGATCTCATATGTAAATCAACAGTGGCTACCCCTGAATCTATGTGTGTGCTTGATTGTGCATCACTCTTTTATAAAGTTTTCCTCATCTTTTGAACAAAAATGTGCAAGATTTGAACTACATGAGTTGATTCCCTTTAGCTGTCGTGCAATGATATCTTGGGCATTGCTTCACTTCCAGTTAGGTGTCCATAGCCCTGGTGGAGATACTTCTATTTTTCCCATAGCATTGCTCTACTTCTAGTCAGGCATCCATAGCCTCGGTAGAGATACTAGAATCACCCATTCATATTGAGTCTTCTTTTCTCTTTAGATAGTTCTCTCTTTTTCTTTTTTTTCTTGGAATTTCATTCAATTTTTTTTTCAATATGTTAGAAGTTTAACATCTATTCTAGGTTGAAAACTACCATGGACCTCATAACAACACTTGGGAGATCAGATTTTTCACTCAAATCTTACAACACCATAGTCCTAGGAAAAATATACCATTACAAAGGAAGATGATCTTGACGATTTGTGACAGATTTAGAGGAGCTAATGAAGGTTATTTACTTTGCACCTTGTTTTTAAGACTTTCCACAACTCTTATTGATAATGGGCATAAAGCAAAGAGTTTAGGACAAAATCACCCAATTGGAAAACCTGAAAATATCTAAACCACTTCTCTCCTTATAACCAAAGTATACCTCAGATAACAACCCACCATTTCAAGATGGAAAGAACAGAGAAACCCTAAAGAAAAAACAAGACATAACAAAAGAACAAAGAAAATGAAAGGATAGAAAGAAAGAATAAGCACACACATAGAAAAACTATTTACAAATAGAAAAAACAAATTATTTACAAATAGAAAACAAATAGATTATTTACATGCAGAACAGAAAAAAAGCAAGCTTTACGACTCAAAATAATGCTTAAGAAACTACCCATTGACAGGCAAGGGAACAGGTTCTCCAGTTAAACTACACAATCGGAAAGCATTTTCTCCTAGGATCTCAGTAATTTGGTAGGGACCTAACCAGAGCTTATCAAATTTCTGGAGACTTCCCTTCTTTTCACTAACTTTATCCCATAGCAGCACCAGATCTAATATTCTGAAGGCTTTGATTTTGGCTCTTTTGTCAAACCATCGTTTGATCACAGCTTGGTGTCTAAAGAATTGTTGCAAGGCGACATCTCTCTGTTCTTCTAATTTCAACAAGGCAGCTAATATTACCTCTATCCTATCATCACTAGAGTAGAATTTCTACATGAACTCAAGGATAGGTATTTGTAAATGAATAGGGAACAAAGGCTCCATGCCATACACTAGTTTAAATGGTGAAGTCTTCAAAGCAACCTTAATCCTAGTCCTATCTGCCCATAACATGAATCTCAGCTGGGTATGCCAGTCCCTAGGATTGTTTTCTAATAGTTTCTTAATTACCCCTAAGAGATTCTTATTGGTTGATTCTGCAACTCCATTGCCTTGTGGGTAATAGTTTGAAGAATATTTTAAGACAATTTTGTGATCATAAGCCCATGAAATGAACTCAACAGAAGAAAAGGAAGAGCTATTGTCACATACCAACATGAAGGGTACTCCAAACCTAGTTGTGATGCATTCGGTGAGGAACTTGATCACTACCTCTATTGTGTTGTTCTTGCAAGGTATAGCCTCTGTCCATCTTGTGCAGTAATCAGTGGCGGTCAAAATAAATTTGTGTCCTGCAGAATAATTTGGGTTAATTACCCCAATAAAATCTAGTGCCCATTGGGAAAATGGTCTTACCTCGTAAACAGGTTGCAATGGCATGGCGATCTTCAGACTGGACTCAACTCGGTCTGGATCGATTGATATTCCTCTTTCTGAGATTATGTGTCCCAAAAGCTTCCCTTCAGAAACCTTGAACACACACTTTTTAGGATTCAGGGAGATGGCATATTGGATACATCTTTCAAGAACTCTAGCCAAGTTTTCCACGTGGTTCAGTCTATCTTTGGAGAATACTATTAGGTCATCCATGTAGACGATGATGCATTTTCCAATCACATATTTGAAGGCTGCATCCATAGCGCATTGAAAGGTTGCTCCAACGTTTATCAGACCAAATGGAATCCTTCTATAAGAAAATGTTCCCCATTTGGTAGTGAAGGTTGTCTTCATTCTGTCTTTGTAATTAACCATCACCTGATTGTATCTAGAATAACCATCCAGAAATGATATCATCCAGGTTCCATTAACAGTTTGTAAGACTTCATCCAGAGAAGGGAGTGGGTAGTTGTCTTTTTCTGAAGCTCTATTTAGATTTCTAAAATCTACACATAGCCTAATCTCCCCATTTTTCTTACGGATTGGAACTAGGTTGGCCACCCATGTTGAATGTCGTATAGGGGTGATTAGTCTTGCAGAAAGCAATTTCTGAACTTCTTTAAGGATCAATGGTTCAATCAAGCCATTGACAGGGTGTTGTTTCTATCGAAATGGTTTAGCCTCAGGCTTCAGAGGATAGTATGAGTCATTACAGAAGCATCAAATGTATTTAGATTTTTATATCCCCAGGCTATCACATCAATATCTTTCTTCAGTGCCCTCAGTATATCTTTTTTGATTGCTTCAGGGCAAGCTTTCCCTATGTAAACACTTCTTTTAGGGCCAGAATCAGCTAGGTTAATAGTTTCATATTCGCCTCCTTTATCTTCAACTGATATCTTCTCTCGAGCCCTTGGGTCTGAATCAAAAATTCTTTCCAAGGAAACCATTCCCTTGGGAATGATATTGCTTTTTAAATTGAGGACCCCCTCTATATCACAATCTTTAGGGTTCTAATCTCCTTGATCCCCGTTGGACTCATCGATGATATGTCCTTTGAAAACATCTGAGCTTGCTAGAAAAGCAAGAATATGTCTATCATCATCAAAGACTTGAAAGTTCTTGACATTATCAGGAATAGCTGGGGTGGATATCAATTCTACTGAGAATCTTTTAAGTTTGGAGCCTTACATGGGTTCTAGGGTACTTGTAGCAATAGCTAATGAATCAGCTGTCTGATTCTACTCTCTAGGGATTAAGCTAATCCCAAAAGCATCAAAGTCTTCAATCAAGTTCCATACCTGATTTCTATAAGCTGCCAGCCTTCTATTGTGACATGTGTATTGGTTGCGCACTTTCTTGTCAACTACTTCTAAATCTCCTTTAACCATCAAGGAAGTGACTTTCTTCTTATGTGTGAACATCAACCCCTGAGCTAGAGCTTCATATTATGCTATGTTGTTAGTGCATCCAAACTACAACCTATAAGAAGCAAAAAAAGTTTTCCCTTTAGGGCTGGTTAATTCAATCCCAACACCACAACCCGTTTTGGACTTGGATCCATCAAACGTGAGGGTCCACAGCTAATCACGAGTTGGGGTTGATCCTTTGGAGGTTATTGTGGACATTTGGATAGGATGAGCCAGAGGTGGGGCTGCTTGATCTTTTGCATCAGATATAGGGAATGGGTGTTCAATAGGTTCTTTAGGTACACTTTCCAATTCCTGCATAGCTATATCATATAATTTGTGGCTATCCTTCTTACAGTCACTTGCATCTTTGGTTAACCCCTTGGGTTTTGGTATACTCGTGAGTGCAGGGGTGTTGAACAAACCTTGGGGTTGTTCCTCATAAATATGCTGATTCAGAAACATGTCTGGGGTAGGCTCAATTTGAAAAGGAACTTCCTTTAAAGGTATCTTATCCTTGGTTAACATTATTGCTTCTGTGGCTTCAAATGAGAAGTGATTTGCAATGATCTCAAGGTGACTTAAGCTTGTTTCCTAAGCTTGGGAAACATGATTTAAAACATTAATGCAGGGTTGGCAAGTCAATTCAAAATGATTTTGGTAGTGTATCCTACACCAATTAGGGAGTAAAAGACTACAAATTGATATCTTCCCCTAAGACCAGCAAATCCTGTTGTAGTTTCTTGATCAATGTTTGTTGATTTTCATTAATCATAGAATCAGGGAACTTTTGTATTGACAGTTCTTTAGGATCAAGAACTGAAAAGGTTAGAATTCACTCTCTTTTGTAAACCCCTATCCTGGTTTCAAAGTAAGCTACCTCATTGGGACAATCATATTTAGTGATGACATGCTTGAGGCGAGGTTCACTTTCAATCTTAATCTGCATAGGCACTCCCCTCCATGGTAACCACATATGTGAAAAATCGAGGGAGAGATATCCCCCTATACTTTTCATCAAATCTCTCCTCAACAACATACCATAAGTCTCAAGAATGTTTGCTACTTGAATGTCTATGTTGGTCAGGATCCTAGGGTCAGACCCTACTTGCACATGTATATTTCTCAATTCTCCAACTACATTAACCTTTATTTTGTCAAGCTGGATGACCTTCTTGTTTGTTTGGATAGGGTTCAATCCCAATTTCTTGCATACAGAAAATGGCATAATATTTCCAGAAGCCCCTGAATCTAGCAAACAATTATGTAGATTCTTCCCATAGATTCTTAAACTTAAAAGAAATGGTGGGGTACCTACCTTGCTTCTGTACAAAGCTGCATTCATGTCTACAGTGGATGCCACCTTGGTTTTCCTTTTTGATTTATCAACTTGTTCTAAAGCTTTCAAAATTATCTCTCATTGAGCAGGGCACCACTTTAGGATGTTGAAGTATGACAAAGAGGTTTTTTGTTTCTGCATCTCAGAAACAATATCAAACTCTGTGTTATAACTTGCATTACCTTTGAAAACAATAGATGAATTACCTTTGTTATGGAAGTCAGGTGGAACTTTTGGTGGAGGAGGGTTATTATCAGCACTTTGATTCAGAGGCATCATGTGATTAGGTGGTGCTGATGTAGTGAATGGGCCCTTATTCTGATTTCTTAGGAAGTGTCCTCCCTTTGTCTGAAAAACTTGGGCGTCATACATATCTTCCTCTAGTTCATTCTCACTCTGCATTGGAAATGAAGGTTCTTCCTTGAAGAGGTCATAAGTTATTGTTGTATCTACTGAGTCACCTCCTTTGTTTGAATTCCCTTGGAATGTTTGGGCATCTACGTATGCCATCTTAGCCATCTTTTCCATTTCAGGGAAGTTTACCTCAGAATGGGTTGCAGTATCATGTAGCTTGCACCAGTTAGTCATAAAATTAAGGTCAGCCACATTTACAGCATGTGACCTTTCCTCATTGGCTTGATAAATATGAGGAACTCCACCATTATTTTTCCCTATATTCCATTGTCGGTTGTTATTTGGCCTCTGGTTATATCCTCTATTTTGATTTTGATAACCTTGATTAGGGGATTTTTGGCCTTGCTAACCCCTTTGGTTGTGATTGTAGCTATTTTGATAATTACCGTGGTTGTTATTGCTCTGATTAGGATAATTACCTTGGCTTTGAGAGGGGTTCAATCTAAGCTAAGCCATGTCATTTGTGACTTGAGACATCATTTTCTTTAAGGTCTCTACCTCATTTGTGAGTTGAACTATCTTTTCACTTTCAACACTCTTAGCAACCAGTGGTTGACTAACATGATTTGGTGTTCCAGCTTGGTTATGATGACCATGCAGACTATGGTGAGCCTGTGATTATTGAAAGAAGTCTAGAGTTCCATTGGCAAAGAATGGAACATGAGGTTGATTTTTCAATTCAGACATATGGCCATAATGGGAAGGAGACATCCCTAGGATAGTATTGAATAAAGGCATTTGGCTAGGAATTTGATACCCTATTGAAGGAAAACCTCCTCCCAAACTTCCTTGTTGAGAGCTAATTTGTTGTTGCAGCTTGATAGCCAGATGATAGACTTTAGATAGGGAATCAATATCAACTGGTTGATAAGTCCTTTGCAGGAATAAGCCAAGCAAAGGGTCTATAACTCTAAAGTATGCTTGAATGGCACTATTCTCAGTGACTAGATAGGGGTCTTGCAGTCTCCTATACATTCGTTGAAACCTGGTATTAAACAAGGGCAAGGATTCACCTAGCTCCTTCGTAATGGTGGAAAATTGGTGGTACAAAAGGGCAGGATCTACATAAACCCTGAACTAATTGATGAATGCATTCTCCAAGTGTGTGCAAGTCATAATAGAACCTTTTGGAAGATTAAGATACCAGTTGTACGCCATATCTCCTAAGGAATAAGGGAACAACCTACAAACTACATCATGGTGAGCTATTTGAGCTCTGGTACAATCATCCTTAAAATCCTGTATGTTCTCTTCAACACTCCTTGATTGTATTTGGGACAAAATTTCTCAGCATTCTTAGGCATATTGTGAAAACCTCTCGGAATAGTCCCCAATGGAGAGGGATTATTCTAGAAAAATGCCATTGGTAGCAGTGGTCATGGTTGAGCTAGCTGTTGGATGGGTCAAACCAGCTATGGTGGCACTTGAGATGGATTCGATGGTGGATTGATAGGTATCCACTAGGGTATTGGTGAAAAAATTGGTGGAGTGAGTGGAGCTGACAAGGGTGGTATGATGGTTGAGCTAGTCTTGTGACTCTTTTGTCTTATTAGGGTCTTGAGTTCTATCAAAGGTGGTGGATTTTCAACTGATTGAAGAACTCTACGGGACCTTTCTGGTGAGACAAATCCAGTATTGTCCAACTTGCCCTCCTAGGCCCTCCTTCTAGCACTAGTTCTCTATTGATTATCCAAATTGCACAACAACAGTTAAGCGAGATATTACTATTCTGCTCTGCTGAAAGAGAAAGAATAACATATGGATATCTTAACTCCCAAGGTCTTTATAATCGGTTCTTGATTGTGCTGACTTCACTCAATGGTTGATGTGAACTATAATGTTCAAGGGGTCTGCTGGTGTTGAGCTTCTGGATTGTTCTAAGATCAAACATAAATTCAAACCTACTTTAACTGGGGTTTTTAAAGAAATAGAAAAAGATAGATCAAAGCTTTGGAACCGAAGAGAATGATCATTCATCCAACTTAACCAAACTTGTTACCTTTCAAGGAATTGCTAACTAAAACTGAAGAACAAAATCAACTCATGATTAACACACAACTTCATTTATTCATAGTGCTAACTTCAGTAACAAATTGTAACTAACCATTTTAAACAAAACATAAAATAGGATTTCATTCCTTGAAAGCTTTCAAATCAAATGATTAACATAAGATAAATACCATTCAAGAACACAACATGAAGTAGATTTGACTCTAATTGCTTCTACTATTAGTGAAATAGATAAGCAACATTTACAACTCTGGCACAGTCACCAGTGTACAAAAAACCTATGTCTTTAGATTGCTTCCATCTATACTAAGAGAACAAAAAGGATACATTGCTGCCTTCTGTCGAATCTAACTCCTACTCTATTGCTACTCTTAAGTTTCTCTACTGCTCAGAAGATTCCTACTGTTCAAAAATCTATATCTCTATGTATTCTAAAGGACTTCTACTCTCCCTTTTTTGAATCCTTTACAAAGAGGCAAAAAAATGCCATATATATAGAATGTACCAAAAGGAATCCGCTAGCCCCTATTTTTAGGGTTTACAAAAATATCAGTTGGCTGTAGAAGGGTTGGACCTCAGATCTTTTGAATAAAGTTGATTCTTCCTTAAATGTGTATCCCTACTGTCCATGTTGGTGAAGGATTGTTCCGCGGATGATCTTAGATCTTTTGCAGCTACAACATTTACTTCTGGTCTTCATGTTTATCTTCTAACTTCCTTGAAGGGCTGCTTTGAATGCTCTAAAGTATTACCATTAATACCGATCTGCCTTTTGCTAGTAGACCTCACAACTGTCTCTGAGACCCGATGGCCTCTTCTTCCTTTTGGGTTTCTTCCTACATGAGACATTTTTGCATGTTGACCATCTCTAGACGTAGCATCAGACCTCCCTTTAGATTTGAACACCATCATTCTCGAGCTGATCCACTGCTTTTGGTCTCAGAATGAGTCCATGTTTTTTGCATTCTATTGATCTTCTTCTGAGATGTATTCAATTAGTCAATGGTTCATCTTTAGTTCCTTCTGATTGGGTGAACACACTCCACTTGAGATTCCCAGGCAGTCAACAGTCATTCAGAATGAATTGCATGTCGGTGAGACATGATTGGTGTCTCCTTGATGCAATTACATTCTACAGTAGTTATCGACATGACCTTGACCTATCGGTGAGACCTCATATCAGGTTGTAGGAATTATATCAATATTCACAGAGGTCGCCGAGACAATCACCATCAGCCAGACATCATAGCGAGTCCACAACATTTGGCCAGGAGTCTCCTTGATGTCCATCTTGTTAACTCACGTTGGTGAGACATTACCAGGTCGGCAAGACATTACCCCTAACTCACTCTGCCTTAGAGGGATTGTTGCACTCAGGAGGACATCTCCCCAAGCCCTAATCATTCCCTCAGAATCTCCACGAGCTCATTCTTATTCCCTGAGCTCGAGCCCCCTTTTGTTTCGGTAAGACACCATCGGGTCAATAGGAGGTCACAGCGGGCACTAAGAGTCATTTCGACATCCTTTTCCATTGGTAGGCTCATTGCTATCGGCAAGACTTTATTCCTTCGACATGACATCACATCGAGCCTCTCTTCCTTTGGCTGGCACATTCCTTCTCAGGGAGATTCCTTCGTGTCAGGAAGATATCATGTGGAGCTCATGCCCTGTCACCGAGATATCTTTTGGTTAGTGAGACCTTTCATCGAGCGCATTCCATTTCACCAAAGGGAGAAAACATGTTGGTGAGACTACCGCTAGTCAGAAAGACTTTATGCCAAACTCCTCCATTCCCCTCGAGCCAACTCCTTTCTTTCGATGAGACTCCTGCTAGGTCAGTGAGACCTCATGCCGAAGGAAAAAACACTACGCTGAAGGGAGAATCCATCGGCGAGACCTTTACCACTTGGCTAGAATTTATGGTGAATACATCTTTCTCCCTGAAGGCACAACCTGTCGGTGAGACATCACCTAGTTGCCGAGACCTGGTAGCAATGATTCCTCTTTTTGCCAAGACCTCGCCCCGTCGGTGAGACGTTTCAGCAAACACAAACCACTCTCCTCGATGCCATTTGATTTTGGTAAGAGTTCACCTTGTTGGTGAGACTTTTTCCCAAATCCATCTCTCTCGACGAGATCCTTCCGATGACATCCCGCATTTCATCGAGACTCCTCGCAGTTGGCTAGACATCACATTGAAGGGAGAACCCTTCGGCAAGACCTTTACCATTTGGCCAGACTTCATGCTGAAGGCAGAACCCTTTGGTGAAACCACCTCCAGTTGGTGAGACCTCACCTCGACCGAGCCTTCCTTCGGTGAGCACAACTTCCTTCGGTGAGACCTCGCCCTGTTGGCAAGACGTTATGCCGAACTTAGAACATTTCGGCGAGGCCTTCTCTAGTTGAAAAGACAACTGTAGGGTCTCAATGAATTTTTCCTTGAGGAGTTTTATGCTAAATACTGAGGGATGCCCAAATGGACTTCCGAGAGACTTTTAGATGAATAATTCAATCCGCAGTTAAATGTAGCTGATTCTAAAGAAAAAATATTATAATAAACAATAATGGATTATTCTTATCCAATTTTTAGCAAGGAAGAAACTAACTGCCGAGAGGTGGACCCATAATTATATATACAAAAAGAAAAGATGCATTTTAGGAGGTTAAAAAGAACTCCTAAGACCAAAATAAAAGAGCAAAGGCAAAGAAAAACAAAAGCAAAGGGGGACCCATTTTGTTCGAGAATAAAATGGGGTTGTTATGCAAGGCATAACAAGACACAAGTGCGTGTCTGAGATGACAGCATGGAAGTGGGATGGAAATTCTAGTCACAAACGAGAGCATGGAATCAGGATGCAGGTGCACAAAAAGATGCCTGCGCACCTCGTCGCTAGAAAAATGCATAAAAATTGCTAAAAACGAGAGTTTGAGATTTACTTGGTCCACCTTATGACCCTCAGCAACATCCCCACGTAGCTTGTCCAACATAGGCTCCTCATACTCTCTCCTGCTAGGCATTTTGCTGAGTTTTCTCTCAGAAAAGTCAACAATTTCCTCACGATGAATAGTGAAAATGACCCTTCTAGGGGTCCACCTAGGTATATATAGGCCCCCTAGGGCCCATTTTCCTTAAGACTCATGGCTCCCTGGTTTCTCCTGAGTTCACCCCACTAAGCTAGGGGAAAACTTAGGAGGGGGCATAAGGTCATCTCTTGATCATATTTTCTTCTAAATTGAGGACTTTTTTCTTGATCATTCCTCTCTTCATGGTAGCTTTCTTCTATTTTTTTTGAAGTTGACCTAAAATTTTAGTTTTGCAGGATGAAACATTCAACAAATTCATGACCGCTTAGATGTTGTTTGTCAAGCTCAGATGCTGGGGGCATCCTCAATCCTGATTAGTTCGACTATGATAGCCACTATGGTCTCCCTTTGTTGGCATACAAATCCATAAAAATTTGGAAATTTGGGTGAAATTTTTCTTTTCAAAATCGAGCCCACTAAAGTGGGGGAAAATGTAATATTACAGAATTGCACCTAGAAGCAATCCCATATTTCCACATTCTTTCCTAGCATTTATGACACCCCAAATATTAATGGAAAAACCTGCTTAGTCAGAATGTCATGATTCTAACTTGAGGAGGACAAGTGGCTGAGTGGCAGAAGCCTGACAAAAACATTTTTTGAGAATATAGACTCTAGACGACTGCACAGCGCGCAGACGTCCATGCAATGTGCTAGTGTCTTGTCATTTTCTTGAGTCTGAAACATGGAATATGGAGAGCTAACCCCTGTGACACATATCCCAGAGGTTACATTTCAAAAGTAATGGCTCTTTGCTGCCCTTGCAAGCTTAATAACCTTTTTTTGCCTCTCATTTAGAGGTTAGAAGATTAGAAGACATCACTCAAGTTATTTTGCTTTAGCTACAACTTTGAGGCTTCTTCTTTGATAGCAGCGTATTCATAGGTGAAGCCATGCTAGGCTAAGGTCCATCTAGCAACATCAGCTCCCAAGCAAGTACTCAATGATGCGTCTATGTGATTTAGAGAGGGCTTTTGCCCATGGGTAACACACACACTCTCTCTCTCTTTTCCTTACTTTCTTTCCACAAGAATTTGTTTACTTTATCGTGGTGTGGGTTCTACTCTTCGAGTGAGTCTTGCTTTCACCACATGCTTATCATGGTGTGGGTTCTAGTCCTCGAGCGAGTATTGCTTTCACCACACACTTATCATGGTGCAGGTTCTAGTCCTTGAGTGAGTATTGCTTTCACCACATGCTTTTCTTTCCTTTCCAACTTGGTTATCTGTGGAGGTGGGAACGCCAAAGCAGTGTTTGATTGAGGTAGGCCCCTATACAGCCACCCAATAGACATCCTCCTTGATATCTTGTGTGTAGGTTGCAAAGAGTAAGTTGGAGTGAAGATTTGTACATTTGAGAAAGAGGTAAGCTCTCACCAAGGATTGTGATATTTCCTTCAATGTTTGGTTTCCTGGTTAAGTTAGCAATTTTGTTTGTATCATTCCTGGGTCTGAGGGTGGATCAATCACTGTCCGTTGAGTTCTTGAAGTTCTATGTCGCCCTGGATGCTAGTGCGACTTTTGGACAACAACGCACCACGCTGGCGTCCTAGTCCTGTACTTATGTCTTCTGGTCAAGAGCTCCCTCTTCTGGGACATAATACTTTTTATTCGTCTCTCTCAGGATCCCTAATTATTTCTTTGAAAACACAATTGTATCTTTGGTGCTTTGTCATTTTGATTGTATTGAGGTGTATAAGGGCAGTTTTTTCCCTAGTGATCTCTCAAGAAAGGAGAGACCTATGTGCAGTGAATCCATCTTATATCATAATTCAAAACTATATGCTTAGTCACCCAATGAAGCTAATCTCCAAGGTCGATCCACTCGAATATCTGTTATCTAGGAAAACTCTGACTGGTTGCATGGCTAAGTGGGTCATGCTATTGAGTGAATTTGATATAGAATATGTGGATCAAAAGGCTATTAAAGGGCAAGTGATAGCGGATCAACTGGTAGATGCTCCCCTGGTAGATGCCTATCCTTTGGTATCAAAATTTCCTTATGAAGGGGTCTTCATAGTAACAGAAGTGGCCACATGGACACTCTACTTTGATGGGTCGTACACACACAATGGAGCGAGGGCAGGAATCTTGTTCGTCACCCCCCAAGGTGATTATATCCTAAAGTCATTCAGGTTGGCTTTCCCATGCACGAACAACATCACAGAATATGAAGCTCTCCTTACTGGGATCAAAATCACAATCCAATAGAACATCACTCACTTGAGAGTATTTGGTGATTCCCAGTTGATCATCAAATAGGTTAATGATGAGTTTTTGACAAAAGATGATAAGTTGTTACCTTATAAGTGCATGGTGGATGACTTCAAAAAGTACTTCACCTCTATCCAATTCAACCAGATCATGAGAGTGCAAAATAAAGCAGTTGATGCAATGGCTACCATTGGTTCCCTAATCGACATGCCAAATAATCGAATAGAGTGAAAGTTCCGGGTTGAACAACTCTTAATCCTAACTTACGATATCCCTGAGAGTGAAATGGTGTGTGACATTGTAGGTCCTACGTCACCATGGTATCACAAAATTTACACATACCTTCATGATAACATCTTACCCCCGACCTTACACGTAATCAACAAAAATATTTCATCCAATGCACCTCCCATTACACTATCATAAGTGGTATGCTTTATCATTGGGGGTATGATGGAACCCTTATCAGGTATCTAAATGAGACCAAAGCTCACACTACGTTAACATAAGTATATAGTGGTGTGTGCGGGGCCCATTCAAATGGCATGGCATTAGCTAAAAGAATTCTCTGAGCTGGTTACTATTGGCCTACATTGGAGCATGATTCCTGTGAATTTGTGAAGAAGTTCCTACCCTGTTAACAACACGTGGATTTGATACATGCTCCTGCTCAATATTTGTAGCCTCTCATAGCACCATAGCCCTTCTCTCAGTGGGATTTCGACTTAATCAACAAGATATACCCTCCATCCTTTGACGGTAACACCTTCATCATCATTGCTATTGAGTACTTCGCGAAGTGGGTGGAAGCAATGCCACTTTCTCAAATCATGGGTACTTAGATATCTAAATTTATCCTTTTCCATATTCTCTACAGATATGGAATCCCATCCACCATCATCATAGATAATGGAAAGCCATTCAAAAACTAGGCCATGAAACACCTTTGTGACACCTTTCACATTTAGCATCATTAGTCCATACCCTATTACCCCCAAGGTAATGGCCAATCAGAAGCTACCAATGAAACCTTGATCAAAATCCTTAAAAGGTGGTTAACAATACTGGTTGAGATTGGCACCTTCATATCCATCTCGCCCTTTGGGCCTACCCTACTTCTATCCACACTCCTACCGGCGCCACTCCATATTCTCTCATTTATGGTGTCAATGCCATCTTGTCAATTGAGGTTGGTATCCCATCACCAAGAATATCTTTGAAGAACCTTATTAGTGACGAAGATGCTTGGGTTGCAAGACCCACTCAGCTGGAACTCTTAGACAAAAAATGGATCAAAGTGTATAATCATCTTAAGAGAAGCTATAAAAAGAAGGTTTGTCCTTTCCAATTTAATGTTGGTGATTTGGTTCTTAAGGATAATCAACGTACCCAACAGGACCAAGATAAGAAGGGGAAATTTGAAGCAAATTGGTTGGGTCGCTATGTCATCACCGCAAAATATGGATCAAGGGAATATAGGCTTGCCACACCAGAATGAGAACCCCTAGAGGATCCCATTAACATCATGCACCTAAAATGGTTTTACATTTAAGTTAGCTGGGTTATCCTATCTTGCAAAAATTAAAAACAAAGTAAAATTTTGTCAAAAATACAAAAAAATCCAAAAATAGTAAAGAGAAATAATTCGTCCTATGGTGAAAACCACCCTTGGTGGCAACTTGGGTAGGTACATTTGGTAAAAACCTAGTCACAAATTCCATTCGTATAGAGCTTAATCATTATCTACCATGCGTCCTAGTTACTTTATGCTTCCACCAATCCTATCCTCATATCCTATCGTCCTATCGATCTTGTCCTTCCATTTGCATCCCTTATCCTATCACTTAGTATATTTTGGTTGAGCATTGGGAAATCTATATATTCTATCTATTATCTTAATCTTTTATCCTAATTTGAGCTTGCATCATTAGTCCTTTTTTTCATGCAAGTTCTTCACTTCCATCTAGGTTCCTTCACTGTGTTGGTCTTCATTTAGATCACATCCTATCATGTTAGTCTTTTGGTCTCATTTTTTTTCGTTGGTCTTTTCTGAACTACGTTGCCCTTGTTCTTTCACGTAGGCAAGTTCAATCATTTGATCCACCCCCAGGGCATTCCATCCCTCCATTTTTCATTTTTTGTAGTTTGTCTCCATTGTCCTCTTTCCACTTTTATCCATGGTCTTTTCTTGAACTACAAGGGCTCTGCACTTTCACGTAGGTAAGGCTAATCTCTAATCAGCCCCTGAGCCCCTAGGTCTTTAGGGTGTGCCAATCCTGTGTCTTCAGTCTCATGTCTTGTGTCATGTTGTCAAGTATGTCCTTATCTAGCTGGTTCTTCACAAATGAGATCCACTTGTATCATGAGATTCAAGCAATTTTGGAGTCTGTTGTGTCATATCAATCTTTTAGTTTAGTATCCATCTTTGGTCTTAACAGGATACATCCTTTCTAATAGACCTCATTAATCCCATTCACCCTCTGGATCCCATAGAAAAGGACATTTGAAATTGATTGTGATCTTTTGATACTTTTGGCTTTTGTTTATGATTTGAGCTTCCTATCATAACTTGTCAAGGCCGCCATGATCTATCATATCATGGTGTGTTTTGACTGGTCAACATAGGGACATATCTTGATCTTTCTATTTTTTGTTGTCTACTTGGTTATTCTGCGTAGTACCCACCAAGACCCCTGTGGTCTTGTGTTATGTTGGGCCATCCTTTTGTGCTTATGGTTATCCCAACGCTTGGCTCGACCAAGGTCTTTGTGACTTTGGGGTGTTGTGACTTTGGGGTGTTGGGATAGCATTTTTGCTTGCTATGTTTTTTTTATGCATTAGACACTAATCCACCTTGGTTACACATACCTTGTCACCTGGTGTCTTATGCTATAGAAAAAATCAGTGCTTCAAAAATGGAAAATTGCATTAGGATTGCATTTCATGTTCAATTCTATTGCATTACATCTATACCTAACCTATGACCTATGATTTTGGTTGTTCCAACATTCACCTTCCATCCCCTCTTCTTCTCAGGATACCTATGGTTCTTGATAGGTGTAGTTTCACACCCATCCTCCCTTAATTTTGTAATGATTACAGGGAACTACTTGCCAATAAACTCAAGCAAGTATGATACACCTACCATCGACCCTCATCACTATGCAAGCCCTTATTTACACTCATGTCCATGTTGCATTTCATTTATTTATTAGTGTTTGTAAGGAATTTAATTGCATCTCATCTCACATTCTAGGTTCATTGCATTGCATTTCATCCCATGTGCATTGGCATATCAGGTTCATTTTTAAGTTGTTTAAATTAATCTTCATTGGTTATTCTAAGCATTTTATGATTATTTTCTTATCAATTCATTGTATACTCTACCTTTCTACCATGTACACTATCAAATCATATTCATTTTAAATTGTTTAAAATAACCTTAATTGGTTATTCTAAGCATCTTAGGTTTGTTTTATCATCACTTCATTTCATTAATATATAACATACATTGCCACCTACATCATAAATTGTTGGATCCATATCCATAGCATATAATGTCATAGATCATCCATCACATCCCACATCTTAAACATTAGGCATCATACATATCACCCATGCTATCCGCATAGGCATAAACATAAATCATCATCAATATCATTCATAATAAAATCATTCATATACACATACATATAAATCATCATCAACATAGATTACATTATTGTCATAGTCATCCATGATAAAATCACATACATACACATATGCATAAATAAGTCACCCATCATGTGAAAAAAACATAATGTCAATAAGGTATATGGCATATCATATAAATATCAAAATATAATGTCTATCATATGATCCATAATAAACTCCATAATCTCATCAAAATACATATCCATCATATACATCAATAATCATCGAATAAAATACAAGTACAAGGCTTTGAATCAAATGTGATCTATGCCACTATGTACTATAGACCCATCTTGCACCTATCAAAAATCTATATCTTGTCATCTATCATCTATCTTCCCTACCTTGAGCTGCCCACATTTGACATTTGTGGTGAGTCTGGCATTGGCCCTCTGCGTGGAGGGGTCTCTCGATAGCTGCTATACCCTCGGGTGTGTGTCCTTGCTGAGTAGGATGGTGCTGGAATTTGTGGTACTGCTTAGGCGTAGTCAGGTACCTACTGTGTGGGATCTAGAACTATTGTGAAGTAGGCCGCCATATAGTAGCTAGCCTCCCTCATGTACTTGTCTCTCTCTACTTCCTGATACCTACCTATATCTCACTCTACCTTATACCTATCCAAAAATCTAGACAGGGATCTCCTCTTCTACACCTATGCATCCTATGCCAACCAAAAATTATCAATCTCTGCTCACATCCAAGACATTTTCTCTATTGCTCTATCCCTCTCCTGCTACATGGCATGTACCTATTCGTGCGTTGAATCCCTCTCCCTTTGCAATGTCTGCACCTATGTCCCTATCCCGCCCCCCTCAACCTAGACTACTTGCACTTGTGCTTATGCTATATCTCTCTCTCTCCACTTCCTGTACATGTGCCTCTACTGCATCCCTCTCATCCTATAGGGGATGTACCTGTGCATGTGCTACATCTCTCTCACCTTGAAAAGTCTATATGTATGCAATCATAGCCTCCTCTCTCTCCAACACTAACCCAAAAACCCCAACTATTTGCTCTACCACCTTTGCTCTATCATGGAGTTCATCTCGTTGTCATCTCAGATTGGTCCTCTCCCTCAACATATCTATCATTTGTCTCAAATCCTCCAGATCTCTCTCTACCTCCTCTAGGACCTATACTGATATCTGGCCCTCCAACCCTCCATGGTCCCTCTATCCCCCTTTCTGTAGTTTGGTGACCTTAGCCTGTAATCTGGCCCTCTCTACCACCAACTCACTCCTCTCCCACTACAACTCTCCTATCTTTCCCCTTAGATCCTCTGCCTCCTCTACCTCTAGTGCGGCTTGATCCTCAAGCACCCCATAGTCTCTCTAACCCTTTGCCTCCAGTCTGGACACCTCTGCTTGTATCCTACCCACCTCGACTCATAGTCCATCTCTCTCTATATCTACCTCATGCACATGTTGCCCTACCTCATATGCTAGGGTCCTATAATGCCTCTCTCCCTCTCTGTGTACCCTATCCACCTCTCCCTAGACCCTGCTCACCTCAGCCACCAGCCTGCTCCTATTAGCCTCTGAATCCCTGAGTCTTTACTCTAAAATCCATAGCTTCACGAGGGCACCTCTCAATAGTATGGGCAGGTCCTCCAGTGGTGGTGGTACATATGCTACTATGGCCAATGGATCAACATCAGGAGCATCTACCTCCATCGCCTTCCCCTGTCGATTGTCTGTCTCCTCCTTTTCCTCGGCCTCCTCTTAGCTTCTCCTCTATTGTCTTCCCCTCCTCCTCATTCTCCTCTATCGATCCTCTCTCTCCTCACTTGCCTTAGCCTCTTCCTATCCTCTCCTTTGCTATCCTCCTCCCCTCCTCCCCCTCCTCTGTCCAACTAGTCTCATCTCATCCTTTGGACCAAAGCCATGAGCCTCTATAATCGGGTCCACTGTCGTAACCTGTGTTGGTTAGTGATGGGCCCACCATGTGGAGAACCTCACTATTGTCCCCACATCTGATCTCCCTTTTCTCCTGCTAGGGTAAGGTACCTCCTAAAGCTCCTCCCACTACTATTTTGTGAACTCTACTATAATCATATCCCCCATGGTTGCTCTCGACTGATCTTTCTGAATCTTTGTGGTCCTGGAGGGATGTCCTACTGAACTCTGTATTGTCTCAACACTTTGTCCGCCCTGTGTAGCTCCACTATGTAGGGCTCTCTCCTGATTAAATAGGATACTGTGTAGAAGTATCCTCTATTCCTCTCCTCATCCTCTCTGCATCTAGAGAACCGTCGTGTCATGTATGGCCTCCATACTATTTGATCCTCCCATAAATCATCTAGCCTCCTCCTCCATCTATCTAGATCATCAATGCCCTGATAATGAAATCTCCAGCCATACTCATTCACATACTAGTATGCCACTGGTAGTGTAGTATCTTGCTCTCCTCCTATCACAACTCCTAGCCTAGCCACACTAATGTGCTCCTAGGCCCATACATGTAATAGTGTCACATGTGTAACGTTGAGTGCCCCCCAATAGCACACCACATGCATGTCCCTGTATAACAATGCCAATACACATGGAACCAATGTGAACTCCCCCTCCCTCTGCTCCACAATATGTCTAACAACCTCCATGACCTTGAGGTTGCAAAAATGTCCACTCCTATCTGGTAGAAAAATCCTGCTAATCAGACCATAGAGGTATAATGGTAATGGAGGTACTCCCAGCCCTAACCATCTATCTAGATCCAAAACCATCCCTTGAATCAGTAAGTCATCTCATCCAAAATGAATCCAAAGGGTCTGTTCTAGATCCTACTCCTATGACCTCATCCAAATCATAAGATGGCCTGCTATCGGTAACCACAATATCCTCCAAATTTCTTCTAAGGTGACAATCATCTCCCCTATTGAGAGGTGGAATGTAGACATCTTTGAGCTCCATCGCTCCATCAGTGCAGTCAGCAATGCTTGATGTGCTCTGATGGTGGGATATATGAGCATATGTAGCAACCCTGCTCATGCTAGCATTGTGTGATCCTCCGTATTCATCATCGCAATCGTCGCCTCCAAAACCTCTGAACACCTCTCCTGCATCCGCAAGCTCTAAAAACATTGCATTCACAGCACACAACATGCCTGCCATTTAACCAATCTCCTCATTTTTCCTACTCTTTCACCCTCTTTTCTTCCCTACCCTAGCTGGTCTTCTCAACTTTTCCACCCTTTGGGTAAATTGACCTAATTTTCCTATTTAAACCCTTTTCCTTTTCCTTCTGGGTGAATTCTCCCAATTCAGATGAATTCGCCCATTCTAATTCCCCTATTCTCCCTTTTTTTGGGAAAATTTGCCCCTTCTACTTTCATCCCTACCTTGCTTTGGTGAATTCACCCATTTTATGGATGAAATCAGCCTTTTTTTCTCATTTGGGTGAGTCCGCCTGTTAGATGGGTGAACCCACCCATCACCCTGAGATGGGCGAGTTCACCCATCTTACGAGCGAACTCACCTATCACCCTTGCGATGGGAGAACCCTCCTATCTCCCTTGGGATGAGCAAGCCCACTTGTCTTTCGTGGATAGGTGAGTTTTCCTATCTGACAGGCGAGCCCTCCCATTTCCCCTGGGTGAAGAAGTTTGCTCGTCCAACAGGCGACTTTTCCTGCCTCCTCGGGGTGGGTGATTTCACCCGCCTACTCGGGACGAGCGAGTTCGCCCATCCAGCAGGCGAATTTTCTTGGTGGACATGCGGACTCACCATCGCTTATGTGAGGCCGAAGTCGCCTGTAAGGTGGGATATTTCACCCATCTTATGGGTGAATTCACCCATCTTACGGGCGAAGTCGCCCCTTTACTAACCTCATCCCCCAATTTCAGGCAGATTCACCCAATTCATGGGTGAGTCCATCCTTCTCTGCTGCAACCTCACCCTTTTAGGGAATTTTCTCATTTTTAGGCATATTTTCCCCTTAAACAGGTGAATTTTCCCCCCTTGCCCAGTGCATTTAAATAGGTGATTTTTCCTACAAATTGGGCGAAATTGTAATTCCACCAACTACCCATTTTACTAACTTACACGAACCCCAAAACAAAGGTTTTGTAAATGCATAAAAATTTAAAAAATCTACTCAAAATCACAAAGAGGGTTTTGGAACTAACCTGGCGTGGTACCACGTGCTCGTGGTAGAACCACCGTACCTAATCCCCCTGATGGATAATCTTGTCATCGTACTCCTCAGCCATCCTCGTCACGTTCTTCTTCTCTCTCTCACTCAACTGCTAGGTGTGCAAATGAGGAATAGTAATTCTTAAAATTACTATATGTAGCTTTTCCCTCCTTTTTAACCTTTTTAAGTTTAGGGTATTTTTACTCTTTATTTAACCACTTTTTCCTTTAATTAATCCTCCAACTTCTACGGGTTACCATTTGCACACCGTGTGTCCATTTTCCTCCATTAAAAAGCCAATCTTCATGGTTTTTTGAGCTCTATCCAATGGTACCCTCCATTTCCTCATATCGAGAAGTTTCCTGGGGCTCCTTTTTCTTCCCCATCCACCCTCTCAAGGGGGCATACCCTATCATTTTCCTCCATTCTTCTGTCATGATCATTCCCTTGTGACACTGGGGCATCTACCTTCATTTTCTATCATCTGGACAACTTACATAGCTTTTTCTTGCACCGGGGCATCATTTCTTTTCTACTCCATTCTTCTATCAAGTTGCGCATATTTTATTTTTCTTCAAAACAATGTTATGCTAATAGTATTTCAAAGAGGGGCAAAATGTAGACATCCAAATTTGACCACTCCCATATGGTCAAATTTGTCCCCTTTATCCACCTTCCCCATCGATATTAATTAGATGATTTATTTAATTAATATTCCCCCTTTTTCCAAGGTTCCTAAATTATTTAATTTAATAATTAAATGCTTTACCTTTTATCCCTTCCTCTCTAAATTAAATAAATATATCAATTTATTTAATTTAGTCATTTGGCCTTTTGAATTTAAAGAAATTTTAAAGTCCTCTTTTTCTCTCTTTGTCACATCCTCTGTAATCCCCCTTTAATTTGGATTAGTTTAATTAATCCATGATTAAGATGTGCACACCTCCATATTGCAACTTGCTTCTAATCCTCCATTAGCCTCCTTAATCACCTGTTTGCACAACCTTAATCATATGATTAGGTCAACCTAATACTCATGCCATTTATAGCATACCTCCAAGTCAACCATCATAAATTCTTTCTCCATTTAGCCAAGACTGCAACCTCTTCCCCATGTGAATTAAAAATTCACATTTATTACTCCAAGGCTCTCCTCTTCCCCATGTAGGTTATTGAGGAATTTAAATTCCTCATGTGTCACATCTCCCACATGGGGACAAGGATCTCCTTTATGAAGGGACCTTGTCATAATCCCAAGGTACTTCCAAGTACCTTCACATCATGTGAATTAAAAATTCACATTTATTCTTCCAAGGTTTCTCTCTTTCCCATGAGGATTATTGAGGAATTCTAAAATTCCTCATGTGTCACATCCCCCCCCACATAGAGATAAGGATTTTCTTTTTGAGGAAATATTCTCCTAATCCCAAGGTACTTTCAAGTACCTCCACATCACATACCTCCTTTATACCTCATTACCACATGGCAAGATGTGAGGGCTTGTGAGTCCTCAACTCATCATAGCCCTTCATCTTGTCCATGGTGGCTAAATCTTATCCCTCCATTTTTCTAGAGGCCTTTCTCCTAAAATAGAGGACTTTAGCTTCATTTTGATTCGTTCACATTGAAGCATTCACACACTCTAGCATTCAAGCCATCAAGTTTTCAAGCTCTCACAAGACACTTCATTGTTGTAACTTTCAAGCTCATCTTACATCCATTTTAGGAACTTAACAAAATACCCACCTTCACCATTATATTATTCATTGCATCTACATCATTTTGTATATAGTTTTATGTGATTTTCCATCAAAGGAGCACACAAGCAATTGAATCACCAGGGCCAACCAACCAATTGACTTGGGCAAGGTAAAATCATTGTTTCCATCTTTGTTTTGTTCAATTCTAACTCGACTTATCTTGAGGTGTTTTTTTGTGTTGTTCTTCCTTTTGCATTTCATTCATTTTGCATTATTTTACGTTAGAAAACACGCTGCACACACCTGTCAATCATTTCCCCAAATATTTTTTTAAAATTTTGTCTAATTTGTACTCGTGTGACTAACTATTTAGTCATTTTTATTTGTGTGACTAAATAATTTTTTACCCGACAACTAAATTACTCATTGATTTACATATTTATAGCTATGTTGCAAAAAAAAGTAGAATTTAGTCATTTTTAGTTGTTTTGACTAAAATTCTTAGTCACCTAGTCATTTATTTTCCAAATTCTACTAGTGGGTTGACATTGGATATGATGTACCTCAAGAGCATGATCTCTCTTAGCATATTATATTCCTCTTAGTGGTTTGATTCAACACAATGCATCCCTTAAGTTGTGAATCTTCTATTCTTTGATTGGTCCATTCTTAGAGACATTAGGCACAATATTCCATGAATTAAACAAAACTCCTTTGAACATACCTTACACTATGTTACAATCTCGGTTGTATGGCCACCTTGCATAATACACTTTGCATTCTTGTCAAGCCATCTTGTTTGTTCATGAGTTTCAAGCATATGAAGCTTTTCTTGTCTCATGAAGCTCAAAGTTCATTGTTGTGTGGTACCTTATCAAAGTTATCAAGAGGTATAGTTTTGGTCTAATTGAATGGGAAGCCGAACTTAGGCATGACTTTCCCATAGACATTTGCTTGTGTGTGTGAGTGTATATTGGTTGTGTGTGTATGTGTCTCACCTCTTTGGATACTCACCCAACACACAACCTAAATTTTCGTTGCCTTAGAGTGAACATTCATGTTTGGACAAATAGCCTATATCTGATCCACAACATGTGGGAAAAATGGTCAAAACTTGATCCACCCCATTTTTGTTTTGTTTTTTTTTCTCTTTTTCTTTGGTAGTGTATGCTTGTGCCTGTTGTCGCTCCTTATATCATTTTCATGTGTGTTTTTTGTGCTTATGTTGGTTTTTCATAGGATCTCGATCCTAGGGGCTTGATTGTTGTCATCCTATCTTATTGACACTGGTACACTTGGACCCTTCTTGATGCGAGTTTGTCTACTTTAGTGTGAGTTGGAAGCAAGTTCCTCCTCTCACTAAAGTGGGGGCTAAATGTGGCAATGGAAAATGTATCCATCTACTTGTTTAGGCCCTCCTTGTTAATTTGAGCTTAATGTTGCCTTGATTTACTATTGTAATGCATTTTACATGTTCACATTAGATCTTGGGCCCTTGTATACTAAATGAACTTAATTGTACCTTATTTAGGGTTTTGTAAAGTGTATCCTAACACTTTCACACTAATCTAGGGTTTTCATTATTAATTGGGCTTCTTTATGCCTTATTTGGCCTTATTTTACATCCACAAGCCTTAATTAATGCATCTTTCCAAGGATAATCCTGACATAAACTAGCACCCAATCATAATTTAAGGTGTTTTTTGGATTGTATGGCATATATTTAGTGATCTAGGACTCATACACCACCTTGGGGGTATGGGTGCCACCTAAGTTTTGGGGCCCCAATTTGGATTTCTCATGAATCTAAAAATTTTCTTGAAAAATTTGTCCCATAGTCTAGCCTAATGGGACTCATATGCCACTTCTAGTGTACAAGTCCTGTGCGGCTTAAAATTAAATTAAATTCAAATTCTTGGTGGGATTTTATCCTCCTAGATATGATGTCGGCTTGTAGTGATGTAATTTCAAGAAATTTGGCATAAACAAGTATAAATACAAGGTTATTTCACTCATTTTCATCCAAGAATTTCATAAGAGCAGTCCTTATGGCGAATTTGAGTTCATAAGAGCATTCAAGTGTTTACAAGAGAATTCAAGAGTCTTCAAGAGATGATTATCAAGTGTTTTGGAGCGTTATTCAACTATCAAGCATCATGTCAAATTCATCATGCATCATGTTTGTGTTTGAGCTAACAATTATGATATAGGGTTTTATGATTCAAGCAAGTACTCAATTCAAGATCTACAACATTCAAACAAAAGATCTACATACAGTGGAGCCACTTCATACATGTTTGTAGCACTTTGCTTCTAGGGTTTGGTGAGTTGCAACATCTGATTTTGTTCATTCATCATTCCTTTATCTCATTTGATTTTCTTTACAAGGTTTGATTACCAAAATGGGGTTTGATCAAGGAAAAACCCTTTCCACTAATAAAACAACATTTTACCCTCTCTTTAGTGTGTGATTTGTAGATCTAGGTTGAAGACCCTCTAAGGAGTAAGGTTGGAAATAAGTTCTCAAGTTGTAGATTGTCAAAGTTGCTACCTTGTTTAGAAAACCATTAAAGGAAACCTACAAAGTAGAATCTTCCAGTTCAGATCTAGAAACTAGGTTAAGAAGAGAAAGTAGATATTGAAGAGTAGATTCAAACTTTGATCCTTCGAAAAAGCCAAGAAATATTGATACACCACTTCTAGTGTATGAGTCCCAATACAGTGAAATTTGTAGTTTTTAGGAGTTCCAAACTTGTCTTTGCTAGATTTTTGTTCCTCCCTAGAAACCCTAATCTAGGACTAAATCACCTAGTCTGGCATATGAGTCCTAGTAGGCATTAAATTTAGTAATTTTTAGCATTTCATATCTTGATTCAAGTTGCTACAGGTTTCTAGGTGCACCTTTTCTGACTTCTTAGTTTTTATTTTATTTTGCATTCATTTCTAGGTCATCTCTTTTAATTTTTCATATCATAAGTTTCATAATTAGGTTTTTCATTTTACTTATCTTTCCAAGCCCTAGCTTGGTGGTGAAACCCTTTGTAGTCTCTAATCATACCCTAGGACAATCTTTAGAAAATATTTCTCTCTCATTCTTTCATTGGATTGAGATCTCTAGGGTTTCCTTGAATGTAATAATAGTTAAATAGGAACACCATCATTGTTCACCATCTCCTAAAAGGTGGAGCACCCTATTTCAATCATTACACTCTCAAATTAGTCTTTGGAGGAAACATCTATATCAGATGTTGGTACAGGTTCATCCTTAAGCTCTATCTCTTCCTTATTTCTCCAAATATTTTCCATCTCCTTCTTTGTTTCTATTGAATCAACCTTTTTTACTCATTCATTCCTCTTTACCAAATTATCCTTGTTCATATTTTTGCTTCTGTAAAACTTAGAAATATTTCTATGCCTATTGAAATTTTAACATGTGGCATTATTTTGACAAATATTTCTTCCATTCATTCTAGATATACATTGATTAGATTTATGCACAGATCCATAACATCTATAATAGTAGCTTTTGAAAGATTGAACCATTCTACCATTGTTATAGTCATTCATTATTTAACTTTTTCAGTCACTAGCTTTATGGCCAAATTTCTTGCATGCAAACATTGACCTAAAAAATGGTAGAACATTTTGATTCATTCTACTTCTACCTTACACTTACTTATGTCCAAATTTATTGTAAGAATAACAAAAACCATTAAAATATGGGTACCTTTGTGCATGTGGTTATCTAACTGACGGTCTTCTAGCTTCATTCCTTATATTTTGGATCTGCTTGCCATTTTTCTTCTTATCTTTAGCATTTGATGTTTTATTTGAACTTTCTCCCTTTTCAAATCCTAAACCTTCTTTATCTTTAGAGCCTTTCTGATTTACAATAATTTCATCAAGATTTGTAGAAATCATCCTCAATTTTTCTTCATGATTCCTTTCTTTCTTGAAATTTGATCTCAAATTTACCACTTCTTTTTTAAGACTTGTGCATTCCTCTAATTTTATATTCACCATTGCATTCAAGAATTCCTCAATTCTTTTCTTTTCTTCAACTTGCACTTTCAGACCGCTTATAATTTCATCTGCTTGCTTCAATTGTCCATTGACTTCCTTATGCTTTTCTTTGAACTTCTTGATTTTATCTCTCAATTTTCCAGTACAGTCATTTGATTCTTTGATATTTTTTCAGATATTTGTTTTCATCTTTAGTCCTTTAAAGATCTTCAAGGGAAACTTTGAGTTCTCCATCCTTTTCAAGTGTGCAATCTTCTTCTATAGATACAACAATAGGAATGTCTTCTAGAGGAGTAGGTAGTATTCTAACAACCACGTGTTTAACCTCCAAGATCTTCCTCAAGCGGTTAAGCTCCTTCTAAGGAACTAGGATCAGATACCAATTGTTGAATACCTAGAATACTGAGGGGTGGGGGGGTGAATCAGTATTCTTTTTAAACCATTCAAACATTTAAACATCCAATCTACTTAGAAAATTCAATTGTAGTAATGAAAGAAATCATGAAGCATTCAACAACTCATAACACATGAGCGCTAAGAATTTTACATGGAAAACCAAAAATGGGTAAAACCATGGTCAGGATTAGCTCACAACTATTATAATCAGTTATAGTATATTTATAAAAGTGCTCACTACCCACTGAGAAAAATATAGAAGAGATATTTTGGTTTATAGCCTAGATTGAAATATTACAATTGCATCTATCATATGCATTAATTATAGTTCCTATGAAGCTGAATAAACTAACTTTACACACTTCATTTGATTATAATCTAACACTCTACTTTCCTCTACATTCACGTCACTTTAATCTTCTACTCAACATTCACAACTTAAATTCACACTGCTCTAATAATATTCACATCATTTACATGTCTCTCATTCCCTACATTCATCAAAACACTAAAAATGATCTATCATATACATCTTCTTCAAGAATAACATCAATTAGGTTGGCTCAATTAAATGTACCATTCAAAATATAGAAATTTTAACTTGTCAACTCAAATCCTTTCACATACACCTCACGCCAAGATTCAAATCTCAAAAAACTTTGAAATAGGTCAACATGGACCTATAATATCTCCCATATAACATTGCAATACATATTTAACCTTCTCATACTTTCACACCTATTAGGTCAACACAGTAGAAGACCTAATACAAAAATCCTTCAACTATGTATCCATATTTGGATACATGTATCTCAAAACATCATGCCAACTATAATTCATAGTCTATTGACATCTTTCAATATCTCCTTAAGACCACAAAGCCAAAAACTTATCCATGAAGAAATGTAGAATCTCCTAGTCACATGCACTATACAAGAAATGACTATAACTTTCCATGCCAAACTTTTGTTACTTATATCTCTCAAACCAAGAGCCAAAACATGATGAAATTAGAGAATCAAAAATTCTAACAACCAAAAAAAATAATGTTAGAAGCATAGAGTGAAATATTCATTTGTGGACCAGTGTGGATGGAAAAATTGAAAGCTCTGTTACACAAAATTAATAGAGTTGACAGTAATCAATTTTCCATCACAAACAACTTTACTGAATCAAACCATCTTGCAAAAATGTCTTCCACACACACTCCAAACTTGTTAATACTAGCCAAATTGTCTACAATAATCTGCAACCTGATCTCCACATCAAGACATCAAGATACAATTTTAACATCAATGACAACACTGCAACACATAGTAATATACTTTGTGCTTATCCCTCATGCTCATGTTGCCAACAACATTAATGAAAAACTTCTCATTCTTGCAACATATGTAATATATATAAGATACAAAGACTACGGTATATATTCTAAATAGATTCCAGATTAGGCACAAAATTGAAAAGACACCATATAAGCTATAGAGAGGAATACTAGCATTGTTAAGACACATCTCAATATTTGGGAGCAAGTGATACATCAAGAGAGATGAATAAAATTTGGGTAAGTTTGATTCTATATTAGATGAAAGAATTTTCCTTAGTTATTTCTTAAGAAGTAAAGACTATAAGATTCAAAAATGCAAAATAACTAAGACCAAGTAGCAACCACTCTACCTAAGATCTAAGACAAAATCCCAAATATAAACAAGAGAGTACAAATGATAAAAGAGAGCAAACAAGAATGAAAACATAAGACAAACTCCCCTATCAAAGTTCCTTCTCCTCCATTCTTTCTCAAGTTGCAAAGCTTTTCCCTCAAATTTTGAAGTGCTGGAATACCTGCAAATGATGATGACAAGATAGCAAGAACTTTGGAGAAATGTAGTTGTAAGAAAAAAAAATGGAAGAGAAGACCTTTTATAGAAAAGACTTTGAAAAACGAACAAGATTGATCTTCTAGAAATTAGATTCCAAGATCAATAGTGAAGAATTCATGCACCACAAAGTAGTGGGCTAGGGATGACTAAGGATAGATGGTCATGATTGAAAGAAGACCAAAGAGAATTAACAGTCAAAATTTAAAACGAGAAAGTGAAGGTAAAGTGGAGGAATTAAATAATAAAATTATTTAATTCATGAGAACATCTTTCACAAGATTTTAAATCTGGTAAAAGATAATGTAGGAATAAATAATCATTTTAGATTATTTATTTATGGAGGAAGGGAAAATGAATATTTAATTTAAATGATTATGCAACTGTTTAAATTAAATATAGAAGCAAATGGAAAAAGTGAATTAAATAATTAATTTAGATTAATTATTTAATAAAGGGAAAGTGGAGAGAGGGAGTTAAATAATTTAAATAATTATTTAACCAAGGAAGTACGAAAAGGATTAGTGAATAGACAAATAATGACAAGCAAATAATTAAATAGATGATAATTTATTTAATTATAGAGGGAAAGGGTGTTAGCGATGCAATTAAATAAATATTTAATTTATTTAATTGATCAAAGGAGAGAAAAGACTAAGAAAATGAATTAATTAAATAATTAACTAGAGGAATGTAATCAAAGAAAATAATTAAATAATTAAAATTATTTAATTATGTAGGGGAGAGGACCAAGACAATGGAAAAATGACGCTCGCAGACCAAGACATTTTTCAGTGTCTATATTTTTCCTCTCTTTGACATAATGTGATTTGAGCATTGTGTCAAAGAATAAATAAGAAAATATTTTTCAAATCATTCCCCTATGTGCCCCATTGAAGGTGGGATAGACCTATGCCCTCTCAGAATTTTTTTTTAATTTTCAAAATTTTTGAGAAATTATTTTGAAAAGCCACTTTCATGCACTGATAGGAGAATAATTTAGCTTGCAAGTCATCAGGATTATTGCAAATGGAAGATGTTAGTGTGAAGAAGATGAATGTTAGTACGGAGAAGACAAATATTAGCTTGGAATTAGTCAAATGAAAAGGGATTGCTTAACAGATGTCAACTTGCATGTTTATCATCATTGGGTATCAAAATTATAGCAAATGTACCATAAACACCATGGTATGACATAGACCAAGGTGTGCAATGTTACCACTTGCAAAAGAAAATTAGTCAAAAAGACGGATTTCCATGACTCATAGTAAGGACCCAATTATCCTAGTCTTTTTTTCAAGACAAACCACAGACAACAAGCAATGAAAAGAGAACATGATCCATCATCACTCCTCTAAATCCTTCATGGGACATCCTCAAGGTGCATAGTAACACGACCAAAGATAAATAAAAAAGATAAACTTAGACCAACAAAGACAATAGCCATTTAGATAATTTTCTAGAGAGATAATGTTTGTTGATAGGATTGATGGGGTTGAATGATTGATTGATTGTTTGACTAAATTTGATTGATCGATTGACAAGTTTAATTAATTCATTTGATTGATTGTTCCTAGTTTCAGGAAAGACACATCTTGTATAAGGCAAGATTAATTGACCAAGATGACAAGATTGATTGACCAAGTGACTAACTTGAGTTGAATTGATAAGGTTTGATCGATGTGATGATGCTTGGTTTTAGGAAAGGCATATCTGATTTAAGGTAAATAAGACATCTAATAAAGTTGACCAATTGACCATTTTGATGAACACTTGGTTTCAGGAAAGACATATCCTTCTTAAGATGAATGACAAGGTTAACCAAAGAGGATGTCTAACCTCAAGGAGGATGCATCCTGATGTAGGACAGATGATAAGACTGAATAAAGAAAAATACATAATACCACATTCTGAGATAGAACCAATGACTTGATTGATTAGGAAAATGATAAGTTTAGATTGAATACAAGTTGGAAAGTTTGTTTGTTGATGTGTGATTTGGTTGAGATTCAAATTTTTTCTTGTGCTTAATCAAAGTTTCAAACTTATTGACTAACTTGACAAACCCTAAGGAAGGACTACCCTAGGGCCTTAGGGGCTCATCGATTGATGGCCTTGCCTATGTTATACATGCAAAGACTTCATAGTTCGACTAACATTGACCAAAATTTGATTTTTATGAATTCACATCAATTCATGAAGAGCAGCTTTAGGTGCACTTTGATTCCCATATTGCTCGAGGAATCGGTCTTGAAATATTTGGAGAGAATCAATAGAGGTTGTGGTTAGGCTGTTCAACCAATCTATGGCTTCTTCAGTAAGTGACGTCATGAATAACCTCATATGTAAGTCTTCATAAGGTACATCCAAATCTTGAATGAAGGCATTGAAACTCCTTAAATGGTCTTCAACAGAAATTGCACTACTCCCTATAAATTTAGGCACTAGACCTCTCCAACTGCCATCCATGGGGTAAGGGTATAACTAAAATCCTGCTAAATCAAATTTTCTGATCATTGTTGTCTACTGATGAGGAGGAGGGTTAGGTGGGTACTGATACATTGGGTTATTATATTGTGTATTATGATGTGGCATATAATGCTGACCATGAGGCGGTTGTGTGTATGTATGTTGTGTGGGAATATGAGGTGGATGATTTGGTTGTTTGTATTGATTCCCAACTTGATCGTGAGGAACTCTTGTTGGCTCAGAAGGCCCTGCACCATGATTACCCTGTTTATGAGGTGGTACATACTCTGGGGGGCAATCAGCTGTATGAGCAATGTTCTAAACTTTCTGCAGTTTGAATTCTCTCATTGCTTGTATCATCTGGGCCTTCTCCTATTCTTCTCTCTCTCCTTTCTTTGAGATTCAAACCATGCTTTTACTTCTTCATAAGTTAAAGATTCATAATCTTCTTGAGGAATTTCTTGATCAGTGGGTCCATTCTGATTACCCTCCATTTTTTGATCATATTCATGTTGAATTCTGATTCTTTCAGCCTCGAGTTCAGCTCTAAACTCAACCTATTTCTGAGGATTGTAAAAAGGATTCCTTTGATCTTCCGGGGTACAAGGCTCTGCACTTGAATTATCTTTCCATGTATCATAACAACCATATTTTTCACCATGTGGTATTGATGATTTGTCTTTGTTCGTCATGCACATGTCCTCACTTATCCCTTTACCCTTATCAACCTTATCATCCTTGTGAGTCCACTTACTACTGCTAGTAGGAGCTCTAGTATGACCTCCTATGTATTGAGATATTCTTCCATTCATGTTGCAATGTTGTTATTAGAGTCGCCACTCACTTTTTTGAAAGTGAGAAAATATTGTTACTTGTTATTGTTATTCCCAGCGGAGTCTGTTTAGGATTTCTGACTCTATGATTAAGGCGCAGATTTTGAGTTAATTCCCAGCAGAGTCACCAATTTGTTAGCTCTCAAAAACGCAGGTATGGGTACCTCAAGAGGCTGCCAATATCTTGGTATGTTTTAGGGTAACAGACAAAGCCAAATGGTTTAAGCTTTCTACTCTTTAGGTACTGCTAGACCTAGGCGGGTGTACCTGTATGAATTGGGTAGACTTGACTTATGATCTTCTCTCTTGTAGTGATTTGTCCATGATGGCATATGGAAGTGGACAAATGAAACCAAATTTGGTATAGATTGTATAGCAATATTCCAAACTAAATCCTAATATGCTCAATTAACAGATGTAAAGAAAATGAATGAATCTAAATGGTGAAATGCAAAGACTAGTGCCTTATTGGGTAAGCGGAGTCAAATGAAATAGCAATGAGCAACCTCTTTTTGGAAAACATTAAATTGTTGGGATATGTTTTGTTTATAACTTGTATAAACATGCAAGACTATGATTACTAATCTCTTCTTAATGATCCAGATGAATTTCACTAATTATTGTGATTAATCAAAAGGATTTAATCCCTCCTTGAAAGAACTAGTTAACTAACCACATAGATACAACAAATGTGCCTTGATAAACTGAACATAAATTTTCCCCTGTCACCGAAACAACGTGTATGTCCTGTTGAAAGGTGCATGCATATAATTTCTGATCGTCATGATATCCCCAAGGTCTTGCCGATAGGCAACACAGACGTATATCGGCAGAAAATGCAATATGGATCAGGGAGACCTTGATGAACTCATGCCAATATAGACCATAATGTGAAATACTCAGACCTAGATGGATTTTAAGGGATAAAAATGGGCAGAATGTGAGCAAAATGTTGCGAAGAAAGGCCTTGAGCATATGGTGAGGACTTGATTGGAAACTTAGGGACATGAAAAGCTTGTGAAATTATTCAAAATTTTACAGTTCTAACAAGTGTCATGATATGCCAATAGTGACCTTTATGGAGTAGTAGTCTTCTCAGGATCATAGCACTTGCATACAATTAATCGATGCCATTGTGATCCTCTCCAACACTAGGTTTTTCCTTATTGAAATACACACATCGTGATAGAGTTCCATGTGAGTCCTTATGATAAAGAGTTTTTGCCAAGATGCAAAAAATTTGTGAAGTAGGATTTTTAGCCTTTAGTTGAGATGTAGGATTATGATGGATCATGGTAGGTGTGGATGGACTATTTTGCATTTTGGATGTAGCAATTTTTATTTTCCAAACTTGGGATGGTGGATGATGGAGTTTGAAATTTTTATTGGGATAGTGTTTGGAACCAACACTTTTATATGCATTGCATGATGACCCTTTTGAAGGAGGTGGACATTTGTTACATGTGGGAGACCTCTTTTCTTGTGGCTCCACATTTTGATTGGATATTGGAATTGAAATTCTTTCTTTGGGATCCATTTTAACTTTATTTTTCCACTTGGATTTTTGCATTCAATGGCCTTTGATATTTTATTTTGGGATTTATACTTGTAAGACTTTTGTTTTTATTGGTTCCAATTGATGGGATTAATTATGTTGGAATGATGGTTTATGGTGTGGATGAAAGGAGTGTTGGAAACAACCTTATGATAAGGACTACTCATGGCCCCCATTTTGATGTTTGTATTGGATAAATTTGTCCCTAATATTGTGGAGGTATCATTAACACCATTTTATTTGATCATTGAAGAATAGCCAAAACCTTGATGTCTAGGATTTGCATGAAATTGTATTGGTTTTAGAATGCCTTGCTCATGTAGGCATAATCTTCTTCCTTGATACTACATGCTCTAAAATATTCTATTTGTGATGGAGTATTTTTTACTTTGAAACAAGATGTGAACCCATCATTGTGTATGTGAAAATTGTTTCTTGGAATCATCTCATCTGCAAGAAATCCTTCTTTGATGAAGGTGGATGATCCTAGTTTATAGAATTTTTTGGATTTATCATTCATCATGCTTGTTTCTTCTTGATCATTTGGAATGTCGATTTGATCCATGGTAGCTTTTGTATCTTATTCTTTGACTTGGTCAATAGTAGCTTCTTTATTCATTTATTTGATTATCTATGTGTCCAAAGGAGGTAAGTGTCTCATTTTCAGAAATGGAGGAGTTTGGAGTTTGGATAAGATGAAATTCAAATGTTTGATCATGAATGGCATAAAGGTCAATCAGAGGATCATTTTGGATTTCTTGTTCAATGATAGGATTTTGATCAAGGATAGGTTTATCTTGGATGACATGATTGGGAATTCGATCTTGATTAGAGATTGGATTAACTTGGATATAATGAGCATCTATAAGCAATTTTTGGGTAACTTGATCTAGATTTGTCATAGAGTTTATTTCATCACGCTTCATGGTCTTTTCTTTGGATGTATATCCCAAGGTTTAAGCAATGGAATGTGATTATGGTAGGATTTTCTTTGATAGAATTAGGATTTTGACATGGAAATAATGGAGTTTCAATAGCTATATATTTTTTGGTATTGGTAAGCGATGGAGGAAATGATGGTGACAAATGGTTGGATGGTGTATGATTAGCAATGTGATTGGATTGCTTAACTTTGTTTCCATTTAGGAGTTGAACAAGTTCATTTGCTAGTTGTCCTTGGAGAGTAGTAATTAATGTGCTTTTATTGTATGGTATTGTAGTTTGGGATGGAATGGATGGCAATGGATTAGTGGATAGTGGATTAGGATAAGATGTTGAGGATTGGAATGGACTAGTGGAAGGTTGGTTTCCCTTGTCAAGGTTAGGATATATATGATTAATAGGTATTTGTTGGGGATTAATGGTATTGATTATGTTAATTGGTTCTTGATAGGGAGGGTATATGGATGGGAGACTAGAGCCTATGGATTATTGGTAAGATGGGTAGATAGATGGTTGAATTGGGACTATAGGTGATTGGTATTGAAGATTGAGGATGGATTGGTATTAAGCTTAACTAGGAAGAAGATCAAGGTAAATTGAATACATGGTCATGATTTCAGATTAGGATGGATAAGAAAAACTTAGTGAGGACCATATAAAACTTGTGACCTTCAGATGACAATGCAAAAGGGATTTGAAACTAAACTTTTTTTTTGAGATTTTTGGAGATATAAAGATGCCAAATTCTAATGATGCACCTAAGATCAATATTAAGGAATGATGGAATGATAATGACCCTATGACAAAGGGATATGATATGAAAGGATGATATATACAAATGGGGATATGAGACTAAGCTATTTTTTTGATATTTTTTGGATTATAAGGATGCAATTAAGACCAAGATTAAGAAATGGTAGAATGATAATGACCCTAAGACTAAAGGATATGATGTGCAATGATGATGATGACGAAAGGATATGTTTTTTTATGATTTTTGGAGTAATGTAGGGATGCAAAGTGATAGTTCAAGGATGATAATGACCAAAGGATATGATATGCAATGAAGTTAAATGAGACTAATGGATGCCAAATGACACTAAGGATATGGAACTTTAGAATAAAGAAAGAGGATGCTAACCAATCTATGTTGATCCAAGATAATAATGCAAGATGGTATGAGACTAAGCTATGTTTTTGTATTTTTTGGATTATAAGGATATGAGGATGAAAATGATAGTGCACCTAAAACTAAAGTTTTGGAAGTAATGATGATAATGACCAAAGGATATGGTATGATAATGAAGCTAAAATGAGACTAAAGGATGTCAAATGGAGCTTAAGATCTAAGAAAAAGGATGTTGCTATGGTAATCAAAGATTAAAAACCAAATTATCATTGACCTTTGTGAGGACCAATATTGAAAGATTGATAATTTTGACAAGGTGAGTCTAAACTAGGGAATAAGTTTGAGACCCAAGTTTGACAAAGAAAAAGATGATGATGGTGATTGACAAGTTGAAAGGTAAAGGTCAATGAAAATTTGAATGAGCAACCATGGACTCTCCAAAGGATTGATAAACTTCCTATGTCTAAAATATAGAAGGTAAGTGCAACCTAAATCAACCTAAAATATGCAAGGCAAGGATGAACAACACAACCTAAATGTAAATGGGGAATGTGAAATAATCAGATATTGTAAGTCTATTTTTTAGATAATAAGATCACTGCCAAAATGTTAATGATTTGAGATTGGATTGGTATTCTATGAATTCAAGATTTTTGGTTGATTTTTGATTGATTTTTAGTGTGATTTTGAGAAATTAATTTTGGAAAACACAAAAAATAGTTTGGAAACACCTTTTTGGTCTGATCTGAGTGTGAAAATGTATAATTGTAATGTGTATGAAAGAACTCGTAAATAATGCAAAACCTAGGTTGGAAAGAGATACTACTTGTTGAGTCCCTACTTGGATTGCTCCAAACACTTAAAAAAAGTGAACGACTAGAGATATTGGTGACACTAGCTGCCCCTTACATGACTTGGGCACACCAAAATCTCTTATCCCCAAAGATTCAAAGATCTTATGATGGTGCAGGGGCACCTAGTCAAACTTTGTAAATATGGTCAAATGTTGGGTTTTTGTGTTTTGAGTCATTTTTTTATGTAATAAGGCCATTTAGACCATGGAATGTGTGATTGATTCAGTATTCAGATTAGTAGTGGGTTGGGTGTGTCAAATTGAATAAGTTGCCAAGTTTGCAACAATGTTGTTAATGTTGTCAAAATGTAAAATGGGAAGATGAAGAGTCAAATGATGAAGGAAGGTTAGGAGTTAGTTGTTTTTAGTTGGGGAAGGTTTGGGATGCTTTAAAAAATAATTGGTGCACGTTGGTAAATGGTTGGAAGTTTTAAATTTCAAATTTGAATATCAAACAATACACTTTTCCTACGTTTCTCACAATATTTTGCTACTACAAACTCTTGTACAGCCTAGTACGATCAAAACATGCAATGAGTTGGAATTGGTAGAGGGATGATTCAAGCTTATTTTGGTTTTTTTTTTAGAGTTTTTCATTAAGTTTTGAATATTTTATAGAGGTTTTACTAAAATTGGTCTTGAAACCCTCAATTTGAAGGTTTGAGAGCAAGAAAAATGTAGAACTCTCCATTCCACCATTGAAATCTTGTCAAATTTGGTGGAATGGAGGTAGATTAGGTGTATTTTTTGTTTACCAAGTTGTAGGAGAAGAGGAGGTATATTTTTTAACTTTGAGTGATGCCCCAGTGGGTTTTCTTCATGATTTGAAAGCAAAAGTGGTGCATAGAGGTTAGGTTTTGATGAAAGACTCTTGGAAAGTTGTTGGAAATGATAGAAAGTGTTTGTGAATTTTTTTTTTGATATTATTGTAGGTTTTATTTAAAGATTGAAAGCCAATAGAGTGATAACCTTGTTTTTTCCCTTACAAACTAGCCTAATTAGGCCTAGTCTCAAAGCGATACAATCAATTTTGAGGCCCTATGTTATAAAAAAACCACCCCTAATTTCCACATATGTTGAATAAATTTCAAATGGGTATCTAAAATATGTTTTAGATAATGGGTTGGAACTTTTCTTTGCAAGTTATGACTAAGAAACGATGAATTTATACTCTTTTAAGTCTATTGTCAAACGTAGCATTACATTTTTGAGGGGTTTGTTCCAAAACAATCATACATGAACTATTGATATGTTTCAAAAATCCAAAAAGGGTATCTATATCAATTTTCAAAATGTGGGTTTGAGTCATTTTCTGAAAGTTATGACAAAAGCACCCTATTTGCTATGCTACAAGTAAAATTGAAGAAATTGTGAGAAAACACTAAATTAGAGTTTTTAAGGTTGAAATATTGTTAAAAAATGATTGAATTGTGATTGTTTTGAAGATCTCCACCTTCCTTTGCATCAAATTGGTATCAGAGAATAGGTTTTGATCTTTTGAAAGAAAGTGGTTGAAGTTTGAAGAGGGAAAAGTTACAAACTGAAGGACAAGATGCCTCCTAAAGGTAGTGCAGTCATTGCTATAGAAATAAGGATGATGGAGTCTCAAGAAGCTATGTTAGCTAGACTTGCAGCATTTGAAACAAATCAAAGGAGAGGAAAGACCACTGAAGAGGAAAGTGACCGAGAGGAAGAGGAAGAGGGTGAGTGAAAACCCTCCAAGAAGAGTCCAAGGAGATGATGAGTTGGACCCTGATGAAAGAAGGATGGTTAAGATATTGAAGGTTTTCAGAGAAGATGCTTCTGAGGTGAAAATGAAATTGCCAATGTATAGTGGAAAGTTGGATGCAGAAGAAGTGTTGGATTGGATTGATAAATTTGACAACTACTTTGAGTACAAGGAGGTAGTAGAAGAATAAAAAGTATTTTTTTCTAAAACCAAATTGAAAGGCCCTACCCTAATTTGGTGGAACTATGTACAAGAGGAAGGAGTGAGAAAGGGAAAACCAAAAATAAGTTCATGGGATAGGATGGTGTCAAAGGTTAAGAGTCAATTCGTGCTTGGTGACTATGTAATTCAAAATTTTAGAAAGCTACAAAATCTAAAGCGAAAGGAAATTGATGTCATGGCCTATACAAAGGAGTTCAATAAATTGAGCCTTAGAGTAGGTCATGTTGAAGATGAAGTTGAAAAGATAGCAAGGTATATGAATGGATTGAGATTTCAAATTCAATATTAATTGAGTCTTGTTATTCCTAGGATTGTTGAAGAATGTTTTCAGTTGGTTGTTAGAGTAGAAGAAAATTTGAAAAGAAGGTAGGAAAGAAATGTTAGAGGCAGAGGCAACAATGTTAGAGGAAGAGGTTCAAGTTCTACTTCAAGGAATTCCTATGAGGAACAAGAAAATGCAAGTAAAGGTCAAGAATAAAGTGTTGATGCAAGAGGTGGATTTAGAGGCAGTGGATTAGGTTTTAGAGGAAGACTTGGAGGACAAGGTAGAGGTTCAAACACATTCTTTGGAAGATGTTATAATTGCAATCAATTTGGCTATCAAGCATGGAAGTTCCTAGAGAAAAAACCTTCTACTTCAACTGGTGGTGAAAAGAGAGTTCAACTGGTGCAAGAAGATGATGATGAGAGTGTAAAATCCCCAATGCACTATGTTACTCCAGATGTTGGAGAATCATTAATGGACATAAGAACACTCATCAAGGCATCAAAGAAGAATGTGACATCACAAATAACACTTTTCAAGACAACTTGCAAGTGCATGGGAAAGGTATGCAAACTTATAATAGATTCTGGAAGTACAGATAATATGGCATCCATTGAAATGGTTGAGAAATTAAAATTTCCTAGAATACCACATGATACTCCTTATAAAGTGTCTTGGTTGAATGAGGGTCAGTGTGTTTTGGTTAATGAGAAAGCTTGGGTTGAGTTTAATATAGGTGGATATAAGGACAAAATTATTTGTGATGTATTGCCTATGGATGTGTGCCATTTGTTGCTAGGGAGACCATGGAAATTTGATAGGCATGCAATACATAATGGTAGGAAGAATACTTATGAGATTGAGAAAAATGGAGCCTCCTTTACTTTGACACCATTGTAAGAGAAGGACAAAGGACAAGGTAAGACAACCAATGTGATAATGTTAGGCAAGAAAGAGCTTATAAAACTAGAGGAAGAAAAGAATGAGGAGTTTGCAACAACTCCTAAACATGAAGGTACTGAGATGGCAGCATTTAAGAATGATTCAATTTTGAAGGAAAATGGTATTGAGAAGGTCAAGGATGAATTGATTGTGGAGATTCAAGAGTGGGTTAAGAAGCATGTTGAGGTGGTGATGCAAAAAGTGTGTTGTTCATTATTTTCCAAAGAATATAGCGGTCATTCAAGGATTGGTCAATTTGAGATTGGTAAATTTGAAGTTAGTCATTTTATATCAAGTGTTTATAAAACTAATGAAGCAACAGACATAAGGGCATATCAGAAGATGGAAGAGATAAAAGGTAAGAGTGAGGAGTATGTTACTAAGAAGGTAAAAGAGGTATTGCATTATTTTTTTGCACAAGAAGATGTTGATCATTCTTTTATGTTATAAATTAGTTTGTATGATGAGGTGGCAATTATAGGTTTACTACAACAGAAGGATGAGAAGGGAAGCACATGTGAGAAGATTGAAGGTGAGTTGCAGAGGTAGGTGGATAAGTCCAAGCACACAGTTAAAGTAAAGAAGAAGATAGTTCATGGTAAAGATGGCAAAGGTATGTTTGTAGGTACTCAAGCATGTTCCACAATGTTTTCAGATGAGGGAAGAAACAAAGAACACCCATCATGTCAACTTATGAAGTTGGAACAATTTCTAGGTGGCAAAGAGTCTACTAATGCCAAGAACAATGCAAATCTTCAATACCTGGTTCACTAAAAGGGATTACCAGATGAATATAATACTTGGAGGTAATAGTATGATGTCATCAAGCATGGTTTGTTGCAGCACATCCTCAAAGGGACTTGAGTTCCTCTTTTTTCTGGGTGTATGGTGCAGGGGCACCTAGTCAAACTTTGTAAATATGGTGAAATGTGGGGTTTTTTTGTTTTGAGTCATTTTTTTGATGTAATAAGGTAACTTAGACCATGGAATGTGTGATTGAGTTAGTATTCAGATTATTAGTGGGTTGGGTGTGTCAAATTGAATAAGTTTCCAAGTTTGCAACAATTTTGTTAATGTTGTCAAAATGAAAAATGGGAAGATGAAGAGTCAAATGATGAAGGAAGGTTAGGAGTTAGTTTTTTTCAGTTGGGGAAGGTTTTGGATGCTTTAAAAAAGCATTGGCACATGTTGGTGAATGGTTGGAAGTTGTGAATTTCAAATTTTAATATCAAACAATACACTTTTCCTACGTTTTTCATAGTATTTTGTTGCTACAGGATCTTGTACAGCCTGGTATGATCAAAATGTGCAATTTTTTAGTTTGAATTGGTAGAGGGATGAGTTAAGCTTCTTTTGGTTTTGGTTTGAGATTTTTTCATTAAGTTTTGAAGATTTTATAAAGATTTTACTAAAACTGGTCTTGAAACCCCAAACTTGAAGGTTTGAGAGTAGGAAAAATGTAGAACTCTCCATTTCACCATTGAAATATTTTCAAAATTAGTGGAATGGAGGTATATTAGGTGTATTTTGTGTTTACCAAGTTGCAGGAGCATGGGAGGCAGATTTTTTAAAGTTTGAGTGATGCCCTTATGGGTTTTCTTCATGATTTGAAAGCAAAAGTGGTGCATAGAGATTAGGGTTTGAGGAAAGACTCTTGGAAAGTTGTTGGAAATGATAGAAATCATTTGTGAAGAACTTTTTTGACATGATTGGAGGTATGGTTTAATGATTGGAATCCAATAGAATGGTAACCTTGTTTTTTCCTTTATAAACTAGCCTAATTAGGCTTAGTCTCAAAGCAACAGTCAATTTTGAGGCCCTATATTACAAAACAACCACCCCTAATTTCCACATATGTTGAATAAATTTCAAATGGGTATCTAAAATAGGTTTTATATCATGGTTTGGAGCCGTTCTCTACATGTTATGACAAAAAAATAGTGAATTTATGCTCTTTTAAGCCTATTGTCAAATGTAGCAGCAAGTTTTTGAGGGTTTTATTCCAAAAAAATCATACATACACTCTTGATATGTTTTGAAAATCCAAAAAGGGTATCTAGATCAATTTTCATAATGTGAGTTTGAGTAATTTTCTGCAAGTTATGACAAAAAACCCATGTTTTCTATGCTACAAGCAAGATTGAAGAAATTATGAGAAAACACTAAACAAGAGTTTTCAAGGTTGAAAGATTGTTCAAAACTGATTGAATTGTGATTTTTTTGAAGATCTCCACCTCACTTTGCATCATATGAACTGAGGAATTTCAAGTCTCTACAATGAATAGTGAATGTAGGGCAGCTTCAGAGGTCTGACCTCCTACACCGACAAGTGAAAGGGTTTTTGGCCTCTATAATAAATGGTTCTTAATATATTTTTTGAGGTAATACTATAGTGTCTATAGATCCAATGGTTCATTCAATTAAGAGGCCTCCCAACCCTCTAAAGGTTTTTTACGTATCTCACAGCTATTGAGTGAGACTTTCGTCAGTATAAAATAGTTGCACCAGGTGATTGGTGACTTTCCCAACAATCATACTTATTTATATAGCATACCAAAACAAAGTACTTCTTAGGTTGTTCCCTCTCACAATCTGGGAGCTAGGCCTTCTAAGGGTAAACAAAAGTGAGACAAGTATGTTTTTTTTGATCTCCAAGATGACATGAAGCGCAAGGAGAGAGCATACACAACACCTTTTTCTCACACTTGCATGGTGTTCATTTTAAAAATAAAATCTCAAAACCAAATGTGTGGGTGGTTATACAAATTCCAAAAGAAAATTTTTATTCTCAATATCACCAAATGATGTGAGATAAGAGCATACACATCTAGAGGAACAATGAAAACCACAAAACAAAGTAGACACAAGTTAATTTTAAGCCAACTTATGGTGTTAAACAAGAACTTGAGTTCTTTTTAGACCAATGAAATCTGATGCAAGTCAATTTTAAATCCCATGAGTGAAAATATGCAAATTGTTCATTTTAACCTTCATGAGTGATAATGCATGTTCATTTAAAAACCCTTATGAGTGTGCAATGCAGTTTGTAGTTATTCTTTTTAAAACCATATGAGTGAGTATGCAAGTTGTGTTAATTTTAAACACATGAATGGAATATGCAAGTTGTGTTCATTTTAAACACATGAATGGAATATGCAATTTGTTGTTCTTTTTAAACCATATGAGTGAAGATTTGTAAAAAAAAATGCTCTTGCAAAATAACTCTAAACTAAGCAAATAAAAGAAAGTGCACAAAATTTGTTTCAAAAGAAATAGTTTTAAATCTTCCTCCCAACTTGATTCCACATGTTGAAACAAAGAGATTAGTAACCCAAAAAAAAAGCTAAAAAACTTTAATGATAACAATAAACTAAAATAGTGATAATTTTATCCAAACTAAATAAAATTCAAAACCATAAAAAGCTATGGAGAGATAAGACATAGACCTTCAAAACCTAGAAAGAGTTTTGCAAAATCCTGTATGACAAAATTGTTAATAAAAAAAAGAAAATGCAAGCCTCAACAACTAAATTTAAAAAAACAAGGACTAAAAAGACCATAACCTTCTCAAAACGCAACGAAATTTAAAAACATAAAAAGTGTCGAAAAGATAAGAGTGAGCCCTACAAAACCTAGAAGTTCATTTTATAAGATTTTATGCGCTATTTTTCTATGCTCAAAAGAATATGATAGGTTTTTTGTGTGAATTTTTGGTTGTAACCTGCAAAACAACAAAATCAAATAAGGAAACAAATGGATTTCTCTGCAAAATTGTAAGATTCATGCTGGGTTCACCAAATGTAAGATTCAAAAATAAAAAATAGCTAAGACCAAGTAGCAACCACTCTACCTAAGATCTAAGAAAAAATCCCAAATCTAAATAAGAGAGTACAAATGATAAAAGAGAGCAAACAAGAATGAAAACATAAGACAAACTCCCTTATCAAAGTTACTTCCTCTCCCTTGCTTCTCCTCCATTCTTTCTCAAGTTGCAAAGCTTTACCCTCATATTTTGAAGTGGTGGAATATATGCAAATGGCAATGACAAGATAGCAAGAACTTTGAATAAATGTGGTTGTAAGGAAAAAAAATTGAAGAGAAGACCGTGTTTTATAGAAAATATTTCGAACGAACGAACAAGATCAGTCTTCTAGAAATTAGATGCCAAGATCAGCAATGGAGGATTCATGCACCACAAAGTAGTGGGCTAGGGGTGACTAAGGATAGATGGTCACGATTGAAAGAAGACCAGAGAGAATCAACAATCAAAATTTGAAATGAGAAAGTGGAAGGAAAGTGGAGGAAATAAATAATAAAATGAGAAAAACATCTGTGACCAGATTTTAGATTTGGTAAAAGATAATGGAGGAATAAATAATCATTTTAGATAATTTATTTATGGAGGAAGGGAAAATGAATATTTAATTTAAATGATTATGCAACTGTTTAAATTAAATATAGAAGCAAATGGAAAAAGGGACTTAAATAATTAAGTTAGATTAAATATTTAATAGAGGGATTGTGGAGAGAGGGAGCTAAATAATTTAAATAATTATTTAACCAAGGAAGGATGAAAATGATTAGTGAATAGACAAATAATTAAAAATAATTACTAAACTATAGACAAATAATGATAAGCAAATAATTAAATAAATGATCATTTATTTAATTATAGAGGGAAAGGGTGATAGTGATGCAATTAAATAAATATTTAATTTATTTAATTGATCAAAGGAGAGAAAAGACCAAGAAAATGAATTAATTAAATAATTAACATTATTTAATTAATAGAGGAATGTGATCAAAGAAAATGATTAAATTATTTAAATTATTTAATTATGTATGGGAGAAGACCAAGGCATAGAAAAATTGATGATGGTAGACCAAGACATTTTTTAGTGTCTACAAGCCTCCAGATGTTATAACAAAATATTGAAGAGGATTGTTGAAATTGTAGATAGGAGAGTTGATGACACTATTCAGTCTACTAGAATTTTGGAAGTACAAGATGATGAAGAACCAATTCACAATAGCATCAAAGATTCAAAAGAAGTGGTTACAAAGACTCCAACAATGTATTTTCATAGAAATAATTCTAAAGACTAGATCATAGGAGACAAAGATACTAGGGTTCAGATTTGGAAGAGACTTGAGAGAGTAAGTGAGAAAGTAAATTTTTCTTTACTATCAAAGATAGAGCCTAAGTCATACAAAAATTAAAGTAAAGAGAAAGGTCAGATAGAAGCTATGGAGGAAGAACTAAATCAAATCATGAAGAATGAAACTTGGGAACTTGTCCCATGACCTAAAGGCAAGAATGTGATTGGAACCAAGTGGATTTCAGAAACAAGCTAAATGAAGGAGAGGTAATCTAGAAGAAGGCAAGACTTGTGTGTAAAGGGTATTCTCAAGTTGAAGGCATAGACTTTGAAGCTACATTTTCTCCAGTGGCATATCTTCAATGGACTTCAATGTGTATCAGATGGATGTGAAGTTAGCATTCTTGAATGGACAACTAGAAGAAGAGGTTTATATTGAATTGAATGAAAGGATTTCAATATTTCAAAATTCAAATAATTTGGATTATGTTTGCAAATTGAATAAGGCTTTGTATGGAATCAAGCAAGCTTATAGAGCGATATAGGAGCATCCAGGTGCATGGGCAATCCTGCACAACCAAAAAACAAATTTTTTATTTTTATTTTTCCTTTTCTCAATTTTGGTGTTTTGTTGATCTTGCAAGCATGAAATAATTATTTTTCTCCCTTCCTTTAGCTATTTCACTTTTGTTTGGCATGAAATTTAGATGCAATATTTATGTATTTGATGTAAATTTAAATCACATCTTTGAAACACATTAAAGAATTAATTTTTTTTGTAACTCTCGGGGTTAAATTAAAGAATTGGAATAAATATTAGCCAATGGTGCTCAGTGGTTGGGAGTTGAGGTGCAGGAAGGAGCTAGTGGATGCCAATTTGGGAAAAGATTTGAATTTTGTCAAGAAAAAAAATCAAGGAGCTGAATGCATGATACCCATGCCCAGGAAGGAGTAATGAATATTCTCAATGTTTGACTGGCATTTTTGGGGGAGAGGAAGATTGTCTAGGTCATAACTATGAGACCTAGTCTTAGTAAATGGGGCATAACTTTCTCATATGGTAACAAAATTGAGAAATTCAATTTTTTTTGGAAAGCTAGGAAAGAGAAGCACAAAACCTAAAAATTGTTTGAAAAAATTGGTGATAATGAAGGAGTAGTGATGGACATAAAGTGATGGGTTTGTGGTGAAACTTTGCAAATTTGATTCTTAATCTTGCCTGTAGAAGATTGTTATTGCAAGTTCTTAGAGTATCATCATGCTTGGTCTGGCCCAAAATCCCTACACCACTCAACAACTCAAATTCTTCATCATCATGGGACAAACCCCTATTATTTTCAACATTCAAAATGCATGCATATGAAATACAAAATTTTATATTATCTCTCTCACTGTATGAATTGTGAAACATTCTCCCAGCTGTATTGAAAATTTACCATCAAAGTGCTTCTTTTTAGAATCAAAAAATTCTGTCATATCAACACTGTCTAAAACATACAAATGTAAAACCTTTTGCACCTCTTTGATACCCCTATGACTCAAATATTCAATATTAAGCATATATGAATCAATCAAATCTGGAACACTATCATCCTTGGTATGCAGACAAATGTCTTCTCCACATGAGTTAGAAATTTCAGAATCACATACCTTTTCTTGAATAGACACATGCATTTGGTCAACTCCAAAAGTTTCACCATCAACTGGACATAGAGCTTCAAGATCACCCTTATGTATATATCTCTGATAATCAAGAGTTAAAAAATATGAAACTTGCTCACTTCTAAGCAAACAGGTTTCCACATTTTCATTATTACAGTCATACTCATCACTTTTGTCATCATCAAAAAGAGGCCCAGGATCATCAGAGAATAAAAAATTAGAAACATTACTAGCATAGTCATTTGTTCCATAACTTGACACATCCCTTTGTTTATCTAAAAATACCTCTTGCTCAACATCAAGTGGATTTGACAATACCTAAAATTCATTCTGGGGCAAACCTTTGCAAAACATTATATGATCCTCTTTTAAATCTTCATCATGCAATGGGCCTAAAAAAATTTAGAAACCATTCTCAAATTTACAACCTTCCTCCTCATCGAATGTACCTTTGTAGCTTTCAACTACAGCTGGAGGCATTATATATTCACTATCAACATTTCCTATTGCCTCTTCATGCTGATCTTCATAAGAGGTAGAAGAATCCCCTTGCTGCAGATCAAAATCTATAGGTGCATCCTCAAAATCTGAATACTCATTTGATCCCTCATAATGCACACTGCTCTCCTTGTCACAATTTGTTATGCAAGAGAAATCTCTTGTACCTTCATCTTCCTCATGCAAGCTATCACATGAATCATACTGACTTGCACATATCTCATCATTTATTGGATGCATTGTTTGATCAATTTCTCTATACTCATCAGAAATACAATCATTGGAATCAACATTGATAGTGTTCTCATACCTTATCTTCTCCATGGCATTGATGAATTTATTCAAGTGACCACAGGAACACTGTATTTACGACCATGACCAATAAGTTGATTCAGGCTCCCATGCTTTTATGAACTGTGCAACAAAAATGGGTCTTGTAGGCGTAGAGTCAGGAGGCAAATGCATACATACACTTATCATCCTATTGTACAGAGAAGTCAAATCTTCTACTTCACACTTCCTTATGCCAAGAAAAGCATCAAAGGGATAAATTCCATACTCTGATTGTGTGCTGGAGTCCTGGCTTTGAGTAAACACATACTCAGCCTCTTCTTCTTCGAGTTGTTGATCCTGGCATACATATTGCTGCAAATTTTGATTTTCTTGAATTTCCAATAACCCATGGATAGCCCAATTTGGTGCAGATAGATCTCCATATTCCTTGAGAAATCGATCTTGAAATCCTTGGAGAGATTTAATGGAAGCTACCAGTAGGCTATTAAACCAATCCCTAGCATCTTCAATAAGTGATATCAGAAACAACCTCATATGTAAATCCTTTTATTGCACATCCAAACCCTCGATGAAATCATTGAAGCTCCTCAAATGATCCTCAGCAGTGATTGCGTTACTCCCTATAAACTTAGGGACAAGGCTTCTCCAATTCATATCCATAGGGTAAGGGTACCATTGAAACCCTGTCAGGTTGAATTGCTTGATCATTGTCATGCACAGATGGGGAGGGACAGGTGGGTACATATTCGGTTGTGCATGATATGCACTATATCCATTGTAGAAATTTCCAATTGTATCATCAGGCACCTAAGGTACCCAATAACTTCCTTCATTCATTCCATATACAAACTCCATTCTTCATCAAACTTTTCCCAGAGTTGCCACCTACTTTTCCAAAAGTAGGAAAATGATTATTTTTGATCTTTTCCCCTGCGGAATCACTCTTTCTGAATCTTCTCAAATTATATCCTTTTCTTCACTGACTCTATATGATGGTCTTCAACTAAATTTTTTGATGTAATCCCTAGCGGAGTCGCCAATTTGTTAGCTCTCAAAAATGCAGATCGATTGCCTCAAGAGGCTTCCAATCTCTTGATATGCTTTAGGGTAACAGACAAGGTCAAGAGAACTAAACCTTCTACTCTTTAGGTGCTGCTAACCTAGGAGGGTGTACCTTTTGAATTGAGCAGACCTATGTTATGATTATCCTTCTGAAATGCTTTGTCCACAATGGCAAATGGAAGTGAACAAATGAAATCAAAATTGATACAAATAGCAATGTTCTGATCTAAATCCTAAAATGCTTAATTAACAGACATAAAGAAACTGAATGAATTCAAATGATGAAATTGCAGAGACCAGTGCCTTATTGGGTATGCAGAGTCAAATGAAACAGAAGTGGGAAACTTATTCTGATAGAAAATCAAATTATAGGCATATGATCTATTCATAACTTGTATAAACAATGCAGGATTATGACTACTAAGCTCTACTTTAATAATCCAGATGAGTCTTCCTTATTACTGTGATCAACAAAAAGGATTTAATCTCTGCTTGAGAGAACCAATGGATTAATCACACAGATACAACAAATGTGCATTGAAAAACTGAACATAAACTTGTTATGTCAATTTAAACAACTAGAAAGAATCAAAATGGAGATAGCTTAGCAATAATTTTCAACAAACTCAACATAAAATTGATACCAAAAATAAACTGCCACACCAACTAAATTTCATTGTAATTGCCATTTGAAAACATGCACCATGGTCTCTAACATGAGAAAATTATTCTACAGTATCCATCTCTACCTACTGTTTCTAATCTAAAATCTAATGATATCTCAATTACAAACGGGGTGCATACATATACACCAGTAATTAGGGAAAAAATATCTTCCAAACCATGTCAGCCACTGTAGAAATCAGGCTCAAAATCATGTTAGCTAGCAACGGTTATTTTAGCAATTTACACGTCGGCCAACAACATTTGAATTATGTATTAAACATTCACTGAGATATCCCCGCAAGTATGCCGAAGGAAGTTCAATCACTGATCGCTCCGTGGTAATTCTCTATTCTTTGTGTTATTCGCTTTCGCCGTGACCAACTATTCACTACGCCGAAGTCAGAAAGCACCTTTTTGTCCCCTTTGTGTTTCGCTATAGCTTTGTAATATTAGAGAGATGTCATACAACACGTATTATGTCTTACCAAAAACCCCATGGTTGAACTTGTCACTGTGAACTATTGCTCTCGAGGAGATATCATATCAAAAACCTTTTGTCACACTGAGAGCACCTTTCTGTTATGTTCGTTTCAGTTGCCGAGACACAAGAAAATATCTTACCGAAATGAACCACAGTTTGATTCACTATCGTTGTAACCTCCATCTATTGGGGAGACCTCCTGTAGACATCATTTTGTTATACCGAAAGGCCTTATGCATTCTAAGTCATCGAGATAAGATCACACTCCTATTGACAAGGTCCATCATTGCTTTCCATTGGCGAGACTGAAGGTGACTCGCCGAGACCTCTCATCGAGAACCCCAACTCCCACCGAAACTGCATCCCTTTATGTTTTCGGTCAGTGAGACAATGGGAAGTCGCTACGACTTCATATTGAATACCCCCAGTCTAGCCGAAATGAACATTCAATGTGATTGTCTGTGAGACCCCGAGAGTTCGCCAGGACATTATATAGAAGCAAAGTCTCACACCGATAGGAACCCACTCTGACAAGTCAGTAAGACAAAACAATTTCACCATGACATTACAACGATGCCCAAACTCTTACCGAAATATGTATCTTCATGTCGCCAAAGCCACATGAAAGCTATGCTAACAACCGTTAGAAGATGAAAGCCAATCGCCATGACAATAGAAACGTCTTGCCAATAGGCAACAAACGTTTGCAAGTAGAAAAACAGATCAGGGAAACCTTAATGTTGTCACGTCGACACATACCAAAATGTGAAAAATGCATGACACGATGGAACCAAAGGGGAAATATGGCAAAATATGGGCAGAAAGTGTTCAAGATGGAACTTACTTGGAAAAATATGAATGTAAAACCTGTGAAAATATCAGATTTTTATAGTTCCAACAAGGTGAAACTTCAAGAGGAAGGGGAGATTATGGAAGGGGAAGAATATTTCCAAGAGTTTGTTACAATTGTGGAGAGGGTGGTCATAGGGTATTTGAATTCCCTCAAGTGCAACAAGGGGATGGAAAGAGTAAAATAGGGAGAACATTCACCACAAAGGCTGAAGAAGACAATGAGATAACATACCTAGAGGATGGAGAGGCTCGTATGTTGAGGAGAGTGCTCTTAAAGCTAAAAAATGAGCAACGAGAACCCATACAAAGGAGGAGTTTGTTCAAAACCATTTGCAAGGCGAGGGGAAAGTGTTGTACCATGATTGTGGATAGTGGTAGCAAAAAAAAATTGGTATCCCAAGAAATGGTAGAGAAGCTATGTTTGGAGAAAAAAAATCCAAGCCCCTATAAAGTTACATGGTTGCAAAAGAGCCATCAAATTTTGGTGAATGAACAATGTCTAGTAATTTTTCAGATTGGTAATTATAGAGATGAGATTATTTGTTATGTGATTCCTATGGATGCTTTTCATATTCTTCTAGGTAGACCATGGTAGTATGACAGGAAGGCCATATATGATGGTGAAGCCAACACTTATACAATAACCAAAGATGAAAAGAAATATGTTATTGCACTCGTGAAGAAGAAACATAAGGAAGTGGCCAGTGATACTAAAGTACGTGTAGTTCTAGAAAAATGAATTCTAGAGGAGATTCCAATAGAGATGTGTTATGCCTTGGTTTCTCATCCAAAAGAAGTTGGGACAATAGAAGAAGATCAAGAAGCCCCAATGGATATCAAAGGTATGGTGGAGGATGAAGCACAAAAACCACTCTTTGGTAAGTTTGAAATTGTTTTAGATGAAATTTTGAATCATTCAAAATATGTTAGAGATATTTTACTAAGTTTAAAGGAAGAGAAGTTGCTGGAGAAATTTAAGAAATTGAATTTATTGGAAGAAAATTCACAAACAAGCACTAAGAGACATAAACAACATGTTGATTTTAGAGGAAGATGACAAAAATTTAAGGGGAAAGATCTAATTTTAGCTCATCAAAAAAAGGAGAGGTTTTTGAAAGGAAAAAGTGGAAAAAGTAGGAGTGTTTCAAATTTCCTTGACACAACACAAAGGGTGCAGAAATTACCTGAAAGGAAGAATAAGGAGATTGCTAAATTGATGAATTTGAGAACAATTAGGAAGGCATTGAGCAAGGAAAACAAGGAGTATTGGAATAAATGTAAAGTGAAGAATATAGAAGGGGCGACATGGGTTTGGAAACCCAAAATCAGATGAATTTTCATGAGCTCCCACTCATGAAACATTCTTTCTTACCCGGGGTGTTTGATGCAAAAGCATTTGGGTGCACGGAAAATCTTGCACAACAAAAAAAATATTTTATTTTATTTTTATTTTTCTCAAATTTTATGTGTTGTTGGTCTTGTAGGCATGAAATAATTATTCTTCTCCCTTCAGCTATTTCAATTTTGTTTGGCATGGAATTTAGATGCAATATTTATGTATTTGATTTAAATTTAAATTTCATCTTGGAAACAAATTAAAGAATGAACTTTTTTGTAACTCCCAAGATTAAATTAAGAAATTGGAATAAATATTTTCCAATGGTGCTCAACGGCTAGGAGTGGAGGTGCAAGAAGGAGCTAGTGGATGCCAATTTGGGAAAGGATTTCAAATTTTCCAAGAAAAGCAATCAAGGAGCTAAATGCATGATACCCATGCCTAGGAAGGAGTAATGAAGATTCTAGATGTTTGACTGGCATTTTTGGGGGAGAGGAAGATTGTCTAGGTGGTAACTATGAGACCTAATCTTAGTAAATGGGGCATAACTTTCTCATACATTAACGAAATTGAGAAATTTAAAAAGTTGTAGAAAGTTGCAAAGGTGGAGCACAAAACCTAGAAATCATTCAAAAAACTTGGTGATAATGAGGGAGCAGTGATGGATGTAAAGTGATGGGTTTGTCGTGAAAGTTTGAAAATTTGATTCTTAATCTTTCCTATAGAAGATTGTTGTTGCAGATGGAGCTTACATGGAGGTTTTAATTGTGTTTTTTATTTGATTTGTAGACTTCCAATATTTCTTGAATGAAAATAAATACTCTTGTGTAGAATATTTTGTTTAAATATTTCTTGTGTTAATTTTCTTTGTGAAAGGGGGCTGCAACAATTGACAAACCTCTTTGGTTTCTCAATTGTTGAACTGCATCATAGAGTTTGGTATTCAAGGTTTGATGGATACTTGCAGTAGTAAGGGTTCTAGAGAGGAAGTGTAGATATTAATTTATACATAAAAATAGAAGGAGAATAATTGTTGATAGTTGTGGTCTATGTAGATGACATCATTTTTGGAGGTAATAGTGAAGATATGTGCAAGGATTTTTAGAAGGCAATGCAGAATGAATTTGAAATATCAATGCTTGGAGAATTATCTTTCTTTCTTGGGTTACAAATTGTACAATTAGACAAATGAGTTTTCATTTCACTCCATAACTACATAAAGGAGATGTTGAGTAAGTTTAGGATGGATGATTACAAATTGGTTGGAACACCTATGGTTACAGGATGCAAATTAAGTAGAGATGGCGAATCTACTTTAGCATATGAAACTTTTTTATAGATCCATAAGTAGTAGTTTGTTGTATCTAAAAGCATCTAGACTGAATATTATGTAGGAAGTTGAAATGGCTTCCATATTTCAAGCAACACCTAAAGAGACTCATGTTAAAGCAGTAAAGAGAATATTCACGTGTTTGAAGGATACTAAAGGTTTTAGACTATGGTATCCAAAGAGAAAAAATTTCACTCCACCTACATACACATATGAAAATTGGGAATAATGTGTTGATGAATGGAAGAGCACAAGTGGAGGAGCATTATTTTTTGGTGATAGTTTGGTGTCTTGGTTGAGCAATAAATAGGAATTAATCTCTCTATCTACAAAAAAAGCATAATACATTGCTACAACATCATGTTGCACTCATGCACTTTAGATGAAGTAGAATTTGAAGGAAATGAAGATTGAGTTTGATGAACCTATTACTATTATTTTTGATAACACCAGTGCCATAAACATTTCAAAGAATTTTATGATGTACTCAAGAGAAAAACACATTACAATCAAGTGTCACTCCTTGAGGGAAAAGGTTGTAGAGAAGGAGGTAAGATTGGAGTATGTTGATACAAAGGAGAAAGTTACAAATATATTCATGAAGCCACTTTCTAAGGAGGAATTTGAGTTTCTCTGGTAGAAGATGGGAGTTTTTGCTCCCTACTATTGAATCAAGAGCTAACATAGGTTGGGGGGAGCTTGGTCTCCTTGCTACAAGAAGGCTTGGTCATCTTGCAGAGTATTCTTAGAGGTAGTGAAACATGGAATCAAGGGAGTCTATTTAGGAAACATGTTTTCAAATTGTGTATAGTACCCAAAATATCAAAGGGGGAGTGTTGACCTTTTCCATTGATGTGAAAGGGGGAGAGAGTAAACTCAAAATTTTTAACTGAGGGGATGTTGAATCGCTCAGAAAGAATAGTGATCTCAAAATGTTATATCTTCCATAGGGGGAGATATTGAAGAAAATGTTATAGCAAAGAAATCACTCTAAAAGTTGGTTTGGTGGTTCAATAGTTTTGTTTAGCGGTTCTTTTGGTGGTCTAGAATTTTATTATTTTCCATCAATAATAAAGGGGGAGATTGTTGAACATAGGTTGTCATTGATGTCAAAGACTATTAGTAATGACAAAATTTGTAGTCAAAATTTTGTCAAGGATGAAAGAGATTGTAGTACTTTGAAGTATCATTATATTCCCCATGACATTAAAAAGTGTTGTATGCCAAAAGTCTAGTATGTCCAATGTTGGTAATTTTATTATCAGAATGTAAAATCAAGAAATATATATTATCAGTTGTTGTATACTTTCAATATCATGCTTGCATCTATTCTCTAAGTCTATGGTGGTCTAAAAGTCTGTATCAGTATGTTTTAGTTCAAGGATATATTTTCGGTAGAGACATTTCTCTAGCAATACAATTATTCTTAGCAAATTTCTTTTAGAAATGCACCTTCACTCTAGGTGATTTGGAAGGAGAGTACTTATACACTAGTATCATCAATTTCCTAATTTTCTAGAGGTGATGTTCAACATGTAAGAATTTTGTGATAGAAGGATTTTTTCTTGTCTGTCAACCTATTTGCATTCAAAACATGTGTGGTAATAGATAGTAGCGTGTGAAATTAAAATCATGTGTGTGGTTTTGAGATAGGACCTAGTTAAGTTCTATGTGGTAACACATGACAAGTTATTTTGGTAGCAAGATTTTTTTTTTTTTTGTACCATGGTGTTACACATTTCATGTAATTTGAATTTAGGTCCACCTTATGTCATCCTGGCTATTTGTGGATCCTTTTCCAACATGGAAGAGTGTTAATGTAATGTCATGTATATATTTCAAATGTTTATATGCATCAACATGTATCTGAGAGTGACCACATGAATTAAAATTACACTTGTGTAAAGAAGAGTTAGAATCTGGTACAAATTAAAGAGAAGGTGGTGAAGATAAAGGGAGAATTGAATTCCATTGTGTATGCTTGTATCAAAAGATCATATGTAGTGAGGAAGAGTGTCAGTTGTAACTCTGTGTGTTGAGCTATTTTAAATATTTGCAAGCTTCATCATTGTATTCTAGTAGGACTGTTGTTCCACCTATTGTACTATTTTATTTGGGGATTGTTGTCTCTAGCAGGTTGGTGCCTAAAAACACATGGGATTGTTATCTCTAGTAAGTTGGTGCTTACTTTAGTGTGTAAAATTCACTTGTATATTTCTACATCGTGAGGTTAGATTTGGGCAGTATATCCAAGCAACTTTTCTCATTGTGGTTTTTACCATCTTGAGTTTCCATGTATATCTGATGTTTACTTTTGTAGATGTGTGTGCTTATGTTGTTCCTTTAGCATTAGCTTTCTAATTTGATTTAAGTGTGATTTTTGATATGTTCATTTAAGTTAATATTTTTAAATAGATTTGATCTACTAATTTACCCCCCTCTTAATAGATTGTGTGCCTTTCAAGTTTGGTGTCCTAGTTGAGCAAGAAACAAGACTTAATTTATTTATCTACAATAGAAGTAGAATACATTGTTGCAATATCATTTTTCACTTAGGTATTATGGATAAAGAAAAGTTTGAAGGAGATTAAGATTGAGTTCGAAGAACCTATCTCTATTCTTTGTGAGAAAACTAGTGCCATAAATATTTTAAAGAATCTAGTGATGCACTCAATGATAAAACACATTGCAATCAAGTATCACTTTCTAAGGTAGAAGATTGCAGAGGAAAGAGGTAAAGTTGGAGCATGTTGAGATAAAGGAGCAAGTAGTAGATATATTCACAAAGCCACTTCCTAAGGAGACATCTGAGTTTCTTTAGTAGAGGTTGGGAGTTATTGCTCCCTCCTCTTGAATCAAGAGGAAGCACAAGTTGAGGGTTAGACTAGTCTCCCTACCACAAGAAGGTTGGGTGGTCTTACGGTATATTTTTAGAGGTAGTGAAGCACATGGAATTGAGAGGATTCTATCTAAGAAACAAGTTTATGGATTATGGAGAGTACTAGAAATGAAGAAAGGAGGAGAAATAACTATAGAGTATTGACCCTTTTCCATTGATGTCAAAGGGGGAGAGAGTGAACTCAAAATATTGAAGTGCTAAGGGAGAGAGTGAAATCAAAATGCTATAGAGAATAAATCATTCAAAGGAGGAGAAATATCTTTGTGTGTAGCCAACTGGTTTGATGGCCCAACATTTTGATGTTTTCCATCAATGAAAAAGGGGGAGATTGTTGAACATAGGTTATCAATGATGTCAAAGGTTGTTTTCAAAGGTTTTTGGTAATTTCATTGATGTTAGAAGATCAGTTTGTTCTATGTTGGAAATTTTACTATCAAGATACAAAAGGGTCTACGCAAGATTATGAGGGTCCAAAAAGTGGTAATGTGAAAAAAAGACATTTTTAACCTGCCCAAAAATGTGAAAATCTGCTTTGACCTTTTCTAAGCTTAGGTAGAAAGTACATGGTTCCATAGAAAACACCAAAGCTATATGGATATCCATTACAAAATGGATATTTGTTCTAAAATGGATATTCGTTCTAAAACAAATATCCATTTTGGAACGGATATATGTTTCATGTAAGTTGTTTTTTTTAATTTGGTCGAGTTTGGTATTATATTAAGTTATTTTTTTATAGTATTATATAATATTAAATATATTATAATATAATATTATATAATATTATAATATAATATTATATAATATTATAATATAATATTATATACTATTATAATATAATATTATATAATATAATATTATATAATATTATAATATAATATTATATAATATTATATTATTATATAATATTATATTATAATATATTATTGTAGACACTTAAAATTGTCTTGAATAGTATTGCACACTTGAATTTGGTCACTAACATCGTTTCATCTTGAAATTCATCTTCTTTTTGCCTGTTTGGTTAAATAAGCCTAGTTATTTAATTAAATACATCATTTTCATCTATTAATCTAATTGATTTAATTAGGTTAATTCACCCCCTTTCATCTTCATCTCTCATCCTGTTTAATTGAATAATACAAATTATTTAATTAAAACCCCCTAAGTCCTCTCATTTAATTGAATAATCCTATATTATTGAATCAAATGCCATTTACATCTCCTTTAAATTATTAAATAAATCAATTATTTAATGACAATGTTCATATTCCTCATCTTGCACAATTAAAACTTAGTTTTAATTAGCTAATTACTAATTTTCTTCACCCGTCCACTTGCATGGGGAATATTCCAAAGGAATATTCTTCTATTTGGCTCCAAAAATGGAATATTCTTTCCTAACAAACTCTCTAACAAAATTTCTAACAACTTTGAAAGTGTGTTTGTTTGAATCATTGTGAAACCTTGATTGTTTCTTTGATCCATGTGATCTTTGATTCTCATCCATTGATAAGAATCCTTGATCCATGTCTTTACCCTTGATTCCATCTTGACCATTGATTGATCCTTTTCATCTTGACCCTTTATTCTTCATTTTCTCTCCTATAAATACCTCACCATTTGTAGAGAAAAGGATCCACTTCCATCAAAGCAAAGCTATGTTTCTTATTTGAATACTATCTTTATTCATACTTGCACCATTATCAATATTTTTCATCCTTTTCATCCACCCATAGCATCGTCTCATCAATTTTAGCTTAGTTTTTAACAATGGAGTTTGTTTAATTGTTCATTTTATCTAAGGGATTAGGAAATGGTCATTATTCCATACCAATACAACACCACTCCCCTAATGGGATAAGGTTTGGAGTTCTATATTAGGTTTCTTTTAATATTTCATGCTTAGTTTAATGGTTTCTTAGGTTTTTCAAGCTTTCGAACATCTCATTGGGATTGTAGCTTAGGGGGTTAAATATAGCTTCAATTCATTAGGATCTGGTGTATTTAGCCTATTCTATGATTATGATCACATTTTGCATAATCATAGTATAGGCTAAATACACCAGATCCTAATGAATTTAAGCTATATTTAACCCCCTAAGCTATAATCCCAATGAGATGTTTAAAAGATTAAAAAAACCAAGAAACTATTAAACTAAGCATGAAATCTTAAAAGAAACCTAATCTAGAACTCCAAACCTTATCCCATTGGGGGAGTGCGGTTGTATTGATATGGAATAGCGACCCTTTCCCAATCTATTGGATAAAATGAGCATTTAATCGAACTCCATTGTTGAAAACTAAGCTAAAATTGATAAAATGATGTTATGGGTCGATGAAAAGGATGAAAAAGCTTTATAATGATGCAAGTATGGATAAATATAGTATTCAAATGGGAAACATAACTTTTCTTTGATGGAAGTGGATCCATTTCTTTCCAAAAGGTGAGGTATTTATAGGAGAGAAAATAAAGAATCAAGGTTCAAGATGAAAATGATCAATCAATGGTCAAGATGGAACCAAGGGTGAAGAAATGGTTCAAGGATTCTCTTTAATGGATGAGAATAAAAAATTACATGGATGAAATAGACCATCAATGGGTCACAGTGATTCAAACAAATACACTTTCAAAGTTGTTAGAAAGTTTGTTAGAGAGTTTGTTAGGAAAAAAATATTCTATTTTTGGAGCCAAATAGAAGAATATTCTTTTGGAATATTCCCTATGCAAGTGGATGGGTGAGGAAAATTAGTAATTAGTTAATTAAAACAAATTTTAATTGTGCAAGTTGAGGAATCTTAGGATTGTCATTAAATAACTAGTTTATTTAATGAAAAGGGGTTGCAAATGACATTTAATTCAATAATTTAGGATTATTCAATTAAATGAGAGGACATAAGTTTTTCAAATCAAATAACTTATTTTATTCAATTAAACAGGATGAAAGGTGAATGTGAAAGAGGGTGAATTAACCTAATAAAAATTAATTAGATTAATAGATGAAAATGATGCATTTAATTAGATAACTAGGCTTATTTAATTAAATAGGTGAAAAGAAGATGAATTTTAGGATGAAATGATGTTAGTGACTAGTTTCAAGTGTGCAATATCATTCAGGACAATTTTAAGTGTCTACAATTATAATATAATATTATATAATATTAATATAATATATATATATATATATTATATAATAATATATATTATATTAATATAATATATATAATATATTATATAATATCATATTATATTATAATATATAATGTATTGTATTGTAATATATTATATTATTATTATATTATATTATAAGCATGTTAAATTTATGCTCATAATATATGGGGTTGGGTCCCGAACCCAACTAGTTATAAAAAAACATAAACAAAATAGATATAATAAAAAGAAAAATCGGAGAGTTTATTTTCATCCTACATTTCCTTTCTTTGTGCATGTTTTCATTTAGGCGACTAAGATATCTATTTGGCATTGGATTTTTTTGCTCAAATCACTCAAATTTCATAGGTATTTATAATTTTTAATGTTTTTCTTCAATTTTATATTAGTTTTGCATTAGTTTTTTTGTGAATTTTAGTCAAAATTAGGTTTTTATTAGTTTTTTATTGCATTAAAATGATTGTTAATTTTTTAAATTTTCATCAAAAAATAGGCTTAAGAATGGTTGATCCCAACCTTGCTCAAGATGAAAGCCTTGCAAATCCTCCTTCATTGTCACCGATGTTTCCAAACCAAAATGTGCTCACAATACATTAATTTATTCATAGAAATTTAAATCAATTGAGAAACATATGTCAAATTTATGAGACACTCCCTAAGCTATCAGATATGAAAAATACTTTAGAAATAATCATTTCAAATGTTGAAACTCTGGCAAATGAGCATAATAGGTTTGCACAGTGGTGAGAGTCCCAAAGGAAACATTATGCCAATGGGTTATCATATGATGTTAGTGAGGACACTTGATATTGACAAAGACCAATTAGTCTAGCTATTCATCAATCCCAAAATAGGACAACCCGTAGATGTGCGGAAGCCAAAATTTTCAATTAAATGGTGCACAAATAGAGGTATATTAGATTATTTTTGAGAATGTTGTTGGCTGGTTTTTGATAAACCACCAAAAGTTCAACAATCTTGATATCCCTCAATATTTTCTAAAAAAATATATGTCGACTTTGTGATGCAGAAGCATCCATGGTCAAAGGGCTATCCTCATCAACCAAAAATAAAGCATTTAATTTCTAATTTCCTAAGGCTTGGTTTAATTATGTAATAGGTAAAAAATTGCAATGTTGAGGCCAAAATACTTTATTAAATAATTGATCTTTATTTAAATGTTGCATTTTTGGAGTGAGAAAGTGTAGGTGGTAATTTTGGAGTTTGAAATTCAAAATTGGAAAACTTGGCATGGGTTTTGGGAGTCAATGCTTTATGACAACTCATTAATTGCTCCTAGAAGATAGGGATTCAAGTTTGGGGCTCCCAAGTTGTGTTTTAAATATTTTTCTAATTTAGGCCTATTTGTGAGGAGTGGGAAGACTAGTTGGACTGTTAGTTTTAGCATATTGAGGAATGGATATTGAAAATGAGTTTTGGAGATTTAATGCATATTATAAATGAAATCTAATGTCTTTTAATTGTTTTTTGCAGGATTTTTTTAAGGGAGGCTAATTTGAGAAAATGAAATGTAATTTCATTTAATGACATTGCATTTTTATGAGATGGGTTTTCATTATTGGGAGCTAGTTTTGGGGAGGTGAAGATGGGAGAGATTGGTGAAGGTTTATAGAAGCCATATGGTGCCATAATTAACCATTGTTGTAGGTCTAAGATCAGACCCATATCAGATTTGGGAGTTGTATTGTGAAGCCAATGGGCTCATCTAGTTGTACTGCAAATTTATTGAAGTTTCAATAAGAAATTCTTGAGTTTTGTAGGTGAAGTTTGGTGAGAGTTGAGGGAAGGAGAAATAAGTTTGGTATGCATGTTGTTTCAGGTTTGGAAGTGAAGGTATAACATAAAATGGATTTAAGAATCCATGATTGATTTGTTGTAGATTTTGTATTGAATTTTGCAAGTGTTTGATGATTTTGTTTTACATTTTTTGGTAGAAGATTTGAAGGAATGAACTTGTTGTTGTCTTTAAATTATTTTGCTGTTGTACATCAATTTTATATCAGTTTTGAGACTATTATTATCATCCCATGAGGTTGCACCATTTTTATCGTCAATTTGGATAAGTTATTGTGATGTTTGTAGGAGATTATGAATGAACAATCCAATGTTCATGTTGCAGATTTTAAATTTGTTTTGATGCATCATTTGTGCATTTCACTTTGTTTGAGTGATGTTGTATGATAGTGAGGGTTGTGATTTAACCCTTTTTCATTATTTTTTACTAGGGAGGCATGCTAATTACTTTTACATGTGATATTTCTAGACTGCTGGTAAAGGGATGCCACAAGATAGACCCAAAGCACACCAAGTCACCCCAGTTCTTCCTACTCCACCTATTGCTGCCCTAGCTCTAGTACCAAGCACCTTGAGATTGTTTTAGATGCAAGGAGTCAAAGAATTTTTTCTATACATGCATTGAGTGATCATTTGATCATGTCGAGCCATCATGTTGCATAGCCATATGATGGTGTATCCCATCATGATGGTGATGCACCTATTGTATCAGTTTTGACTAGTACACCCTCCTCTTCAAGAACATATTTGTGTGCCCTATTACTGCATCATGTGCCACAATATATTTTTGGGTCCTCTTCGATATTCCAATGAAGCTCCCATAGACACATTTTACTATGGGGTCCATGATATGTTGGATGTAGGAGTTGATAGAGCACGGGGTGGACCATTTCCTAGAGATACATCAGGTGGAAGAGATGATGTGGGAGCACTGGTAAGACTTAAAGTAATTTCATAGTGTGTTTTATCTAAATTCTTTCATATTTTATAAGAGATATTTGTACTAATATATGTTTATGTGCTGGTTCATCTTTAACAATTGCAGGACAAAGGACCAAATTTTCCAAGTGCAGGAGGCTACACAATTGGCCATTTCATTTGGAATAGGGAATTATTATAGGGTATAATTTAAATTGTTATTTAGATGTTAATTTTTGAAATCTATTATGTTTAAATGCATGTAAATAGATTGATAGTCTAATGTAATCTTGTCTTTTTATGCAGCACCCGGGTAATTTTACAGTCATGTTGGTTGAGCCTGACCCATTGGAAGAAGTTGCACAATGGGTATATGTTTTTTCTATATTCTCAACATTATGATTATATGTGCATGTGCATTTAAATTGTGTTACATTCTTGTCACTTTTATATAGGAAACCATCTTAGTTGCTTCATCCATGATGAGTTTTTCTAGTATAGAAGCATCATAGCAGGTATGTGTTTATTTTATAGTGCAGAAATTTACGTTTAGATAGGAGTAGATATATGTTTAGTAAACATAATTATTTATCAATAATTATATGTTAATTAATATCATTTTTATTTTACCTTCTATAGTCCTCTACCCAATTCAATAATGTGACGAATGTGGGACCATTTCTTTATATGAGGACTCCTTATTGTCCTAAGGGACAATCATGTGCAAAACATCTTGCAGAAAAGAGAGTAAGACTTGAGGTAAACAAGAATTGCATTTTTGATATGATATAGTTCAATATTTTCATATTGATGTTAAATTGATAATTTATAAATTATAGTATATAAGTTTCTATTTAATAGTCTATCTTGTCAACCATTCACATAGTTAATCTAATTTGTGGTTTGAATTGTTATTGTGTAGGAAACTTCAGAGCCACTAAGTTCTTCAAGGAGGCTCGATTTTTATGATCCAGAACAGGATTAGGATTTGATATAGATTGATATGTATTTAGGGATTGATAGATCTTGAGATGGAATATATGCCACAATTTGTAAAACTTTTTCTGAGTAGGCATATATGCCAAATTTGTATATGCACAAACACAATTATCCTACATTTTGATATATAATAATTGATACTCAATCTAATTTGTTCCTTGTGTGCATGTCTTTCTACTTTGAATCTTCAAAATGGAATGTATAATTATTTTATAATGGCTTAAATTTATGATCAATAACATGTTATAGATTAACAAAATTATATTTTAATAGAACTTATGAATTGCAATTGGTAATCCATCTATGTTAGAGTTCATTCATATTAAGGTTCATGTACATTACATTCCATGAGACCACATTTCTTTGAGGAGTTTTTTCAAAAAATTCACTTCCTTTTCTATTGTACCAAAATTTTCATACATTTCTATCAAATAATGTTTATCAAACACTCAATTTAAGAATACACATTATTTTAAGCTCTCTTGAATGGATTTACATTTGACATTATTTTGTTTTTTGAACTCCTGTAATGAAGTGGGTAGCTGATTTTTTTTCAAAAGAAGCTAAAATTAATGAAAAATGGTATGAGAAGCACTGTATAATATTTGTTGAGAAGAACTATTTGAAAATATGCCTCAAATAATTGTGGTCTCATAGACAAGGAAAAAAAGATGAAAAGAGCATCTTATGACAGTAATATACTCATCTTCAAACAAATCTCGTACAACTTAATGAAATATATGTCATTACAATATTCATTCAAAAGTAATATTATCATCTTGATAAAAATAAATGTCACTCAGTGGTGCTAAACACTCTATACAAACCATATGAGTGATGCATCCATCAAACAAAACCATTACAACTCAATTTAACATTCATTCCATTAAAATCTTCAATTTAATAACATGTAAAAGGAATAAAATCACTGTGAATAAGAGTCATCATCTTTCAACCGTGATACATAAATAAGAAAATTATGTACACCATAGGGGTTTGATGCAACCTTAAAAAAAAGTCCTTACAACTAAAAAAGATACATGTTCATTATATTGTTCATGTGAAATCTATACAATAATCATGATCAATAATTAAGACACCACTCAACCGTGATGCATGAAAAAACACTATATATGCACACCTTATTGTGATACAACCATTAAACAAACCAAATACAACTCTATGGAATACATATTATTTGACCTTCCACATGAAATTTGTATTATTGTAATGCACAACAATGAATGTTGCTAACCATAATGCATGAATAAGAAAACTAAGCATACCATTTGGGATTGATGCACATTGGTCGCAATGTAAACTTTACACAAGAGAAATAACACTCATATGATATTATCATATATGTCAATCAACCTTTACACACACCAAACTTGTTGTATGAGTTTGATGCAATCTTCAAATAAGAATATATAAGTGTAATACAAATGTAATGCAACATTTGAAAAAAACCCAATATACAACAAAATGATATATATCATCAATTCCTTCATACAAATGTCTTATAGTCACAAAGAAGGACCAATGTCACTCAACCATAATGCATGAACAAGCAACTTTAAAAAAAAATCAATACATAATAATTTGTAACCATCAACTCAAATCCATACAAGTTAGTGGTATATATGTGATTATAACTTTCACTCAAAAAGTCATAATCAACATGCATGGATAAACACACTAAGCACACCATAATGAAAACTAGTTATGATGTATGCTTAACACAAAATCCAAAATCAGTAGGATTTCATATATGCCATTCAACCTAACACAATTAAGGTTTTGTATTTCGTAAGAATTTATGCAGGAAAAGAAAGTGAGAGATGATGCTATAGGTGGATTTGAATAAATGAATTTGTTGTCCTAAGCATTTAAAACTCTATCAAACAAAGGGATGTTGTTGTCCTATGTGTTGAAATTGAAGCAAAATAATTGAAGACTAAAATTAACCACTTAGAAAAGGAATTAAAAGATAAGAATAATATTTTATCATCAATGAAAAGGAGGTTAATCTATTCTAAAAACACTTGAAAAAGAAGAAGACCAAAATGAATGAGATAGATAATGTATTCAATGAAGAGACTCTTCCTACTCTCAAGAAGTTGAGGAAGGTGCGTGTGTAGATTCTTCTATGTTTGTTGTACAACCAAACCAATAGTTCCAATGCGTTTGGATGGGTACATTTAGGCTAAGCATGGTTCTACTTCGAACCAAAACATGCCAAAACAATTCGAGCTACATTGGATTGGTGATATCCTTTAAGAGTCCAAAGTGCAAAAATGAAACAATATTTGATGAGCTATTACTTGAAAACCATGTCACTTAGAAATAATTCATCTAAGGCTATGGGATCAAGCAGGGCCCCTCTACAATAACCTCTCTCAGTTTTTGATATATGTAAGTCATTTTCCCAGGGTGTCAAGTTTTTCAGTTGATGGAAAAAGGGTCAAATGCATGTAGTGTAAAGTTGAAAAGGGGTGTAACTTTCATTCTACTCCTCATGCAACCAAACTGATAGTTCTAACACGTCTAGATTGGTGGGTTTATGCTAAACATATCATAACAATTTGAGCTACATTGGACTGACAATATCCCTTAAGAGTCCAAAGTGAAAAAGGTAGCAATATTTGATGAGCTATTACTCAAAAAATGTGTCACTTACAAAAATTCATTTGAGGATACAAGATCATGTAGGGTCCATCTACAATAACCTCTCTCAGTTTTTTATATCTCTAAGGCATTTGCTCGTGGTGTCAAGTTTTCAGTTAATGGAAAAAGGGTTAGATGTATGCAATGTAAAGTTGCAAAGAGGTGTAACTTTTGTTCATCTCCTCATGTGACCAAACCAATAGTTCCAACACATCTGGATTGGTGAGTTTATGCTAGACATGGTCCTATTTCACACCTAAACACATCGAAACAGTTCGAGCTACATTGGACAAGTGATATCCCTTAAGAGTCCAAAGTGCAAAAAGACAACAATATTTAACAAGCTATTACTCAGAAACCATGTCACTTAGAAATAATCTATCTAAGGCTATGGGATCAAATAGGGTCCCTCTATAATAACCTCTCTTGGTTTTTGATATCTCTAAGGTGTTTTCCCGTGGTGTCAAGTTTTCAGTTGATGGAAATAGAGTTAGATCCATGCAGTGTAATGTTGCAAAGGGGTGTAACTTTCATTCTGCTCCTCATGTGACCAAATTGACAGTTCCAACACATTAGAATTAGTGGTTTTATGCTATGCATGGTCTTGTTTCACACCCAAACACACTAAAACAGTGTGAGCTACATTTGACCAACAATATCCCTTAAGAGTCCAAAGTGAAAAAGGCAACAATCTTTGATGAGCTATTACTTGGAAACTGTCACTTAGAAACAATCCATCTAAGGCTACAAGATCATGTAGGGCCTCTCTATAATAACTTATCTCAATTTTTGATATCTCTAAGGCCTATCCTCATGGTATCAAGTTTGTAGTTGATGGAAAAAGGGTTAGATGCATGTAGCGTAAAGTTGCAAAGGGGTGTAACTTTCGTTTTTCTCCTCATGCGACCAAACCAATAGTTTAATCACATCTAGATTGGTTTTTTTATGCTAGGAATTGTCCTATTTCACACCCAAACACATTGAAACAATCCAAGCTGCATTGTACTAGCAATATCCCTTAAGAGTCCAAAGTGTAAAAAGGTAGAAATATTTGATGAGTTGTTACTTAGAAACCATGTCACTTAGAAACAATATTTCTAAGGTTGTGGGATCATGTAGGGGCCCTCTACAATAACCTCTCCCGATTTTTGATATGTCTAAGATGTTTTCCCATGGTGTCGAGTTTTTAGTTAATGGAAAAAGAGTCAAAATGCATGTAGTGTATAGTTGCAAAGTGGTGTAACTTTCATTGTACTCCTCATGTGACCAAATCAACAATTCCAACATATTCAGATTAGTGGCTTTACACTAGGAATCAATGAATAAGTGAAGCATGGACTCAAATGCATGTAATTCATGAATTACACTCATGAGTACAAAGTATACACATGAAAACACGTAAGTCACAAAGTATACATTAGAATACACATAAGTCACAAAGTACATACACGTAAGTTGTAAAGTATACACTTGAATACACGTAAGTCATAAGTTACAAGTAATGATCAACATCTATGCCTACAACATTCAAGATACAATTTACACAATACGCATGATATCATCATTCAAGAATTGCTATCAAATATAAGATTTACAAAATTCCACGTAGGCATACAACAAACGACCTTGATAAATAGTCATTTCCCACTAGGGGAAGAAAATAGATCATGCGTTGCCTTCATGATCAACTAGATGGAGTTTTTGTTGATTCTTTTGTCTTTCGAATGTGCTCACTAGTCCTCCTCTCTTCACCCATCTAGAGATGAAACTGATAAAATAAGAAGTATATATGTTAATATATATAAATTGAAAATTGTTGAATGACATATAACAAAATAATCACAAACAAATAATCATCACACTCTTCCACAATAGTAGCACGTTGATGTTCTGGAGTGACAAGCACCTGTAGAAACCATCAAGATAGCAATTAAACTACATACAAGTATCATGAAAAATTTCAATAAGACCATAGAAGAGCAAATATAATTTGAAATTTACTAATCTATCGCATACCTCTACCAAAGGATCATATTTGGCTATTGTTACAGCAACTCCATGGTCCATCGTGCCACAAACATCATAATATACTTAGAATAACAAATCTATATGATCATTAGTTTTTTTATCACTTTCATTAGCTTCTTTGTTTAACTAAATATACTTAGAATAACAAATCTATATTATTCTAAACAACCTAAATAATGAACCTTAGCAGATCAAGAAATTTAATTATTATGAACATTAATAAAAATAAGATGAACAATATCATACCTATCCCATACAACAAGTGATCCACTACTCAAGTGTGTCTAAAGGGTCATCTCTTACCTTTAGTGTATCAAGTAATGCTTCATGATTAGTACTACTAATTGTCCATAGTTCTTTTATTTTTGGTTTAGTATGATGTATCAATAACTTAACATTTGTTGCTATAACAAGGTGTGAATACATGAGAATGGTTTTGTGTTTCTCATAGTCTTCAAATGTATGTATTTCATTCTTTCTATTTGTGTATGTTCTCAACCAAGTTTTGGAAACAACAACTAAGCCTGTATGATCATTATTTTTTTATCAACAACTAATTATACTTAGAATAAAAAATCTATATTATTGTAAACAACCTAAATGATAATGAAATGGTAATGCAAACTAGAAAATATGCTTAGAATAATAAATCTATATTATTCTAAACAACCTAAATGATGATGAAATGATAAATCAACCAAAGTTTTGAAAACAATAACTAAACCTATAGGATACATGAACCCATCATCATTTATCATTGGTTTTGTTAGCTTCTTCTTCCCTTGTACACATTGTGCCAACCAATAGTCTGATCTCTATTCATTCCCCTACGGTACTACAATGTTTGCATGGACATTTCCTGGTTGTACAAGATCTGAAAGATTGTCATAGTCAAGTGAACTTTTAATTTTATCTTCTAAAGAGGATTGTGCTATAGATTAAGGGGTTAGGTATTGTGTAATCCATGTATCTACCCACTCACTTGACTCACATTGATCCCAATCACACTGAATAAAATTATGACAAAAACAAGCCAACTCTCATGTCTATATGGTCTATACACCCACATATTAGCTTTGAAATGAATGCATCTTTGAATATTCTCTAATTTTTTGACATTCCAATTTGTCTCCCATTGTGCCCTCCACAACCAACCAAAAAAACTTGGACACTTGTGAATCAAGTGTCCCTCCTCATGATAATGAATAAGTATCGCAATCAAAAATATAATGTGCATCACTAAATGTTTCACCACCTTTTCTCTTCATTTGTTCCTTAACCAAATCTCTCTTCACACATGCACTTGTTCCATCATGCTCGCCTTTTCCATGTCTAGCTTCAAAAAACTCCAAATATGTGGTACACCCCTCTCTATATGCATCTTTATCAACCAATAAAACATGTGAACATTCTTGAATTTCCCTATGCAGTTATCTAAGCAAATGAGATGTTGACCCATTGCAATACCTTTTTCTTGCAAGAACTCAATTTTTTTTTCAAAAGAATGTTGCACAGACTTAGATGAATGAGATCTATCATCATTCATGTAAAAATGGTACTCCCTAATTATCTTCTTGTCCTCTTTTGTACTACCAAGGGCATGTCTATATGTTATGTGGACAAAAATAAAAAATTGAATAGAATTATAATCTTGTGATTATACCTCATTTTGTGGTTACAATGTGCAATTTCAATAAAATCAACTGTAGATACAATAGTTCTAATTGGGAAAGAGTCCTTACACATCCTGAATTGTTAATCCAACCAATGTGACTTGTGACTATGCCTTGCATACTTATAGAAAATATTTTTCTTAAAATCAGAAATATTTACCTCTCTTGCAACCAACTCACATCTAGAACCTTTACCTCCACTCTTTAATGTGTATTTGATTGTCTCAAACCTTTTTTTCTCAACAATATTGTTAGTAAAATCATGTTTTCTACCCTCATGAAAACATGTTACAAACTTTGATAAACCACCACATTGCAAACACATTTCATTTAAACAATCATTTTTATAAAAGAAGCAACCATCACCTCTAAAGCATAAAAATGAATCTAACAAGTCCCTAGATGACTTGGGAAGTCACATTGTATTCAAAACTCTTTCAACATTTCATTAGTATGCATAGTAATTCATGAAACATTGAAAAATCAATGTGGTATTTACATCATGTATTACAAATATTAATAGGTACACAATAAAATGGATTGCAAGACTCAAAATCCCTTTGTGAGATTTGCAAATTTGGATATTCTTTACAAAATTATTTGTACAATATTGTTTGGCTACATTCCAAGAAATGTTTAGGATGTGGTGTACAATCTTTATTACCAATTCTTAACTTTAAAACATCATTTACATTCTGTGATACTCTAGAGTTAGAGTTCCAAAATTGTTCAATTTACATCTTTACATTATCAGTTAGCTTCTTATCAACACATGGAAGCCTCCCACTAAAAGCCCACATATCATTTTGAAGAGGACTATCGAGTCTTCCTTTTCTTGAGAGTGCTCTATTCAATATTTTATAATTTATATTTAAATCAATACAAGTTTGCCTCATTAAATGAGCCTTTCTCAAATGATGGATTACTAGTGACGTTGTGATCACTCTATGAGAACCTCTATTATCTTTTTCCTTACTAGTCTTTCCAATACAAGTTAGAGCATTAAAAATATTTTTTATAATAATACTATTTTTTTCTGACTTTTTGGTTACACGAATCTTCAATTTTCTTAATAATGGTCTCCTTTTGCAAGACTTTAGAAATTACACAAAAATTTGACATTGTTCGGTTAATGTCTTATCGGAAAAGTATTGATTGAACATATTGGTAGCCCACAATTGAATTGTTCATGATGACCTTTTTCCATCAATATTATCTATTATGTTCTCATCTATTTCAAGTAACCATTTAGGGGTTCTCATGTAATTAGATGATACATAAGGTTTATTTTCAACATTTTCAATGTTATTAACATTTTAGTTTTAAATATTTTCAATGCTATCATTATTTTCATTTTCAATTTCAACATTTTCAATATTATGAACATTTTCATTTTCAATGTTATTGGCATTTTCATTTTCAATACCAACTTCAACATCTTCTATATCAATTCCAACTTTTTCATTTTCAATGTTAGTTCATTTTTCATTTTTCAATTTCAATATTTTCATTTTCAATTTCAATATGATGTTCAATATTTTCAAATTCTATTTCATTTTCACTTGAATTAACATTTAATGGTGGAGAAGAAGCCTCAACTTGAGTATTTTTCATACCTTGTCTTCTTTTCCTATTACTTTCTCTATCTCTTGCTCTATATGCTTCAATTTGATCTATTGTTAGTTTCCTCTTTCTTTTTCTCTTATAGCGACTACTGCTCCCCATTGCACAAACAAATAGGAGCACACAAATGATTGCAAAGATTGAAAATGTGTGAAAAACTCTCTCAAAAGCTAAAATTTGTCTAATACAAACACAAAACACGGGATTTTAGTGACAACAAGAATGCGGGGACCATTAGAATGCTCAAAACAGTCCCATTTTTGTTTTTCTTATGTAATTCACTAAACTGATATCTGTTTTGTTTAGTTTTAAAAAAACTAAACTTCATGAAATGCTTTATGAATTATTAATAATAATATTATTAATATATTATGTTATGATATATTTTATATTATATATTATTTAAATTAATAAATGGGTGGGTGCAAAAGGATGGGGGACCAAATTGTGGCCAAAATTTTAAATTTTTTTTGATAGACTATAATGTGAGCGCGTTATAATGCACTCACGTTATGGCTTGGCGTGTTGAGCTTAAGGATCGACCACATCGAGCCTATTCCATGCTCGTGTTATAACATGAGTGCAAAATAATGTGCTCGCATTATGACTTATTAAAAAAAATCAATTTCATTTTTATGTTGACTATTTTTTCTATTGGCCATAGCCAAAAACCCTTCTCTTGCACACTCGCATTCTAGGAGGAAATAGTCTTGCTTTTTTCTTCATTAATTATTTGCTATTTCATTTCCAGGATGTTGCCATGTCGATGGGGAGGTAAAAGAGGTAAGGATTGTTTGTTTTTTGTTGTGAATTTCTTAGTTTTAGGTTGTTGAATTTGTAGGAAATGATAATGATCCTAGAAACCCTCTTCAAAACCCTCCCAAAAATCCTAAACAACCAAAGCAACAACAACATGAAAAAAATCTTCAAGTTCAAAAACCACAACAACAATCTCCTCCACCAATCCCTCAACATCCTCTTGGCACTCAACAAAATTTAATGGGGTAATTGAAAACAATAAAAAAAAATTGAGTTAATCATGAGATTGAATGATCCAATAGGTTTAACCATGGAGAGAAGAACACTTGAAAATTCACCTAAAGAAATGTTAAAAAATGTAGATGCAATCAACTAAAAATTAAGTGGTTGGAAAGATAGGAGGCGGATGGCTAGGAATTTTTACCAGCATAAATTATCATATAAAGATGTAAAAGATCTAAAAATTACAAAATTAGATTTGTGCTCATTATTCATAGACCCATGCACAAATCAAAATCTTGACCTCAATGTGAAGATTTTTCCTATCCATTGGTGCCACCACCAAGGGATCATCAATTTTTTTTGGGATAGGTGGTACATGGTTTTTTATTACTCACCATGCAACAATTGTGAAGTCCCATAATATTTCCTAAGGAAACTATACTATGAGTTCATCCTGAACAACATCCTGAATTATTTTAATATGAGGGACTTCTAGGGGAGAGGTGGGGGGTTGGCTCAAGATAGACCCAGTGTATAGTAGGATCCTAGGCGGTAAGCGAGATGAGCTCTCACTAGGCCAGATCATGAGTGCATTGTTATATCCCTTCTATCACAAAAGAGAGTGCCAAGGTAGACACTTTGTAGGCTATCACCTCTTTAAACCAGAGTGTCATCCAACATTCCAGTCCTATACTATAGTGCCATCCAACAGAGTGTTCAAGTGGTAGGTTTCCACCCCATTCGTGTTAGGCTTGCGTGGAAACTTGTTCATTTGATCCCACCAACACTCAAAAGGTTTCTATGTAGGATACATTAGTAGCTATGGAGATGGCAAGAGCAGCTAACATTTTAAATGAGGCTTATGGAATCAATACTCAAATAAATGTTAGCATGTTCATTGAATTTAATTTATTAAATTTTAATTTTGAAATGCTAGATTAACTAATTTAATTTTATGATTTTAATAAAATTTCAAGGTCATAGTGTTGATGCTGGATACACCATCCCTACAACTTCTTATTACTCCACTGCATCTACCATTGAGGTATGTAACTAGTAAATAATTATAAATTTATTACATTTTAATAACATTGTTATAAATGAATGGTATTCTAATATCTAATTTTGGATGTTGAATAGGCTAATATTGGAGGTTTTGTGGGAACACCTCCCATTGCCAGTGGAGTTATACAAACCTTCACATAGGTAATAGAATGATTACATTGCATTGCACATATCTCAAACTCAAAGCATTACTTCACATTCCATAACTAATAACTAGATGTTTATAGATAAAAAAATTTCAACTACAATATAGTTATTTAGAAAGTCAACATAAACAATGATGTAATTACTTCACGTAGCATAAGTAATAACTAGGAGCAGTTTCCAATTGCATTTGCTTGTCATGGAATTCCATGAGACCACTTTTTATTGAGGTATCTTTTCAAAAAGTTCATTTCCTTTTCTATGCTATGGATGCTTGGAAGAAATATATGAAAAATAATAGTAAGCAATAGCATAGACAAGGCAATGACTTTTTTCAAAAAACACCTCAAATAAACATGGTCTCATGGTGATGGATATCACCATGAGACCCAATTTCTTTGAGAAATTTTTTCAAACAACTCACCATCTTTTCTATGCTACCACATTTTCCATACATGTCTACCAAAGAATTTTATCAAATAGTTCACTTCCTTGCTATTATGGCTAAAAGCCTAAAAAAATGTGTTTTCCAGCAAACTATGGGTTCTTGGAAAAAATCCTATCAAAGAATAATAGTAAGCAATAGCATAGAAAAGGAAATGAGTAGTTTGAAAAAATTCCTCGAAGAAATGTGGTCTCATGGTGATGGAATTCCATTCCATCACCATGAGACCACATTTCTTAGAGGCATTTTTTCAAATAGCTCACTACCTTTTCTATGCTACCACATTTTCCATACATGTCTACCAAATAATTTTATCAAACTACTTGAACTTCCTTGCTGCTATGGTTAAAAGCCTAAAAAATGTGCTTTCCAACAAACTATGGATTCTTGGAAAAAATCTATCAAGGCATAATAGTAAGTAATAGCATAGACAAGGAAATGAGTATTTTAAAAAAATGCCTCAAAGAAATGTGGTCTCATGGTGATGGAATTCCATTCCATCACCATGAGACCACATTTCCTTGAGGCATTTTTTCAAACAACTCACCACCTTTTCTATGCTATCACATTTTCCATACAAATCTACTAAAGCATTTAATCAATCTACTCACTTCCTTGCTGCTATGGCTAAAATCATAAATTAGGTGCTTTCCAAAAAACTATGGATGATTGGCAAAAATATATCAAAGCATAATAGTAAGAAATAACATAGACAAGGTAGTGAGTAGTTTGAAAAAATTCCTCGAAGAAATGTGGTCTCATGGTGATGGAATGCCATTCCATCACCATGAGACCACATTTCTTTGAGGTATTTTTTCAAATAGCTCACCGGATTTTCTATGCTACCACATTTTCCATACATGTCTACCAAAGAATTTTATCAAACTACTTGAACTTCCTTGTTGCTATGGCTAAAAGCCTAAAAAAGGTGCTTTCCAACAAACTATGGATGTTTGGAAAAAATCTATCAAAGCATAATAGTAAGCAATAGCATAGAAAAGGAAGTGAGTAGTTTGAAAATATGCCTCAAAGAAATGTGGTCTCATGGTGATGGAATGCCATTCCATCCATTCCATCACTATGAGACCACATTTCTTTGAGGAATTTTTTCAAACTACTCACTTCCTAGCTGCTATGGCTAAAAGCCTAAAATAGGTGATTTCCAACAAACTATGGATGCTTAAAAAAAAATCTATCAAAGAATAATAGTAAGCAATATCATAGTCAAGGTAGTGAGTAGTTTGAAAAAATTCCTTGAAGAAATGTGGTCTCATGTGGCTATGGAATGACATGGCACATTTGTTTGTAATGGAATTCCATCACCATGAGATCCCATTTCTTTGAGGCATTTTTTCAAATAATTCATTGCCTTCTCTATGCCACCATAGTTATCATACATGTCTACCAAAGCATTTTATGAAATAGTTAACCACCTTGATACTATGGATAAAAGCCTACAAATAGGTTTTTTCCAACAAGATATGGATAGGGAAAATAGTAAGGATGATAGTCAGAAATATACAGTTTAATAAGTACTCAAAATTTTGTTCATTATCTCATACATTATAAGCCATGACGTGTATCACTATTGTAGTTTTTGTGATTGAATAATTTGTTGTTTTATTTTCAAATGTTGGAAGCAGATACACCTCCAAATGTTCATTAGGAAATGGAGCTTGTTATTTTGTCTGCTATAGACTCCTCGATGCCCCTCACAGAGGTATGAGGTAGATTACTAAATTTTAATTTACATTTGTTGTTATAGTTGTTAGTTAGTGAAAAATAAAACCATTATTGATTCATAATTTAATTTCTCTTTAGATGGTTTCTACAGGGATCTAGCATGCCTTAGCATGGGCACGCGAACCTTTCCCTCAAGAGAGTGATTATGTAGTGGCGGTAAGTGATTATTTTGTTAAATATATCATTTTTTATAATTTAATTTCTATATATTAATGTCTTTACTTGTTATTGTAATAGATACAGCTTCACCAAGAACTAAACCCTAGGAGGAGCACCAGGAGCACTCCTCGACCTCTGACCAAATGAGTAACAAATTTATCACCATTTGATCGACAAGCAAATGGGAAGAATTTGTTTCCAAGGCATGGAAGTAATGATTTTTGATTCCAGAGCCCTTTGTTGTATACCTATATGGAAGTTTTGTACATATTTTGTATTGGATATATTTGATATTGTATGCCTATATGGAATTATCATAAGCCTATATGGCTATTTTTTATATATTTTATACTTATATCGACATATATTGATGTATGCCTACATGGCTATTTGGTTAATAGAAATGCTTTTTTATCAATGGTGTCCATATTTGCATTATAAATCCATGGTTCAATAGATATGAGTTACGCGTATTCAAGTGTATACTTTACAAATTACGTGCATGCATTGTAACTTACGTGTATTCCAATGCATACCTTGCAACTTACGTGTTTTCATGCTATACCTTGTATTCATTCATATACTTTGTATTAATTTATGTATACTATGTATTGGTGTGTATACTTCAGGGTTTACATGTATTTGAGTACTTGTGCTTCCCTTATTCACATGTATGCTTGACTTATTCATGTGATACTTATTAATTGGTTAGCCCTAGCATTGATCATTGTTTTCCTTCATGGTTTTTCTTGAATATTTATTGATTGATGCTAAACAACTTCAATATTTCTAGGAATACTAGTAGAGTTACAAATTACAAAATTGCAAAAATTGAAAAGAAAAGATTAACTGTAAATTCAAAGAGTTCCATCAAATGCTTTATCTAAAAGAAAAAAATGCATTTTCAATTGGTATTCCATGAGATTTTTCATAAAAAGATTCTAGTATATTTAATCTTTTGATTCGAACAACTTAATTAATCAAAGGATACATAATCTTCACAACACTTGCAAAAGATAATATTCATAGTAGATGATAAGTAGTTAACTTCTTGACACATTATCATACAAACATTTATCTTGAATAGTCTTTAAACATTTTCACAACATAATCCTCATAGTACAAAATGAATTGTTATGTTTTTGATCCATCACCATATAAACATGTCGAAAGATGTATATGTCAACTTTTTACAATATTATTTATTGTATAGGAAATGGAATTGGGATAAAGCTTTCTAATATATAATACAAATATGAAATGGAATTGGGAGAAAACTTTATTTATCACACCAAATAATAAATGTATGTGAAAGCATCACTTGTTTCTCTTAGACTCCAATTTTCAAGCATAGCGAATCATTTCAAATGAAAATGACAAAATGCTTCACAACCTAAGTTGTTAATTGAGGAGAAATAAAATGTTTCCAAGTTCCACCATTGTATGCATTTACAATTGGTTGTATATTGTTGTAAGGGAAAGGAGGATAAATAAAAAAATTCTTTCACTTGCTAGACTTGAGGATGATCATATTCTTTTGGTGTGGAAATCTCAAACTTCTCAGCTATCGTGTGAATGTTTCTCTTTCTAATTGTTTTGCATGCCATGATAAGGGATCAACCTGGTTGAATGTAGCTCAGAGTGATTTGAAATGTTTGGGTGTGAAATAGGACCATTCATAGCATAAACATACCTATCAGGATGCATTGGAATAGTTCATTTGGTCACACAAGTTGCAGAATGAAAGTTGCACCACTTTGCAACTTTACACTGCTTGCATGTGACACTTTTTCCATCTAGTGAAAAATGGACACCATGGGAAAATGAATAGAAGATAACAAAAACTAAGAGAGGTTCTTGTAGAGGATCCCAATGCAATCTGATAGGTTTAGACAAAGAGTTCGTAAGCATCATGATTTCTGAGTAATATCCCATCAAATATTGCAACCATTCTACACTTTGGACCCTTAAAAGATTGAGCTGATTGAACGTAGCTTAGAGTGATTCAACGTGTTTGGGTGGGAAAGAGGACCATTCCTAGCATAAACGTACCCAGTTGGATGCATTGGAACAATCCATTTGGTCACATGAGTTGCAGAATAAAAGTTGCACCACTTTGCAACATTACACTACTTGCATTTGACACTTTTTCCATTAAGTGAAAACTAGACACCATGGGAAAATAACTTCAAGATAACAAAAACCAAGAGAGGTTATTGTAGAGGGGCCCAAAAAAATCATGTAGGCTTAAACAGAGAGTTTGTAAGCATCACTGTTTCTGAATAATAGCCCATCAAAAATTGCTTCCCTTTTGCACTTTGGACCCTTAAGGGATCAAGTCGGTTGAACATAGCTTGGAGTGATTCAGTGTGTTTGGGTGCAAAATATAACCATTATTAGTGTAAACATACCCATCCAGATGCGTTGGAATAGTCTGTTTGGTCATACGAGTTATAGAACAAGAGTTGCACCACTTTATAATTTTACATTGCTTGCATTTGACACTTTTTCCATCAAGTGAAAACTGGACACCACGGGAAAATGACTCTAAGATAACAAAAAGTAAGAGAGGTTATTGTAGAGGGGCCCAAAAAAATCTCATAAACTTAGAGGGAGAGTTCATAAGCATCATGGTTTCCGAGTAATAGCCCATCAAAGATTGGTGCCATTTTGCACTTTCGACCCTTAAAGGATTGAGCCAGTTGAATGTAGCTCAAAGAAATTCAACGTGTTTGGGTGTGAAATAGGACCATTTCTAGCATAAACGTACCTATCCAGATGCACTAGAACAGTCTGTTTGGTCACACGAGTTCCAAAATAAAATTTGCACCACTTTGCAACTTTACATTGCTTGCATTTGACACTTTTTCCATCAAATGAAAATTGGACACCATGGGAAAATGACTCTAAGATAACTAAAACTAAGAGAGGTTATTGTAGAGGGGCCCAACACAATCCTATAGGCTTACATGGAGAGTTTGTAAGCATCATGGTTTCTAAGTAATAGCCCATCAAAGATAGTTGCTCTTTTGCACTTTGGACCCTTAAGGGATCGAGCCAGTTGAACATAGCTTGAAGCGATTCAGCATGTTTGGGTATGAAAGAGGACCATTCCTAGCATAAAATTACACATCTGAACGTGTTGGAATAGTATGTTTAGTCACATGAGTTGTAGAACAAAAGTTGCACCACTTTGCAACTTTACATTGCTTGCATTTGACACTTTTTCCATCAAGTGAAAATTGCACACCACAAGAAAAAAAAATCTGAGATAATGAAAATCGAGAGATATTATTGTAGAGGGTGCCAATGAAATCTCATAGGCTCAGATGGATATTTTGTAAGCATCACATTTTTTGAGTAATAGCCCGTCAAAGATTGTTACCCTTTTGCACTTTGAATGCTTAAGGGATCGAGCCAGTTGAATGTAGCTCAAAGTGATTTGACATGTTTGGGTGCAAAAGAGGACCATGTCTAGCATAAATGTATCCATCTAGATGCATTGGAATAGTCCGTTTGGTCACACAAGTTGTAGAACAAAAGTTGCAGCACTTTGCAATTCTACACTGCTTGTGTTTGACACTTTTTCCATCAAGTGAAAAATGGACACCATGGGAAAATGGCTTCGAGATAACAAAAACTGAGAGGTTATTGTAGAGGGGGCCAACATGATCTTGTAGGATTAGATGAAGAGTTTGTAAGCATCATAGTTTCTAAGTAATAGACCATCAAAGATTGCTTCCCTTTTGCACTTTGGACCCTTAAGGGATCGAGTCGGTTGAACGTAGCCTGGAGCAATTCAATATGTTTGGGTGTGAAAAAGGACCATGCCTAGCATAAATGTACCCATCTAGATATGTTAGAATAGTCTATTTGGTCACACAAGTTGTAGAACAAAAGTTGCACCATTTTGCAACTTTACACTACTTGCAATTGACATTTTTTCCATCAAGTCAAAATTGGACACCATGGAAAAATGACTCTGAGATAACAAAAACCAAGAGAGGTTATTATAGAGGTTCCCTACATGATTTTGATGCCCCAGATGGAATTCCCACAGCTAACATTGTATCCAATTAACAGACTGTCAAAGATTGTTGCCCTTTTGCAATTCAAACTATTAAGGGATTATGTTGCATGAATTACAAACATTTGAGGGTAGCAATAAATTTCAAAATTTGAGTAAATATCATTACAAATGTTTATGTGAATAGATGGTATGCTATATTGATATTGATATATAATCATTAGGTTGATTTGTTTTAAAGATGAAGTTTTTATAATAAGTTAGTCAATTGGTGCTAGTTATAATAGGGAGAGAATAAAAGAAGAAAAAGAATGATTGGTAACCATCAATGGTTATTACACTCACTATATTAATAATATGATGTTTACAATAAAAAGAGATTTATTTGGCAGTCCTAATTCTTTTTTTTGTGCTACAATTGTCTAATATGATTCATACACCATTCTGAAACACAAGTGCTTGTACTTATAGGCACAATGCTTTCTCAAAACTATCAACTGGTAATACAAAATCATGAGAAAAAAAAAAACTATATGAATTCCAACATCGCACTTACATCAAATATTGAATCAATATGCCCCATTTCCATGCACAAAAACTTAACTTATAAGATTCTCTCATAATAACCAAAAATATGATTCAAGGATGCCTTAGGTACTCCATTTTCATAGATCTTTTACAATGTCACTCATACATTTGAGATTCTCTTATAATGTTTACATCATAGGTTCTCATGATGAGGTTAACTTCCCTCACTAAGCTTCACATGCTCTTTTATAATGGCTTCAAATTAGAATTGAGATTTGTCAAGATCATCAAAATAAGGATGTTGCATTTCTTTTTCAGCTGAGATTCTCTTGGATGGCTCAGAAGCATTTTCTGCAAGGAGACACCAATCCATTTTTAGTAGTTTACTTACAAATAGGAAAAGTAAAAGAATAAAAAGAAAGAACATCCAAAATGGAAATGAAATGAAAATAGATGGAAGGAACTTATAGACAACAAATCCACACCATTTGGTTCCAACTTGGAAAAAAAAAAGGCTTAAATCTTGATGCTTCCATTGACGATAGGCATGCTAGTCTCTCAACTTAGTCACTCATGGTCATACATATTTGTTGGGAGTTCTAAGATACCTATTGCACACAACACCTCTCATGAATAGAATAACTTGAAATTTGAGATGCTCTTATAATGTCTACATCATAGGTGCTCATGATGAGGTTAACTTCAAATGAATAACTTGAAATTCCCTCTCTAAGCTTCACACACACTTTTATAATGGATTAAAATCATAATTGAGATTTTTCAAGATAATCAAAATAAGGATGTTGCTTTGCTTTTTTGGCTGAAATTGTCTTGGATGGCTCATAAATCAACATTTTCCACAAGGGGACATCAATCAATTTTTAGTAAGTTACTTACAAATAGGAAAAGTAAAAGAAGAAAATGAAATAGCATCCAAAATGGAAATGAAATTAAAATAGATAAAGGAACTTACAAACAACAAATTCACACCATTTGGTTCCAATTCGGGAACAACAAGGCTTAAATCTTGATGCTTCCATTAAGGATAGGCATGCTAGTCTCTCAACTTAGTCACTCCTGGCCATACATCTTCATTGGGAGTTCCATGATACCTATTGCACACAACAACCTCTCATGAATAGAACATAACCAAAATATTACTATCCAATTGGAAACTTGTAACCTATTATAAAAACAACACAATTTAATTTTCCAGTTAGTTTACTAATCTTTTGAGAATATCCTACATTTTTTTTTGCATATTTTTAAGAAAAAATAAAATACCATTGAAATTTGTATCCTTTGCCACAGTTCTAAACATAAAGTGTGCTACATTTGCAAGTCTGATAACTTCATCAATCACCTCCATACATAATATATAAACATTAGATGATATCATTTGCATCATAGCATTGGCATCATAAAAATTATTGTGCATACAATTATAAATGAATAAGAACCAATGTGCATACTTACAAATTAATCCAATGAACCATCCGGGTCTACTCTACTCTTTATTGTGTCAAGTATTGCCTCATGGTAAGGCTCACTGACCTTTCATAAGGTCTTGTTCAAAGGTATACCCCCATATTTGGTCAAACAAACATTGGATGCCACAACAAGGTTCAAATAATGAAGAATTTTCTGATGTGTGTCAAAGCTCTGAAACAACCAATATTTAACACTGTTATGTGGGTACCTTCTAAACCACATTCCAGTAAGAACAACTAAACCTGTAGGGTATTCGATGTTTTCTCCATCTCTAACTGGGGCCTCCAATTTCTTTTTGGCCTCAACACAACGACACAAGTAATAGTATGTTCCCTCTTCATTGTCTTCATCTGGAATAACTGCATAGACATTCCTTGTATTGATATGTGTAGCAAATTTGATGAAATTATCCTACATTACAAATACACTACAAAGTAAGATAACTAGGAATTTCAAAAACTATGCAAGTAGATATATTACTTGGTTGAACTAGATCTAATATGTGGTCAAAGTCAATTGATGAATCCATTTGTGTTAGTTCCAATGTTGTCGAAGGGTGATACATGTGAAGTGGACTAAGATAACTTAATGACCATTTCTCAACCCACTCCTTTGACTCACAATCATCCCAGGTTGACATTGTACATAAAGAAAAAAAGCATGCCATCTTCTATGTATTGATACTCCATGAAATTGCATTTGAGCTAAGGAAAACATGTATCTCAATCGATCCTATCAGTGTACAACAATCCTCATATGGTGCAATGTTAGTATCATCCATCGATTGAAAAAAATATAGGAACTAAAGACTTACCTTCATTACTTGGACTCATTGAAGCATTACACCACTCAATGATTGATTTTGCATTTGTCAACATTGCATTTTATTTATACTTTAACTCTTCTCGTGCTAATGCTCTTTTTCACACATGCTTTTGCACCGTCACGCTACCCCTTTCCATGCCCGACCTCACAAAAGTTTCACATATGTTGAACACCTATAATGACATGCATCCTGCTCAACCAGTAGAACATGTGTGAGTTCTTGAACTGTGCTGCACAGTTATCTGACCATATTATATGCCAACTGTATGATATGCCCCTTTGAGCCAAATTACTATAACACATCTGGAAGCAACCTTACATGAACTATGGAGAATGTGTATGATCATCACTAATATAAAAGTGATACTCCCTCAATACCTTCTGTTGGATCTCAAAAATGCAGGTTACAAATCCTAAGAGGATGCCAGGCTCTATGATCAGGCTTACAACATTTTTGAACCAATGAATGGAGTTAACCTATGAAGTTGATGACTTTTTGCACTTCAGGCTCTACTAAACCTAGGCAGGTAGACCTTGATAGCTGAAGCAGACTGTATGACTTGATTGAATTTTATGGATCTATCCATAGTGGCATAAAGTGGGATATATGAAAGCTTATTAACTACTCCTACTGAAATTTGAAATGTGGATGTATGAATAAGATTTTATAAAATTCTAAAATGGAATGGGGATGACCAGTGCCTACTTTTGTTGGGCTAATGGAGTCAAGAGGTGAATGATATGTGACTTACTAAATACAATTTGAATTGCTTGGAACTTGTGACTACTTATACCTCATATAAACGTGCAAGGATGTAACTATCAGACTCTTCTTACCGATCCAAATGATTCTTACCAGGTTATCATGACTTATTTAAAAGGATTTTAATCCTTCCTTGAAGGAACCAATTAAAAGAATCATACAATGACAACAAGTATGTACTAAAAAATAAAGTATATCCTCAATTTAAATAACAATATAGAACCAAATTGGAGATAGTGTGATAATTTTATCGATTATAGGGCTCTTTTTATCGATCAAAATAACACTTCCAGATTACTGTGATTGACTAGAAGGATTTTAATTCTTTTAAAGAAACCAATTAATCACACCACACAAGAACAAAAAATGTGCCTTGATAAATTAAATATATACTTGATACACCAATTTAAATAATAAGGAAATATTAAGTTGGAGACAACTAAATAATCTTATATTTTCAACAAACAATTGACAACATATTTTAGCCACCAAATTAAAACTTCTCCATTTGCATTATTTCAAGATATTTTTCAATACACAACATAATGTTCTGTTGGGGAAACTGATCAACCTATCCAACTACCTAACTACTAATTCTAATCTAATTCTCCTTCTTTCTTTATTTGATTTCATCTGGCATATATACATTATATCTTCTAGGGTTACTACCCTTTACTCATTCTTCTGTTGCAGTGCTTCACTTTATTTTAATTAACTTCCTTTGAAAAACTAAAATACTTTAATCTTCATTATCTCCATGAAATTTAATTCAATAGTATCTTCCTTTGCTGAAAATTTTCACTTCACTTTTTACATGTATGTATCTTCAATATGTTCTTCGAGTAAAAATAATTATCGCCTTTTAACTCCATTTGAATTTTCCTCCTCGTGACATTTAATTTATCATTCATTAGATTTTCACATCTCTTTTACCTGTACCATATTTAATAAAATATTCTTTTAGTAGAAATCACCCACTTCTAACCCCCTTGGTTAAAATATTTCACATTTTTAGAAAATATTTTACTTTATATATAAAATACTCTATGTCTCCACCTTCACCTTTATTCAATAAGTCTTCAATTTATTACTCCCACAATTTATATTTAAATCTCTTCTTTATTTTTACCCATATTGTACCAATAGCATTCATTTTAATTATTTTTATCCATCCTTAAATTTTTTCCATGACAAGTTCCATCAAAGAGACTTATACTTTCTCTCTTGATACTAGTGTGTCTCCTCGATGAAGCAATCTTGGTGGGCTATGGGTAAGACTCTCCCCGAAAACCACATTGGTGGAACCCTCATAATCGGAGAGATAAGAGGAACTTGCTTCGATCCTACATGTCACCCCGATGCACTTAGGTTTTTTTTCCTTGGCCTGTGTGGCGTGATTCCTCACAACAACATTCATCAATAGTTAAAGTGGAGGTCTCTTGACAGTATTTGGTTCATCCAGAATCTTAGCCACAGTAATGACTCTTATTTGGCAAGAGTCTTTCAACATAATTGGATGTTTTAACTTGTAATCTTTGGTAAACTGTTTACAGTCTAACAACCTTCTTGAGACATCAGAGAAGTGCTTGCCTCACAGTTCTATCTTGATGACACAAATAAACAATTCTCGAGCCTTATACATTTGGCTATAATTCTTCCGAAAAGAACTCAATCGTCCATGTCATTATATACCGAGGATCAAGAGTCTTGCAATTATTCTAAAAATCAATCCATCGCCCAACAATTTTCTCCATTCTAGCACAAACCATGAGGATATTTGCAAAGGTCGTGAAATCTTTTCATATGCTCGAGCGAGATAAATAGTTTCCCCATTATTCTTTATCAATTACCTTATTATTTTGTTTAGAAATCGAATAATATTCATAGATTTCAATTGGTTCGTGTATATGTATGTATATACACAGTTCAACTTGATAAATATATTTGAATCAGGAACTTGTAAATCCAAAATATATGCCATGTACTTGCTTGCCTTCTTATTGTTTTATATAGATTTCACACACTTGTGTTGTTTTCCCTTCTTAATATCTTTCGAATTCTTAAAAGATCCTCATTAAAATATTTTGAATGGCGCCCACATAGATCCTTAAAGAAAAATGAATAGAATAGTCCACACACTTGTCATAATGATTTTTGATATCATTCTTATTTCCTATGATTAAAATCAAGGTTTTACCCAGAGACATCCTTCATGCTCCCTTGCATTCAATATTTCGGCCTTTTGAAGATTTGATATTCGGCCTTAGGAAGTTAGTTATTAACATGTATCGAGATTTCCTAATACTTATTTTCATCTAAATCAAAGGCCTTTTGAAAATATCACTGAGTGACTTTGTGTACATCATTATTTCCATCACTTGAGTGAATCGAATCAATATTGATCATTTTTTGCAATGATCCATAAATATGTTCGGTTCATATCCATGAATTTAAAATGGTGAATTTTTTATTTTCAACACCAAATTTATTAAGCAACCAAATTAGGGTTTTAAACTCTCGATGCCATTCTAAAAGTCTTTGACATTTATCCTCTATATTATTTGCCTTACTTTATAGGCAGCGCCATGTTCTAATGAGAGATTGAAGTCAATATTCTGACAGTCTTGGGATAGCACATCATCACTCTAACAGTTGAAGTCAGCACCTGTCTTCTATTTGATGCTTTTATACAAAGTTCCTTCATATAATCAATAGACCACAAGTCATTGTATTTTTATCCCTTTATGGTTCATTCACTCATCTGGGGATATATCTTATGGGGATAGAAAACACCATTTTCATCTTTTGTATGCAACATTTGTTTTCACAGAGCATCCTCACCATAGTAAGGAGTCAAGATACTTTTGGTCCTTCATGGAGGAAATGTCAGAAGGTCCTTGACCAGTGCTGTTAATTTGTTCAAGAAACTCACTCATTTTGTATTTCTCATTGATCTTCTCCAGATGAACTGACTTATCAATTTCAATAAACAAGTGGACAATAATGGAGTATTCTTTATTATAATTCTTTGGGAAAAATGCTCCAAACTTTATATGCTTCTATCATTAACCTAGTTCCAATTATTGATGAAATCCAATTCAATTATTTTGTCAAAAAAAATTCTTGCACTGTGACGAAAATAGATCAGGTAGCTTCTAGAATCACCTTGGAAAATTGTCCACATGTTCCCCTAGAGCCACTAAAATGCACAAGCATGTTGAGTTATGATTGGAGATTATGGATGTCAAAAAGGATTTGCAAGGATTCATCAGGATTACAAACTATCAACATTCAAAGTTGCTTTCTTCGCATTTTCTAAAAATTACCACTGCCAAACTTAACTGAAACTCTCCAACTTGCTCTTTGAGAAAATATCAAATTAGAATTTGGGAAGCTATAACTTTGGATATTAGCTCATTTAGGCATGGTGAAAATGTGTGCAAGAGGGTTTTTCACCAAGCATCTTCATTCACAAAATATCAAGCATCAAAGTTGATCTCTATGTAGCTATTTTGGAAATACAATCTTCAAATTGGGTAAAATCCATTTGGTTTTGGTTATGAAAAAATACCAAATGATGTCCTGAAGCTCTGAAAATTAACATGGATGCACATTGAGATGGGGAGAATCTAAAGCACCAATTGATTTATCTTTACATTCTTCCAGTTGCTTTATATTATCCTTCAAAGTTGGTCACTTTAACAGATTTTACTGTGTAGACAACAAACCTTCGTACAACCCTTCAACTTGGCCTTTTGAAATCTTGTCAAAACTGATTGTAGGAAGCTAAAATTTGGCGTGCACATTCCCATATGTTAGATAAACATGCTTGCAAGGTGATTTTGTATGAAACTGCATTGGCTTCAAATTATGATTTTTTAAAGTGGGCCATTTGAGCAGATTTTCCAACTGAACTTCTGAGTGCTGAAATCAAATTTTTCATCATGGGAAGCTAAAATTTTACAATAATTTGCACAAAATTTTAGACTCCCACACCTTCCTTTGGTACTCTATACTATCAGCTGCATGAATGAATGCTATGTGCACAAATATCAAAACCTGTGTGGAGTTGTAATATCGTGATTTCACCTCACGATGTGGTTGTAGAGTGTAGTTCTCTGTAAAGTTGACCACTGAAACTATGCTTCCAACTAGAAAATTTTCCTTGCATAACTTGAATTGCATGTCCAATCATAGGCTCTATGGGTATGCCTTATATACTCATACACTATATTGTGACGAAACATAGACATAAATTGGTACATTGGAATCATTTGAATAAGAAATCACACCTTTTTTCTTGATTACCATCTTTTGTAACATATGCCACTATTTTATACTTCCTAAACTCTACTAGTTGCTTTCCCACCTCATGTGTGCTTTTCATATGTTGACATACTAGCATACGTTGCAAGCCACCACAACGCTAACATGAACCATCCAAGTAGGCCATCCTGTAGAATATTTGGCCATCCTCTATTTCACATAATTTTTTTTATAAGAACTCTCTTGAAGATGTTGGTGGGGCATGTATGCCACAATCCTGCAAAACATTATTAGTATGCAAATATAAACATATAGAATGATAAACATCATAATGGTTAGAGAATTCAATATGTAGTCTACAACAACAAGTAGTGAATGTGTGATTTATCTTGACATAAAAAGGTTTAAGCATTTCAAAATATCTTTGAAAAAATTGAATTTGAGGATAATCTTGCTGAAATTTATGAAAAAATTGGGTTTGAGTTGTATCCAAAAAATGCTTTGGATGTGGCTCATAGTTCCGACTATTGATTCTCCTTCTTACCACGTCTCTTTAATTTAGAGATGGCCTTATGCTATTCTTCAATTAGTGTTCTCAATGCTTCAACAACTGGTTTATTTTTTCATGGCAATCTCCCTGAGAATGTAAATAATTCATTTGAATCAATATCCTCAATTCTTTGCTTCCTTTGAATGGCTCTTGATAAAGTTTTTCTATTAATTCTCAATTGTTCACTTGTCTTTCTAATGAGACAAGATATCCTTATTTGACTACTTACCAAAGTTGATGTAATGACATGTCAGGTGACATTACTATCCTTTGAGCATGAGGTCTCATGCACACTCTCATAAGTATCCATTAGATTCTTCACAATAGTGTTTTCACTTGAAGCATTCGATGTTCTCAACTCAAGAATCTTCATGATGTTTCTATACTTTAAACCCCACATCATATCAACAAATAGTTGACATCTTGCGGTCTCATTTAGCCTTTCAAAGTAAAATTTCCAAATCTTATCAGCATATATTCTACAAGTGTGTGCTAGAATATTACCTTCCATGTGCTAGAAAATATCCTCATCAATATTAATCAAATGCCTTGGCTTTCTATGCAAAATTTTAGGTTGTGTTCTCATAGGTACATACATCTCAACATTAGGAATTTCATCAATATTTAAGTGAGATGGGCTAGATTGGGTACCTTTGATCGAGAATAGATGAAATATCTTGAGGTTGACATGGGGATGATGGCGTACCTTCTTTGTCAAATCTAGGTGATGATGTAATATCAACTTGAGATGTGGCGGATGGTGTCCCTTCATATTCACTTGCGATAGATGGTGTCCAACCATATTCACTTGCAGTAGATGGTGTCCCTCCATATTCACTTGTAGTAGATGGTGTCCCTCCATATTCACTTGTGGTTAATGGTGTCTGTTTATGTTCACTTGAGGTAGAGGGTGTGTCTCCAACTATGGTATTCAAATCTATCTTACCACAATGATTTCATATTTGCACCCTTTGTGCAATCAATTCCTTTTATCTTTTTGATGGTTGAGGTTCCTCTTCAATTGGATTGTTTTTTGTCAATTGTATCCAATTTCTTCTTCTCACAGTATTTCCTCACCCGTTCTCTATTTTTTTCCTTATTGGTTTCATACTCTTCATTTGTTGGTTTATTCCTTGTTCGTTTCCTCTGCATGGCAGATAATTTTACCTGTAGCATGGTAATGAGACAAATATTAGTTCCTAAAAAATGAATCCATACAAATAAATGAAATACATGTCATTCAAGGCTTTATACAAAATATTTACAACTATCATGTAGAATATTATTTCTAGCATAGAAAAAGGTCACATGATTTATTTTGATGGAATGCCTTAAAAAAATATGGTAATGTGGCATGCCATGAATGCAAGATAGGCTCAAAATGGAAGCATGCACAAGGCATGTGAATTGTTTAATAATTTTTTTTCATAGACATGTATGCAAAATGTGGTACCTTTGACAAGCTAGTGAGCTCACTAGCTTGCCAATGTGGTAGGGTTGACAAGGTAGGGGTAGCATATGCCTCATAGAAATGGGGATTCACAGTGATGTACTTTAATAATTCTAGCTATTTCAGGCTATAATTTGGATGAAATGTTATAGATTGAAAATGGATAGATCATATTGGAAGGGTAAAAAAGAGGTTTCAAAAACTAAAGAGTGGATCAAAATGATGAAAATGATCATAATTTTCATTTTCTATATCTTCATAAAGAAAAACTATGGAAAAATAACTTGAACCATTCTAAGCAATGTGTTAATAATCATAACATCTATTATAAATGATTACTATAATAATATTTAAGTAATAGGGTATTAATTTTAATATTGATTAAGGAGTGCTCACCAACTTCAATCTTCTCCACTTGGGATCTTCTCGACAACCATCATGAGGAGGCCGCTATTGAACTATCCCAAGGGTGGGGTGACCTTCTTGGGGAGTCATGTTCTTCACTCAATTTGTTATTGTCTATGTAACATGACCATATTCATCTAGAAAGTTATGTATGTAATGAGGTAATTCATATCAGTATTGATGGAGTATGCCCGAAGGTGGAATCCATCCCCAAGGCCCAATATGATCTATCCATTTTCAATCTATAACATTTCATCTAGATTATAGCCTGAAATAGCTAGCATTATTAAAGTATATCACTATGAGTCCCCATTTTTATGAGGCATACATTGCCCCTACCTTGTCAACCCTACCGCATTGGTAAGCTAGTGAGCTCACTAGCTTGGCAAAGGTACCATATTTTGCATACATGTCTACAAAAAACATTATTATCAAACAATTCACATGTCTTTTCCATGCTTCCATTTTGAGCCTATCTTGCAATCATGGCATGCCACATCACCACATTTCTTTAAGGCATTCCATCTAAAAAATCATGTGAGCATTGGCAAGCTTGTGAGCTCACAAGCTTGCCAATTTGGTAGGGTTGACAAGGTAGGGGCAACATGAAAAAATGCCTCATAGAAATGGGGACTCATGGGGACTCATGGTGATGTACATCATCATGAGTCCCCATTTCTATGAGGCATTTTTTCATATTGTCCCAACCTTGTCAACCCTATCGAATTGGCAAGCTAGTGAGCTCACTTCTAAAACAATGCTACCATATTTTGCATACATTTATACAAAAACATTATTGTCAAACAATTCAAATGCCTTGTCCATGGTTCCATTTGGAGACTATCTTGTAATCATGGCATGCCACATTACCAAATTTCTATGAGGCATACGCTTCCCTACCTTGTCAACCCTACTGCATTAGCAAGCTAGTGACCTCACCAGCTTGCCAATTCAATAGGGTTGAAAAAGTAGGGGAAGTATGAGAAAATGCATCATATAAATGGGGACTCACGGTGATGTAAATCACTATGAAAACATATTTATATGAGGCATTTTCTCACGCTGCCCCTAACTTGTCAACCCTACCACATTGTCTTGTGGCATGCCATGATTGCAAGATAGGTTGCACCCTTCCCCATGTTGCTAACTTAGCCTTGAATAAAGAGTCTTGAAATACTGAAGAGAAGGGTTAGAATCCCTTGTAGGTAGACTAATCAAGGAAACATTTAAAATATATAACAACATAAGTGATGAGGTAAGTTTAGTGATGAGGTAAATTTAGAAATAGAGATGAAAACCAAAATAGATTCAAAGATCTATCAATGTGGGAGGAGTATATTCCAAATTTGTAGAAACATGTATGGAAAATTTGGTAGCATAGACAATGCACATCACCATGAGATCCCATTTATTTGAGGAATTTCTTCAAAAAATTGATTTCCTAGTCTATGTTGTTTGATAAAATGCTTTGGTAGACATGTACGAAAAATTTCGTAGCATAGACAAGGCAATCAACTGCTTGGTATAACTGTTTGACAAAATACCTCAATGAGATATGTCATGAACTAGAATGATTGCAAGATATGCACAAAATAGATGTATTGAAAAGGCTTTAGAAAATTTCAAGCATATGCAAATTGTAGGTGTAAAACCAAATTCAACTACATTTTCCAACATCCCCCATGCCTATACCAAAATGAAAGCTTTAGAGAGTGGTATGCACATCCATAGTAAAGGATTGAGCAATGATGTATTATTTTACTTTCTTATAACTTTTGTCATATATATGTGTATACAAAATGTGGAAGCATACACAAGGTAAGTCAATTGTTTAACAAAATGCCTCAAAGAGATGTGGTTTAAAAATGTAATTGGCAAGTGTAAAGAATTGTGTAATTTAAAATGTGCATTAACAAGCTAAGGTTATAATGACAAACAAACAACGATCAACATGGAATATGAAGAATAAAAAAAATCAAAGCAAGCCAAAATATAATGAAAGAAAATGTGTAAAGACTTCACATACCTAAAAAACCAAAGTTTCAAATGGAGGAGTTCTACCCAATTATGTAGCTTTTACTTCTTTCTTCAAACTCCTCAACAATTTGACTTTTTCAAAAGCTTGTTCCCCTCCAAACTTCAATTGTATATCACTCTTGAATGGAATTCATACTTGAATTAATACTTTATACCTTTCAATGTGAAAAATCTACTATTTCATGCAAAGGTGGTGGAAAGATCATGAAAAAGGTGGTGGAATGTGAAAAGCATGGATGCACACTTCACAAAATCATCAAAAGGATATTTTTGTCAGAACACGCACAAAACCAGGAGAATATGTAGAATTTGGGCCTTGAGATCATGGTTATATTGAGTTTTTTTACCATTTTTAGAGCAAGAAAAAATGCGCTCATGTTATAATGTGAGTGCGTTATGTCTTGCTAAAATAACAGCCATATCTCTACTACTTTAAAATGTGCTTGTATTATGAGAAAGTTGATTTTTTATAGGTTTATTTTCTTTCTCTTTCTCTCTACCCTCTACCCTCTACC